>JAQHUG010000011.1:929888-990500 GCA_028555095.1 Dicrostonyx torquatus
CTCTCTCTCTCCCATGTTTAAACTAGAATCTGAAAAATATTTAATTAATTAGATTTAAGTTAATCATGATTTTTTGCGAGGCCACCTATAATGTCCACAAGAGACTCATACCTGGAGTAGAGTGAGCACTCAACACTGAGTCTCTTGGATTAATTTCAGGGTTATAGTTCATCAACTCATTGTCATAGGAAAAGAAACAAGTCAAAACCTAACATCTGACACCACTAACTCACTGCTCACAGCTCAACAGCATCACACCATGCAGAAAAGCAATTACTCACTTCCATGGCTGTGGCAGATGAGGAAAGTGCTTCATGGCGGTACCTGCTTCTCAAGAGAGCATCCTAAGGAGTATTACTAGCCAAGGAAAATACCTGAAGTCACAGTTTGAAGTATGACTTTTATTGAAGATGTATTGTTTCTACACCTTGGCAAAGTGAAAAACTTGTAAGACGAACCACAGGGAACTGTTTGTGAATGGAAAAATTGTGTGTGTGTGTGCGCGCGGGCATACATGTGTGTGTGTGTGTGTGTGTGTGTGTGCGGGCATGTGCACATGCGCATACATGTGTGTTTCTCCATTTAGTCTTTAAAAGTTTCACAAAGCCGAGAAACTGTAACTAGCCATAGCTCTGCCTTTGGCTGCACAGCAATAGTCCCAAGACACCTTCCTATCTATGCTCAAGATACACTCACTCATTACTTTATGCAACAGGCAAGATATCATTCATGAGATCAAACTTTATAAAAATGGAGAAAAGAATGAAGGAATAAAGGGAAGGGAGGGAGAGAAATATCAGAGGCCAGTAAACTGTGAAAGAAGACAAAATGCCAAGGTTGTTCCTGCTCTCCCAAGCATTTAGTTCTACACCCTTAGAGATTACCGTCCCCAAAGATCCCATGGCTTCCCTGTAATGAGCATGTTCCAGGTGCCATGAAATCTTCTTTATTTATTTATTCAGGAAAAATTAATCTGAAGCCACTTGGGAATTAATAATCTATAGTAATTTCAAGTTCCCCTTAGCATGGGCATTTTCATTTGGAAACAGATCAAACAGAAGCAGCGTTCTTCACAGACACAAGCTTAAGGAGCCATCAGCTGGAGCAGCCTCTACAGCCCAGTAGGTTTCCATATTGCTGTAGTCTGGACGTGGCTCATCCAGCTAGCGTCCGTGTTAAAATCTGATTGCTACAACAAGACCAGAACAATAGTAATATCAGTGGACATATGAATGCTGGAGGGAGAAAAAGTCTCAGGGTCCAACCACTACATAAAGACTTATAGGCAACTATTGGCTACTGGGGAAAAGAGCATTATCATCTTCCAGAGATGAGTCCCTGTCTTAGGGCTTCTATTGCTGAGAAGGGACACCATGACCACGACAAGTCTCCTACAGGAAACATTTAACTGGGACTGGCCTACAGGTTCAGGGGTTCAATCCATCATTGTTGTGGATGGAAACATGGTGGCATGTAGGCAGACACGGTGTTGGAGAAGGAGCTCAGAGTTTACATTGGGGTCCACAGCTTTCAACATATAGTAGTACAGAATAGCCATTATCATTCCAAAACATAGGGAAGGGAGGATAGTGAGGAACTGCTGGACCAAAGCAAGATCAACATCTCCATGACTGATGTCAAGGAGCTCTTCAGATTTCCAACTCCTTTCTGCTTTGTTGACTGCAAGATACGTCTTTCTCGTGGGCTTGTTCAGTGTGGCAGAAGCTGCCAAATTCTGCTGCTTGTAGGGGCTGGGAGAAGGCCCCTTCGTTCAATTACATCTTCTCCAACTTAAAGTTTCTGATGGTTTCCTTTACTGACTAAACTTGGGTGTACTGAAACTTGCTCTGTAGACTGGCCTGACCTTGAATGCACAAATCTGCCAGCCTCTGGCTTCTGACTGCTGGGATTAAAGGTGTGTCCCACCATCCCTAACCCTCAACTTTTCTTTAATTCCCTTTCAGAAGTTGGAAGCTTAACTGGGTGGGCTCTTGCTCCAAGGTCATATAGCATCAGGCTTTTCTTTAACCTATGTATCTCCTTGAACACAGGACCTAGCTCCATTCTCTTTCTTGGTGTCCCTTTCCTCCTGAATCTGTACATTTCACGTTTTTCCTTGCTTGGTTTGCTCGTTTTCACTATAGATCTGCATAAGACTGAACATTATTAACCAGATGACAACAATCAATGCTCCGCTGTGTCAAAATGTCCCCTGCCGAAGCTATTAGTCTGTATCTCTTTCATTTAATCTCAGGCAGATCTTCTTTGGACAAGGGAAGAAAACAGCCTCATTCTTCACCAAACTATGACAAGAACGGTCTCTAGGCCACATCTTAATACTCTTCTCCTCTGAAGGCTCTTGAGCCAGGTTTATAATTCAAGTCATCATCAATACCATTATCTTTTATGTTCCTACTAGGATGGCCCATTAAGCCCCACTTAAAGTGTTCAACTGATTTTCTAATCTAAGCCACAAAGTCCACATTTCTCTAGCATCCATTCTGGTTTTTTTTTCTGTTTTTTTTTAGAGACAGGGTTTTTCTGTAGCTTTGGAGCCTGTCCTGGAACTAGCTCTTGTAGACCAGGCTGGTCTCGAACTCACAGAGATCCACCTGTCTCTGCCTCCCGAGTGCTGGGATTAAAGGCGTGTGCCACCACTCTGTACATTGAAACATTTCAGGCTGCTGCTGACCGTGGATTTAAAAAGCCAAAAATAGCATGGAGTTGTTCATTTCTAAGCTGTTGATGGAAGGTTCTATGATTGCAAAGGACTTGAAAAGTTTTCCTTAAATCAACACATCCCATCACCTTAATTCCTGTCCCATATCCTCCTCTGAGTAGCCTGTCTCAGACCCCTTTCCCATGAGAGACAATGCTCAGAAGGGGATTTCTATCTAACTTCAGTCCCTTACTTGTTCGTTTGCTTGCTTGGTGTTTTGATCTAGTGTGGGACTTAACTTGCAGTGACTCAAAGCCATATTTTAATTACAGTTCTTTCTGGTGATGCTATAAGTGTAGCTGTCACTCACCGGGCATCACCCTCACTTGGCTGTGGGACAGAGTGATCAAGTAGATTTTATTTCAGGATATAAATTTTTTAAATCCAATAACGGGGACCACCACAGAGCTTTGAAACATGCCAATTACACTGATTTTCTAAACTGCATACCAGTGCTAATAAGTGTGGTCTCTTTTCTATTTTCTCTTAATTTTATTTTAGCTTTCAGCCTTGTGTGGTTGGCTATGAGGGGGGGAGGGACTCTCTGTGCTCTGTAGGCTCCTGTCTGCCGGTCTCTGCTTTCTCACATTGTAGTCTTAATTTGATCAGCAGTTATGAAAAGGCAACATTAATCCTGGAGAAAGGGGCATTGTTCCTGGCCAGGCAGCTTCAGTGCTGCTCTGAAAGTGAAGGGTTTTGTGCTCATCTATGAGTTTTGCCCTCTGGGGCTTTGCGACTCCTCGATGGGAGGACCAGAACAAGGGACATAACTACTCAGAGTCAGATGGATGATACTTGGTATTGGAAATCATCGTCAGGAAGGAAGCATAGTGAGTTCCCTACCGCGGCTAAGCTCCTAGGCAGGATCCTAGGATCCCAGATGTTACTGTGTATGGATGTAGCCATGGGCACACGTTGGTGGGAAGGAAAGGATGAGCCTTCCTCCCCATGCGCAATGACAAGTTCCCAGGCCTGGCAGTATAAACCTATGTAACATGTTCATCTGGATACAGTTGTCATTTGCACAGCACTTAGCAGATCCTGGTGCCTTACCATACGTTTTTATGAGTATCTCCTTTTAATCCTGCCAGTATCGTAAGTACATAGCATTGGAACTGGCGAAGAAGATGAGGTTTAAGGCTTAAGGACAGCGTCCAGGACTTGACAAGTTCTTAATGGCAGCATGAGTTTGTCTCCAGGGTGTCTATTATATACCAGGTAAGCCCTGAAGATATGAACAAAATAAAAGCTATTGATGACCTGACAATGCTGCAGCATGGGCAGCCTGTGTATGGTGGTTCTGTTGAACTTGTCCATGCTGGGTTTCATAGTTTAAGTTGATGATGACAACTGACAGGTTTATTTCTCAAGAGGGCACAAGATTTAATTACAGATGGTTGTGAACTACCACATAGTTGTTGGGAATTGAACTTGGGACCTTTGGAAGAGCAGGCAGTGCTCTTAACTGCTGAGCCATCTCTTCAGGCCTGAAGATAGAGGCATGAATAAAACCAAAGTCATACAACCATTAGGTTAGTGAAGGTAACCAGTGAACGAGCAAGTTATTAGATCTTGCGAACCTGCTACATTGTCTGGTTTGTGGAAGAAACTTAATAAATCTTTATTGGACAGTGGATGCCTGGATGGATGGATGACACTGAATTCATAGAAGTGACCATGGAATGTTCTGGAACAAAGAGGAATCAGACTTACAACAAGGTAGGTGTTGGAGCTGAGTTTTGAGACAAGGGTAAGAAATTCATCAGCTGGTTTGAAATTCCTTTTATTTTTAGTGTGTGTGTGTGTGTGTGTGTGTGTGTGTGTGATGTTTACCACATGTGTGTGGGTGTCCACGGAGAAACAGAAAAGGGTGTGAGATCTCACAGAACTAGAATTGCAGAAGGTTAGTTATGGGTGCTGGGAACTGAACTCAGGACCTCTGCAAGATCAGGAAGCACTCTTAACAAGCCAGACATCTCTCCAGCCCCAACAGGTGGACTGTCATCGTGTAAGGCTGACGGCATGCTCTAAGTTGACATCTTCTGCTGTAACAGAACAACTCTGGAGTGTCGCCTGTCTTTTTGTCTAAAGATGCTGAGACCTTTTTATCAAAGTCCAGGTGCCAGGCTCCCCCACCTCTGGTTCCATTCCTCTGCAGGACACTGCTCGACTTTTCGCTAGTGTTGGCTTTCTTCCCTTTCATAGGGGGAGATAATTCCCAGGGGTGTCATGCACAGCCTATGAGCGTTGTAGCTGGACTTCTTAAACTCAGGAGCATTAACATTTTAAAAAGCAAAGTGCTATGTTTCGGGCCCCCATAAATAATCATTAGAGGGATCGTAACAGTAATTACCAGGCAGTGAAACAAGAGAATGTCTTGCTTACATCATCCGCAGCCTTATGGTGTGTGCTGCTCTTTTAATGCCCATTGCTTAATGATGGATCCTAGCAGCCCTGTGAGAGAGAAAAGCAAATAACCCTTCTGCCAGTTGATGGAGATGGGATTAATGAGGGACCAAGTTGCAGGCATCAACATTAACCATCAGTATTAACCAGTGGACTTCCTGACCTGCTGGGACTCATAGTAGCCCCCTTAGAAAGATGTCTGTGGTCCCGCTTTTGTCGTGGAGGAGACAGAACCTCAGTAAGGGATTTATCCAGGGTCACCCAGATAGTAAGTGAGAGTGTTGTGACTAAAAGCCACGTTTGTTTTTTTTTTCTTAGTGTTCTTTGCATTTTAATATCTTGCTTTCTTATTCCCCAAGAGATCCAGAACAAGAGAGCTAGGACCAAACATTCATCTTAGAGAGGTCAGGGTTCTTGACTTACAGCAATGAAAGAAAATGGGTAAATAGGTCCTGGGTCAGATCTAGAAAGTTTGTCTGGTCTCTTAGGCTCTGGAGGACTGTTGTCATCATCAGTCTCTTCATCCCTCTCCCCTTGCTCTCCCCCACCTCCCCTTCTCTTCTTGCTTGGCACTCCTCTTCCCTTTAAGGGTCCCTTATTACCTATTGTTGCTCCTGGGCTTATGCTTTGGTTCTTAGGAGGAGAGGCGTGTATTAGCTTGTCATTTATTATCATTCTTAGAACCCTATCCTTGGAAAAGCAGCATCCATTGCTACTCGCTAATTAAATTATTAGAGCCATTCACAGTCACTGTGAGCTTTCACTTCCCAGAACAGAAGCACTTTGGATGGTGTGAACACAGTTAGAAGTATACTCTTTAGACTCTTGGGCTGAGCACACCACGTAGAACTGCCTGTCCTAAGCGGGGACACATAGACAAAGGGAAGAAAATCTAGGTTCTGATTCTCTGCCCCCCCGACCACTACCACCACACTGGGGAGTGGCGCTGCTCACTCCTACAGGCAATGGGAGCCGGCCAAGGGAGGGGAATGAGGAAGAGGAGAACCAGAAGAGCTGTAAAGAAGTTGGTTGACTTGGCCTAATAAGAATCTCGTAGCCCAGAGGAAGACATTGTGCAGCTGGATGAATACAGAGCATGGAAAGGTGCAGGAATCAACTAGCCAGAAGCAGAGGAGGTTGTGAGGCCACAGGGGAGCTGCCTGCTACACAGGCCCTGCAGCAGCATAGAGATACTAGGAACAAGAGCCCTGAGATGATCGACAAGGGGGTCTGTGCCCCGCATAGGACTGAATGAGGTCACTTAGCTGCAGAGAAACAGAGATGGGAGCCAATGTCAACTAAAATGTCACCCATAGCAGACATGACGGAATTTACAGATTGCCCAGCAAGCCTCTAAATGACAGAGCTTAGCGGGACGGGATTCTCTGGTGTGCAAGCCAATGTTCTTTGCTAGCCTGTCTTGATGGCGTTGGGGTTGACACCTCTGATCTCATAGGACAACCAAGGGCATTTTCATTGCCCCGTCTGGTCAGAGCTTCTGATTTATGTCCTGTCAGGAAGATCTATTTTCCCAGTAATAGCCACGTTCCCACTGCTGATTCCCTTCCCCCTAGGGCCCAAGATTGCAGCTAGCTCTGTGGCCTCCTGAGGCATATCACCTAAATGTTCCCCTTGGAAATTGCTCCTGCAAATATTCTCAATCAAAACCCAATAAAACGTCGGAGAGCTTGCACTCCCCCAGTGGCTGGGAATTGCATGCTGGAACCGTATCCCAGCATGATAAACATAAGACCAACTCCAGCACCCTTCTAGGAGTACAGACTTCTGGAATGACATCTGGGCTTTCCTCATCGAAAGGCGGACGCTGTTATTGAATTAACAACACTCATCTGTGATTTTCAGACGTCAGGGAAAACTAGCACACGGCAAACATGCCAAAACCCTTCTCACTTTGTCTTAGGGTTAGTTATTTACAAACACCCCATGCCACACTTTTGATGACAGAGCTTCACAAAAGCAGACACTCATAAAGGACACCCCCTCCAAAAGTAATGATGGCTTTTTTTTTTCTTCCCAAAGAAGTTTTCGAGTGGTTTATTAACTAACTGGAGGAGCACTCACCCTTTGGCGACCGAGTGAAATCATGGTCCCTCAAACGAGTAACAGTATTGTTCCAAACAGCCAGGTGGTCCAGCTCGTCCCGCTTCCGCTTTGCTGAACCCCTGATGTGCTTATCAGTATGGTTGACATTGATTAGTACCATCCATTTTTGTTTGTTCGTTATTTTTAAAGGTTTGTTGTTTGAGAATTTTACATAGGAATACAATGTGTTTTGATGAAATCTTTCTTCACTCCGTCCACTCTAGTACCTCCTGCTTCCCCATCTTTCCTGCCTAACTTCACGCAGTTTTTGTTTTCAACTCACTAAGTCTACTTAATGCTGCCAATAGGTACATGGGTGTAGGGCAATCCCCTGGAACATGGACAACCTACGAGCAACTGAGTCTCTGAAGAAAACTGCCCCCTATATCCATCAAGTACTGAATGCTGGCTATTCAGCTAGTGGTAAGACTTTGCGACAATGTCCCCACCCATGCTGGAAGTTTGACTAGGTTCACTTTGTGCAGATATTGTCCATGCAGTCACAGGAGCTCTGAGTTCACACGTATGCTGGTCCCGTCAGGTCAGGCAACCACAGTTTCTCCGCGGTCCTCCACCTCTGCCTCCTACCATGGTACCTTCGAGCCAATCGGTGTGGCCATCATCCCTGAGAGCAGGAATTACTGTAAAAGAACAAACGGATCCTCTCCCGATCTTTGCAGCTCCCTGTCTTTCTCCCACCTGTGCTCCTACAGGCTACCATTTGCCACTTTACTGGAGTCAAATGATGCCAGTGCTGTGCCCTTGAACCTCATGAATTGTGAGTTGAAAAAGCCTTTAAAATTCCTCTTATCAATTTCCCAGCTTCTAGTATTTTAATACAGCAACAGAAAAGGTATGGATAGAGTCCCACTTAATTGCAATCCTTGAGGCCAGAGCCTAGGCATTCATGTTGTAAGATGTCTCTGCAGTTGGTTAAGGGGCCACTTAAGCCCACTAATGTTAGGTACCACAGAACTAGCTTCAGGGCTGAATATTTTCCTCTAGACCATTAGTACTTGTATCTGGCATTCTATTGTCATTCAATAAATTCTGGAATGATGGACACATGAATGATTGAGAAATGGCTTCCCACATGTTAGTTAAACTTGACCTTCAATGGAAATTAACAATTTCATATCATTTTCTTGAACACGGACTATTAGCACTCGGGGGGACCTTTGACACTAGAGAGATTTATCATGTCTGACAGATAAGGAGACTGTAATACAGGAAAAAATGGTCTTGTGGTGAATGGATCGTGGGACCAAGCTCATGGGTGCCAAATTTGGAGGGTTTAACCTGTATTCTGTGACCTAGAAGCATTTCTTTCACTTAACCTTTCCTAGCAAGGATGAGCTCTTTCTTTCGGGGCTTGAATAGCAATGGAAATGCCCCCCATTCTCCAGCCTTGTGTGAGTTTCAGGGCATTTATTCGTTATTTGGAACCTTCTCATTATACAGTTTTACTACATAATGAAGACAAATGCCCACAGTTTAGCTACAGATTCAGTTAATGACAAGATGTATAATAACACATGATAATAGGGCCAGGCCATTGCATCCTAATTAAATATTTTTGTCAGATCCTTTCGCTCATTAATCTTCTTTTATTTGCCATGCTTTATGGCTATTTTGCTTTCCACCTTCAGGAGATGCCTATGTGTCATTTAAAGAATGGAAACACTTTCAAGGTTTTTGTGGGAACTGGGTTTTCTTCTCTCTGTACGTGTTTGTCTGCAGACAAACCATTGAGTTTTGAAGGGAACACATCACACGTCACCCAGACGAGCCCTCTAATTGGTACGCTAGCTCACGCTAAGCTCTGTGATTGCATCCAGTTACCGGCAGGGAAAGAAAGCATTTCCAAGGGAAATAATATCTCACTGCGAGTCTGGTCATATCTACGAAAGAACTGAACAGTAAACACCAACCTTAATTTTAATGGCTCATATTATGCAAAATATTCCAAAGAGGAGGTCTGAGGCATTCACATTCACCCTTCTGGGCAATGATATTATCCTAAGACTGCTAGGGTCACTGATGTCAAATTTGCATCTGCTTAGGGACACAGAGGGTAGGAGCATCACCGTTCCCACATCATCCTACATCATCATTTTCTTCATAAGCAGAAGTATTTACCTATTAGGAGCTGTCAAAGGCTGAGATTCCACAAGCTATCTGGCAGCTGGCAATAACCCCTTTTAGGTTGAGCTTTGATGGGACAGGATTTAGGTTCTAATGGCCCTTAAAAGCTACAAGGTGCAAATGTGAACCGATGAAATCCACACTGCAATGGCCATTTGCGGAATGATCCTTGGAGAGCCGCTGAGAGCTGTGGGGGTTGATGAAGCATCTCCATTAGAATGCGCCCCTAGTAAGGCGTCCTCCACAATACCTGTTTCATTTAATGGTGCTCCTTCTCACCCTCCACCCCTTCCCACAACTAGAGATGATTACCCTGACAGCAAGCCATGCCTCACCCATCACTTTCTGTCAATTTTCTTCCCTCTGGGAAAAAAAAAAAAAAACAATTGTTTGGGTTCTTAGATTAATTCTCTAGGCAAAACATTCACCTCCTATTCTTGCTATTTCTATTCAAAATAGACATCCGGGGAGAGTTAACGGAGGAAACAAAACTCAGGCTATGATTTAAACACAGCACACCAGTTACCGTTCTAAGAGGGAGAGGGAAAGGATTCAAGGAGAACTTTCCTCCTGAAACACACCTGCACCGCGAAGCATCACACCGACGTCGCAGTACAGATGTAGAGGCAAGGAGACAGGATTGTCTCACAAGTTCCCATCCCATCTAGGCTGATTCCCCATTAGCATCTGCAACACAAGATAAGCTTACTTGATGGACATGTGTGCCCAGGAGGAGAAATAATAATGATAACTGAAATAGCCAAATAACCATTAACAGTTTTTTTTCCTAATCAGTTAGTGTTTTCTTTTCTCTAAAGGAGACACAGGACAAACCTGAGTGTCATTCAAAATATTTCTGGGGACTAAATTCCTGGAATTAAGAGCTTTTGTGCAGCTTTCTCTAGAGATATTTCTTTCTGACTTTTCTTTCCACTATTGAGCCTATTACAGATCTATAAAAATGATGAATCCTTGGTGCTAAGACTTCATCCTTCATCGCTGAGCTGGGGCAACATCTTGACCTACACAGAATATAATGAGTGATGGAGGGAGACATGTGTGACATTAAAAGGGGATGATGGTAGAAAGGGCCAAAGGCAAAAGAGATGACACCCAGCTTTATCTGAGGAAAGAAAACGATTTCTGCTGTAGAGGCTTCAGTGCACAATCAGTGGGGCTCTTAGGGTACCAATGTTTCATTCCTGCAACCCTCCCCACAATACAATCAATTTTTTTGATAATACACAGATTTTTTGAGATACACAGAAAGACTGCTGGTGGTTGTGACATTACACACAGCCTTCATTAATAAGAATGTATTCATAAATTAAGGAGTCACTCAGCAAACACTTAGGATATGGTGAGGTACAAAAACAATTAGGAATACAGGAGGAGGACTCAGAGTGTATCATATGTAGAATGATATATGATACATATGATATATGAATAATAGGCTTCGCATACTCTACAGGAAGGTGAGACGTGTGCTCAGTCAGCATTGAGGAACAGCTTCATCTATAATCTGGTGTCGTAGCTGAGGACTATGTGGGATTACTGAACTCTGGTTTCTGTAGTACAAGAAGGAGGGAGGCTCTGTTCTGTAACTCTGAGACTGTGGTTTAGCCAAATAAGTTATATTTACCTAGGGGTAGGCTAATGTAAGTGGAGTACAACCTCATCTCTTAAGTGTGCTGGATTGCTGAGTTCTTTTGAATTAAGGGTGAAAAGAACCACCATAAAGAGCTCTCTCTTCCTTCTTACCCCCTTCCTCCTTCCCTCCCTCGTCTTCATATAAATCCCCATTTCTCTTTTAAGTAGCCCATCAACATCCCATCAAAAGATTCCACAAAGTCTCCCATGAAGAACTTCATGCCATCCACACAGTCTTACTTGACATAGATCCTGGGTCCTTCTTTCTGTCCACACATCACCCACGAGCACCACGCTGATTGTGTGCTTAAAAGAAATTTGGGAAACGTCCACACTCCACTGTCTGTTCCTTAAACCCTCCATTTGTCCTGCTATCCCCCATCTCATTTCTCCTACTTCTTCTAGGATTCTCTCCGACTTAATTCCACCATGATGTACCTGGTGGGCTTAATGCTCTTTCTTAGGGGCATGTTTATTTGATTTGCCATTGTCAGCTTTCTGACCCAGGTTCTTTATCTACATTTTTCTTCTCACTTAACCTCTTGTGTTGGTCAGAAAGCATTTTCTCCTGAGTAAATTCAAAGATTGGGGCTTGAGAGATGGCTCGGCAGTTAAGAGCATTCCCTGCTTTTCCAAAGGTGCTGAGTTCAATTCCCAGCAACCACATGGTGGCTCACAACCATCTGGAATGAGATAAGGTACCCGCTTGACGAAGGGACTGAGTCAGTTGTCCTCATCAATTTAGACCATGAAACCCAATATGGACAAGTTCAACAGAACCGCCGCATATGGGCTGCCCGTGCATGCTTCAGCCTTGCCAGGGCATAAATTTAAAAAAATTCAAAGATCTCCATAATGCAACGTCATTTTTAGTCCTTTGATCTACAGCTCATCTTCCGGTCAATCATTATTTCCTTTCTCTGTGGACCTTCATGTCTTACGAGTTGTCAGCTCCTACAAGCATACTCTTGCTGTGCTCTTCTCCCTCATAATTCTTTTCTGCCGCATTCTTTTTGAGTTTTTCACCCCATTTTATAACTTCATTCTTTTCAGAGTCTATTTTTATCTCCTTCTATGCCGTACATTTGGCTTTTAAAAAATTCACGGTACGATATTGCATGTATGTGCAAATAAATGGCAGTAATAAAGCCTTCCACAGATTGTTTACTTGTTGTGTTTGATTTAGTCAGCTTCATATCAAGGCCTACCCATATTTCTGCAATGCTTTTTAATGAAATCTAAAATGGTTTTCCATATTTCTTTGTTTTCATATAAATTATTTGACGTTTTATAAATTGTAAGTTTTTATTGTTCTGCCCAAGTACTCTTAAGTTAAAAAAAAAAAGACCCAAAACAAAACCTCGGTGCATTTTTCTTTCTTTATGAAACCCATGCTGTAGAGTCGCATATTCTGAACCGCTTGGGTCTGAAGTTCTGCGAAGTGGTTTTAGGGATCGTTCTTCATTGTATTGTTTTCTTTCCATGGTCCCTGGCTTGGAGGGAGGTGAGAGACAGACAGACAGACAGACAGACAGAGACCACACTCACAGAGAGTCCCTGACTTCCGAATGACTGGATTACTATGTTTTAACTCTTCTTATGGTGTGAGAAGAAGACACATTTGGTGAAAAGCCTCCTTTGCTCTTGTCTTGCACTGGTGATATGCTGTGTGAGCTGGGCTAACACACTGTCACCAAGGCTAACCCTTGGCCCTCTACCATACGCTGTGCAGTCGGGAAAGTGTTCTAAGCACCGTTTTCATCTACATTGTTCCCAACTTCAGGCATGCTCACTCGGATGCGACTCCATTTTAAGACGATGTGCAGCTCTCTCATAGGAATCTTTAAGCCTGGGAAGAGAAACTTCCATAATAGCTACCATTTATGGGTATACATATTATGGAATACATAATATGTATTCCCACATTCTACCTATTTATATATTTATTCCACTGATTCTTCTAGCATCTTTGTGGAATGGAAGCTTTTATTTCCATTTCACAGTAAAGAGTTATGGATCTCATGGAGACAAAGAAGTTTGTTTATTCCTTGAAATCTCTTGAGTAGTTGAAGAATGGAGCCCTGCTTTCCAACACTCTAAAGGGTCTGAACTACGGGGCCCTGCATCTCTATCTACATCTGAATACTTCTGTTTATCCCCACCAAGATGTATAATGACAGCAACCCTGGAACCCAGTTACGGCCGCATAGTCAAATAGATAGAGAGCAAAGGGTTTCTGATTCCTACCGCTGTGACCGGGGTTAGAAATGGAAGAGCTGTCTATGTCCTGTCAAGGGAGCAAGTTAGGTCACCATCTTACAGCAGGGTCATCAGTAAGCACACGGGGAGGTGTCTGTCTGCTCAAAAGAACAGTCAGATCACATAGACACACGTTCCCCTTGCACAAGAGGAGTCCGGGTTTGTTGGAAAATGCAGCTGAAAGACAATGGGCAGACTAAGCCCTACACATGGAAGACTGTTTAAATGGTAAGTCAGGTGTTCAGAAAATGCTTCTTTCTATTTTGGCTGCTCTTAAAATTATAAGACAGCCACTAGCTGCCATAAGCTGACAGTGCACTAACTTTGCCTCCTTAGTAGACAAGCTCTTACATTTCCTTATTGGTTCAGTAGAAGTTTTAGGATTTACTGAGCTAACTTGTGGAGGGAGAGGGCTTCTAAGGATGGGTGCCTTTCCAGAAGTCCAAGAGCTCAGACTAATCTGGGATATATACCAGCCAGCCTGGGCCACTCAGCACTTGGAACAGTATCACTCGGGCCAGAGTGGGGCTGTTCATACCTGGACCCTAAATTCATTCCCAGAGATGAAGGGAAAAGCGTTGTGTCAGTTCCAATAGAACCATGTCAAGAAAGAATGAGGACATTTCTGCAAGTAGAGAAATAGATTCCGGGTTGTCATGGATAACAGTGCCTACCTCTGGCTTACAAATTGGATGACAGAGATCCACAGTAACAAAAGATGCAAGTTTATGATGGACTCAAATTGTCACTGAGCTAAGTTTCTTAGACCCTAAATAATAAAGGAAGAGATTCGTCATTTATTTCTACTGGACATTTATGTGGCTCTACGAGGATGAGACAACAATTGTATGAAGCCAGACATTTATTCTTTTTGCAAACACATGTACATCAATCCTCCCATTGGTCTGCTATTTACTAAGAACTGTGATAGGTACTAGTGAGTTAGATGAAAACTCCTACTTGTGCCACACACACTCACACATACACCATGAGTACGCATGCACAAATAATGTACATGCATGCACACACATATGCACACATGCATACACTCCCATACATACATGCACACACATATGCACATGCAAACACACATGTGCACACATGCATAAGCATGCACACAGGGTGGAGGTTTCAGATGAAAGCTACAACACAGAGACATAAATACGATTTTCCACTTCTCCCCAAGATATCTCTTATAATGCCCTCCGTCCTAAAGTTGCTTTCTAAAGGAAGGTGAAGTTCAGCTCATAGTCTAGGAGGCCGTCGCAATCAATCACGTGCCCATGTCAGTCATTAGGATCCTACGAGCTCTTCCTGGGATTCTAATGAGAGCTGGCTTTTTTCTTTGAAAATTCTAAATCTCACCACGTTAGCTCTCAGGAAAGTGAAGTAGGAGCAGAACACACATGACCCTCAGATGATTTCAACTTGATTTGGCAATGATCAGCCAAAGAGAATTGGGCTTAGGATTCAAATATTTGCTACAGGAAGTAGGGTAACATTTCATACTCCATGGTCTCTGTTGCATATCTGGGAAATGGGGTAAGAGCACCACAGGGGACTGCTGTGAGAAAACAATGGGATGTAATTCATAAAACTCTTACAAGACACATACAATTTGGAGTAAATAAAGAATAGTCAGTATTTGTGAACCAATCAATATGCTGTGATTATTGCTGAATATCAATACATTAAGAGCAAAGAAAGCCAGTGACTTTCCCGTTTCTCAGGCATCAGACCCTGTTACGTGATGACTCTTACCCTGACATCCCTGTCCCTTACTACCACGCAGCTCCCCTTCCCAATTATATTTGGCTTAGAGTAATCCTGAAGTCATTTGTATTCGCTCGGCATATACCTGCTGGGCAGGCCAGTGTGGCATTGACAAGAATAATTGTACCTGACATTTGTAGAATATCTTATACATTTCAAAGTCCTTTTGCATATGTTACCTCATGTGGGATTAAACATTTGCCATGGATAGGGTATTCATGGATAATCAAAGTCTGGATTTTATTCTGGTTATTAGATTTGACTTCTGCTCCGCTTCCGAGAGACACACAAATCAGTTTATGTAGTGTAAAGCATATTCATCACCATCATTTTTTTTTAAAGAGAATTTAGGTCAGCCAAAATTGGGAATTTGATTAGCATGCCTTGGATAAAAACAAGTATCCCAAGAATTGCTTTGCAGAGGGAGGAGGCAGATGGTGAAAAAGAAGGGGCTATGGATGCTTAAACTTAAACTCTTACCAGTGTCCTGACAGGCACTTGTAAGAAGTGCGGATGACTTTACAGAAGCCTGAGGGCTCCCTCTGAGCCGGAAGCTCCTCCAGCCAGCACAGGTCACTTCGGAAGGATGGCTGCGTCCTTACATGGTCTTCCTTCATGGAAAGCCTATGCGTTGGTGGTTATGCCCTTTTGTTCATGAAAAAGGCAACTTAAGGATAAAGGAGGGTTTATTTTGGCTCAAAATTCAAAGGCATAGTCCTTCTTGGTAAGGAGGACATGGCAGTTAAGAACATGGGACAGCTGGTCACATTGCAACGATGGCCAAGACGCAAGAGATGACCACTGCTACTCGTTTTGTTTCTGTTTTTATCGTCTGCAACCACGGGCGATAGGGTTTTGGCCTGCATCTGGGTGGGCATTCCCTCTTCAATTAAGCCTCTCTGGGAACACTCGCATAGCTGTGCTCAGGAGTGTTCTCGTGGTGACTCTAAATTCGGTCAAGTTGACAATGGCTACGCAGGAGACTGTTTAACAAATGTAAGTTTGATAATAAACCGACAGTGGTTAAGCGGGACAGCTTTGAATTCACTTACCAAATTGTGACTTTGAGCAAGTGATTTGTCCTGTGTAATCATCATGTTTTCGATGTGTATTGGGTGCACACACCTCCCAAACACACGATAAAGTTAAATAGGCAAGAGCAGGGCATACATGTGGGAAGTGTCTAAAATGGTAAGCTTTGTCAAATGGTGTTCTCTATAACCCTGTTACCAGGAGTAAATTATCAGGAGTAGCTACTGTTTGGGGTTTGGAAGGTTGGGGTTCTTTCTCACTACAGTATTAGAGGGTTCGATAGAAATGTGAGTGGGAGAAGCTTTCTTCTGGGATGAGGCTGGATGTACTTTGGGTGTTCAGGAAAGCTGGGGAGATTTTGAAGTTGGGCATTTGGGAGGGGAAGAGCTCACTGCCTCCACTCTGGGACATTCACGACCACTGTCATGGAAAGTTGCCCCAGGATGAGTCCTGCACTGGATGGAAAGTTACAGGGACAGGCACAGTCTTGGTAACTGAGATCTTTGCACAGCGTAGGTTGGCAAGCAAAGAGCAGCACTTGGGAGACATTGCTGCTGAGATCCGCTGTGGGGTAGCTGTTGGGAGAACCAGCTGAAACCATGTCTCTTGTAGGCAATTGCGTAGGAGGTCAAGGCCACTGAGAGTATGTCCGGATGGATCGTATTCAATGCTGTAGGAGGATAATCTCAGCTGGGGACGTGTGCCTGTGTGTCAGGTGCGTGCATTTGCAGGGAGCTCGTCAGAGAAACTGTTTTAGTGTTTCTGTGTCCCCACTGGGAGAGGGGAAGGAGCAGCAGACTCAGATGAGGCCTGAGACAACTGAAGAGATCATCAGTGATCACTCGCCTGTCGGGTAATGAAAGCTCTGAGAAAGGGAAGTGGTCGTTATCAAATGAAACGAGAGTGCTTGATTCTGGTTGACGGAAAATGACACCAGCATTCTAGCAAGGAGAAAGAGAACATAGCTCTGAACTGAAGCAGCCTGCAGTAGCATAAGGCCAACCAAACTTATCACCTGAACCGTGTAGAACAATTTTGCACACTGTAGAATAAAGAGGAAACCCTTGGAATAAGAACACGGACACTGGAAGGAGGAGCAGTTTGTGCTCTGAGCTGTGGCTCACTGTGTTTTAGTTTCTGTTGTGTATTTTGCTCATCTCCTTGAAGTGGCTTTGGAAGCTAGAACTCAGATCTGTTTCTCCCCCGGGCCGAGCACCATGGCATCCCTCAGAGATCCTGCAGGTGTTTATGCATCCGACTGTGTCAGGACCATGGCTTACACCAGCATGCTGCAGATGCCTTAGGATGCTGGCCTCATAGAAACCAGGGAAGGGATTTGGTATGAATGACCACTTTCTGAATTTGGTATGGTAATTTAGCGGTGAGAAAGGCAATAGCCAGGAACTTTCTTCAACAGACAGTTACGTCTCTGGGTAAAATGGAATCCCCTGCTGTCTTCCACAAACAAGTTCCCAGGTTGTCACATTGATATGAAGGTAAGACTCCTCCTTAAGACAGGGACCCAGGAAACACTCCAACAGAAATGCTGCTTTGGTCAAGAATCCTGCCTCTCAATGACCTTGGGTTCAAGGACAAGTCTAAGCTCTGTCTGCCAAGCAAACACCATTCCATAACTACACAGAATGATGAATAATAAGATGACTATGCTCACAACTGGTGTACAGCAGGCTGGAAGACTCAGGTCTCCTCTCTGCACTGCAGAATTAAAAACAGAATCCATATGCTTTTGGTCCACCTTTCAATAGCCACGGAACGTGATGCCTTTGGGGTGCTTTCTTTTTAATTTTAAGATGGAAATCACAACTCTGGGAAGGCGTGTGGAGACTGATTCAGGACTTTTCAGACAAATCAGCTAACCCTGGTGATGGGTTTTGGCAAAGGAGCAAGGCTTGCCCATATCCCATAAGCGACAGAGCCAAGCTTCCTTGACTCATCTCAGAATCTCTGCTGCCAGCCCACGCAGCAGTACCTGGGCCCAACAACCGTGGCCATATTGAAATCTGATCAATTAGCTCCAACTTCTGGGGTGTCCCACAGATGGTCTTATGGACATAGCTAAGCTAAGCTAATGAAAATCCATTCTGAGGAGTAGGGGGAGTCTTTTTAGTTCTCAGACAATTAACAAACCCAACAGGCAGCTTATTAACTGTCAGCGCGGTGAGCCACTGTCAGGCAGGGATAACTCGCAAAGTATTTCAGAGCCTTCGTGAGGAGGCAAAGATGAAGAAGCAAGCCCTGGTCTAGCTCCAGTGGGAGCAACCGGCTACCTCAAGGCAATGCGTCCCATCAACTCTGTTGGGCAGCTGCTTTCCTTCAGCCGACTACTCTCAGGCATGGTTCCCCCTTTAGCCAATATATGAGGTCAAAGCCCTTTATAACCATCCCCCTGCCCCAGCCATTTATCTACCATCCACTGTGTGTTCTTGTACAGAGAGCTTTGGAGGAGAGCTAAGAGGCTGAGCGGAATATCAGAGCCCCTGCCTGGCACCTGTGAGACCTCGGCCAGTATTTAGGTTTTTAAATTTTGTCTTTCTTATCTACAAATTGAAACTTACTACAGATAGAATGATTAAGAAAAACAAATATCTGGAAAGTGCTCAGCAAAGGGTCTCACCGTTGGTAAGCACGCAGAAATATTATGATTAAGGCCATTAGCCATGACATTCCATATCAGAATACTGCAGAAGACGAAGCAATGGTAACATACGATGGCAGCCTTTGGTGACTCCCAAGAGATACAGAGGCATTCTGAGGAAGGAAGAGGTCACCCCTTCTCACTAGGTTATTTTGGAAAGGCTCTCGAGATGGACTGTAGTGGCTGTGTAGGTTTTACTCTGCAGAAACAAGAGGAGGCCATTATAGGGATCAGAAAAGAAAGTGGGGGAGGGGGTGAGTCATCACGTGTTTGGGAAGATAAAGCTTCCAAATAATCCAGAGCCAGTTTTCCAATGGAAGCCGAGAGATATTAGAACAGACGAATCTGCTAAAACCACACCGTGGGAGGGGGAGGTGTTTGGAGATTATTTTGTTCTGTTTTGTTTTGTTTTCTTGAGACCAGGATTTCCCTGTGTAACAGCCCTGGCTGTCCTGGAACTGACTCTGTCAACCAGGTTGGCCTCAGACTCCCAGAGATCCCTCTGCCTCTGCCTCCCAAATGGTGCTTGTAGATTTTTAAGAGAGAAGTTGCATTATAGACCACTGCAGAGACAAATGATAAGCCCATGGACCATTTGCTAAGGAGGCAGGCAGCAAGGATTACTCGGTTTCGGATGCATTTACAAGCTAAAGGTACTGAGGATCACAAGAACCCAGGTAGCCTGGGTTCTAGAACAAATAGATGATCTGTGCTATAACAAATCATTGCCAATCTCAAGGCACGAAACAAAAATCATTTTCTTAGCTGTAGAGGTTAGTAACTTGGGCGGGGCTCAGCTGTGTCTGGGATCGACAGCCAGGATATCTGGATTTATTGTAAGCTGAGGATCTTTAACTGTTCTTCATGTGGTTTCTTCTCTTCTGGTAGGCAAGGCTGAGATTGTTCCCCTGCGGTAATGCCTTACAAAGTGGCCTCTGGGAAACCCAGGCATGTGACTGGCATATAAACTTCTGCAGCGTGTCATTTCCTCACGCAAGGCCCTGGACAGAATACAATTGGTGGGGAGGGAAATATCCCCACCTCAAGGAGCTGCGGAGTCACGTTGTCAAGCGAGTGAAATACGAAATGCCAATTTAACCGGGAAAGAATATTAATATATGACCGTTTTCATAATCTACAAGATAACTATTGGGAATTAACAAATACAGCTACACCTTCTCTACTTACTCCTCTTCCTGGTCAAGCAGTCAAGCAAATACCAGCAATAAATCCCTAGAGACCTTTCCCTAACCTCGAGATGTGGGGCCGAGTATCGAAAACTCCCATAAACAGGGCATTCAGAAATCCTAATGTGAGCCTACTGCAGAAAGTTCTGGAAAACGCTCATGGCCCACTGACCAAATGTAACTAAATGTGTTTGTGACTCCTTACTCAGGACAAAAAAGCAAAGTGGAATGGGCTATGTGGGAAGAATTGATCCGTGAAGCAATTTGGTAGCAATTGCCAACAGCTTACCGAGAATTAAAGTAATAAGAGAGAACGGTCTGCAATGGTTCGAGAGAATAACCTCCCAACACCGAAAGAGAGATCATTTAGCAAGGAATAAAGAGAAAGAGCCAGCCAGCCCTGTAGTGCTGAGCCTGGACATTTAGAAGAAAATTCCAGGGATTCTTGATTCCCAAGCTTTTTCCTTCCCATCTCCTCCTCCCCCCCCTCCTCCTCCCCCTCCTCCTCCTCCTTCTCCTCCTCTTCTTTTTGCTCTGCTTTTAACGCTTGAAAAAAATCAGACTCAGCAGCACTAAACAGAGCAATTAAAAGGTAGTTGGGACCAGGCATAATTTTCCTAAATTGATTTTTCTCAAGGCTTGCAACTCGTCTGGTGTTTGGGAAGGAAGTCTGCCTGGTTTGCCCTCTCTTGGTTCACGCGTACCCGCACGTCAAGATCGGTATTGCAGGATGTCTTATGAATACTAAGTGTCAGACACTGGTTTCTTTTGGGGGAAGGGGCTGGGTGAAAGCATTTCAGTCGACATGTTGGTGGTCTCTAACCAGCTCCTCGTATACTGGTACCCACAATCCTACTGTGCCACAACAATGGAACCTTTTGTCCGACAGTCTTGGCACAGGCACTAAGGATTAGCTGGGCACTATGCCTCAGGGACTCTCAGCTACAGCTCTGTCCTGTTGAACACACAACTAAGGTACAAGGGCCAGCCAGCCCGAGAAGGCTTCATTTGTCACTGCCCACGGCTCACCAGCACTGAGGACAATCTGTTGTGCACTGGGTTTTTATTTCAGACATAAGCTATCCGTGGCTCTTTTCCTTGTAGCTGAGGGCAGCAACTCCACTACTTTCTTGTCAAGAGATAGTTCCAGTCTGCGGGATATACAGGAACAGACTCTGTTACATGACCCATAGCCAAGAAGTTAGTTCCTTTACGGCTTGGCATTTCACTCTAAAAAATGTGCAAGGTTGAAACTTAAAGCTGTTTATTGGAAGATGAGAGCAAAGGGGTAAATTCTATTAGTGTAAAAAGCGGTGTATATAGAATTTTACTAGATGGGCTCATCATTCTGAGATATAAACAACTGTAAACATGGGCATGGAATAGACTTCAAAATGTAGAGGAGCTTGCTTGCCTCCCCTTCTTTCTCTCTGTCTCTGTCTCTGTCTCTGTCTCTCTCTCTCTCTCCCTCTGTGTGTGTGTTTGATGACCCTGGCTATGATCTACCTCATTTTAAAAAAATGTCGCAACATACTTTGAGGAATTACCCAGCAACGTGACTGCATCGTATCCAGACTCACGTTAGGCGATGTTGATCCGATCTCTCAGCTCCCATGTCGCACGTGTGACTTATGAGGGACTGCACTCTTCAAATTACTTCATCTCAGCCATTTCATAACGAGCAAGTCCTTGTTCCAAACCAGGACCGTCAAAGTCAATCACAGGGTTTTGCTAATATTCTGGAAGTGGGGCATTATTATTTCATTGAATTTGCTTAAGAGGTGGAATACATTTTGGATTGTGGTTGAATAATTTAATAAATAAAAAAGGGGAATGAAGGACTAGGAGATGAGTTTTCTTAGAAGTTTCCAGAGCTGGGACTAGCTAACTATGAGATGATTCATTCCTGGGTCTCCCTTACAGGAAAAAACAAACAAACAAACAAACAAAAAAGCCTAAGGGTCAGACAAATTTCCTCCCAGCATAAAGCAAACCCATTTCCTCAAAAACTCAAGTACCACATCCCTCTCTTCCTCTGTTCTTCCTAGGAGGAGTGATAAAAGGTGTTATCTATTCAATCTTTCTGTTTAAGATCGGCTGCCTTCATTTGGTTTCAATTTATTATCTATTTTACTGCCTTAGCTACTGTATTTGTTAGCAGGGTGCAGGAGTGTGAAATGGTGTGGTGTTTGTATATGTATATATATTAATTTTTTTGAGAAGAGAAGAGGGTTTCTCTGTGTAACAACCATGGCTGTCCTGGAACTCCCTCTGTAGACCAGGCTGGTCTCGAACTCACAGAGATCTGCCTGCCTCTGCCTCCCAAACATTGGGATTAAAGGTGTGCACCATTGCCCGGCCTATGCTTACACTTTTTAACAATGATGGTTTTACTCTGTAGCCTCAAACTTGAGAATCCCCTACTGCAGATTCCCAAACGTTAGAATCACAAGTGTGTACCATACCTGGCTCATTTTTAGTACTTAAAAGTTAAGTTGCTTCCACTATGATCTTATAGGGTAACTTACCTGCCTAAATCCCAAATGGCAGTGACCTCCATGGAAAGCTAACTTCCTTGTAAACTGTGTCAGTCCATCTGCGAATGTTGCTGGCCCAATATGAGGTACATATCAGGTATACACATCTTCATTTTACAAAAGAATTGGGGTTGTTCTGTCAGAGTACCTAAGTTCAACCCCAGCATCCGTGGAAAAAGTAAGTGTGGCAATGTATTTCATCTGTAGTCTCAGAGACAGGGCGTAAGGGGGAAGAGCTGGGCAGTCAGAGACAAGATCTGGGAAGGTCACTGGCTATTCTAGCCAAGAGAGTAAACTCTAGGTTCCCTGAAAGACCCAGTCTAAAATAACAAAGTAGAAAACTATTGAAAAAAAAAAACTTGATGCCAGCCTCTAGTCTTCATGTGTGCCTTCATGACTGATGACTGAACACCCAACACACACACACACACACACACACACACACACACACACACAGAGAGAGAGAGAGAGAGAGAGAGAGAGAGAGAGAGAAAACAAGAAAACAAAAGTACTCAGAAATTAGTAAACAAATGGCCTATGTTCATTACTGCCCTGATTGAGTGTTTTGGTTTGTCTGTTGTCGAGTTGATGTTGTCTCTTATCTGAGAAGGAAGCACGATTGAAACTATGTAACCAACCACAAGAATGGCCTGTAGCCAAGGTTGAGACTGTTTTATTAATTGGTAATTGGTGTAGGAGTGGTCAGCCCCTTGTGGGTAGTCCCATCCAGATTATTTTGGGGTGTGGAAGAAAGCAGGCTGAGCAAGCCAGTGAGCAGCGCTCCTCTCTCCAGGGTCTCCGCTTAAGTTCCTGCCTCTAGATCCCTGCCCTGCATTTTTGCCCTCACTTGGTCCCTCTATCCCTCCAGGATAGGCTGCAAGTGGACCCTGCAGCAAAACCTTTCTTCTCCACATTGCTTTTGGCCATGGTGTCTTATGACAGCAATCAGAACCCTAAGACAGTTGGCATATTCATTGGTGTGACCAGAAAACTAACCAGCAACTGGAGTAATGACAAACTTCTAAGAAAATAAAATTAGTCTTAGAGGTCTCTACCTAATCAAATTAATCAGCAAGTGAGGGTAATCATACCATTTTCTGCCATGTTCCTCCTCTGATCCTGAACTGATTACTTGAAGATGCACTCCAACAAAACCAAGGTAACGAGCCAGAGAAAGGACCACGTAGGATATAAGAAAGGGATAGGGCAGCCTGGTCAGAGTTGTAGTGCTCTGAAGAGACACCACGACCATGGCAACTCTTATAAAAGAAAGCGTTTATTTGGGCCTTGATTACAGTTTCAGGGGTTTAGTCCATTATTACTAGGGAGGGAAGCATGGCGGTAGGCAGGCAGGCAGACACGTTGCAGGAGAAGTAACTGAGAATTCCACACCATCCAGATCTGTCGGCAGTGGGAAGAGAGAGAAACTCGGCCTGACTTGGGCTTTTGAAACCTCAGAGCCCACCCCTGGTGACACACTTCCTTCAATCAGGCCACACCTCCGAATAATTCTAAGTAGTGATACTAAGCCTTCAAACAGATGAGGCCATGGAAGTCATTCTTTTTTTGTTTTGTTTTGTTTTTTTTTCAAGACAGGGTTTCTCTGTAGCTTTGGAGCCTGTCCTGGAACTAGCTCTTGTAGACCAGGCTGGTCTCGAACTCACAGAGATCCGCCTGCCTCTGCCTCCCGAGTACTGGGATTAAAGGCATGCGCCACCACCGCCCGGCCATGGGAGTCATTCTTATTCAAACCAACACGGAGGCTAAGCAAGAGTCCAACGTAAAGAAACATCAGGTTGACCACTACACAACAGGCACAAAAAGGAAGGAGAAAAGAAAGGGAAATTTGGAACAAGGAGTGCTCAGTGAACATGTCAAACTCATGAATATTTTATTACAGAGAATAAAGCTTCACTCTGGTTAATGTGGAAGGGCATTGCATGCCCTAAATCTGAAAAACCTGATGAGAAGAAAGAGAAAATGAGGGAAAAGGTAATGCTAATGACTACATTTAAATATGGCTTAGTTTTGAGAGGTCTGTCTCTGTAGGTGAGATGGCTTCAGCTCAAGCTGGTTGAGCTGGGTTCACCCCAGAACTCATAGAAAAGCCAGACGCTGTGTATGGACACGTATACGGTACACCTGTGAACACGTGTGCACAGCCACCCAACACACACAGATGCGCACACATCAAAACTGTGAAGCCTGATTTATCTGTCATGACAATGACATCTGAAGTTAATACAATGGCTAAACGTACAGAAGGTTTCAGTTTATTAGCCCAGTGTTTGACTTCCAGCACTCATTAGCCAATATTCAATACGATTTTCCAAGGAGGCCTTATGGTTTATAGCTCGGGTCTGACACACAGAAGCCCCAAGTGCCCATGAGCTATGAGAACTTACTGTGGCTTGTTTACCACCTTGGACTGCCTTTTTCCCCTCCGTGCTGTTATTAACACAGTTAATGTTCGCTTGTATTTTTGTACTTGCCTCCGCATTCCCACACACTATTGAAGATTAATCTTCTGGCTAGAATCAGTAAACATATCTGGAAATCTCTAAAGAATGCTTTGCTGCAAAAAGACAGAGCCCTGTTTGGGTTGCAGCTGATGTTGGGATTTGGCTCGCGAGTTCCTCCCGAGAGAAAGAGGAAAACCCAAGGAAGGAAATGAAGGCTGCCCTGATCCCTTCAGTCTGATAGGTCAGACAGGGGCACTACTGCCCTACAGTCAGAGAGCCATGGCTACTCGTCTGGTTTGTCCAGGCAAACCCATTGCCTTTAACAACGCCTCTGCTCCTCCCCTTTCTATCACTTGTGGCTCTCAAGTTTGATTCTTCAACAATAGATTTTGATTCAATTCCCTCCTGTCTTTAATCAGTATCCTCAAACCTCATGCTAATGGGACATTTAAGACTACCTTTTTTGTAAACCCTCAGAGATTACGCTAGGAACAGAAGCCTACACACTTCTGAGAATACCAGAATGGTATTCTCAACGTTTTTCCTCCCTCAGAGGGCTCTTCTGTCTTTTTTTTTTTTTTGACAAGAACTAACTATCTTCCAAATTCTCATTATTGACCCCTTTCTCTATATAATGGGCCATCATCAACTTGATTTTAAAGGGTAAATTCTGCCATGAGTTGACCTTTTCTCTGAAGTGACATCTTTTAAAACACAAAGCAAGAGCGCAACTGACCGGAAACAATTAAGGCGTTAGATTTTCTTCATGCTGACGATGTCACCAAGGACAGCACAAAGCAGACAGCTATTTCTTCACCTTCAATTAAATACTGAACTATTTCCCTCGGAACCTCTGGGACCGTGTTCCTATTAGCCGGCAGAAGTTGGGGAAATGTGTGGAGAGTCTCTGTAATTTTTTTGCGACTGAAGTTTATTGCCTTGAAGAATATTCATTAGTCAAGACAGGGGAGTCAAACAGTAATTTGTGGGCTCCCATCCTGAGCACATAGGCCAGGCTCTGGCAAGCTAGTAGCAGTAGCATTGGTGTTTTATAAGGATCTGTCTGTGGAGTGGCTGGTTTCCCTCTAAGCCTATGTGGCTAACGCTGAGTGAAATAAATGACAGGGTGACAGGGATGTCATCGCCTGTCAAAGGCTGCGATTAAATGTTAAATGTTACAATTACAGAACAGCAGGTACAGCTCGGTTCCATACAGGGTTAAAAGTGCGTGCAAACATCAGTACCATGATTGGTTTTTTATTTGTTTGTTTTTTTGCATGAGAAAACTGGGTTCGTGAATTCAAAGGTTTTTTTTTTTTTTCCTTCTATTTTCAGGATCACATACATATTGTACCAGTTCTGCATGGCACTTAAGGGCAGTCTGCTCTCTCTCCCCTCTGTTGCTACAACGGTTCTCTGCCAAGGCTGGTATCGTCACTTCACTCCCCCGTTTGGAAACCTCCTGTGGCCCCCATTGTTTCTAGTGTCTGAGCCATGAGCAGTGATCAGCTGGCAGAAGCCCAGGGCACTGTCAGAGACCGGGTACCTGCAATGAGGGATAAATGGTCAGCTCTGGCAGCAGCTATAGAAGTCACATGACAGCCAGGCAGAGAATCGGGGTTCAGCTCCCAACGGCCTTTCTTTAACAAGCTGTTTTGACACTCTCTGACTCTCCTCCAGTCTAGACCTAGACTTCCTCAGGGTGTGAAGCCACTAAAGGTCTAACTGCTGTCAGTGGACTCTCCAACTTGGGGGTGCCATGGCCTATATCTTTCTCCAGAGCTGCTGATTGAGATTTAGCAGCTGTGCCATGCCTCTTCCTCTGAGCGCTTTCGGCACGTTCCTGCCTTCCAGACGGAATGAATGAGACACTGTGCTATTCCAATTTGTACGCAGTAATTTTCCACTTCAGGAAGACACAGACGCATGAGATGATTGAAATCCCACCAAATCCTCCTTTGATTGCACTCATTTCTTCCAAACCTTGTCCACTCTGAACAAACTGCATTCAGATTGTTTCCCCCCTAGCCCCTTCTCTCCTCTACAGTTCTCTTCTTCCCCATAACTTAATCTGTTATTGCTGCCATCTTTCCATTTCTCTTGCCAAACTCCCCCTCCCCCTCCCCCTCCCACCTTTCCTCTCCTCCCAGTCTTCTTTCATCTTCATATCCTAGTGACCAACTTTGTCCTGTCTACCAACACCAGGCCTATTCTGCACACTGGAAAAGCAGTCAAGCCAGAGTTTTCCTTAGTTTGAACCTGTCCAGACTGATGCGAGACAGACTAGGTATTCCCAGAGGCAATTTTTCCCAGAGTAGAGAAAGGAACAACCTTGGGCTTTGCCCTCTACCTTAACTGGGTCCTTAACCATACTGCTCTGTTCATCCAAAGAGAATGGCAAGTGTAATTCTGTAGCTATATATTTGACTGAAATATTCATGACCTGTCATGGTATCTCAGTTCTCTAGTTCTCCATTGAAGGAAGAAGGAAGGAGAGGGAGGAAGAAGAAAGAAGGAGAAGAAGAAGAGAAGGAAGATGAGGAGTAGGAAGAAGAGGAAAGAGGAGCAAGGAGGGGGAGGAAAGAGAAAGAAAGAAAAAAGAAAGGAAGGAAAGAAGAAAGAAAGAAAGAAAGAAAGAAAGAAAGAAAGAAAGGAAGGAAGGAAGGAAGGAAGGAAGGAAAGAAAGGAAGGAAAGAAGGAAAGAAAGAAAGACAGAAAGAAAGAAAGAAAGAAAGAAAGAAAGAAAAGACCAGTCTTATTTTGTGTCAAGAATAGTTAGGAAACCGGAGCTTAAGGCAGGTCTGCAGGCACTGAACTTTGCAGAGATTATCCATCATCCAAGGTCTATAGCTTTCGGGATCCCCAAGCCTCTACAACTGCCACCCTTTTGACCCCTTAGCAAAAAGCTTTTCTCTGAGAGATGAAAGAGAAAAGGGGGCAAAGCAAGAAAATACAAAGGAAGAGGGAGACGGGGGGGGGCAATAGAGCGGGAGAGAGTGGATGGTAGGGAAAAAAAAGAAGCTCTAGTTCCACTGGGTTCCCAGAAGTTGCTCACTGGATGTATTGCAGGCCAGTCAGCCCAAGTCCCAGGGCACGGCTTTCATTAAATGCAATTTTCTTTCTCCGGGCCTCACATTTGCAGCAGCCCTAGTTACGGTTTGGGATATTTCATCTGTGTGTGACCTTTGCTCCTGGCACCCTACTTGCGGCCAAGTGTTTATGCCAGTTAACCTCCCCTGTGCCCCCGCCCCCCATGACCTTATGCATTTCCAACAAGAAAAAATACAAACTCACCAATTTGTTCTTTTCATTACCCAGAGGATCGGCATGAAGTGGGGGAAGCCTTTCTATCCTGCTGCACCTGCAAACCCCCTCATTACTCAGCACGGAATGAACATTTGCTGAGAGTTAATACATCCAGTTCGTGGCTTTCTTTGTGTAGGGAAGGTCCTAGCATCCTGGGCAATCTCTCATTAGGAAAAAGAAATAGAACACACTCATATTTTATTCATGGTCTCAGAATCCCAGGGACAAATTTCTAGGAACTTACAGACACAGAGAAATCCAAGACAAAAAGGCTCCTATCTCCTTCCTTCCAATGCTACCTTCTGATTCCCAGTGCCTTTGAGAAGACACGGGTCCCCTCCCAGAATGGTCCCAGCATCATCACCGTGTCATTCAGCCCATGTGAGCACTAAGAGTTTGCCTTATGGCTTTTCACCAGGTCCCACAATTAAAAGAGACCCAGGTTCGTTGAAGCATTGCCCGGGATGAATCCAACGGGTCACATGCTAGTTTTGCCATCCATTACAAATACCCTCTCAAGACTACTTCTGCTTCCTTTCCTGGCTTGCCTCGACAGAGGTGCCTCACCAAAAAGGCACATTAGAGGCATCCGCATAGCTACTCGGGCAAGTTTTAATTTACCAGCGATTCCTATGTCTGCCAGTTTAGAAAGGCTTCAGTGATTTATTGGACCTGAGAAGAGTTCTCATCCATTATAGTTTGTCTTAACTTAATCAAAGGTATCTTCCCCCTTTGGAACACCTCACCTACAGACTCCACGGCCACGGTGATGGATGTGCCTGCTTGCATCCTTTTCTGATTACGGTGAAGGAAGCTTTGCAAGCACCTTAATCCATTCTGCTAATGCCACGGCTCGGGCATGGAGAGGTTGGGGCTGGACTGTGCGGGGATCTGGGGGGTGATTGCATTGGGGTTTTGATTGAGCAACGGGATTGATGGTTGGGAGTGTAGCTGAATTTACAGGGATTTCTAGGGTCTTTAAGAGATCAAGAGAAGAAATGGAGCAGAGAGTTTTTCATCTCTTTGTGTTCAGCAATATGCATTGTCATTCTCATATACAATACACACGTACACATGCACACACACACGCACACACGCACATACGCACACACGCACACCAACATATGCACACATCAAACTTACAGAAAGTATAAATAACTTCGGACAGAGATCACTGTAAACCCTCCCTAACTAGTAAACAGGAAGGTAACAAGGATCTAACTGTGTGCATAAAAGAAGGAAATCACAGAAACAAGATTTTAATTTTTGAAACAAAAATTACAGTCAAAGAATAACCTTGAAATAGCCAATTGTTTCTTTTCCCTATGTGGTAGAAGAGTCTTCCTTTGAGTTTTGAACAGTGTGTGGTAATTGTGCAAAAATTTCTAGACTTTTCCTGTGAACTTCTCTTAACAGAAAATTCTTTGTAATGGATAATCATGAGTTTAAGAGTGTAGTTTGGCCCACGCCATCTAAATCCTCTTCCTGCACAGACTTACATCCCACTGTGGTTTGGATAAGCATCCCTGAGAGTCCCAGATCTGTGATGCTCTTGAGAGGTAGTGGAACCTGTGGGAAGCATGGCTTTGAGGAATGAAGTCATATCCCTGGAAATGTCTTTAGGAAGGGATTACGGAGCCCAGGGTTTCTCACCTCTGCTTCCTGGCTGCTAGGAAGTGAACAAGCCTCTGATAGCTCACTATGATATACCGGGTACAACAGATTCAAAGTGATGGAGCCAAGGAAGCATGACTGAAATCTTCTGAAACTTTAAAGCAAAATAGGTCCTCCTTCCTTGGAGGCTGATTATCTCAGTTATTTTGTCACAGGGATGGAAAACTGGCTATCCCACAATTCTGGCAATTAACCCAGGGTCTCGATCTGATCAAAAGTCATTCGATGCGATGTTAAGCCGGGTTTATGCATGATTCTGAAAAGAACCCTTTTTACTTTACATTGTCTAGCATATGTGAACCACTTCCAAGGGTGAATGCAAGCTGATAAATTCTCCCGTTGAGTCTTCATTTCTGAATCATAGCCCTGTTGAGGAAGAACCTTTTTGAAACCCACTAACAGCTGTCAGTCCTTTCTCCACCAGCCCTGTAACGTTCAGCACAGCCCAGAAGGAGAATGTGTACTTTGTAGTGAATATATTTCATTCTCTTGAATAACTCAGAATAAGATTTTCCCTTGTAGTATAATATTTGTAAGAAATTATGCAAGAAACCATAGGACACTGAAAGACAAGCTTAGATCGGCGGGTAGCCAAAGACATCTCGAGCAAAAGCCTCCTACTGCCTGTTTCTGTAGAACACACATACTATGACTGTTCTGAAGATTTTCTTTTAAAAAAAGGAATATAAACAGTAGTTAAAGAAGACTATGCAAGAGAAATGTATGCAACCCACAAACCTGAACAATGTCCTGAATATTTAAAATATTTTAGACAAAAGCTTTTGAGTCCTGGCGTTATGGGATAGCAAACCCTTGGGAGTGTTTTAGTGAAAAGCAATGTGATCAAGTCTCATGAAATGAGCCCAGAACCACAGCTATTCCCGAGGCAAAGCCAGGAGAATCACAAGTTCAAGGCCTGTCTGGACAGTGTAGTGAGATGCTATCTCAAAATAACAAGTGCAAGAGGAGTGGAGATTTAGCTCACCGGTTGTTCTGCTTTGCTTTCTGTTGCGCAGATCAAAAACTAACTAAAAACCTGGGAGGAAAGGGTTTGTCTCATCATACAAGGTACAGCTCCTCTTTAAAGGAGGCTGGGACAGGAACTCAAACAGGAACCTGGAGGCAGGAAATGAAGCAGAGACCACAAGGGAGCTGCTTCCAAACGTGCTGTCTCTGTGTCTTGTTTTCTTCTACAACTCAAGACCACCTGCCCAGAAGAGCTATCAACCTCAAGGGACTGGGCCCTTCTGCCATCAAGCTCAAATCAAGAAAATGCCTGACAGGCTTGCTTATAGGCCAAACTGAAGGAAGTGTACTCTCTGTTGAGGCTCCTCTCCCCTACCCCCCAGAATAACTCTAACTTAGGTCAAGTCAATAAGAAACTAATCAATGTAATGATGGAGTACTTGTCTCTCGTGTGTAAGGTCATGGGTTCAGTTCTCAGCAACCAAGACACACACAATGAAGGTAAATTTGGTTGTTTTTGTAGCACTAACCGGCAAGTGTAAACCCTCAATCCTTTTCAGCCAGCGCTCCACAGCTGAGTTCCAAGGCCAGCCAAATGTTAACGTTTACCTACGCCAACCAGAAAACAAACTGGGGCAAGAAAGAACTTTACTACAATAGACCTGATATCAAATAAGACGTTGGGGAAAACAAGCAAGAAAATGAATGTGTCACATTTCCTTGGAGTATAGAAATAAAAGAATACACTCAAAATTCAGTACGTTTCAAGGGAGCAGCATCATTTGATACCTGTCTGTGATTTTTATGAATGGATATTTATTTTGATTGTAAATTTATAGAAGACTTGAGTAGGGAGTAAAATTTTAGGTTGATTGAGGACGTTACTCCTCTATACTTTGTCATCTATTGTGTACACAATTCTTTTAGGAAAGCTAGCCATCTTTTTATCTCGTTCTACATCACATTTTCTGTTTGTTCTTTGTGCTCTGTAATTTCATGAAATTCGATGAAGAGGAGTTATTTATTTATTTTTTGGATAGTTCTTTATTGTGTACTCTATGAATTTATGTGAGACTTTCTTTTCTTAGAAAAAAAATCCAAACATTTTATTAAATTTAATGTCACCCTTTTGTCCCCCTTTATTGGAACTTATCCTATGGCTCTTGCCTCTTTCAAAGGTTCTGCTTTATCATTCTTTGGCAACCTGGAAATTTTCTGCAAATCAACCTTCTAGTTACTGATTCCCTTATCAGCTAGCTGTATTTCATGTTTACATTATTTTCCCTCTAGATTTTGATTTTAGAATTCTGCTTGAGTCTCTTTCAAACCTTCCCCATTTTTTCCCATATTGTTCTTTGTTCAGTTATTTTTAGTATATTTACTTTATTGTCTCAGGTTATAGTCCATTATTTATAGGAGCCACATGGTATTAGCCACAAGAAAAGATTATAAAGCTTATACAGTGGAAAACAATAATGGGAACAGAAGAAACACAGTATGTCGTCTGGAAACAGAGGATCATTCATAGATCCAATGATGATTAAAAAAATATAATGAAGAAAAGACAGGATACAAGGAATATTGACTTAAACTTTACAATACTGTGGTTTATAATGTAGATAATGAGAAACCCTGGAATGCTCAGGATGGTGACATAGTAGAAATAATACTTTAGGAATTATTGATGGTTAATTTCAAGATAAAACATCAGCATTTGTGTCTAACACAAGTGTCTTAAAATTTGCGAGATAAGTCATTTTCTACAAGAACACAAATCTAAGGGGAAAGCACTGTACAGAAACAAGACACACATAATTGGAAGAGATAAGAAGACTGCCTGGGAAGCTGTAGTGATTCAGATGTGTAATGGAGAGATTTTATATAAAGGCAGGAACGTTTTGAATAACAGGGAAGTAATACAGGCATGATCTTTAGTCTCCTGAACAAATCTTTGCCAAAGCACAAGGCAGTCCACAATGGAAAGATGATTCTAAAATGAAATCTCAGACAATTGTGGGCTCACAAACACTACTGTAAGATCGTTAAAGATATATTAGGATTTTTTTTTGTAATGCAAGATACTGGCAAGTGGGAAGGAAAGAAGTGTCATGACACAGGAAAGCATCCCACACACATGTAACTTATCGTTATGACTGTTATCATTTTACGTCGTACGGAAGAGGAGCATGCTAGTAACGATGGCATAGACAGAACAAAAGGAGGTACATAGGTTTCTTGGCAGGATACAGCGTACTGCCCTTCTTACTGCAGTAGAAGGTGTTGTGAATCAGATTTTTAAAGGCATTAAGATGGACTTCATAGATTACCAAACACAATCAATTGCTTGCATTTAGAGTCTCCTTAGCATAAGACTTGGAATAAGAAAACCGTTTAAGAGGCAGGACCACGGCTCAGAAGTTAAGAGTCTGTACTGTTACTGGAGTGAACCAGAGTTCCGTTCCCAAGACCCATATCAGGTGGCTCATGACCACTTTTTACTCCATCCTTATGGGATTCTGATGTCTTCTTCCGGCCTTCATGGGTGCCTATGCTCTTGCACACACCCACGTACACACCCACATACACTCAAAACTCAAGTAGTTTTGATTTAAACAAGAAGACCTTTTTGCCTGCTCTTGGGACTCTTTTCCTTCTATTGGGTTGCCTTGTTCAGCTTTTGCCTTGCTTTATTGTATTTTGTTTTGTCGTGTTTGGTTGACCTGATCTTTTTCTGGAGGGAAACAGAGGGGGAGTGGATCTGGGGGAGAAGAGAGGTTAGGGCCAGCTGGCAGAGTAGAAGGAAGCTAAACCGTGGTCAGGATGGATTATGTGAGAGAAGAACCTATTTTCAATTAAAAAAACAAACCAACAAGTTTCTACATTCAAAGTAGCCATTGTCAACCCTGTGACAGCCAACACTTGCTTCTCCCTCTTATCACTAAGTCTATGAATGTCGAAAACATGGATAGTTATAGTTTAGATTGATTTATTGATTGGGTAGTACTTGGATGGTACATGAAAAACCCATGCTGGGTCTACTGATTGATACATAATTATTAGGGTTATTTTTTTAAATCACCATGGGAGAGCATGGAAACTTTCTATAACTGTGAGGACCCAATAACCATGCAATACCGTGGTTAGTAAAGCAGTGTTCTGACTGAATCTGAAGGGCCCAGACACTGGAATGCTTTCATAGTTAAGGATAAAAATAATTTAATCAAAGCAAGAAATGAACTTAAATACATTTCTTAGTCTGTCAAATGCTAGAAAATGATAAAAAAAAAAGGAGAATATTGCTATTTGCTCAACGTTTGTAGTTGGAAGTGCAAAAGGTATATGGCGAGCGCCAGCTTCTATTTTCCGTTCTATCACCTTGCACGGAGCACATATTACTTCTCATAAAAGATTCATTTCCACAGCCTGCAGCTCTCTCTCTGAGTCCGCTGCTGCCTATTCGGTGACGGGCAGGCGACGCTCACCCTGACTCTTCTCAACCTCGAAAGTTATAAAACGCAAGCCTCAGGTAGGAAATACTGAAGTGAACCACCCCACCGTGCCTACCGTGCAGCTGGGCAGAGATTTGGGAAGTTCCTTGCGGCTTACGCACAAGGAAACTATTAATCGCCGAGCCTCCACATTAACCTGGCAAACTGTATACACCTAGCAGGTGTTGGCCTGGAAGCTGTGTTTCTGCAGAATTAATGACATGCCATTATTGGAGCAATTTTTCTAAGTCTCTCGAGTGTCTGTAATTAAGAAGTTTAACTGTACTTAAAATGATATAAAGTGCCATTAGTCCCATGCTAACTCATTGCAGATTGCTGATTTATTCACCAGTGAAATCATCCAGGTAATTTTCTCTGCCTGGGTAATGTAGGGTTTCACACATGAGCACTTCTACTGGATAGAGCTTTGGATTTTCTATGCAGTTCAAAAAGAAATAGTAGGGCCGGGGCTGAGGCTCCTGGGCAGAGCACTTGACCGGCCTGTGCAGCGATTTGCATTTCATCCCTTGTCGTGCAAGGAAACAGCCTTTTCATTGGAAGCCACACATTGCTATGGTGTGAAACTTCTGTCCACTGCCCTCCCCGAAAATGAATTTCTTCATGGAAGGTGTTGGAAGAGTCTAGTGGTTACCATCCACTTTGGAGTCTTTCTCTCTATGAACCAGTGGGAATCTTCATTCAGATGCCATAGTAGTTGAACACCCTGAATGGCTTTGACTGAAGGAGAATTTCGGCAGACCCTGCCTGACCTCCTTCCTGCCTCTTCTCCACACTTCTAGAACCTCCTCAACCTTTAGATCCTTCTAATTTTACTATTTTATTTCTTGTTTTGTTTTGTTTTGTTGAAACAGGGTTTCCCTGTGTAACAGTCCTAGCCGTCCTGGAACTAGCTCTTGTATACTAGGCTGGCCTCGAACTCACAGGGATTCACCTGCCTCTGCCTCCCGAGTTCTGGGATTAAAGGTGTGTGCCACCACCGCCCGGCACTATTTTTATTTCTAAATAATAACCCTAGCCTGAGTGTTTAGCTCATTATTAAACTTGTAATCTCAGTACCTGTCTCCTAATAACATTGAAAGGAGAATTTTTTTAATAATTGGGGAAAATATTTGGATGAAATTTATCTTAAGTATATGGTAGGCTCTGTTCTTTTAAAGTAGAAATATTTAAGAACAAAGTACTGAGAATTAACATAGTGTTCTCATTTTCCATATGGTGGGACAGAGGTAAAGAGTTCAAACAAATAATTATTGCTTTCCATGGTCTTGTCTTCAGCGCATGACTCCACTGCATTCAACTGTTCTGAGTGTGACTTTTGTAATAAATTATATGATTATAGGGGCGAATCTTACTCTATGTCCAGCATGGTGTGTGGATTTGTCCCAGCTTCTGCTAGTGTGGTAAGAGACACAGTGTTAAATTCAGTTATACCGAAATCTACCATACCGTATGAACGGGAATGATAGGATTTGACTCCAGAAACCTGCAATGTGCGTCTTCAGACCTCACCACTCTTTGATATTGACAAGACATTCAGATTTTCAAATTTCGCCCTTTCTGGTAATGTTTATTCCTCCGACACCTTCATGCTTCACAACGCACAGCCTAAATCCTATAAATCTTTTTATCTGCGGAGAGCAACTACTTTTGTATTTCCATGCAAATCCGCCGTTTTGAATTGGTGTGCAAAATCATCTCATTGCCTTCAGCTGAAATGGATAACTTCACATTGGTGTAATATTCCACATTGAGACTAATTCTTCCAGCCTGCTAATAATGCTCCGTTGTCTTCCCACTCTCATCCTGGCTAACATGAAGTCAGCGGTAGTCTTGCAATTGCTACCTTGAATTTAAAGCATCTTTCATAGGACTAAAAATTTCTGGTTTTAGCCATAAGTAGCTTCTTCCATTTGCCTGATTTGAAATGTTTTAAACTTGTTGACCCTGGGTTGAAGAATGCCATCAGTTTAGAAAACTTCCCGTTTCCCCTCTTGATGCTTTACATGATGTCACAGCAGGACAAAAACATATTTGTATTTTATTAAACATACAAGTGAATACAGTGGCAATGTTGAGAAAGAAAGGGCGGTTGGAAGTAAAAAGATTAATTAGAAGTTCAAGAAGCTGGCAATCAAGATCTCAGGAGCCAAAGGCTTGCTTTTTGTTTTGTTTTGTTTTGTTTTTTTGTTTTGTTTTGTTTTGTTTTTGGGTGGCTATTTATTCTATTCTATGCATGGAAAGCTACATGTATATTAATTAGACATTTGCCAGAAAAAAAAAAAATCTGCTTCTCTATGGTTTTGGCAGCCATTGGCATACTTGTCAGGGCTAGAGTTGTAAACGCGTCTGCTTTCCTAGATGCTTCTTTGAGCATTTAAAGGCAGGTGGTGCATTCCTTTATAGCTCAGCTCCATTATTATTTCTACTCTGCAGATCGCAGCTCTCACTCAATGTAAATTCCAAGCCCATATCCCACTATTCTGTGTAGAACTCAATTTTATCACAGCAAAAATTAACAAGACCCCTCCTGAGCAGCCGCGCCAGCTCTTCCCTTGGATTCTCCCAGCTGCAAAGGAGTCATCTTTGATTCTGCCCTTGTCCGACCATCGTCTGAGATGACGTAGACGATGACGCCTTGGTGACTGTCACCTCATTTGTCCCTTTCATCCTCTTTCCCCTCCCTTGGAGAGCATCCCGTTCTCCCTTCGACTGCTAATTTGAGCTCTTCACTTTCAACTCTCCTTTCTCAAAACTGTCAGGGATTCCTCTTGTACGTTTCATAAAACACCAATTCATTAGCCCAGTATTAGAGATAATCCATATTATGCTCTGGCTCTATGGAATTCGTCTTGTGCCAGATACTAGCAGTCAAAATACATGATTAAATTTTAATCTCTACTCTAATTTTACATAAAACATATCCTCTAGAACTGTATTGTCAAACACAGTAGACACCAGTCAGTCATGTATAATTTCTGAAAACTTGGAGACTAGTACAATCTAAAATGCACTGCAAATGTAAAATACTGAATTTTGAAAATGTACTATATGAAGATAATGTATTATATGGCAGTAGTTTTACATTGATTATGCATTGAAATAATCATACTTTGATGTATTAGGTTAAATTAAGAACAAAATTATATACATTGTCTTAATTTATAACGTAAATTTTGGGGAATTTCAAAATTATAGGCATGGTTTGAGTTTGTGGCTCCTGTTCTCCTCCCACTGAAGAATTCTGCTGTGGTGTGACACTTCAGAGGTAGACAGAGAGTTTCTCTAAAAAGAATATGATCAGAGAGTTGGGTTTGCTTTTGTTTTTGGAGAAATTCATTTTCAATTTTGATTGTCTACAATAAAAACATAAAGTTTAAAGATGCGCTTATTTCCCTCTAAGCTAACTCTACAGGAAGCCTTCCTTGGAAATCTTAATAGAAATATTTTTTTCCTCAGTGGATTTATTCTATCTCTGAGGGTTCTGAAGCTTACTAAGAAGAGGAGAGCCAACCAGAATATACTTCAAGACTTGTAAGATAGCTACGCCACAGGAACTAGTTTCTGCATGGAGACCGGAATCAGTGGGCTATAAAATCTGCACTGGAATCAGCAATAGATTAACCTGTGGCTCTTAGCACGTGCTTCCTTTTAGTGAGGTAATTTGCATATTGCCACACTCAAGTCCTCGCTTTCCATCATCCCTTCTGCAAGGTCTTGTGCCTCAGTGCTACTCAGCCGGGTACAAAACAGATTCGGACAACCTGAGATGCATTTCAGCGACAAAGGCTTCCAAGGTAAATTCAGGGAGCTCGGTGTGACAATTACTCCGTTAGATTCCTCCCAGTTCATTTACTGTTTAACCCAGTTCTACCCAGGTAGGTGCTATTGTTATCCCCTATTTTGATGAAGATGAAACGTACGTGTGCTCTGAGGCCATAAAAAGTTCACATGACCTATGGCTACTACCAAAGTCCAGCCAAAAGACAGCCCAACCAGAAGGGTACACAGAAAAAATGTGCTCTTTCAAAACTAGAGGTCAATGGATGGATGTGAACATGCAAAGTCTAGCTGGGACTGAACATAAGTGCACACTTGAATCTGTTGCAGGAGCCTCATAATTTATGATTTTTCTCACCATACAGAGAAATTTCTGTAAATACTAGCAAAATACTAGTCATGTGCCCTCAAGCATGCAAGGACCTCAACAAAGAAATGGTGTCTGACGTGTGGCAGACACTAGCAACATTGAGTATGTGACTGAACTCACAAATGTCCAAGTAATCACTTTACAAGGTTCTTACTTAGACTCATAGTCACCGGGCAGTGGTGGTGCACTCCTTTAATCCCAGCACTCAGGAAGCAAAAGCGGGTGGATCTCAGTAAATTCGAGGTCAACCTGGTCTACAGAGTGAGTTCCAGGACAGCCAGGACTATACAGAATAACCTTGTCTCGAGAAACAACAAATAAACAACAACAACAATAAAGAAACTCACAGTATGGTGGTAAAAATTATTAAAGAAAGCAACAATAGCCAGGCGGTGGTGGCGCACGCCTTTAATCCCAGCACTCGGGAGGCAGAGGCAGGCGGATCTCTTGTGAGTTCAAGACCAGCCTGGTCTACAAGCCCTAGTTCCAGGACAGGCTCCAAAGCTACAGAGAAACCCTGTCTCAAAAAACCAAAAAAAAAAAAGAAAGAAAGAAAGAAAGAAAGCAATAATAACAATCTGAGCTGAGATGTGCTGCAAAGCAGCTATAGTTAGGGGAGGAAGGACATAAAAACGTAACGTGCCCCTCAAGGAAGACCCTTTATGGAGGAAAAAGGTCAGAGACTCTAATCTCTTACCTAGAGAGTAAGGTTTCCCACTGATGCATGACCCGAACACCTTTATTTCAGCTGTTCAGTATCCAGGAGTATGCCCATTTTTTTGTTGTAGTTTGGTTTTTTGTTTTGTTTTGTTTTGTTTTTTTTAATTAGCACTGCCAGCAGAGAGCTCACATTATCTTACAGACTGGAATTCCATCCAACACAAAAGCCAACATATTGTCCTCTGCCCCACTTCCCTCTTCCTACCTTGTTCAGTCTGTTGCCAAGTCCTATCTAATATCTCTCCTTGCTGGCTTTCGAATCTCTCTCCCGTTGACTGCACCTCTGTAGCTACCGATGTAGCAGGGCTTCTGATAACTTCTCTCATGGGTGACTGTGTCAGCCTCCTAATGGGTCTCCCTGCCCACATCTTATCTTTTGCTTCCACTGCAGCTGGAGAGAGCTTCCTGAGAAGCACGACCGATCAGTGTTCCCTTTCTCTGAATCCTAAGCGGCTCTGTATCGCACACACATAATACATAATGCCTTTGATGGGCCATTCAGGTGGCTTCTTGTGCTCCTTCTTTCATACTTGTGTCTGTGAAGGACCGACTTGATTACATATCTTGAATCTCGGAATAGTGGATGATGTGCCCAAGCTGACCACGGCTACCCTTTTCATGCTGAAGGTCCTATATTCCTCCTTTGCCCTTCTTCGCTGGATTTTCTTCTAGTCCACCCTCCAATTTCAGCCTAGCTGTGACATTTTTGACACGTGGGGGTCAAATCCTCTAACATAGTGGCTGTTCAACCATATCGTGATTTTTCCTTCATTGGAGTTTGAGAACCTTGTGCTAGAGAGAGAAGCCAGTGTCTATTCCTGAACTAGCACAGCTCCCATCCCAGAGGAAGGGCAGAGTGGATGGTTCGGTGGGCAGTTCTTTGTAGTCAACCTGCCGTGTAAATAAACTATCCCTGCTCTGCACATGCATGAGCCTCTGACGAGAGATGCTGTGCTGAAGAACATTCTGGAAGTTAGAGGCCATGTGGGGTCCATAAGCACACATCTGTGGGGGTCCCAGCAAATGAAGGACAACTGTGCAATATTTAGATAACCAGTGCTAACTGAGTAGATGACAGAAGATGAGCCTGGAGCCATTAGGCTCTCCCCTAGCCAAACTCCTCAGTATAGACACTGACCAAACCATTGCTCAGCTGGACATCTGGAGCACATAGCATCCTAGAGGACACAGCAGCAGCCAGAACTGAAGACATTTTCTATTACCACTGAGGATTTTCTTGTTTTAAAATTCCTCACTCCGGAGAAAAGAAAACAGAACCCCATAATTTTCCACACAGATGACAAGAGTACAAAAGTCTGACTGTGATATGAAGTTCATGTCTCATTATGCATTATGTTTTAATTAGGTGAAGTGATATGAAAGTTAATAATGGAAACTTTTGTGTAGGAACTGCTATTATTACCAGTAAAATTCCAACACTGAAACAAAATTATGGAAGAGAAATATCATGCCTTTGTTTCCAAGAAAATTTGCATGTTTTCAAAGAGCAAATAATGAAGAATGAAAAAGTCTTTGTTATCCACCGATTTCTGTGATCTGCCAAAATGTCAAATAATCCATTTAATCAATCAGAATATGAAAGAATGTGGCAGACCTCAAGCTCATTTGAGATTACAGCTGTGCAACATACTTCAGTTATCACACAAAGTTATGTCACAATATCGGTTACTTAATGCCATTTTCCTATAACATAGCTGATGCATAAATACAATTTAGGTTGCAAATTAATTACAGCTGTACTGACATTTGAACCTTGCATGGTTTATCTGAAGCTGTTTACGTGAATTCTTCCAAATTTTAATTTAACAAATGTCATTTTTATGGGAAGATCATATCTATTAAAGTGGAAGTCGAGCCAAAATTAAATCTTAGCCAAAATTGCAATTACCAGCATCAGGTTCTACTTCTTTGACTGCTTCAAGTTAGGAAGATGATTTTGGAGTTTTGAAAAGAAACAAAATCCCATCCCCTATCCTCTCCCCTCTAATCCCACACCAGTTTAAAGGGGAGGGACAGAGAGGGAGAGCCATGAAAGAGGTATCTTGATAGAGGGTGCCATTATGGGGCTAGGGAGAAACCTGGTGGCAGGGAAACCTTCCCGAATCTACAAGAGTGACCCCAGCTAAGACTGCTAGCAATAGGGAAGAGGGTGCATGATTGGTTTCTCCTCTAATCAGATTGGTGACTGCCCTAATTGTCATCATAGAACCTTCACCCAGCAACTGGTGGAAACAGATGCAGAGATCCACAGCCAAGCACTGGGCCAACCTCCATGAGTCCAGTTGAACAGAGGGGGGAGGGATTATATGAGCAAGATTAGGGGGGGTCAAGATCATGATAGGGAAACCCACAGAGACAGCTGTCCCAAGCATGTGGGTACTCATGGACTCCAGACCAACAGCTAGGAATCCTACAAGGGACTGCGTTAAAACCTCAGCATGTGGGTGACCGTTGGGTAGCTTGGTCTGTTTGTGGGGCCCCTAGTAGTGGGACCAGGATCTGTCCCTGGTGTATGAGCTGGCTTTCTGGAACCTTTCCCCTTGCTCAGCCTTGATGATGGTGAGCAGGAGCTTAGTCTTGCCTCAAATTGATGGGCCATGTTTTGTTGACCCCCTATCGGAGGCCTTCCTCTTTCTGAGAAGTGAATGTGGGGTGGGTAGAAAGAAGGTGGGGGGAGGGAATTGGAGGAGAGGAGGAAGGGGAAATTTAAAAAATTAATAAAAAAGAAAAGAACCATAAATTCTTTTAATAACTTATCCCAGGATCAAGAAACTATTAATTTCAATGAGTGGACAAACTTTGAATTCCTTCTATGGACCAGAAGGAGCCTCTGGTAAGCATTGAGAAAAACCAGAAGCAGCCCCTGGTTTGACAGACCACAATCAAATTAATGCCACAAATGAGTAATTAATGAGAGGCTGAGCCAAATGGCCTGAAAGAGAAAAAAAAAGGTACATTGGTGGGAGCAGGAATCAGATGAATCTTGCCTGAAGTGGACAATTGGGGAGGAGAGATATAGGATGAGGAGCTGAAGTTTAAAGAGATTGACTAGCCAGCAGAGTAAGGTGGTATGTTTGGAGAGGCTTCCTATGGGGAGCAGCTAAAAGAACAGAGATGAGACCAGCAAGCCCATCTGAGGACCCAGAAGATGTGGAGGTGATGCCTAAAGCAATAGGGATGGGCTTCAGACCTTAACAGACCATATATCCCATGCTGATGTCTTTTAGTTTAGCATCATTAGGGAAACATCAAAGTGGGCCTGGGACCATATATAAGTTGGTAAAGTGCTTACTTGGCAAGGGAGATGGCTTAAGACTGATTCTTAGAACCAAAGTAAAAGATGTCCGGTGTTGCAACGTGTAACTGTAATCATGACAAAGACGAAAGGATCCTGGGGCCTTGCTGACCAGCCAGCCAGCCTTAACTTGCAAATTTCAGGATGGGGGAGGCCATGTCTTTAGGATGACCCCTAAGGATTTCCCCTGGCCTCCACGCACATCTGGACAGATGTGCATGCACAGTTCCCTACAGCCACAAACACTGCAATCATAAGCAAGACTTGAACTAGAGAATCCTGGCATGTTGTTTCCAATCTGATGAGATGTGCGGAGTTGCACCAGGAGGCTGTAGGCATGGAGACCGGAACTGCACTGTAGGACAGCAACTCTGCCATCATGAACTTGGGAAGATGCAGTAGGACCCAGATAAGATGTGTTTAATAGATCCAAAGAGATTATTTTTAAGGCCATCAGTTAATGTGAGATTAGCAGTGGATCAAGAGCTATGCCACAGATTACTTCCAGGCTTTGGTTTTGCACAATTGGTCTATGATAGCTTACAGAAGACAGCCTCTTTGGAAAATAGTGTGTGGAATGTTCTAGTCAGACTGTCTAGAAGGCAGTTGCTTATGGAGATAGAATTGAGAAGACAGGCTATATTAGTTACCTGTCTTTGACGATGACAAATACTTGAGAAGAAGCAACTTATGGGAGGTGGCATTGAGTTTGGTTTTTGGTTTAAGGAGAGATAAAATACAGCACGAATAGGAAGACATGGGTCAAAAAATAGTGGCACCTGGTTAAGTTGTGTCTACAGTTGTGTTAGGAGGCAGAGAGGGAAATCCTGGTGCTCAGCTCTCTTCTCTTAGCCAAGGAATGCAGCTCACAGAATGCTATCACCCAAAGGAAGAGTGGCACCTAAACCAGGTGCTTCCTTACCTCAATGGAACCAGTCTAGAACCTGCATCACAGACAATGCTTTGAGGTTTGTTTCCTGTGCGATTCTAGATTCTGCCAAGTAGGAAAAGTTATTGACGTCAGAGGCCTGAAGGAGATTTCTATGGAGAGAAGATTGATGTTGAGGGAAAGGTCAAGAATCTTGAGAGCTTCTGTTCAAAGAAAAAAAAAACCCTACAAAAGATGTGTCAAGCCAGCTATGGTGGCTCACTCCAGTAATCCTGGCACTCTGGGAACGGGACAAGGGTATGGCAGCAAGTTTGATGTTTGCCTAGTCTACAGTATGACACTCTGTCTTAAAGAAAAGGAAGGAAGGTGGTGCGGGACAATTCTGTATCCTGTCAATCATGTTTTAAATAAATGCTGATTGGCCAGGCAGGGAGTATAGGCGGGAAAACCAGACAGGAAGTAGAGGTGAGAACAGGAGATTTGGGAAGCAGGAAGCATTCTAGCGCAGACCACCAGGGAGGCAACAATGTAAGCTGCCCAGCTGAGAAAAGGTACCAAGCCATGTGGCTAACATAGATGGGTTAATATAAGTTATCAGAGCTAGTAAGAAGCCTGAGATAATGGGCCAATCAGTTAATAACCTAATGTAGACTCTCTGTGTGATTTTCTTTGGGGCTTGCCGACTGCAGGGTACTGGGTGGGACAGAAACCCCAACGAGCCAGCCCTCATGTTACAGGAAGGAAGGGAAGGAGGGAGGGAGGGAAGAAAGATCTATAGCTACATGCTTAAGAAAAACAGATAAGCCGGGCGGTGGTGGTGCACGCCTTTAATCCCAGCACTTGGGAGGCAGAGGCAGGTGGATCTCTGTAAGTTCGAGACCAGCCTGGTCTACAAGAGCTAGTTCCAGGACAGGCTCCAAAACCACAGAGAAACCCTGTCTCAAAAAAAAAAAAAAACAACAACAACAACAAAAAACCAGATAAAACATAGTTACGACATTAGAAACAACATGACACAGAAGAGAATATATGTGTTTGGGTTTTTTTGGAAGCTGTGCATCAACAGGATAGGTTGTTACAGGGGAGTCAGCAAAACGAAGACTTAAATAGCTCATTAGATTTAGTTACACGGAAAGCAGGATGTCTTTACGGCTATGAGTCATAGTTTATGGGCAAATTGGACTGAACCGAGAGTAAGCAGAAAGTAAGAAAATGGAAACAAAGGTTGCAATCACAACACCAGTTTACACTTGTCTAAAACGTTCTGAGTTCCAGGCAGTATTTCAAGTCGTTCTTCATTAATCTGAGAATCCTCCTAGGGTTCTTGAGGTATTAATATTTCTCCTTCTGGAGGTTAAATTATTTGGTCAGTGTCAGACAGAATGACAATCCTCCGAAGTTTTATGTGTGAGGAAGAGAGATTTGATTAAGAAAGTGGCTGAAGGCATCTGGGCAGCCTTGGCTTGATTCGTGTTTAACCTTTAGAGGGAAGCCCTTGGCTTGCAGATGTAGAAACAGGAAATGTATATCCTAATCCCCTCAAGGAAGAAGAGCTATGGTTTCTGCTTTTACATCCGCCAGGAGAAATGAAGCTGTACTCCAGTTTCGCATCACCATGATGAGGCATCGGGCCCTGCTCAGCGACCCAGGATCAATCAACATGGAAAATTCTTTGTGGAAAAATTACCACCCTTTGGCTATAAATTCCTTTTAATTTCATTTTTACACCTTTATGTATGTGTGTGTGGGGGGGGATCAGAAGACTGAACTGCCTTGAATCCTTAAATAAGGTATGGAAATTGCAACACAGTGGGTTGTGTACTCTGTGTATCTCAGTTTCTAAAGTAAGCAAACCATTGCCTTTAAAGCCAGGGTGTCATGATTCGGATCACAGACTTCTTCCGAAAGCTTAAGTGTTCACGGGCTCAGCCCTCAACATGGCAGCGTTTAGAGGTGGGGCCTTTGGGAAGTGCCTGGATCACAAGTAATAACCTAGTGGATCAGAATCAATGGATCAACCCACGTGTGGACTCATAGTCTAATGGGCTATTGGAAAGCTGTGGTTGCTAATGTTATCATCTTGATAGGATCTAGGACCATCCAAAAGATTAGCATCCAGACGTCCGTACGAGATGACAGCTAGATTCACTCAGCCTCTGGCCATGCCTTTGAGAGATTATATTGACTAGGCTTCTTGCGGTAGAAGACCCACCTCAGAAGTGGCCAGTCCTGTTCCGTGAGTTTGAGTCCTGGACTTCATATAAAGGAGAGATCTAGCTGAGTTCTGGATTCATTGCTCTCAGCTGCCTGGCTATACAGTGTGCCTAGCTGGCCTCCTGCTCCTGCTGCTATGGCCTCCTGGCCATGAGAGTCTACAGCTCTTCAGAAGTGTAAGCCAAATTAACCCCCTCTCTCGTCAATTTGTTATATTGGGGGGAGGAGATGTTGTGTCACATCAGTGATGGAAGTGACCAAGGCAGAGTCAGTAGAAACTTTAGGAGGCGAGACCCACGTGACCCAGAGTAGGTCACTGAACATACCCTTGAAGAATAGTCTCCAGCCTTCCTTTCCCTTTCCTTCCTTTTTTCCTTTTTCTCTCTTCCCCTTCCTCCTTTTCTTCCTTTCTTTCTTCCCTTCTTTCCTTTCCCCCTTATTCCCTTCTTTCTGTTATCCTCCTGTCTTCCTGCTTCCAGTTCCCTTGAGTTGAGTTGATCTGCTTAGCTGTGTGCTGTGTGCTGTGCTTTCTTTATCATTTGTCTCATAGCAAACCCATAGCAACAAGGAGGAATGATCATGGGCCAAGACTACCGAAACTATGCATCTTAAACCTCATCTTTCCTCATTCTAAGCTGTTTGTTTCAGGTATTATGTGTGTGTGTGTGTGTGTGTTTGTATGTCTCTGTGTGTGTGTGTGTGTGTGCATTACATGAATGCACACATACATGTATGTCCACACTTGCGGAGGCCAGAAAATAACCTGGATATCATTTCTCAGGCGCTATCTCCCTGTGTTTAGAGGCATGCCTTCTCCTCTGCCTCAGCCGGCTATCCAGACAGTCCCAAGGGTCTCTCCACCAGCTCCGGGCTGGGATTATCAGTACCGGCCACCACACTTGGCTTTTTTTGTGTAGTTATAGAATTTGGTTCTTCATGCTTGCAAGGCAAGTCCTGTACTTTCGGACCAATCTCTCCCACTGTGCCTCACAGATTTTGTTATGGGGATGGAAAGCTAAGGACACACAGGGTTAGATGTCACTTCTTCAGGAAACCCTATTAGACCCCCCCAAAGGTAGCTCTTTACACCTCCCTTGAACACTGGGTATTTATTTTTTCCCAATCTTCTTTCCACTCTCACTACTTATTCATTCCCTTCCCTTCCATTGTGTCACTGGCCCCTACTGGAGGTGAAACTTATGCTCTTCTTGACAGTCTCTCCAACCCTGGCTAATAAGCACGACACGTGAGTCAGGGCAGGAGCTTAAAAGGTGTGTATTAAATTTAAGCAATTGGCTTCTCAGCCTTTGGATCAGGCCCACATGTAAGTTTAAAATGAAATGACATTTTTTTGCATCTTACTTCATTTTGCAAGCTAACAGCTGTGCAGAAGCTATATGTCTATAGGGATGCCACGTTTTACCAAAACCTTTCAGATCAGTGTCCCCAGCTAATGCTCAGAGAACCTTGAGATGGTAAGGATGGGGACATCATTTCTGGGTTGCAAATTGGTTTGATGAGAGTAAATGGCCTCCTGGACATACATCTAATGAGGGGCAGAGTTGAGCCATGATGTTTTGTTCTGCTCTCTTGTTCCCCTGTTGCCATTGTCTTCTATGCTCTGTGTTTTACTACAGAATGCTTCTGAGGGTCAAAAAACTCATCAATGTGTAACTAGTCTTTCTCTGTCTCACCAGTCAGCTCCCAAATAATGACATTAGATTAATTGTGAAATCTCAGCCTATAGCTTAGGCTATAGTCCTTGTATCTTAAATTAACCCATAATTTTTAAGCTATGTTCTACCATGTGACTTTGTAACTTTCTTTCATTGTGTATGTCCTACTTGTTCTGAGTTTCATGGCACCTGTCATGAGCCTAGCTTCCTCTTCCTCTCTGTCTTTGCCCAGAAGTCCCACCTGTACCTCCTGCCCAGTTATTGACCATTCAGCTCTGTATTAAGCTCATCAGAAGGCACCTTGGCAAAGACACATCTTTATAATGTAAACAAATATTCTACAACATTATAGAGTCTCTAAAGTTTCTTTTTCCTTCCCTTGAGCTTTTGATATCATAGCAGGTGTACTATTAAATTCTTTTTTGTTGCTATCATCTATTTTATTAATTAATTTTTATTTAATTTACATCCCAATTGCAGTTTCCCCTCCCTCCTCCACTCTCATGCCCTCCCATGACTCCCCTCTGCCCACTCCTCTTCTGCTTCTGCTCAGAAAGGGGCAGGTCTCCCATGCCTGTCAACAAAGCCCATATCAAGTTTAGGTGGGCCTAAGCTCCCCTCTTTGTATTAAAGCTGGGCAAGGCAATGAAGTACGGGAAATAGGTTCTCAAAAGCCAGCTCAAGCATTTTGGCCTGGTCCTGATTCCACTGCGAGGAGTTGAACAAAGAGACCAAGCTACACAACTGTCACACATAGGAAGAGGCCTAGGTCAGTCCCATGCATGTACTAATAGAATTAGGATTCAGGCCCTCTTCAGTGTAGTTTACACACAGAGGTGGGGAGAAAAGGAAATCTCAAATCCCTTCCCCCAAAAGATCAATTAACTCTTTGTTAGCAGCCAATGTGTGTTGATAGGCCCTCCCCTGCCTTTTCCAGCACCAATGGTTGACAATGCAGGCAGGAAGATACAGGGAGATTACAGAAGGGGTGTGTGTGTGTGTGTGTGTGTGTGTGTATGTGTAAAACATCTAGAAAAGGTGCCTTGGACACAGTGAGAAACTTGTAGTCACAATTGTATTGAGATTTGTTACAGCTACTATACTTGAAATATACCTGGCATAGGCATTAATTAGAACAGATTTTCTTCTGAAAGTTATAGGCAACGTTAGCCGGTCTTCCTGTTTTCAAGGCTTCCCTTCTCTGAACAGTTTCAATCATTAGACATTATATACACAGGGACAGGCCCAGCAAGCCATCACTTTTTGGTTGTAAACCATAGAATAGGAAGAGAAAAGTCCTTTCTGTGTAACCAAAATACACAAGGCAGCTTGGAGACGAGAGATGATATCTCGATAGTTACCACCTTCATTAAGATCCATGCCTTAGGTTTAAGGCTGATATCAGGATGGAATAGGAATAATGCCAAAAGAAACCCAATTAAATACACACAGTATCTTGGAGTCTCAATTTCCAAACCCAGTACCTTTTGTTTGAGTATATTAACCTGTTAGTGATGTTGTAGAGAGGATGAAACAAAATCGTGTGTATGAATGAGAGGGTTTCTAACACGCCATGGCCACGCTGTTGTTTCTTGCTTCCTAGGCATACTCAGGCAGAAGACTACAGAGAAGGAGGGGGTGTTGTTGAAGTCACAGACACTTCAAGAGAAGTTGTTTTCTAGACTCAACAGATTGCAATGGTTGCCGGATACTGTGAATCCAGCTAATTTTCACAGTTTGGATATGACAAAGCTAAGAAAATATGTCCTGAAATTATATCCTATAATCTTGATAAGAACAAAGCATAATCAAGAAATATATATTTAAAGCAAGGATAAAATTGACAGCAGTTTTTCAAATCCAAGTGTCTCTCAGGTGGGCCTTTTTTGCCCTTGAGTTTCAAGTAAGTTTAGGTTCCTCAGTCGAATGGCTCTGGCTCTCTCTCTCTTTCTCTCTCTCGCTCCCTCTCTCTCTCTCTCTCTCTCTCTCTCTCTCTCTCTCTCTCTCTCTCTCACACACACACACACACACACACACACACACACACACACACACACACCTGTCCACACCAACCATACTAAGCCATAGTTAAATCATTCCTCATAGCTCCTGATGGGTATACCTACCAATGTGAGTCATTTGTTCTACCTTGGCTCTTATATTTTCTTTAGAGACATTAATGCTGGTCAGTAAGCAATATTGTGCTCTGGGAAAACAGCTCAGAAATTTAGACCTCTTGCATTTCATCCAACATGCCATGAGCATACTTCATCTCTCAGCATCAAGAGATAATTCTTTGGACACTTTGACACTCATTTTGAGAAGGGCATGGAGATGTTGACATTTTAGGGTGGTGTGGTATATTCCTATTCTTTTTATCTAACTTATGGTTTCCACCATTTTCAAGGATTGCTTTGCTTAAATATCCCGTCTATCGCCCTGAGTTCTGTCAGTAGAATCGTGACAGGCTACAAGTCCTCAGAAGGATAATGTGGGGGTGAGGGGCAGGGGTAGTGCTGAATTGGAATCTGAGGCTTCCTTTGACTTCAAAAATAATTTATTAATTACTTCTAAATAATTTCTTAAACTGAAAAGTAAATGAAGACAGTAAAATTTGATGGATATTCCTAGGCAAAATGAACCAAAGAATGGAAATGACAGGAAGTTCAGAAGATCTGGCTAACCTCATAGAAATCAGCCCAAGGTTGACATTTAAGCAGTCAATGGCATTCTTGGCATTTGACTTCTCCTGAGAGTAGGGTTAGTGTATCATATCTAGAAAGTAGTTTGGTCATGTGTGAACACACACACACACACACACACACACACAATGAAAATAACTCTTTTTTTAAAAAAAAAAAAAGAAATCTTGAGGCAACAGCTATGTAACCCAGACTGGCCTTGAATTTGTGAACCTGTGGCCCTCCTGCCTCAGCCTCCTAAATGCCTGGATTACAGGCCTATGTCACCTACCTGTTAACTTCTGATTTTGAATTTATTCCCAGAAAGAAATGGATAAAAATCTTGAATCGGTAAAGCTACAGTGGAGCAAGGTTCTTAGGTGGGAAAAGGAGGAAAGTGGAGTTGTATGTGTGACAAGATGCACGCCTAATTCATGCAGTGAGAACTGTGCACATTTCAATGTGGCACTAAATAACCGCAGGATCTGGAGCCCTGCATGCTAGGAATCTTCAGATATACAGTAACTCCAGCCAGTTTTTGTCTCCCTGATGTGGATGCGAGTCTAGGCTTTGGGGAAGGACAGTCATCAACAGAGACAGATTCATTCTTGGCCTCCTACAGCTGATGTTCTGCTCTGGCAGAACAACATACAGAGCAAGCAAACAGGTGAATATGCAGCATGCCAGAGAAAAGTCAGTTTTATCCATGGAAAAGGGCCAATCAGGATAAGGAGTCTGGAATCCAGAGGAGGGGCAGACACAATTTTATAAAAGACAATCAGACCAAATATCACTGGTAAGAGAGTTCTGAAATTTTTTATCGCAAAAGAGTCCTGAGGTAGTGAGACAGCATGAGGCATATAGGTGGGTGTCTCAGAAAATTAATCAGGATGAGAAACCATACCATCGGCTCTGAAGAAGAAGCCAGTTGGTATATTTCCAGAATAGGGAAACACAAATAGATGAGCTGGGAGAATATTAATTAAATATTAATTAAATAGATTAATTCAGAAAGATGCCTGACTATAGGCCATGTGGACTGGACCTATGGGTGACTTACAAGGACTTGGAACTCAAGCAAGGAGCTATGAACTTCCATTGTGAGGCCTAATTTTCAACTACAAACCAATTGCTTGTGTCTTCTCTACTAAAACACGCACCGGTGTAATCACAAGTCTTGCCTAAAAGCATTTGGCATTGCTCAAACACAAGGCTGGGAGGGAAGCTGACGGAATGCAATAATGAGCGCTACCTTAAATCAACTGTGCATTCTTTCTGATAAGGACTAGAGGCCAAAGGCCAGGCTGGAAGGCCGGGGCACTTCTATCTTTACCTGTGGCTCAACTACCACAAGTCTGCAAAGTTTCCTTCAGAGGAGGTTTATAGGGGAAAAGGTCATCTAGTAGAAGGGTAACAGATATTCTTCAACCTGACCCCACTTCACACTGTGGCCGTCAGCCTTTTCACGCCAATGACAGTGTAATCTGTACTTTCTGTGACAACCCTACCTAGATTCTAAGCTTTGGTTTAGAGCTGGAAAACCTGGATTTCATGTGCAAGGTTCATATTCATTGTTACAGGCAGAATTTCTGGGTCCTTGCCCTTCTGTGTGGATCTCCATCTCAGTCCAGAGTTTCAGACTCCTCCTCTGTAGGTAATTTTGGTAAAAAAAAAAAAAAAATAGTAGAGAGTAAAACAGTGTGTGTGTGTGTGTGTGTGTGCATCTGTGTGTGTATATGTGTGTGTATGCATGTGTGTGTGTATTTCATGAGGCTCTTTTCTGCTATGTGAAGCATGGGGTTAGAGTTTGTGGTACTAATCAAAGAAGAGAATGCTGAACACTTTATTTCATCTTCTTAGGAGATCCCACAAACCCAAGGTCCCATTTTTGAATTTGAATGTATTGGACAATGGCAACTTTCTTAAGCCACCCAAACCCAGAGCCCACAGACATTATCTTCCATTAACTGTCATACAACTTTTCGTAGGGTTTCTGATGAGCAGGACGATCTCATGGAGAGATGTGCTAATTATTCATGCTTTCCTAATACATGATGTGCCTGATGCTGGCACTCAGACCCTGGCAAGGGCAGGGGGATGTGTACTTATTCATTACCAAATGAGATTGCTTCTCTTCGGAACCTTCTGCTCTATGGCCCTCTTAAATAGGAATAGCCTTGGAGACATATTTCCAGTCCATAATTCCAACAGGCCAGTGACAACTGAGAAACTCATCTTAAAGACAAATTTCTCACACACTGTCTTTTTTCCTCCAAGTATTACAGGTAAGATCTAATCACATAAAAGGGCGGTGGTGGCACACGCCTTTAATCCCAGCACTCAGGAAGCAGAGGCAGGCAGATCTTTGTGAGTTCGAGACCAGCCTGGTCTACAAGAGCTAGTTCCAGGACAGGCTCCAAAGCCACAGAGAAACCCTGTCTCGAAAAACCAAAAAAAAAAAAAAAAGGAATAAAGAAAGAGAAAGAGGAGAAGAAGGAGAAGAAGAAGAAGAAGAAGAAGAAAAAGAGAGAGAGAGAAAAAAAGAGAGAGCAAGAGAGCATGCGCACACACACAGAGGCACAAATACATGGCTCTCCTTGAACTCATGGGTACTCTGACAGCTTAGACTCATCCCACCCTGCAGGGGAAGAGCTAATTGCAGCCCACTGAGACCCAGCAGTAATTAATTAATCTGACAGTGTCCATTCAAATCGGCTCTCTGTTTCTAATGATACTTGTGAAGATTTTTTACAAGTAAATATCTTCTCTAGGGTAGAATGTTTTGCATGCTGGAAAATCTTTCAAGAACTGTGAATTTCAAATCTTTGACTCTGACCTATGGAAATGTGGCTGTTGCTCTACCTTCTAACAGATATCCCCACCCCCTCAGTTCTAGGGAACTTCCTTTGTGTCAGGCGCTTATTAAGCTTGTCTGTGGTATTCATCTTCAGTGGCCAAGTGCTCCTAAGCGCCCTTCATTCTTGCAGGTCAGTACGGACAGGGATACACGTTTTTCCTCCTTTCCTTTAGCAACCATGTTTCTCATGTGACTTAGTCTTTAACTCTTTTAATGCCCCTACAATTCTCGGGATCTCTTTCCCCTCCTCTCTTCATTTCTTCTTTTTTCCACGTACTGGCTTACAACATTTTGGACATCTCATAAATGCTGGGGTCATTACATAGGAACCACACTAAGGGTAGTCACGAGATCTAAAGGGAAAACTCGATGATAATAAAAAGACCCTGAACGCAAATGAAGTAGCTCTGGTTCTTACCAGATCCTGCTTTGAAAGCAATGCACTTAGACTACTGTGGAATTTTTTAAAGTGTCATTATGTGTGCTCTTTCAAAGTTCTTTTCCTTACCCACAATTATCCTACAGACTTTAGTGCCTTTCAAATTCTAACTTTTAGTTATTCTATATAACTAGGTAAATGATCATCAGACTTCCAGTTACCCCGGCAATCTTCCCCCACTCACTGACAGGCTGTAAGGAGTAAGGGAATCAGTCCTTATGGCACCATCAGGGAATCCCTTCTAAGATACATTTGCCCCCTTACAGCAGTCAGAGATTTATAAAATGCAGGACTCTATCTCATCGTATAGAGGAAGCAGAGAGACAAAGGATTAAACACACAAATAAGGTTTTATTCGAATTCTCTTTGAAAAATCCAGAAGGAAGATGCAGGTCAGTAGTCAACGCTAAAACAGTTTGAGCAACAGAGAAATACACAGAGATGGAAAGGGTGAGTAGAGTCTGACAGTGCGTCTTATACAATCCGGGTAAAAAGTAAGGGATTGAACCACTTTCCTTGAAGTCGTTTCTTTCTCAAAGGTCCGGTTTAGATCCTCAGGTGTGGCTCTAGACAGACTAACATCTGAAGGAGGAACGGGGACAGGACAGGGAGAGAGAGGGGGGGGGCAGGAGGAGGGAGGAAGGGAGAAAAACTAATATTTCCATGAGCTTTTTCAAACAGAGTCAAGGTCAAACACTTGGTTAGACAAAGGGTAGAGCTGTCATTACATTTAATCCTGATAATGAGACTGGTCCCACACCCAACCCCCATTCTAAAGAACTAGAAAGAATCCCACTGTTTAATTCACAGGCCCCAGTCACACTGCTGACTTGGTGAAGGTACCAGAACCCCACCCCTCTCCAAACACTCAAGGGCCCCTCCGCTACACCGCTACACCACACCTGTAAAAGGAAGATGGCGCTCATGGGATTTTTGGATCTAGGTCTGGAGCTAGCCCATTCGAGGTATACCTTTTCTTTTTTTTACTTTTTGGAGATTGGGAGTAGAGAAATCTGGACCACATTCCCAAGAGGACAAATCTGGTTTGTCTATTTCTTCTTGGTTTCAGAAGAAAGACCTCAAAAGTTGTCAGGGGATGGGGGAGAAGGGAAAGAGTCACGGAAGGGTTGAATGCTGCCTACAAGGAGAGTGGGCTATTAAGATTTCCCCAGAGTATGTTCGTTAGTAGGAAAAACGGAGGAGCAAATGCATGAGAGACAGAAATGCGCAAAGTCAGATGTGCATGTCACTCGGTGGTCAGCAAGATGGGAAAGCTCTCGCCACATCCATTCCTCAGCTGTCAACACCTAAGGATAAAGACACTCAAGGAACACACTGACAGGGTAGCAGAGCTGGCCACTAGCTCACGGCTCCAGCACTCTCCAAGGCTACAGTTCTCTATCCTGATGGCCCCTTCTGAGGTGATGAATTTTCACAATGTATTTCATGGCTTCCATCCCTACATGAGACTTCATTACAATCACATAGGAATAAAAAGCCATAAAGCACTAGAGTGAATGTATCTTGGTCGGATGTGAAACTTATTTTCTTCACACGACTTCACAACCACTTCCAAGCCAACCAATCATTGTATGCCACATTAGAGAACATTTTAGGCTGCATTGTAAGGGACACGAAGCACACTTAAGTTGTAACATCGCAAATTAACAAGATTTTATCCTTCAATGACATTCTTAGCTACAAGGACCAGAAACAAGACCAGGAGACACTCAGTGACATTCAACCAAAGAATGTCATCAAAAACAAGAGACACTGGGGAGAATTCCTGGAGAAAAGCTCATCACTTGGACATTGAACTTGGAAACACATGAGGAGAGACAGAAGACAGACAAATCACTGTACAAACTGAAGCCAGGAGAATTATTTCAAACCTCCCGCTTCTACAGGACGCTTTCTTACACACTCACTGTCTGTGTTCGGATGTTTCGTGTGGTACCAAGTGGAAAGGAAGAACCCTAAGACCTGTGTGTGCTGTATCATCAGTAAGAGACCTACATCCAAATAATCAAAAAGAGAAAAGGGGGATGGAGGGAGGGAAGGAAGGAGAAAAGGAAGGAAGTAGAGAAGGAAGGACAGAATGAAGTAAAGAAGGAAGGAAACAAGGAAGGAAGGAGAGAAAGAAGGAAAGAAGGAAGGAAGGAATGAAGTAGAGAAGGAAGGAAACAAGGAAGGAGAGAAGGAAAGAAGGAAGTAGAGAAAGAAGGAAGGAAGGAGAGAAGGAAAGAAGGAAGTAGAGAAGGAAGGACAGAATGAAGTAAAGAAGGAAGGAAGGAAACAAGGAAGGAAGGAGAGAAGGAAGGAAAGAAGGAAGGAAGGAAGGAAGGAGGGAGGGAGGGAAGGAAGGAGGAAGGGAAGGAGGGAGGAAGGAAGGAGGAAGGGAAGGAGGGAGGAAGGAAGGAAGGAAGGAAGGATGGAAGGAAGGAAGGAAGGAAGGAAGGAAGGAAGGAAGGAAGGAAGGAAGGAAAGAAGGAAGGACCAAACTCATAGCATCAAGGGTCCACAAGGGCTACCTGCCTGTCTGTAGCCATTCACAGAAGTTGAGGGCATCCCCACCCTTTTCTATGGAAACAAGTTTCCAACTAAGCCAGAAACAATGCTGGGTGCTGAAGCTGCTCAGTGATCTAAGTAACACAAATCCAAACTCCAAGAACATTTCTCTTACTACATTTAAGTGGCTTTGTTCCCAGTTTTATAAAGAGACTTACATGTGACCAAACCAAAACCCTGAAAGCTTGATGTTCGAACTTTCCGTATTTTTCTAGCCCTTCAAAATGTATCTGAGGTGCCTATCTACCAGCTCCAGAAGCAGCAGCATTTCACCCTATTACCAACTGGCCTCTGCATTTGAAAAAAAAAATGTGCTGTCGGAATTTGACGACTAACCACTTAGGTTTTTTCCTTTAGGGGTAAAATGCTACTCAAGCTATTTCTACCTAGAAATCACTATAATGAAGTTCTGGTTTCTATGAATCACAAGGAGCCCGGAAAGAGTTAAATGAGAGGAAGTGCATACATAAATTCAATTATCATGCATGAACATGCAAATGATTTACGTGCCGCCTCTGAAACTCTGCTTGATGTGCATTAATCTCAGGTTGCACTTTTGGAAGGAGAAAGACATGCTAATTGGGTCCAGATTAATGCACTCCCAAACCTCTCCAATTTGTCTTTAGGTGAGGGTTAAATGATACATCTTCAAATAAACGCAGCTGCTCACCTGCCTCCACCTCTACCTCTGGGCTTCTGGTCTACCTCCTTCCCCAGCTGGCTACCTCTCTGCCTCACTCCTCTCCCAGGTGCCTCCACTCTCCAACACCCATCAGCTGACTCGCCCTCTCTACTGGGCCTCTTGTTCTCTTACAGAAGGTACCAAAGAGCCCTGCCTTGTTCTTTTTGGAAGCACTTTGAAGAACGACCCCCTTTTCTTAGCCACTTCGATACCTTTCCTTTCCTCAGGAACCCCCACACGCTACAAAGGGGATCATCCAATCTTGGACCAAGTGCTGCTTAAATTGGGGCACCAAACGCATAGATCAGTGGGAACACAGCCTGGCATTTTCTCAGATAATGCATTCTTTCTACACGCCTTTGCCTTGGCTCTCTGCACCAGGATAGAAGGGGTAGTCTGAAAGACTCAGGGGCACAGGATTGCTGGGAGCCAAAATTGCTTAAGGTTGGCATGGCGATCCTGGGACTTGCTTGTGTGGGCAAACAAAGACGGAGACCAACGTGGTCTTTGCTGCATTCTTTCTCTTGGACTCACAAAGACCCTGGCCTGTCCCTGTCCCTGCTCCCTACCAAAATTAGCCTTAAAAGAAGGAAAAAAAATGCTATGATTTATTTGTTCACTTACTTGATGAAACATTAATTTGACCCACAAAGAAATGACATATTTGGGGGGTAATCATGAAAGTAATGACAGTCTTGGTATAGTAAATTAGTATTTTTCTTGGATCTAATCTTTAGAAAAATTCAACCAAGAAGAGCTGCAGTGTCCTGGGAATGAAGTCAGGGATGTTTTTTGTTTGTTGTTAACAAATAAACATCCAGGGGTTAAAGCAGCCATCATCAAGGAGAAGGAGGTTTCAAACTAATTTGACACTGAAAGTGATGTTCAAATTGAATCCTGGTTATTTGGTCACGTGGTAACTCCTACCCAATTGGCACCCTCCCTCTTGGTATGACTTGAAAATGATGGGATACATTTTTTTTTTAAATATATATACTTTTTCCAAAAAGCAAATGAAAGTCTTGGGTTCCATCTTCTGGGATCCTATCATCTGATTAATTCTCCCAACGCACATTCACGACAGAGCAGAGACAAGAACAAGAACACATACATACACAGAGACATAAATTCCTGGGCATGCCACACAGCACAGCACTGCACATGGAGACAGACGGCTGGGGACATACATGGGGCTCAGAGAGCCTTGCCACCTAAATTAATTTTTGCACATTTATAAATGTAACATTAGTCATCATAAATAACAGCAAGGGTGAGGCCGATATTAAATCTGTCAGCATCCTCACAAACGCCCTGAGCGTTGCTTGGATGGGAAATACACTTAGGATCATATTCGCTCCTGAAAGAGAAAATGATTATATGCTAACCAAACCCTAACTACAAGCTACAGATATTCACCTCATGAAGCCATTCCTCAACTAGCCCCTTGGCACTCGCTGGAATTAATCGCGGCACGAACTCTACTTTCTCATTTTCTGCTGCCTCCATGTGGGTAATTTCTTTCTCATGATTAAAAGTGAGCTTGGCGGATCCTTCAAAACGTGGTTTTAGGTGTGGTGGGGCTCCGAGTGCATCCTTTGTCTAAGGCAGGAGTCTAAGGACGGGACCTTTAGACAGGCAGGTCTCCACAACATTCACGTACCTGAAAAGATTGTGTGTTATCGTTACAGGCAGACTTAATAGATATCTTTGCAGAGACATAGTTTTGTACGGAAACAAGCGACTGAGAGATGAAACAAACTGTTTACCTTTGAAAACAGAGGCAGGGTCTTTCACTTCCAAATAATCGCTGCAGCCCTTTCTGAATGTCATCCAGAAGCGAGTCTGCCTCCTTCAACTTATCCAGCATCTGAGGTGGTGAGATAACCCTGGCAGGATTGGCTTCCTTCCCCAGCCCCTTCATTATTAGCCTCCTGGTGGGTGAGAGAGAATACACTGGCTGTAACAACCCTACTTCACACAACAGGCTCGCTCTCTCTTTTAAATTGAAAATCCCCTTATTACCAAACAAGGGGTGCTCTTTCTCCTCTACCTTTAAGTAGGAATGCCATATTCATCGCTCCTTACAAAAACCGCAGCTGCTTTCTAAGCTACAGATAAATAGAATGTGCTAGGCGGTAATTCGGCTCAGTCTGAATGCATTATTTTCCAAGACACTTTGGCAAGGGGCTTTTTATTATAAACTGGAAGGAACAAGGAACGTCCTTTCTCTCCTAATTATGGATGTGTTTGGTTCCCCACTATTAACCTACACTGTCAGATTGATCTTCTTTTGCTGTAGCCAGTTCAATAAATCAACATTTTTTTTCCTGGAAAATTAGAGGGCTGATGAGTAAGTCTTCATGAACTTTAATGATGAAAATAAAATTAGCGCAAGAGAAAAGCAGATGTGCTGTAACCAAAAGTACACAATGGGCTGTCCGCAGAGACCAAGGAAGCGAACCTTGTTTTGACACCCAAAGTTAAGAGCAACAGGCTCGAGTTGCAAATTTTAACTCATTTAATTGTAATAGAAGTAAGACTTTGCAGCCATCTTGTCATGATGGCTCATGTAGAAAGCTAAAGGGGAAAGACATACACATAAGAGGGCTATTTCTGCATAGAGTGTCCTACGCACTGTCTGTGTTTATTGCTAGGCCAAGGTGGGGGATAGCTGGACATGCTGACAGCTATGCTCATGTTTCACTCTGACCCACACAATGGATTAATGAGCTACAGCAGGAGAAACTCTGGCTACGTGATCACCTTGAGTCTTCACTGTGCTGTTTCAACCTTGAAGACAAACGTTGAGACACACAAAAAAATGTGAGTTCCTAATTACCAAAACCAAACCCCAAATAGAAACTCCATTAACCTAGGTTCTGGTTAAATTCTAAACCCAATGCTGCTATTTCTGAATATAATATTACACCCAACCATGGCAGAGGTGTTCTGTGTCTATAGGGATACATTGCCTTGCCAAGGGGGGAGGATCCCACAGGGTGACAGCGGGGTTCCAATTAAGGCAAAATAAATACTGCTGCAGCCTGACAGCAAGAGGAGATTACCAGGGGATCACAGCGCGCAGGCAGGTGTGCCGCTCTGAAACCACAGACTGAGCCATGTTGTCAGCAAGCAAAGGGCTGAGGGAGATCTGGGTGTGACAGGCAGGTTGAGAGTTGATTTATTCCTGTTTGCTCACATTATTTTGAGTGTGTTTCCAGGAAGGTTGATAGTGGCAGCCAATGGGGATCTTGTGCAAAGTGTACAGTCTTTCCGGAACCCTGGACCGAGACTGCATGCATATTAAAGAGACCTCAAACCCGAGGGGAGAGAGATCGAGGGAACAAGGGAGGGAGAGAGACATTTTGGAATTCTACATTTGCATTTAAAACTATGCTGGCTCTTTCTATGTAGATCTGACATTGTTTGAAAAGGGCTGTTTTTGTTTCCAGCGAAATGGTGACCGGATTTTCCAAGCACTCTCTTTAGGAAGAATGTGTGTGCGGTGAGTGTTGGTGACAGCCTTCAAGATCCAGCCACTCTGATTAAATTTGAATCAGGTTCCCATCTGATATGCCTGGGAACACACAATGTGCTGGGCAGGTGCCCAGCCTGGCTTATAAGCCTAAGTGATGCCGTGGCAACCCAGAGAGTCCCAGTTCACTCTGATAAATAATGGAGCCCTGTCCCTGAGCCACATCGTGGAGCATATTAGACATTGTCATAATAGGAAAATTGAATTTCTGAGTGTCGATATTTCCATTGAGCGTACAGCACAGTAATAAGCCTGGCTCTGCAATAAAGAGTGTTTGTTTTTGTTACAGAGATGTCAGAGGCAAATAGAAAACAAATTCTCAGTTGTATGTTTGAACGAATGCAATATTCCTAGATATCCTGATAGGCAAAACATTATTCAAATAGAAACAGTTGTTCACGATAGATAGATAGATAGATAGATAGATAGATAGATAGATAGATAGATAATGGATGGATAGATAGATGATGGATGGATTGATAGATGATGGATAGATAGATAGAT
>JAQHUG010000011.1:996059-1164371 GCA_028555095.1 Dicrostonyx torquatus
TTCTTCTATGTTTCTCTATGTAGACAAACTGTGTAGCTCTCTATGTTTCTTCTATGTTGCTCTATGTAGACAAACTGTGTAGCTCTCTATGTTTCCCGTGCTTGTGGAAGTCAGCTCACAAGGAATACAATATACTCCTAGCAGCCTTCTCAACCAGGGTGTGTGGTTCGTGGTTCAGAAGCAGCAGCTGCTAAATGCTGGTGCCTAATGATACACAGATTGCTGTTCTTATTTGGGTTATCTTTGAGTTATTCGCTGAAATGAATCAAGGAGATGAGAAGAAAGTACTTAGTCGCTGGAGCTATAGTAAGGCTACTGTGTTTAATAAATCATTCTTGAGTCCCAAATTTCAAGGGGAAATGTGCAGCTATTTTGTGACAGTCATGGGTAAGTAGGTAGAATAAAATGATAGCAATGATGGGTCACCAGAGTTTACCACATAAAATAATACAGGTCTTTGACTAGAGCAAAATACATTGTCAGATCTCAACAGAATACTATTTTATCATTACTGGACAAACATTTGTTATAGCTGGTTCATCTTGTTTATAGAGATTATGGCTAAAGATGTGGAACTATTGCTTGGCTGTCTGACAAACATTGTTCTTGCAGCTATTGTCACTATTGTCACCTGACTTTTGTTGGCTTCCTCTCTCCGTACTTCATTTGAAGAGGGCTTCCTTAAGGTAGCAGGTCCCTTTCTAGAAAGGAACCTTTGTTTCCCCAAGCCTGAAAAGACACTTTCCTATTGAACAAAGGTGTCTTGGGACTCAAGGGCATTAAAATAAGCCAGTCGATAGAAGATATTCCAACAGACTGGGTTGCAGTTTGGGTAAAACGCTGTTACCAGCAAGGACTCAGAGTGGGAGCATGTAAAATACAGAAAGGCATTCAGGCACAGCTGGTGGAAGGTGTGGAGAGGAACAGGTGAAGAAGAGGCTGATCACAGAATGAACTTGACTCTGCAGGATGGCTGCCCCCTCTTCCCTGCAGTATTTCAGGCTCCTTGCTTTTCTCCAGTACAGAACAAGACTAAGAACAATGTGGAGAGTGTACTAGGACATTCTGGTCCTCCCAAAGTGCTTGAAAACAGAAGGAGTCCAATTTCCACCCAGGAAGGAATGTGAAACACTATCCCAAATTGTCTACATTCGATACGTTTTGTCCAGGAATTATGTATCAAGCCTATTTATCTTCAAAAGAGGAATGTCCTGAAAAATGTTATAAAGAGAGGCTAATTGAATAATTTTTTTTTTTCAAAGAGCAATTTGCTCTTAAAACAAATGACAATTTCACAGAGAAAATCTCCATCATAAAAGTACTGGAAGAAACATCAAGCTAGCTTCTTGCAGGAGTTTTTGTTCTGCTCTATTTATTTATTTATTTATTTATTTATTTATTTGTACTTTTTCTAGTCCTTCCTGTGTGCACAGACTCAACTGCAGGCATCAAGACTATCACAATTAGCTGATTAGAAATGATGCTAAAGAAAGATGGCACACAATTAAAACACCATACTGTAGCAAGAGAAACACTAACACATCCAAGACTTGGTAGAGAGATAAAAACAGCCCTTTCCTCCTTCCTGGACCACACAGAGTAATTTAGCGATTTCTCCAAGCATCTTATTAGATTTCTATTTTAATCATGCTTCCATTACTTCAATGTCAGAATGTTAAATGCTTTGTGTACCTGGCCGTCCTTCTCAAGAGGACTGTGGTAGGATGAGGACCCGACTGTTATCCCAGTCCATTTTCCGTGAATTAGAGGGTTCTCCAGAGCGTATTATTTCTTGTGTTGGGAAAAGGAGCGTGGCTTAAATTTTTCTGAATAAATTTTCAAAATCAAATTTGAAAGTTTTCATGAGAGATGATCCTCCCTGGTGGGTGATGCGAATCACAACCTGAGGGGCAAACATGAAAATAATTAGCATAAAACGTATTAGCATATAGATGCCTTTGAAATAATAAACAGCAGAAAACCCAGATGCTTCTCCCCAAAAGAAAGGGAAGAGAAGATAGGAAATTAACGTATTCTTCTTGCATGACAACTTTAGCTTGAAAGCCAAAATGAACGCCCTCATTCCGTGAAGGATGCAATGACCAGGGAGATGGGGAAGTGACTCCCAGCTCGGAACTCTGATTCCTTGGCTTTATTTGGCCATTGTCACCATATACTCTCTACTCACCCTTTCGCTGGTACTCCCCACCGCTTTTCTTCAGTTAACAGAAACAATGCCAAGTATCTTCCACCTACTTCCTTTACAAGCCGTCAGGTAGGTACTCAGACCTAAATCTTTTTTATTTATTTATTATGTATACAATATTCTGTCTGTGTGCATGTCTGCAGGCCAGAAAAGGGTACCAGACCTCATTACAGATGGTTGTGAGCCACCATGTGGTTGCCGGGAATTGAACTCAGGACCTTTGGAAGAGCAGGCAATGCTCTTAACCACTGAGCCATCTCTCCAGCCCTCCTCAGACCTAAATCTTATATTCTTTTTCCAACCCCCTTCTCTTTCCTGCCTTTCCCCAGGTTTCTTGATGGCATACCAAATGCTGGAATTGGTGATTCTGTTACCAAGAGGACAGGCAGCCTAGCTTGAATACGGGATAATATTCTGTGTTTGTATTAGCGATGGTCCATAACTCAAGCTAATTCTTTTTTTTTTAATATATCTTTAATAGATGTTACTTCTGAGACAGTAGCATGGTATAGGCTGGCATGGCAGCAGACCGTGGTCTTTGTAACCGGTCCCATTTTAAAATCAGTTGTAGCTCACTTTGGGAAAGATGGCTTACCACGACTAGCTCAGTCATCCCTTTTATGAGACAGTGGTAAACTTTACACACCAGAAAGGCTTTTAGGTCGGGTATAGGGTACACAGGCAACCTAGGCGCTGTAGCTCTGTTCACCTTCTTCAGCAGGTGATGACGATGCCATGTTTGGGGATTTTAGAACTTAGCAAGTTAAATGCCATCCCACCTTAATGTGCGTGCATCTAATGACATTAAGGAAAGATAGCATAAAAGACGACAGATTCATCATGACATGACATCATACAAATTTACTCCCCCCCCCAAACAGGAGTCAAGGAAATAAAGATCCCAAAGCTAGAATTTACCCCGTAGAAGCAAGGATGCGACTTCTAACTGAACTCTGTAACAACTGGCAGCAGTGTAGGACTCTCCCATACAGTGCAATAGAAAGAATTAAGGATTTGCTAACCATGCTTTACCTAAATCAAGGGACACAGATAAGTCAGTCAAGCAAGAATCATGGTGCATAGTTGAAACACAATGGATCCGTATCTCAACTGCAATGCATTACCTTGATTTGTTTATTTAGTTTTGAGACAAGGTCTCACTGTATATCCAAGACTGGTCTGGAGTTCTCTATGTAGCCCATGGTGCCTTGAAATCTTCAGTTTTAGGGTCACAGGGACTTTACCACCTTGCCAGGGCTTTCGCGTTAGTCATTAAAAGGCATCAGTAGAGCACTTGGAACCCTAAGAAAGGGTATTTCCACCAAAATATCATTTGGCTTTCTCACTTTGCCATCAATTTGGAACCTCCGATGGATGGTGGCTGCTTCCCAAAGGTGATTCTTGGCCTTCTGACATATGGAAGGGGGAAGGAGACATACACTGGCAGATAACAAGATCCTACGGGTAGTGGAAAGTGTCTCTGTTTTTTCTACACAGCTCTGGGCTCATGCCTTTCACATTTGAAAACTGCTACTAAGCACTTAGGCTCACACACCCTATGAATGCTAGTCACAGGTTATCTAAAAAAGAAACCACGAAACCAATCTCATTAATAAGGGATCTAGAAACATGTTTTATAGATATACGTATAGGTATATATAAAGACTTATGCAATAAAACCTACAAAATAGCAAAAGAAACTGAAGGAAGCATCAGATTTTTCATGTCCGTAGACTCATGTTATTAGAATGCACATATCGCCCAAGGTAATCTACAGATTCAATAAAAATTCCTCTAAAATTATTATGTTGTTTCCACCAAAGTAGAAAAAAAATCCTTAAAATTTATAATGTAGTAGGGGAAAAAACCCTACATTAAAAAGAATAAACCTATTGGAAACATCAGGTTTCCCAACTTCAAAATGTACAAAGCTATAACAATCAACACAGCATGGGGCTGCCATAAAAACAGACATTTAAGCTAATGGAATATCCTGGAAAGCCCTGAAATAAACTAACACTTTAAACAGTCACGTGATCCTCAACAAACATGCCAAAAATACACATTGTGAGAAGATTGCTTCTTTAAAATATGATGCTGGGGCAATTGGGCATCTAGGTGCAGGAAGATGAAATTGAGCCTATTTCATTGCATACAGAAACACTAAGTGGATTAAATTCCTAAGCGTAGGACCTGAAGCTGTAAAAGTACTGGAGAGAAACAGAGCCACATCTCTCTGACATTGGAATAAGTCATGATTTTTTATTATGTATCTATCCTTGGAGAATTTCGTACATCTATACGTGTTCTGATCAGATTCACTCCCACTATCCCTCAGCTTCGCCCAGACTACCACCCCACATTTCCCTCCCAACTCCATGTCCTCTTCTCTCCATATCCAAAATAACCTAGTTAGCCAAGTTAGTGCTGGCCATATGCACATGGGTATGGGCATGACTGTTTCATGGCCTGAAACACAGACATGAAAAAGAACCAGTGGAAAAGACAGCAAGCTAAATATCCACATGTCCAAAGAGCCAATCAGCAGAAAGCAACAACAACAAACGGGATGGGAGGAAGTATCCCTAGGCTACATGTCATGCAAGTAGTTAATACAGGAAGTATATAGGGAGCTCAAGCGACTGAACAGCAGGAAAACAAGGAACCCAAATAAATAACAGGCAGAAGAGATCAAGGAGATGTCTCAAGAGATAGCACACAGATAACCAACAGATACTACATAAGTGCTCACCTATTACTAACGACCAGAGAAATACAGATTAAAGGCACCTCTTTTAGAATGCTACCATCAAATGATAATGCACTGGCCAGGACATGGGAAAGTGGGAGGCTTTGTTGGCCATTGAGGGGAGTGTAAATTAGCGCAGCCAGTTCAGAATCCAGCCATCCCATCCTGGATGGAAATGACAAAATTAAAATGAAATTAGCCTGCTGGTGAGGTGTCTCTAAGTAGATGTTCACTGCAGCACTCGTGACAAGAGCCCAGAAACAGAATCAACTGAAGCTTCAGTCCACAGATGTGTGGATAAAGACAACGAGGTGCACAGAAAAGCTGCAATGCTATCAGCCTTGAAGCAGAAGAAACTCTGACCTTTGCAAGAGCATGCATGAAACCAAAGAACCATGTCGGGAAGGAAGCAGAGCCCTCTCGGATGTCCAGTCTGAAATGCTGAACATTTCCATGTCCAAAGAGGACAACATGGCACAGGGGCTAGGGAAGGAAGTAGGAGTCAGGGAATAGAGGGGACGTGTTCAAAGGGGAAAAATTTATTTTGGATAAATATGCTCCAGAGCTAAGCATTCAACAAAGTGACTATAGCTTATAACAGCACACATGAATTTTTGAAAAATCACTAAAAATCGATTTGAAGTGCTCCCGACACACACAGAAACATCTGTGGGGTAGTGCATTACTTCATTCAGTTGAGCCATTCCCAGATGCATGCATATTTCAAAACATCATGCTACACATTTTATAGATGAAACCTTTATTCAATTACATTATAATGGATGTGCCTCTTATCCCAATACTCAGACAGCCAAGGCAGGAGAATGGCAAGTGTGGGGTCAGTGTAGGCTAGGAAAGATAACACTATCTTTAAAAAAAAAAAAGTTTTTTAACCTTCTACAAGCAAAAATAGTCAAAGTCAGAAAACTATTATTTTTCACATAACATATAGGAGTAGGAACAAAAAAATGCTAACAAAACAGCCTTTTCAATCTACCCCTGGAAGAAGTCTTTCAAGGAATAAGGAGACATCTAAATCTGGGTTGTATGACAAAAACATAATAGATGATACTGATAAAGATACATCTTCAGCTCCCCTTAAACTGGATTTCATGTTTCCTTCTTCTTCAGCACCCACAATTACACCCCTTAGAGACTGTGAATACTGGCAGTGATTTTTGGAGATTCAGTTATCATGGCGATGATAAATGCTTATTAAATAAGGACCAGCCAATGTCACAATATAGAGAGAGCCTAAGGTCTGCAAGGAAATCCATCATGTATTAGAAACATGGCTTTCTTGATCTGACCCTGACTGGGAAATGCCATGCAGTTGTCTCGGAAGTCATCCATAAAAGGAAGTTTTGCATTTTTTTCCTAAGGTAGATGAAGATCTTCACAATAAATGCCTAAAGATACATCATCAGGGTTTGTTACCAAGCACTTAATTTTGTTCAGAAATCTCTAAGAACAGTCTGAGTTTGGGGGAGTAGGAATTAAGATTCCACAACATAAGGCAATAGCAAGGTCGCATAATATGTGACAGCATTTTATATAAAAGGCAACAATAGGGCAATGGGATGCAAATCCCAAATAAAGCCGTTTCATTTTGAACTTAATGAAACTGATTAACTCAGGAGAGGAATGGATGTTAAAAAAAATTGTTTTGGGCATCTGGAATGATAGGCAATCAGGAAAAGGGGATGGATTGGTGACATCATGCTGCTGTGGTGGGAGTGGAGAAATAAATATAAGGAAAGGCAGAAAATGTACAATAGGCAAGTTTGTAATTATCCTAAAAGATATGGATCCTTGACCCTGTACCTTAGCACGCAATTTTATTCTAAAGATGTTTTAGGCATTACATCCCATACCCCCAGAGTTAATGTTCACCTGCTTTTAGGAAGCTTGCAATTCTGTTTCAGCTTCTCCATAATTTTTTCCGGCATTCAACAGGGACAGAGCCTGTAACACCATATCCGTTCTGTGCTAAGGCACCAACTAACTAATTTTGAAAATAAACCTAACGAAACCCAACTGGCCTGGCACATTTGCTTTTAAATGTGGTGGTGTGTTAATCTTCTATTTAAATCTCATCGTTCTATCATAATTTGTGTCAACTGAATCTGAGTCACCATGAGTAAGCTAAGATTAAATCCTCAGTACCAAATTTTCCATTCAGCCTGACAATATGCTTTGGGCTTGTTAATGGACTATTTTAACCAGCACAGAACCCCACAGTGCTAATTTATAGCATTAATCATGCCGGTTTTCTTCTCTTTTTCCTTTCCTACTGAAGAGAAGGTAGGCAGGGAGATCAATGAAGGAGGCAATTCAAAACAGGGAATGTGATCACCTCTCCAGATAACTGCGTCTCAGGGTAAAAATGGGACTGATTCTCCTTGCACTGTTGGGTTGAACTGAATAGCATATTTAAGACTGGGATGTGATAGGTTTTGTTAATTGAAGGGGTGTGTGAATCCCTGATATGACTTATAGTCAAACCCCAGAGGCCGCATTTCAATAATAATATGTGATGTAGAACATGACTCTGTCACACAGTACCAATGTTTCAATGTCCCTACACATAAAATTGGGAAAGCTGTGGCCCCTGCTTCAGAGGTTTCTGTTTGGGTTAGGGGGAAAGTGCTGAGAACAGTGTCTACGTACTTCATATAGCAGGAGATAGTGCATATAGCAAATATCATATAAGGGTTAGGTGGGCATCAACCTTGTTCAAAAACACTAAGTCTATCACTTAAAATAAAATTAAAAAAAAATCTCTTCCTGCTGTGTTGCCTTCAGCCTGATGAAGCACAAAAATACCATTTCATTATCCCAGTCACCGCCAATTTGTTCATTACCACATGCCAAGCTCTAGAAAGCTAAATGGCATAAAAATATTTGCCCTTAGAGTTTACATTGTAGGGGTTTCCTAGACAATGGATGTATTTATGCCATGAATTGGTGGGTGCTATGGAAAGCAAACCATAGGAAGGCAGGGAAAAAAAACTGCTTAGATGACATTTATCTGCCCCCACATCCAATCCTATTTGACAAAATAGCTCAGCACAAGGCCCTGTTTTCCCCTCAAGAAAAATTTTCGTGCTGACATTCTAGGTAACCGCTTCACTGGAAACAGAAAAGAACCCAGCATATGAGCACACCCCGGCAGACATGTGCACACTGGCTCTCTGAAATGGAATGTGCGCGCCATGTGTCGAATGGCGGATCGTCACTTCCATCTGGTCTCGTTTCCCGAGCACTTGAATGCACTCCCAGGATGCAAACCCTAGAAGCTAGGAAACAGAACTGAAACACTCAAAGACATACGAGGGGATGTTTTCCAAAGCTGCAGACCCCCAAGCGAACACCGCGGCAACGTCATTCATTCCCTAGCCACAGTTGAGAGTCGCAGGGGCTGAGCACAGAGGCCACAGAGCATGAAAGACATTCCATGGCAGACCTCATTAAAGGGGCTTAAGACAAGCTTGACAAGTTAATGACAAAAATCTAATTTGGATTTGCTGGACATAACCCAGAGTGAGTCCAAACACACTGCAGCTCTACCATGTACACGGTCAAAGAGGGGCCACAACCCAAGGTCAATTAGTCCCATGGAGTTCATGAATCAAAGGCCAGGGGTGGATGCGGTGCTATTCAACCACACTGAATAGAAAATCATACCCTGTGTGTTTGGGGTTTGAACTCTGGTCCTATTTAAACTGCACAGATGCCATAGGGCCCTAAATTAATAATAGTTAGCAAGGAGATGTCCATCGGGCCACACACATTGAACAAAAACATGGGCAGCTCTAGATGCCACGCTGTATACAACACATCTTTACTATTCTTTGCCCTTTCTCTAAGAGTCCTTTCCTAGTTCTACACTCTAGGCCCACGGAATACGGGTCCTGTTACACAGCACTTATTCATGGCTGTCTTATGATTCGCTGGTTGACCTAGTACATGACTGTCTCCATTCTTTAACTACCTTTCCATCCCCAGGTATATGTGCCTCGCAGTGGAAGAGCTCCTTACACACATCCTTAATGCCCATGTCAATCTTATCACAGTTAATGCAAGTTTATAAGAGAGCCGAAGAGCCATACAATTTCCGTGGCCCCTAGTTGGGACAGGAGCAAAGACAGGAGTGCTGAGGTTAGCTGCTCTGCCCCATTTCTAGTGGGAAGGCGATGTTCCTCACCCTGTTCTGCTGATGGGAAGCCACACAGAACAATATGTACAGAACTGCTTTTGAGCTGTGAAATGTTAGTAGTTAGAAATTAATAGAGAAACTGAAAGGAGAAATACTGTGGGCACTCAAAAAGCCAAGTATTTGATTCTATCCCTTGCCCTACATATCTGTGCAAACACACATACCCTTTAAGACAGGAGACATAAATATATATGAAGGCAAGTTTAAACAAGCTGATGAGTGCTGTTTTCAAGTTTTCACCAGTTGCTTTTGTCTCCCCCCCCCCCGTGCATGTGCACTGTACACATTTGCATACATGTAAGAGGTCAGAGCTTGCCAATGGCTGTCTTTCTCAGTCTCCACCATGTTACTTAAGACAAGCTTTCCCTCTGAACCCAGAGCTCAGGTTGGCGAAGCTTGTTGGCCAATGAGCTCCAGAGATCTGCCTGTCTCTGCCTCCCCAGTGCTGACATTACTGGCCTGTGTCAGCATGCCTGGCCTATGCGAGTCTAAGGGATCCCAAACCAGGTCCTCAAGCTTGCCTTACAGGTTTTACTGACTGGAGCATTTCCCCAGACGCGTGCCTGTTGGTTTCCAGTGAGTTACTGCATTGTCCATAGTGGTTACAGTTAGCACTTTCTCATGATACTGGGTATTGGGTTAGAGCATGCATCATACAAACATGGATGACCAACATAAAGAGTTAGTTTGCAGATGGGTAAACTAAGGTCGAGGGGAGTTAAGAAAATGCCCCAAGGTTAAACAGTCAGCCAACCCTAAATTGAAGTACCTGTACACAGGGATTTGCTAACCAGTCCAAGTCCCTTCATCCCAGATGGGCAACAACCCCAGGGAGGAAAGGCTGTGCTTATCTGAGAACTGGTTCAGCCGAACCACATCTGCCGTGAGACGTGAGAGTTCCTTTGGCCAGAATACAAACTGATGGAGACTTTTACAGCTTCAAATAACCTCAAATAACTGGGGGCTCTGCATGTTTTCCAGTGTCCTCCGGAGGCTCGCATCTCTAGGTTAGGGCTACAGATCCTGTGATATAGTTGCTCCGGTGACAAACAGGATTAGTGGCCAACGTTCTTATTCTGGTAACTGCCAGTCATTCCAAGGACACTCAGGGCACCTACTATGTGTATAGCACCTCTGGGGAATAAGGCTGTGTGAAGGGAGTGAGAAGGCTCCCCAAGACACCGATTTCCTTCAGGGAGTCTTCAATCTACCCTTTGGGAAGGGAACCTGACTAAGTAAAGCAGTAAGAGTCAAATTAATCTTAGAATACATTAGCAATACTTACAAGTATTAAAAGTAAATCAAAATTTCTTCAAAGGATTAAGTCCTTCCGCCTTCAGCTCAGTCAGACCTGCCTCCCCCCACCCCACGCCAATTAGAGTTCAAAGAAAAGATTCATACACCTCATTTGGAGATCAGTTGAACCTTGGGCACAAGTGCTAAATCCTTAGTAAGTCAAAAAGATAGATATATTTATTCTTAAAATTAAGTAATTTTCACACCAAGGTTAAGCCATTTGCCCCAAGACAATTTTCTGGAAGTCTGATAAGACACCGCAGCCCCATCTCTCATTTGACATCTCTGACCCCATTCCCCTTGTTCAAGTGCCCCCTGCAGAAACACTTACATGTATCGACACAAAACACGCTCATGTCTGTCCACGGGAACACAAAAGAGTTTTCACTGAAATCTTACAGTCTCCTGGTGGCAGCAAGGAGTAGCCCAGGCACTGTTCTGTAGGGAACAGAACTAAGTTTAAGGGGGCTGCTTCTTACGGCTGTGTCTTGTATATAGTCCTGGGGTTTCCAGCAGTTTCTGTAGCATGCCCAGAAGTACAGGGGTTAAAAACAAAAAAACAAACAAACAAACAAAAAACTTCCAGATAATTGAACTGGTTGACCAGGTATAGCATTCAAAGTCTTTGCTAATGTGTTGTTTCTGAGCGCGCGTGCGCGCGCGCGCACACACACACACACACACACACACACACACACACTTTGAATCCATAATACTCCACTTCTTGAGATCATCTATACAACATGCAGTAAGTTGCCTTCAGCCACTGGGAAATAGAACCTAAGTTGTTTTTGTTTGTATGTTTATTTGTTTTACCACAAATATGAAAATCTATACCAGGAACCTTTAGAACGAGTAATAGTGGTCGTCATTATGACATGTATGAATTTCATCTTAAAAGGTACTGAGCTTATCCACATTAATCAGACAGTAAACAGTCCAAAACAATTATATACTAGGATTGGTACTGATACAGAAAATGGACTGTTTGATATGCATTGTCCCTCCCCCCTACACACCCTGCATGCTTTTTATTTAAGCTCTGTAAAGCACTTCGAGTCTTCCTGGCCTAGTCAGCACCACAGTTACATTTTGATAGCAAAACTGTAGACAGGACAGATTCCTTGTTTCATATTTCTTATTTTTCCTATTAAATTCCATTGTAATTTTGTTATGCCTCTGTCGGTGTTAGAGAACCCAAATTACCCGAAACTTTGGGGATAGACATTAGCATAATTGAAATAATTAAATTTTTGGCAATTATAATTCTCACTTAAGCCTAAATTAAATATGCCAAACTATAATTATGTTCAAATTTGCATCATGAAAATTATCCCCATTTTGCTCGTGGCATCTTAAAATATCTAACAAGAGACCTTAAGCCCTTCAGGTTGAGTCAAGAGGCCTTATCTCCCCAGCCTTTGGGAGGAGGAGGCATCATGCATTAGACACAGTCATTTAGCCTCTTGGGAGAGGGAAAGTGGTCCATTATTTCTTCACTGTGACATGTAGGGTTGGTACAATAATCCTCAGGTACCTGCGAGTTACAGTGAGTACAGAGAGCCAGAGCAGACGGCAAAATGTGAATGTTTCCTTTGGAGAGAAACCTTAAGCAAAGCAGGTCATGATTTAGGACAAGGGTAAACAAGGATAATGAGAAACAAAGACACACACACGCACGCACGCACGCATGCACGCACGCACGCACGCACAGAGCTGCAACATTTTGAACCAGATACTGGGAAAGAACCACTGTTTCTTAGCTTTTTTTTAGAAAGGAATGAAGACAGAAACCACGTACAAATAAGGAACATTCATTCACCTTTTGGTCCAGGCAGAACATGCACAGGAACTTTTAAGACTTCTAGGCCTGGCTCTTTATTGCTTATTTGGGATGCAAAGATAAAAGGCAAAAATAATACGGTGTAAGCTGTGTTTTTAACTAGTCTTTCTGCTCTGTAGTTACACGAACCAAATGGTGTGATTAAACGTGCAAGATGGTATAGTGTATTTATCTTCCTCTCTGGGACGGTAGGGGGATATAATCTGTGGATATATTGATCAGGAAGTAGATAAGGCCCTGGGCACAGGGTTGGCACACTGTCAAAGCAGACAATGAGTTTCTGACAAAAACATACGAATGTATCTCCAGTTGCGCTAAATATTCACATTAATAAAGGAATAAGGCAGAAGAAGCCTGGCTGACATCCCATCTGTTCTGATGAATTAAATTTAGCAATCATATGTAATATAGACGTTCTTTCTGAATACCATACAACCCTGACACATCCAGGCTTTCATTAGAAAGCCCCACAATGTGACTTGAATAACAATCTGTCTTAGCTAATTAGTATTTTCACTTCGCTATATTCACTTCCAGACATATTGCTGTTTGCACATGGTAATTTAGGTAAACAGATCCCGTCCACAGCTGCATCAATTAACACTGCTAATCAAAACTGAATTCAGGTAATTAGGCACATTTATGCAAAAAAAATGTGTAATTTTGGGGGAAAAGCTAGATTCTTCAGTAATATGTCAATAAGTAAAAAAAAATCTCATTTTGTTTATGAAAATGAAGAATGAAGAGAGAAAAAATCATTAATATATACATCATGCAGACAGAGTAAAATTCCTAAATTAAATCTCAGTCTTTAATTGGCCTGTGTTTTCAGAAATTATATCATATTTTTTATAAATGTTTTCCTCAGTGTTTCCATATAGTGAAGTTGATTTATAGTTCCCTGAAAGTGTAATTACCATCAAGTGAGATGCAAATGGTCAATGAATCTTCATGGATTCCTTCCACTGGGGGGTGGGTGGCGGGGACCCTGCTCACACTTGCTAATCCATCTCGCCTCCCATCTCCAGGCAGGTCTTGGTGACTCACTTCACCACAGGCTGAAATCCTCTCTGCCAGGAATCCTTTCACAGTTGGAGCCACGACAACACCCTCACACCCCCACTTCTATGCCAGCAACTGTCCAGAGCTCCTAGTTCTACATAACGGCCTTTAGTTGGGCTATGAACTTGTTTTCAAAATGGATGCGACCAACTGTTCCATGTTTGCTTTGTCTCGGTAAAGACTTAAACCAAAACGGTAAGTCTGAGCTGTTTGGAGACACTGGTTGGATTTTTGGCAAGTAATAAAGTGAGTTGACAAGTGACTTACGTTAAGAACCATCTGATATGGGAACAATTTAGGACGTATCAGCCCACGGACCTATCCATCTATCAACAGGTCATCACATCCATCTCTCCGCCTACTCTCTCCACATCTTTCCTTCCTCAGAGTGCGGTTTTGCTTTCCGCACACCTGCCCTTCCTAATGAGGCAGGGCTTCAGCCCCCTTAGCTTTAGTTGATTGGGCAGAGGTTCTGTCAATCCAATTTACCTAAGTTCCTGCCTTGGATCAGGAGCCTCCTAAAACCCCCGAGGGAAGAGGCGAAGGTGGACTTAGAGTTCTCACACTCTCTTGGGCTGACTCCAGACAGTTTCCAGACCAACAGAATCAACTTTCAGAAGGTAGAAATAAAATCACCAAGTAACATCGTATCTGTGCATTCTGAGCCCAGAAGGTGCTGGGCTAACCTTATGAGATCCGATTTTTGTCTAACTCAGGATAATTCCTAGCTTTCCCCCTTGGTAGTAGATTAAAAAACGGGAACAAAAGTTCTCTTGCTAAGCAGTACGCTGTCCTCTCTTCACTTTATAGGATTCTAGCACATTCTTGTTTCTGCTTATTTTTAATGTTTATCAAAATGATGTTTTTCCATGTAGCCTTTAGATAAATTTATCATAAACAACTGAACAATTTCCTACGACCCAGAAACCTGACAGAAGCTATCTTTGGAACACAATTTCAGTAATGGAAGCTATCAAATAGAAAGCCACATTTACCAACAGAGTGCCAGCGTCCAGTCACCAAGAGGCACATTTAAAGGAAGTGTGGCAAAGACACTTCTTAGTTAAATCGAGTTCTTATGAACGTTAAATGAAAGAGAAGTAAGCATAAACCTTTTAAAGACAGCTTTTCGTGTGTGTGTGTGTGTGTGTGTGTGTGTGTGTGTGTACCTTACTTGGGAGTCAGACAGACCTCACTCACCTTCTGCGTTGTTCACATCTGCAGACCCTAAGCTGGCTAGTCCAGACCTCTCCTACCTCTACCTCCCTCCTCCAGATAGGGGAGCTCTGCTCTTCTCGGATATGTGTGCTACGGGGTCAGTCCTTGAAACCGAAACTTAGGTTACCATGCATGTGTGGAAATCTCTCTACCCCCGAGCCATCTCCCCAGCCCTCGAAGATATTTTTTTTTAAAGTGCTTACTAGTTGTTTGTCAGCAAACTAAATAGTGTGTAATTTTAGTACAAATTGCACACACAGTGCCAAACAGGCCACACACACCTGACTTTACTAGGTCAGTGTCGTGTGAAAATTAGTAGTAAGGAAGTAATTGCTCTCAGTAATCTTGAAAGTCATTTGGTGAGGTGTTTGTCATTGCTTGAGTATTTTCTTCTTTTCGATTATCTCAAGCAAATGGTAAGAAATAGTTCCCTTAACTACTCTTAGCCAATCGTTTACCTCTAGGGTCTGTTGAGGAGAAGAGCGTCTTGAAAAAGCTGTAGGTGACAGCTTTCCAATTATGAGAAGGAAATTCTGAAAACCCTTAAATCTGCAACTTTCTGTCTCTCTTCTGCTAGGTGAAATAAACCCACTCATGAGAGGCATACTTTCAAGTTTTGTGAACTTACATTGCTGACACAATACACAGCAAGGGACAATAAGCAAGGAATTAAATGCCATCAACGGCTGCTTTTGAAAAGTCTGATTTTGTTCTAAACAGAAGGACTCCAACACGAACAAGTGGCCCATACAAATGTCAGAGGGGCTAATCTTGGTTTATATAATGGCGAATGATTTTATTTCATGAGTACAAGGGAAGGCGTCAGGTTTGGGATCAGATTGTCAGCAAATAACGAAAACGCACACATACACACACATGTCCTTAAAGCACACTGAAGCCAAACAGATGATTGGATTTGAGACTAACCAACATAGAACTTCCCCCGATTCCCCTGAGTCTGCAGAATGAATAGTGTATGTTTTGGGGGCGTTTCTACAGCAGTGGCTTGTTGTGGTGGTTGTTAGCAATTGCTTTGAGTAAGCAAACAAGTGGTAATGTGGGAAGAATGAAAGAATGAGCTTTTTTTTTAAAAAAAAAAAAAAGTTTGGCAATTCAGTGTGTGTCAAAGCTAAGGCTGACAATCTGCATCTGACCAGAGAGCAAAGAGCAACCCATATGCCTACAATTTATGGTGAATATTTGTCCCCAGATTAAGAATCGGAACTCATCCCCACAGCAAACACACACTAGTTAAACACACTGTTAATCTGTGCTTCACAGCATTAGAAGTCTCTGGAGGGGGCCAGAGTCGTTCTGCCTGCTGATTTGTCTCAGCCTCGCTGTCACAGGTGTTACTCCTGTGACTTTTTGTCACAGGCCTAGTGTAAGAGCCTATCTTTGAGACCGGTGTTGAGAGCACACATGAAAAGTTGGTGCAAAAATGAACATTAGCTCCTCGGGCTTCTTAATTTTATACTACAATACATTGGGCTTTCCTGTCTTTACATATTCAGAGCAGACTCTTAGACGAAAGGAGGGGGAAATGAATTGCAGACCATATGAAGGGAACCTTTATTACCATTTTAACAGTTCACAGACCCATAAAAGGAGTGCACAGTCACTGTGTGGAAGGACCCAATACTGAAGAGATCCACTGGCTTAGTAAGAAGAAAAGCAGTATGATCTGGGGAAGGAAAATCATGTTGGGAGCACCCTGAATATGCAAACTTTTCACAAAGACTTCCAGAAGATTTACCAAAGGGAAGTAAAACGAAATTGTTACGTGAATCTCCAAAGAGGTGGAGACTGTCTTTCCTATAATGGCTTGGGGCTCAGCGAAAATACTCAATACAGCCACAGGGTATAGGAGATCATGGGAGTGAAATTCCCGGCATCAGAAATCAACTTTCAGGGCTGCTTAATGAGAAGCCATGGTGGAAGGCTCATAGTCCAGAGGAACCACTGTATAGTTAACCCTGGCCTAGCGTGCAGTGATCAGTGTGGGTTAGGACAAAGATAGGACAAGTTGCTCAGATCATTGCTTCACTATGGAGAGCATTCATTGGCATTCCTATAGATCAGGGCATCATGCTCCATGCTTTCGGTGTGGTAAGGGCTTTGAGGTTTTGTAGCAGAGAAATAGCACTTGGGATTTTCCCTCCATGGCTCCCCATTATATATTCATTATTTCTTAATTTTTTTATGCTTGATCAATGCTCTCACCAGAGCTCTGATCCTACCCAGACAGCACATCACTGAGATATGTAAAAAAAGAAAATTAAAATACAAGGGTTTTATTGTTATTACTATTTTAATGACTCAGGGCCTACTTGAAGTTTGCATTTAAATTAGACAGACTAATTCAGAGGAGGCTTTTAATTTCCAAAGGCTAATCACCCCAACAAAGGTCAGTCAAAGTTGAGTCTTCAGTAAAATTGCTGTGGGCCCAGTCACCTGCAGGACGTTTATTATGTGAAGGGATGTGTTTTATCCATTATGTGTCTCTCATCTTCTCTTTATATTACCACATTTGACTAAAAAGTATTACATTCTTTTGGAACTCCGACAAAAGTTCATTTCTACTTCTCCTAAGAGAGAATTTATTCTTTTTAAACAGCAACGGAAGTCAGGCCTTGAGCTGTGACTGACTTTCCTAGCCCTTTCTAATCCCCGGAAACCCCTGATAGTCATCAGACTTCTCCCAGCACCAAATCTCAAGTACACAAAACAGTAAGGTGTTGGATAAAGCAGCGGTGTGTGTTTAGAGGGACTTAATCCTTCACATTGTCTCCGACTAACATGGTCATCTCCTTGGTTCTGTTGATGAAGCTTATTGAAAAGCAAGAGTATTGATTTGCTGGAAGCACACGTTAATCATGTTTGAAGACCAGCAGACTCCTTATATCCACTACCTCAGTCCGTGGTGTGTATTGAGATACACGGTGAGTGTTGTCTGGCACATGGAAGAGACAGGTGAAGGGTACTCTAAGCTAAGGAATAAAAGGATCTTTATTATGACACATTTGTGCTGTGAAAATGATCCTTAGAATATAATAAAACAATCAAACTCTTCGCTTCCAGCTTCTCTGACCAGATTCGTGGGGCTTTAGTGACGACTTGAGAATACTTAAGTCAAACGATACCACAATTTGGAGAAACAGTGTTTAAAATTATTTGCATACTTAAATACTTCAAAACTCATAATTCCGCAGGGGTGATTCATTTCTTACGCTGATGATAGGAAATTTGGTTATCAAATTCTCTCAAATGAATACATTGAGAACATAATGCTTTCTAAGGTTAGGAATCAAATCACGAAAAAGTTGAAATTGGGCACGTTTAGAACACATCTACTATGCATTCCTTTTCAAACGTGTTGTACAGTTTAAACACTGCTCTGAGCACAGAGGACACCGGTGATAGGCAAAAGTCAAAAGGCTGGTCATGATAAAACGGCCTGGACGAAGGGAAAGTAAATGAGCCTTAATGTGTGTCCCCAATTCTGTTGCACATCAATCACCAGGCTATTATGGCGGTGGTGTGACACAGCATAAAAAAGCCACACTTGCCTCCTGCGTAGTCCCGAGACCCTCCCTCCCTCCTTTGGGCTCAAATAAAGTGCGCAGGCATGGTCGCGGAGGCCCACGGCTCTCCCCATCAATATTCACACTCATTAATTAACGATACATGAAGGCTATAATTCAAGAGGCACCCCAGAGCTTGAATATTCAACCAAGCCCCAGCAAATCACGGTGGAAAGGAAATACAGGTAGGACAAGCATGGGCTAGAGGAGAGTGACGGTACGGGAAATAAGAGAGGGCACCTGCTTTGTGTGTACAGAGCCCACCCCTCTCCAACTTGAACCTTTCTTCAAACTAAGACTCTACACATTCCATAACTGTGCTCGCCCCTTTATCCCTCTTCTGTGCTGACATGTGAAAAGAGGCAAAACAACGGCTTTAACCTGGTTAAGCAGAAACCTACAGTGTCCCACAATATAAATACTCAATTGCTATCTTTTACCAAATAGTTATTCCGAAAGTGATAAAAAAATCAGCTAGACAGAAAAGGCAAAATATTCTTCTATGATCTATCCTTACTACCAAAAGCTATCTGATTATGGCTTTGAATTTTCAGATTCCTGAAAAATGAAACCTTAGAGCTTTCAGAGAATGTGGCACAAACGATCAAGAAATACAGATCTTTCAGTCACGCATTTTAGTCATGAAACAGAAAGGAACCCACCAAACTATACCACACAAACATCTTAACCCGAGAACCCTGGATGTAGAATTATAAAGGAAACCTACCTTTGGCTGAACAAGTTCACAGTTTTTCAGCCTCAGAGCCTTGCCGTTCCACCTGGAGCGGAAGTCGACTCCGAGACCCTGGTGATCTTGGCGGCAGTGCCAACATCCCACTGGCAAATTCTTCGATTAAACTTTGCAGATGTGGTGGTAACTTTGCTAACTATGATATTAGCCAGCTGGCAGGGACAATCAGTCACCCACTGTAAGGCAGCCAGACAAAGAGACAACTAATCATTGCAACCAGGGCAGATACATTTTGTTCCCTTCTCGCATGTGTCACGGATCCCATCCCTGCTGACCCTCTCCTCAGCCATCCACTGTCAAATTTAGATTCCGCCAGCTCCCCAGCTTCCCTTTATCCCTGCCTCAGATCTGAAACTCCTGGTTATCAGGAAGACGCGCGTCACTAGCTGTCTCCGCGCAGGAAAGCAATCAGGTGAATACGACTTATTATCTTGCATTGCTTTCCGAGGACTGACAAGATTGATTTGAGACCGAGAACACACTCAGGTCGGAGACGCGTAGTTCCGAGGGCTTGAGTTCAGACAACAGGCTGGCTGCAAAGTTACAAGGGAGGCAAGAACCTCAAGTCTGGTGCTAAGGCTGCAGAATGATGCGCGTTTATATATAGATTTAAAAGCCCCTAGCAGAGTTTCCTTTCTCAGCTGCCCTTCTGGTTTCCTTTCCTCTCCGATTCTGCCCTAAGAATGCGTCTGAGAGCTCTGCCCCTAGAGACTCAGGCTTAGATCAACCCTGGGGAAGCTATGTTCTGATTGACGTCATCTGTGCCCACTCTTTGCGTGTGGGGACATCACTACAAGAGGATTCTGAGTCGCCACACTTGGTTGATTTAAGCTAAAAACCTAAGAAAATAAGCACATAGATCTTTAATAATTTAAAGCTATCCAGTGGAAATAAGGGAATCTATTCATTAGGGGTTCTCTCTCTCTCTCTCTCTCTCTCTCTCTCTCTCTCTCTCTCTCTCTCTCTCTCTGTCTCGTGTGTGTGTGTGTGTGTGTGTGTAGGGGGGGTTCAAAATCTCATCAGAATTAGATAAGAAGGCCTCAGAAATTTTTAAAATTCATTTATATATTCATGTCTATGTTGATCTAGGCTTCTTCTTGAGAGCAATATAATCTTTAACCTTGATCTCTTCAGGCTGGCATTTAAGGAAAATGAATCATAGACGGCGAAAGAACAAAGATGCTGGAAATGTCAGAGGATGGAAGTTTGTCTGTCATGGCTCAGTTTCAAGGAGAAAAGCTTTGATGATCACTTTCAATAAGCCTTGCTTGGCAGTGAGCTCTTCTGACCGTGTTCACTACGACAGCTTTGGCAGCTACTCGAGGCCTTAACACAGTGCTAACTCAAGTTACGCGCGCGGATGAAGAGGGGCTACCTGGTCTATGCGCATCGTCTTAGGAATGCAAAACTCCACTCTTTAGGCCCCGTATTGATAAACGTACATTAATTATTCATATACTTATTTTTAAATATATTTTTAAATTAATGGAAAGACTTAATTCCAAGGGGGGAGCTGAAATAGGCATTTTATTTTTTTTTTTTTTTTTTGGTTTTTCGAGACAGGGTTTCTCTGTAGTTTTGGAGCCTGTCCTGGAACTAGCTCTTGTAGACCAGGCTGGTCTCGAACTCACAAAGATCCGCCTGTCTCTGCCTCCCGAGTGCTGGGATTAAAGGCGTGCGCCACCACCGCCCGGCCTGAAATAGGCATTTTAAAGGAATGCCAAGTGCATCAACAATTCTCCCATGAAATGATTCCAATTCAGGACGTTAAAATTTGTCTAAAAGATCTTGACTCAGACTGAAAAGCTTTTTCTCATAGCAAATTCAGAGAATAAAATATACTATACACAGGGTTTTTCTTGCTATAGAGCCTATAAGAGAAATGGAGTGAATTTTATGTCTGTAAAGAAAGAAATTATTAAATAAATTTTGGCATTTGCTCCTACGTGGACAGGATGTGATTATGAGAAAGACTAGAAATTGCCTTTTAAAAGAAGAATACTAACTTCTTATGATGATACTTGCTGAGAAGTCTAGAGGGGCAATGCTGGATAGAAATCGTAGCCATCCTTCATGGTGAAGCATTGGTCAAGTCAGTGTTTACATATGTCCCATGTAATTCTCCTCTATACTCTAAATTATACTAAAGGTAATTATTACAGCCGTATAAAATGTCTGTATGTTTCTCATTCTGATACCATGGCTTTTTCTCTGACTAGTTCAACCTGTGGGTAGTTGAATTCATAGGCCCAGAACTGGTGGGCGTGGAGCATTGCATAGGCTTCGGAGCATGAGCAAGCCTGGCCCCTCTCAGCATCATGACTCCTCGTTCTCAACAGCAGAAGACCTCAGCTACCAAACAGCACAGTCACCAGGTTGACTACATGGCAGGAAACTGGGATTCAAGCAGATCGTACAATCCCTCGCATACGTGCTGAACTGCATTACATAGCTTAATTATTTCTCTTATTGTAATTACCATGTAAAAATTACTGCATGTTTACAAGCTTTTTATCAATCATTAGCTGATATCCATGAAGGTAAATGGGGCATTTTGAAACAAGGAACATATGGTAACTTCAGCTCAAAAGGTTACACATAGATATGGCCAAGACTGCAAAACTTGCAAAATGTAACAAAAAATCAAAAATACAAATACTAATAAAAGCCCCCGATACACAAAACTTCAGTCACAAATTATAACCGAGAAAACATGTTATCAGATACACAGGGTACCTTCAAGGGACTATTTAGGTAGAAGTATGAACTATGAAGAGTTCCAGAAACAGGGCAGTTACACCGTGGCTGTGACAAAGACTGCAGCTGGAGAAGCCCCACACTCTGGCTTTGCCTGCAATGCTCGTTACCTGGTTTTGACATTTGCTTGTTTCTGCTGCCCACGGCTACAAAGCCTGACTTGGAGCAGAGCCAACTTGTGTCCCTTATCATGATAGGGCTATTGTTACATAAACATGACACATGGGCGTGGGATGTTTTAAAGGTTGAACCAATCAATGAGGACGAGTCAGTTCTCCTTTTGAAAATACTCTCCTGGGATGAGGATCCCCTTGGGGTCCACAAGGACCACTGAGCTTGACTCTGCTGTGGATGCTCTTACCAGTGTGGCCTCAATCCTCTTCCACTGATTCAGGGGACAGCTTTTCCTACCTGGCCCTCTTGTGGCTTAAATAGGCTTAATTATATCCCACATATATTTAAATTTCATTTCTGCCTTCCAGAACATTAAGCATGTAAGCGAATGACTGGAATTCCCTCCTCTGCTTGCCTTAGTCTCAGGCATCTGACGCCCTGTCTCCTTTTTTTTTCTTAGATCTTAACTTATTATCTCAGAGACTTTGGGAAAATGACTAAACCTCATTAGGACTGCTAGACAACAATGACATACTGTAAGACCCTGGCAGAGGAGGCACATAATACATGCCAGCTGCCGATCATACAGTAGGTGCCTAATAAATGCCCCATCACGAACCCAGCAGCAACAGAATCACCGGAAACCAACACGCTTTTTGAAGAACAGCAGAGGCTCTAGAGTCAGGCTTCCTGAGTGGACTCAAGGCCCGGCTTTCTCCACTAATGAATCACAACAACGAGTGTTAATATCCACCTCAACGAGGAATAAGAATTAAAGGCGTAATTGCAAAGTACCACATGGTAAATGATGTTGCCAATTATTACTGCTCTGCCTTCTAGGCTAATTGGTTAGTTATTTGCTGTCGTTTAACTCATTTCAGCCAAAACAAATAAGGACTTTGAATGTGCAAATCTGGGGCTACACACGTAGGGATGCCATACATACATACATAATACATACATACATACATACATACATACATACATACATACGTGTGTGTGTGTATGGCATGTGTATATGTAATGCAAGTGATGTATCTACATGTGTTTACATAGGACTGATGATGCATGGGAAAAATCCTAGATGTAGCACTATTTGTAAATAGGAAAAAAATGTACTATAATGATGTCATGAGGTTACTAAAATAAATGGAGAAGTTTGGGGATGAAGTGTTCCCTATGATTCATTTTAAGCAAAGAAAGGTATAAAACCATATGTTGTAAATCACTCTTCTGTATGATAAGAATATTGTATTTAATTTATATGCTGGGAGACTATCTGTAAACATTGTGCCAGGAATTGCTCATGATGGATGACTTAATAGGAAAAGGTCTTGGAATAGAAAGACTTTCTTTTCACAGTACATAATTTCCAGCTGTACAAATTTCAGATATATACTTGCATGTAGATACCTTGTGATATATTATAGTTGCATATACACATACTTGTAGGGTTATTTAAAAAATCAACATATATAAAGACTTAGTAAAGAAAGGGTTTGGGAGCAGAGGATGCAAGGATGCAGGGTGGATTTTGAGGGGCAGCGAGAAGAGCTGGTTAGCCGTATGAAGTGAAATTCACAAAGAACCGTTACACAGTGAATAAAAGAAAGTTTGTTGTTCTTGTTTGAATGGGTAGTTGATTTAAGTTTTTATATAAATAATTCTGTAAATTACCATTGTCTCACAGCTAGGAATGGTCATTAAAGCTTTTGTGTGTCTGGGTGATGACAGGGAGACCATAGAGCCTTTGATGCCCACCTGTACCATCTGACCTCACTACTTCCTGCTGCCAATCCTCACTTCTACACTGCTTCCAATACCATTTGTAGCATGAGTTCGTTTTCTTCATCTACTAAATGTCAGAACGCTGACCTGCCTGAAGCCTCTCCTCTATCCTGCAGCCTCTCCTCCATCCTGCAGTCTCTCCTCCATCCTGCAGCCTCTCCTCCATCCTGCAGCCTCTCCTCCATCCTGCGGCCTCTCCTCCATCCTGCAGCATCTTCTCTATCCAAGAATGATTTCCTTCGACAAGATCTCATTCAGAGTGAGGAACTCAAACTAAATTCCCATATTTTATCCAAGTCTAGATTCATATCAAGTAAGGTGCTCGCTTATCATGCACGGAAATACAAATGTTTGTTATCAGAGAGAGAGAGAGAGACAGAGACAGAGACATCCAGACCTCTAGATGACAGAGGAACATAGAGTTTAGGGCTTCTGGTGTGGCAGATGAAGCCACATAGCACAGGTTCCCTGCATCTAATAAAGTATGAACTGACAACATATAGTCAGACACGCGTTTAAAACCCAAGGCATTCCTTGGCATCCCAAATGTACCAATCTGATAATGTAATGTTCATTACAAATGTCATCTATCTCAAGGACCCCTGGTATGAACCTAAGAGTCTATCAAGTGGCACATTTTCCCCACATACGAAAAGAATGCGTTTCTTAATTTTTAAAAACTATGGCCGGGCCGTGGTGGCACACGCCTTTAATCCCAGCACTCGGGAGGCAGAGACAGGCGGATCTTTGTGAGTTCGAGACCAGCCTGGTCTACAAGAGCTAGTTCCAGGACAGGCTCCAAAGCTACAAAGAAACCCTGTCTCAAAAAAACCAAAAAAAAAAAATAGTGCAACTATGAATTAAACTGTCTTGGGCATAGCTGGCGCTAGCCATTAAAATACCTAATTCGGTAAGGGGCGATGGTCTTGGGTAGCCCAGGGCTTCAGTTGAGTCATTGTAAAACACACACAGGACTTACAGGAGAAAGGCAATTGCTAAATGCATTGGTTCATAGGCTGGATGATATGGCCAACACCTGAAGATACTTAATAACTAAAGGGTGGTCTCATCAAGAGCATTAGCCCACTCCTTCCAACGCATTCTGAACAGTAGTGGGAAGTGAGTGCCAACTCCAGAGTATAAAAATTGCTGTTGCCTTCAGCTTTTCATTCACCAAAAATTTTATCCAACAAATGGATACAGTCCCATATGACCACTGGCAGTGCATAGTCCATGTACCTATTCTCAAATTTAAATGACAATGGAAAGTCCAGTGAGCATCATTAAGGTATGGATTTTGATTCAGTAGTTTTGGCTAGAGCTTGACGTTCTTCATTTCTACCAAGCTCTCGGGTGATGACAGATACCCTCGCTGGTGGCCACAGGATACCAAAGCTATAGTCTACTTTGGACAGTACAGACTATACGAACGACATGCCTGATAACAAACATGGGAACACTTAGGTATAAACTCATGCAAAACCAATGAAAATCATTTTTCTCCTTTCTCACTTACCTTGCTGAGCAGAATTTCATCATTTCCAGTCCTGAGATTCAACGCAAATGTGCAATAAAATAAGCACAATTTTAGTTTATTCCCCATGGTAACTCCTGGAAGATGCAAAGGAATGAAAAAGAAATGATAACTTAGTTCCTAATGAAAAGAAGGGTCACATCTTCCAAGTGTTTTTTTTTTCAACAAGTAAAGACACATGTTCTTTTATCCTGGGTCTATTTTTTGTAACACAGGAAGACATCATGTTTGGCCCAATAACAAAATGTGGTATTAACACAATCCTGTCAAGAAACTTCTCTTGTGCAATTAAATATTCATGTCTTTTCCTTATATGGCTACCTAAAGCTAAATGGTTTAATCAATAAGACCATTGTAAGCGGATACAACATAGCTTGTAATAATTCTGGAAGCATCTGCTGAGCTTTCATGATTATTTATTTTCGCCAAGAGCTAATTCCCTTGAATTGCTTGAGGATAATTGTTTTAAAAAAGAGAATGGGGAAATAATACCATGAATTTAAAAGTCTAGCCTTCATGTAAAACCTTACAAAAGGATATATAATTTAGTCCTGTGCTGTATGTGTGTGCGCGTGCATGCATGCACATGTGTGTGTGTATGTGCACATGTGCGCATGTGTGTGTGTGCTGTATACAAATCTATATGAATGTTTACGGGTGGGGATAGGTGTTTGCATGTGTATAGAGGTCAGAAATGGATGTCAGGTGCCTAGATTGATTTCTCTACATTATATAATGAGGTGGGGGGGGTCTGTTTTTTGATACCAGTTCTCAGCATTTCAGATAGTCTACCCAGCCAGTCTGCTCCAGGCGTCCCTGCACAGGGATCCCCTGTCTCTGCCTTCTGAGCACCAGGAATACAAGTAGGTCTTCACACCCACCAGACATGTATGCGGGTGCTGGGACCTGAATTCCAGCCCTCGTGGTTGTGGCGCAGGTAGTTACCAAGTGAGTTATTTCCCCTGTCTCCTCATGGCCTTTTAACAGGGTATTCATGCTCATGGTCCTAATAAAGACAGTCACTCAGCAGACTCTGGGACCTGAGCCTGGTCGTCTGCCAGTTCATGAGGATAAAGACGTTCAAGGAGTTACGCTAGAGCTACAGCGCGAAAGTCATAGGCAGAAAGGAACAGCCAGGGAGTCTATGCAAGGGCATCCGGGAAAAAAATCCTTCGGGAGAGACTATGTCTCCATCTCAACAACTGGTCTCTCTACATGTTCTCTGGAGATAAATGCAAAAAAAAAATCTGGAGACTTGGAGTGATAGGGGTCAACTTTTCCTGCTCAGAAGCTACTAGAAACTAATAAGAAAGCAAGTGAGGAGTGAAGTAGGAGGATTGATAAGCACACGCGCCTACAGACAGCGCTGTTTATCGGTTTGAATCCAAACTCCAAGGTGGAAAAGTTACGGTCCCCTAAGCATTGCATCAATAGTCTCCATGGCCACCATTCCGACACACTTGCAGGAACACAGAAATCACAAACACAAAAATAAGTGATTTTTAATCTGTCATGTGGGAAAGGCCAAATAAGGCCTTTAAAGAGGTTCGAATAGCGGAGAATCTCCGCGGGCTAGGGTATGGGCATTGTAAAATTTAGAATTTAAAATTTAGAAAGGCATAGAAATCAGGTAGGTGTGTAAGTTATGAAGGCAAGGAAGCAAAGGTGAAGGAAACAAAGTGAAACACACCGAAACAACCCGTCTGTGCTCAACTGGGTTCTAGGCCTTCTTTCTCGAGTTGAAACGCTAACTGGCTAAGGAAATAAAACTGTATCCCAGTGGGTAGTGAGCTAGACATCATACAAATAGAAGAGGGAAGTTATCTTTGGCTTGAGTCTCTGAGCAGTTGTGCCTACAGAAAGGTTGGGCCACCTTTCCCATCTCTTTCCTGCGGAGTTATTCTAAGCATCCAAATGAGAAACAAAATAGTCTTGAAAAATCTGAGTTCAGAGTTGGATATCTCACAGGAGCTCCGGTGGGGGGGGAGGGTAACCCCAACTGAGAATGCAATATAAACAATATTGTAATTACAATGATGAACCTAATTCTTCATAGTATCTTTTTAAAATCTTTCAGTGTATCCACGAAAAGCATCTATCCTGACAACCCACTAAGAGCTATTCGTAGATGTAGTTTATATATGCTTGGATAAAGTCTGCGCTAAACAGAACAGACATGGCAGACGGCCATGTCCCCATCTTCCTCTCCAAGAAACATTTGCAGAATTCTTGAAGGCCTCTGGCTTTTAGGAGACATCAATTCCTTGCTCGGTTGGAATTATTCTGACAGCTTTGACATTACAATATCATCACAAGATCATGGAATACTTAAAGAAAATTGAAGACCCTTGCGAATTGAAAGGTAAAAATAACAAGTCTCCCAAATGCTTGATCAATTTTAAAGTAATTCGCATCAAAACTTGACAACTTAGAGTTCAATTAGCCATCACTCTGTGCTTTCAGGGACATGGCTAAAAACAAACAACCAAATAATTCTAAATGACTCTTTTCTCAATGTGTCTCTCTATTTCTGTTTCATACCAGAACATACATATTACATTTACATTTTAAAGATTTTTTTAATGGTATCATATCCAGAGACTGATTTCTCTGTATAATTTGTTCTGATTCAAGTAATTTTCTCTGGAACCCAGATTTCCTGATTCTCGTTAAAAATTTTTTTTTAAAAAAGATTTTTTTAATAAGTTTTGGTAGAATCTCAAAGTAGATTCTGCTACACCCTCCCACAATATGGTCTATTAATAAGCTTGTATGCAATTACACCAACTTACAAAATTGCAGTGACTGATATTTGTCATTTTCTTTGTATTTGACTCTACTCCATCAGATACATAAGTATTAGTCGATACCTGAATACTCTCAAATCTGATAGTCTTGTCCAGAGTAGTGAATTAAGTTGTGTTTTTTTATTTTTCTAGAAAGCTCACCATACCACAAAGAGGTTTTAAAAAATGATGGTTTTTTTTTCTGAGTTTTAAATAACAATGTTTGTATGATTATGGGCTTATTTGAGGACTCCTAGCTAGAATCAGGGAGTTTGGGAAGACTGCATTAGGAAGAAAGATGAAACAGATGCAATCCACAGCTAAGATCAAAGAGTCCCATCAATTCATTCCCAGAGTCAAAATCCAGCTGAGCCTCAGAGCTCTGCCTGCATAATGAGAAAGGGTGAGTGAAACACAGGGATTAAACAGGTGGGTTGTGTCCTGCAGAGGCAAGGGAGGGGAGCCCCACAGAGACACTTGTAAAGACACTTTGGAAGTTCACACCTGCTCCTTCCCAAGCAAGCTACAGACACTAATGTGGCAAAAGACACCTTAGCGTTAAAGAAAGGAGAGTGGGGCCAGCACACTATACTTGGCTTTCTTCTTTCAGATAATCTTTTTCGTGGCAAATGACAAATTAATAAATTGCTTCCATTCCTCCAAGGTGACTTATCCAGTGCTCAAGTTTAAAAATAAGGGAGGAACTTGAAGATGCAATGTTCCTAGAGCCTGGAAATCTTATTGGGGGATGGCTCTCTTTATGGGCTTCATCTTCCTCAAATGAACAGCGTTTTCTTTCTTAAGTCAGCCTTACAAACCACTGGTCAATATAATTTAATTTTGCAGTCTCAGAAAGTATCATTTTCAGTCGCATGAACAACCTCTCAAATGTTTTATAAATCCATTTGCCAAATTCTTTGCATGTCAACACACATCATGTTACTTCGCTCTAGGCACTAAGAATAAAGTTCAGGGCTTAAGAATACTTAAAAAGAGTCTGTTCCTGTGTCATTTATTAGAATGACCTTAATGTAAGCTCGTAACTACTGATGAATTATTCTGAACATTAAAATAATCTTCTTTGAAGAAAACTGAGTTAAAGTAAAGCAAGCTAGGTCTTCAGCGAGACAGAATGACAAGGGTGTGCCAGCATTGTTTTATAAGATAAACTTCAAATCACATCTATAAACTCTAACTTTGGTGCGGATTAACTTCCCCAAGCACCAAACATTCTGAGATTTAAAGATGAAGTTAATACATTCAAATCAATGTCAAACGTGGGCTTTTATTGTATTCACCAAAAATAAGGACCATCCAGTTAGTGGCTAGAGCAACATGACCTCCCTGGGGTTAAAGTGCAGGCTTTGACCTACTGTTGACCTTATCATATTGACCTCATTCAACCATGTTTGCAGAATGTTGACAGTGTAAGACAATGTGAGGGACGAAGAGAGGAATCATACATGAATCACAGGCAACAAAGAGAAACCCTGAATGCCACGTATATGGAAAAAGGGACATCTGTGACAGTAGACCATTGTGGAAAACATACAGAGGTCACATGGAAGAAGCGAGGTTAGGTTTTGGACTTGCTAATGAGAGACAGGTAGAGAAGAGAGTCAGCTTTCCTAGGGGGAAGGACCAGACATGGACTGGGCTAGACTAGACTGTGATGGAGTAGGTGGTCCTGTTGACCATGGAGTAGAAAGAAAGTACCCAGTAAAATGACCACAGAATTCAGTATAAGGAGTCTTCAATACTCTATAAGCAAATTAAATTTCTTTCCCAGTTTTTCTCAAAATTCAGACTTGAGAATCACCTGCCAGGCATTCTGCTCAACCTTGCAAGTTTGGAGACCCATTTCAGACCTTGAGATATGAACACATCTACAGGACACATTATTTTAATTTCTGTGACGTAGCAGGAATCCTTAAGAGCATTTTGGAAGATGAGAAATAAAGTTTAAACCTCTTTATTTTTATTCAGATAAATAGTAACAACAACTAATTTTTATCCACAGTACACACCAATATTTTCATTTTTCTTAAAAGCATAAGCCAAAACCTCATCAGGTTATCCCATGTTTGAATGTTCCGGATTACTTTTAAGAATGACTTTGACATTCGATGGATGTCAGCTGAACACTTTCATTTTAACTGAATACTTTCTATTCTGCTTCTGATCATCTTAATTCAAGTGCCATTCTTAGGGGTATAACCTAACTCTGACCATTCAAACAAAGACATGTTAGGTTGGGCGACCGTTAGATATCACAGAAGAGCACCAACAACACTGTTCCGTGGTTTCAGAAAAGAAGTAATATTCACTACCAGCGAAGAGTCTGGAGGGGAACCCCGATGGGGGCTTAGAATGATAGACCATCTCAGCAGACATCTGAGAGCCCCATTGTGTGAACTCTACAGTAACAACAAACACTGAGTATGATCCGCTTTTGAAGAGCAGCTGCAGAGTAACATGACCATATATGATAGACACATAACTGAGGGTACACATACATGTAACATGGGAGACAATTAGCAAGTACAGAAGCAAGGTAAGGAGATACTAGGACATGCATACCATTAAAATCTATGGAGTAATAATCTCGAATTCTGAGAAAAGGCTGCTCCTGTGAAGTCAATGGAAACCATCGACGTAAAAGAACAAATTAGATTGAAATTTATCATCTAACTTTTAAGGTAAATAGTGATATGTTCTCGAGGCTATTGATGTCTGAGTCTTAGTTTTCAGATAATGTTCGATTCATGGTGGACACAAAGAACAGGACACTAATAGGACTTCCCACTGTGATTTACGTGCTGCAACCTCATTTTAATTTTTTAACATGAACAAAAGCCCTTGTTGAAAAGGGAAATTAGAAGGCAAAAAAAAAAAATAAGCATGTTAACTTTCAAGTACTTTAAATATGTATGGCTATTTGAAAAAAATGCTCGTCAAAGATCTTTAAAAACTTCAGACAATAACGTCAGAAAGATGGTGGTTAGGAGGGAAATCTGGCACCTGTTCCCTTTGCTTAATTAAGCCTCACATTTTAACGCAATTACAGCCTTTAAAAAATCACTTCGAAAACTTAATGGATGCAACGTATTGACTTCTACATTACAAAGAACCTTTTATCTTAATTAATCTATCAATCTTTTCATTGATAGAAGAGAATTTCGGTTACGATTCTCAAGAAGTAGAATTTGGAAATAAACACCTCCATTTGGCGGCTGACTAAATTCTGCCATGTTGTCATTCGATGACTAAGGCCATCCTCCACCCATTCCTTGACTTAGCAGACGAGGGTTCAGGCTCTCATAGAATACTGAAAGTCAAACAGAAAGCACTTACTAGCAATTTATTATGAAATGGATGTCCCAGAGATACTATTGAAATCAGTATCTCAATACTGAGCAAGAATGTCTATATTCATCATACAAGGCCTACAGCAACATAACTAACTTATGAACTTTTAGGGTTAGAAAAATGTGCTAAAGGGTATTGAATACATTTGTTCTTATTGTATATAATTTTGTATTAGGCTTAGAACTCTCTTATTTAAACAAAAAAGGGAGGTGCTGTAGGAAATCATACAGCCAATTGCCTTTAAGTTAACTGCCCACTGGGGCATGGCCTCTTCTGATTTGTGAGTCTACCCTAAATAAATAACTGTCTATTATTCTCAATTCTAAGCTAGTGTGAGATTTCTTTTAAGCATCCTTCTTCAAAAATGCCTTTGAAAATTCAAATAATTTCATGAAGAAATTAATTCTACCATGAAATTCTCAACTGTTTTCTTATTTGGATTTTCAAGCAGAGGATTTTAATCAAATATTAATTTAATTCCAATGTTAAAAAACATAAAGAGAAGGCTAAATCTCAAATAGCTATGACATAAATTATGTCAATTTCACAAATATTTTTAGTATGATAGCACAACTGATATACACATATCCCCCAATGACTGTGCAAGACAAGGGACAGCCTTATCAGGCCTAATAAGGAAACACTGACCAAAAAAAAACCTATGATTTCAGGAATTCATATAAGCACATTGACTCAACATTATTATTTTATTTAATTACTTATAAAGTCATCTTTTAAAATTTGGGCATACTTGTGCAATTACTCTTCTTTCATTAAGTTACTGCAAAAAATTATGTTCCCATAATTGCAAAATTAGAAAGTTGAAGAAAATTAAAAGGTAATATCAAAGATATTCCTATGATAAAAGGAAATCACCAACTCTAGATTCTGCTCTATAACATATGGAAACTTATCTCTCCCCTGTAAAATTGACCTGACTTTCAGAAAGTCCTGGAATCTAAAGAAAATCCCTCTGATACTTCCCCTGGACTTTCTGTAGGAATTTAAATACTTTTCAGCTTCACTGAGGCCCTTTTATTCCCACTTATCCCACTCCTGGGGCTTCTCACTCTACATCATGTATTGATAAATATTAGAACTATACCATGCACTATTCCATAGCACACAGGAGTAGTCCAAGACACATTGGTTACCCTGTACTTCGTTCATGGAGAATTTTCTGAAAGCTAAGGCACAGTCAGAAACATGCACAGGAACACATCACTGTTTGCCTTAAAGTTAGATGACTTAGTTCCGTCTAAGTTGCTCTTTGAAATCAGTGGTTTACCTTGAATATCATTTCACAGATCCTTTTTCCCGGAATTTGAGATTGTCACTGCATGAGTCCTAACAGTGTATGTGTCCCGGTGTCTCCTTACCTTACTGCGGTGCTTGTTAACGGTCTCCTGTATTTCTCTAAGTGAAGGCTGACGTGGGTGTGTGCTGTCTATTGTCTGTCTGTTGTGTGCTTTCATGCAACTTTGTAGTTGTTTCTCTAGAACATCTGTTAGTTGACCATCAGGAAAGTCTGTTTGTTCCTTCAGCAGATATTTGGAGGCTTATACAATACTATATGATGTATCCTATATTGGCTATAAGGCTAGTTGGTGAAGGTAGAAGATAGATAGATAGGTACAGTCCTAAACTATCATAGACGGATTTTTATTTTTATTTTTTGTAGAGATAATAACGCTGAGATATCTCCTGGCAGTGTTTCTACCTCTACTATGCTTTCCCCCAGTGGGCTACAGGATTCAAGCCAATGACAAGGTATGCTGTGGGGAGCCGCGCCCGCTATTCGCCATTGCAGGATGGCGCCCATATCCTGTGTTCCCAGGTAATGAACGGGTGCATTGCTCATGTGCGAAGGGTTTTTCCACCTCATCCCATCCCGCCTATCCCGTGGCGTCATCTCGTGCGATGGGTTGCAGCCAACCAGGGGCTGACATGTCCTAGGTGAGGAGAAGCCTCTATTTAAGGGAAGGGTTTCCCCGCATCTGGGTCTCAGCTCTGGAAGCTTATGCTCTCCCTCTCAAGAAGCATTAAAGCTTACTGCAGAAGGATCCTTGTGTGCCGCATCGTTCTTGCTGGCGAGACGGTTGCGCGGGACAGTATGCATTTTTATGATATAAACAATACCTCTTAAGGTGTTAAGTTAAAGAGCACTGAGCAGCAAGGCAGAATAATTAAAACATCTTAATGCTTGGTCTAGTTTTATCCTAACTATTAAAAACTTGGAGTGAAAATTAAACCAGTTGAATTTTAAATAGAAGTTGCATAAATGTCATCAGAAAAAATTGACTACTCCCCATAGGTCTGTAACATTTTAAATTCACTTTCCACTGGGGATAATTTACTTCTGTTCTAACTCAAGTGTGCCCAAGGAGGCTGGGTGGGAGTTCTTGTCATAGCTTGAGCTTTGAAGGCTACAGCTACTAACTTGCTTAAAAGTTTGGACAGAGCAGCACCTTTTGAAATATTGCTATTTGTCTCCTTCTGCATTTGCTTGTACTGCTGCAAAACTTTTCATCATTTTGCCTTGAGATGCGATTTGCACCTCATCATCAACAGAAGAATTCATTAGTGTCATCATTAATTCATATTTTATTTCATTTCTGTAAGGCCCATGTTGGTCCCACTGAGATCAGCTCACTCACTGTGTGTGTTCTATAAAGTATAATCAATCTCTATTATGGTCATGAAAATGGTATTTGTCACTTTGCTGAGAAAAAAAATCAATATATCATCTAAGGCTGAAGAGGCATTTAATGCAATGAATTGAAGACTATTAGAGAAATTTAGCTTGCCAAGAGTTTAGGACAAACTAATCAAAATCTAGAAAATTCACTGAAAGGCTTGCTGATAAAATACATGGATGTGCCATAAAAATTAATACTGGGGAATTAGAATAAGCTGTCATTTCTAATCCCGACCCTTCCAAAAAAAATGGATTTAGACAGTCAATTCTCAGAGGGTCACCATTTAAAATTGAAAAAAAAAAGTGAAATTCATGTAGCTATCGCATAGCGGTTTTTTTTTAACAATGCTGGTAAATAAAATGCTACATTTTATATTTCTGTAAAATCTGCTGAATAGATAAACAATTTTAAAATTGCAAAGCCTGAAATGCCATCACCTATTGGCATATTTTTATGTGAAAATTTGTTGCCTCTGGGGGCTGTAAAGATGGCATAGTCACTAAAATGCTTTTCATACAAGAATGCAGCCCTGAGTTTGAAGAGAAGAGCCTATGTAAAGAGCCTGGGGCAAGGACGCTTGCCTCCAATCCCAAGAGCTAGGTGAGCAGAAACAGGCAGATTCCTGGAGCTCACTGGCAGGTAGTATAGCTTGCTTGGTGAGTTCTAGGCTAAGAAGAGACTCTGTCTCAAAAACATTAAAAAAAAAATGTAGATGATTCAGACACTTGAAATTGGCCTTTGCCTCCACAAGGGTGTTCATGCATGCATGCATAGACAAAAACATCCATATACACAAAATTAATTAATTCATCCATAACTCAATCAATTAATTAATAATGTGGTCTCTGAGAAACTACACAAAATAGAACAAAAATGGTCTTAGAAACTTGGAGACTTTCAGGTACACGAGGCCCGTTTTCTACTCAGACATACCCTCAACCATGTTCTGGCTTCTACTCCATTACCATCAGCAAAAATAAAGTTGTGGACATTTTCCCTTAGACGTCTTCTTTACAGAATAACTCTTGTAATTAGAAGAGTCTTGGTCTTAGGCAAAAAAAAAAAAATTCTACCATTAAAAAACAGTTATTTATTAATAACTTCATATACATTATAATTTCAGAAACTGGATCTGTTACTTGTTCTTTAGATCAGATCATCCAAAGTCAAGTACGATTTCTCCTGGTTCTTGACTGAACACACCTATCAAGCTCCCTTACCCACAATTTACAGACAAACCAAGTGACTTACATTCTGTACTCAGGTCCTTGAGACTTCAAATAAGGGTTTGGAGATGTGCTGGTTTCGATGAAGTGATCCAATAGGTAACATTAGATTAAAATACATAAGTGGTAAGGGGTTGAGTACGAAGGATGCCTTGGTTTGAAGCACGATTAATTAAAAACTCAGGGAGAGAAATTGGGGTTCAACCTGAAGATCTGAAAAGCAAAGCAACCAGCCACTGGCTCTTAACCTCGACCTCAGTCTGAAATGGCCATCCTGCCTCCTGGAATCTCAGAAGGAGACTACATGTCTGAGAGCTGTTTCCTCCCATTTTATAATCCTCTCTAGGGCTGGGATGTAAGGCATGCACCACCATCATTAACGGCACGCATCGCCCAGTTTCAATGGCAACTAGTGCGGCTACTGGGTGTGTGTCATTATGGATACTGAGATCAAAGGTGTGTTACCATAACCTGGTCTGTAAGGCTGACCAGTGGGACTGTTTTACTCTCAGGTCTTCAGGCAAGCTTTATTTATCAAAATACAGTTGAAATGCCGCTACACTGGTTGGGCTAGCCATCCATCATGGATTCAGTAACTTTACCTTAGTCAGAGTCTAGATCTATGGCTCCCCACCTTCCTGACGCTGTGGCCCTTTACCATAGCTCCTCATGTTGAGGTGACCCCCAACCATAAGATTATTTTCATTGTTTCTTCGTCACTGTGATTTTGTAACTGTTATGAGTCATAGTGTAAATATTTGATATGCAGGGTATATGATAGGTGACCCCTGTGAAAGGCTGTTTCGACCCCCAGAAGGGGCTGTGACTCACAGGCTGGAAACTGAACCTATAGTTTTCAACTCCAAAGTAAGCACCACTGTCACCAGGTTAATTAACTCTGATTTTAATCTTGTTTTCATTAGTTATTTTACTCGATCTTCGCAATAGAAGCCATTCCTACAGGAGACCTTGAGGCATGGTCAGACAGGGTAATATCATGGATAACATACAAGGTCAGGTGTGTTCGGATCCAAATCCTACATTCTTTTCATTAGGCCATGCAGCCTTTCTTAGGGAGAAATAGAAAATGCTGCATTAATTAAGAAAAAAAAACCTATATACTTGCCTGGTAGAAATGATGCCAATGGACCCGTGAGGAAATAAAATATTAAACTTTTTTTTTCATTTCACTGCAGCAGCTTAGCTGCCTCTTTTGTTCAACTGTGGTGCTGGTGGGTGTCACAAAGAGAGAGCATCCCTGATTAATACTGATTTCACCTATTCCTCGGCGGCAAGTCGCTCATGGTGTGGGAAAAGATCAGGGAGAGTCTAGCCAAGGAATTTGAGCAACTGATATTTTAGTGAAAATGTCCCTCTTAGATGGGGCAATTGTGCACTGAGACAAATAATCTCAAATGGAATGAGCGGGTCTTTGGAAATTGGTATTATGAACATACAATGTACCGAGCTTTGTCAGCGATCACGGAACTCTTCTTATTCGGTAACAGTGAGTGATGGCTCCTCTTTATCTGTGACACAGCCGTGGGTGCTCGTTTCATTTAATGACTTGCTCAATCACAAAACAAATAAGCGACTCACAGACATCACTTATTCGAAGGCAACAAGGAAAACTGAAGATCTTATTTTCTCTGTGCGCGCCATCTGCCCCTCATTTTTATGAGCAGAATTTCATAACACCTTCGTCGATTGCTGGCACTCTCAGAAAATGCTTCTGGTGAAAGATTAGCTAGAAATTTCTACCAGAAGTCCGCAAGTTGCTTTCACTTACTAAGCCATGGGGAAAGGATACAGCCGATTAAATGAATTACTTTGTATTCGACACTATGGAGAGTTATATGAATTCACCCTTCAATTATGTGTCCTCTATTTTAAGTCGCGGAGTAGAAATGAGTACGCATGTATAGTAATAAAGCATTAGCTCCAGATAACTTATCCACAAAGCCTTATTGACTAACCACTCTGTGTCTGCCACTATACTAGACGGTATGGATTTGACTAAATTGTGACCCTCCTCTTTAGGTCACTGTAGTCTAATTGGTAAGTCAAATTGAAACGCAAAGCCTCAGTCACTTGGGGTAAAAATAGCATTAGAGACCCATTTAGTTAGCAGATGGCTGCGGAAACTTAGAAAGATATCTATACCATAGCAGGCTCTCAGCGAATACTAGTTGACTGTCTGAACAACTCAATGAATCATTCCTGTGCCAGAAACACAAAGAAGCAGTTTCTGTGCCAGGAAGGACACCTATGCGGGGCATGGGAGTGGCGGATAAGGAAGTAACACCTAGTCTTAGGAGCATTTATCTCTAGAATATTATGACCTGGAGGAGGAGGAGGAGGAGGAGGAGGAGGAGGAGGAGGAGGAGGAGGAGGAGGAGAAGAAGGAAGGGGGGGGGGGGGGAGGAGGAGGAGGAGGAGGAGGAGGAGGAGGAGGAGGAGGAGGAGGAGGAGGAGGAGGAGGAGAAGAAGAAGAAGAAGAAGAAGAAGAAGAAGAAGAAGAAGAAGAAGAAGAAGAAGAAGAAGAAGAAGAAGAAGAAGAAGAAGAAGAAGAAGAAAGACTGGGAAGGAGAGATGGAGAAGGTAGAAATGCCCCCTGGATTGTTCACCTATGGGGATATGATTATCGGATCATTTGTCCTATGTGACAGGCTCTGGGTTGAAATCTGGAGGCCAGCGCAGGTATTTTTATGCATATCTCACTGGGACTCTGAGATGCAAAGTGGTGTACTTGGATTTAAGTGGTTGAGGGCAGAACGGGACCAGCAAGTTCAGCATCTCCCACACTGTATCACATCCCACAGAATGTATTAATGGAAAGTCTTTTTATACACGAAAGCAGACCAGCAAAATTTCAGTGGCAGCAAATTAAAGGTTCGACTTCAGATGATAACAGAATAGAAGCTCAAGGATCACCCGTGTGCCCACAGTGGAATCTTCATAAATGAATCTGTAATGATCTCTCCCCAGAGGTCAGTCCCTATTATCCCATATCAGCTACATACAATGGGAAATGCGAGCAATTACAGAGATAGTGCCTACCATAAAGGATTAAAGATCCCCCTAGTTAAAACCCTATTCAAAAGATGAACTTTCTGAGAATTCATTTCACTATAAAATCTCAGGAAAATTAAGGCAGAGATTCTTGCTTTGCTTTGCCTTACACAATGAAGAACCTGGGAAAAAAGAAAAGTTGATTCCTGTCTAAATATTTGCTGTCTTTTAAAGCTGCCTTGGAATACATTAAGGCTTTCTGCCTACACCTCTGTGTCTACAGCAGGGAAAAGTAGGGCAAGCCGCGAGTACTGAGTCTTTGCCTCCCATACCCTATGCCTTGCTTCTTTGATGTGTTTATGCTTTGCCCCATTGTCCTTCTGCCAACCTTCTGGATGAGCAGTCTACTCTGGGTAAACTAAACAAAGCCCTTCTCGACTCCTGATGCCAATCGACTCGATGATGCCAAGAAGAGTGAAGTCCTACCTAGAGGCTGCCATGACAGAGGTCCAGCCTTGGGTCCTAGTGCGACACTCTACACCCCCATTTGCATCTCCTCAGCTCCATCCTCTGCCCTGGTCTTCAGAGCAGATGCTACATACATATCTGCCCAGCTCTTGTCAGTGCCCCATGGCCATCTTGCTTCCTACTGCCTGAGGACCAATGAACCCTAGAGGTAGATTTTGATTCAATTTACCCACTGATAAATTTAGCTTCTCTTCTCTTGTCTTGGAAGAGGGAGATGTTTTCATTTTCTTCTAAGGACCCTCTTTGAGCTCTAAGGAGCTGTGTAGGTAATGTGTTGTCTTTTCTTCTATTTCCTTGTAAGTGCTTCTCCCTAGAGCAGCCTTGCTTTCTCAAAAAGGCTTCCCTTGGTCAGGCCTTGTAGGAACCACTCCCTCTCCTTCTTTTACCCCAGCACCAGACTGTAGAAGCAGCCTGCTGTGGCTGACTCAGTTTCTCCATCATGCCATCCATGATTCGCTCTTTCTGAGATAACTAGAAACTTCATTTCTCTCCAAAGCTTAATGTACTTCAATTCGTCTTTCCACTACTTATAACTAGTGAACCTTGATCCTGGGGCCCCTCTCAGCATAACATCCATTTTCGCTTGGTTCTATGTCATAACTCCTGTGTTTTTGGCTCCATCCTGTGTTGGCATGTTCTTCTATCGATCCCTTAAAACTGACAGGAGTGTCAAAATGGCAACTGTGGTGTGGCACACTTCCTCTTGTTCCTATCCACTCTCTTAGACTCTCTTAGGTCAAGGGATGCATGACCAGCACCATGTTAAGCACCAACTCCTCTACCCAGTAAGGGGTCTGAGAAGCAGAAATGAGAAAGGAAAGGTTATGCACCGATAATACTTTTAGGTCAATGCACTAATGCCCCGCTGTGGAAACTGGCATGAGAGGCACACTGCAGGAACACTGGTCTCTAAAGCTTTGATGAAGCTCCATCATGAAAATCGATGTTTGTGCATTCATAATCAGGGTCCTTCCACCAACTTTCAGTTAGCTTCATATTCAGTGTAGACTGAGCCATAATAATGAATCAGCTCTGCTTTGCCTGCTCAGCTTATAAATCCTAGCACGCGATGAAAAATAACTGCAAGCGTTGTGGTTGTGGGTTTGTGGTTAGAAATAACCGCCGTGTATGGAGCACCAAGGAAAAATGAGTCTCAGGAGTTTCCATTTGACGTGGGAACATGGGACAGAACGGACAGGCGGGATGAGTGAGGGGGAAGTCGCAAACCAAGGAAGTGTGCTGGGCTCTGATCTGGAGTCTGAGGCAGTGCGTGAAGGAGGTACCTGAATTTTTTTAATAAGTGGCACGTTCCGTTCTAACGTCAGCAGATTTGACTCTAAGGGCTGCATTAAATTTTATAGATGAGGAGGGAAAAGATGAGAAAGTAAGCAGATTTTCATGAGAAAAATGTCTTAGGTGTCTAATGGAAAGGAGCATGAAATCCACCACCCACACGACTTGGGATTCTAGATCCATGATCTTTTTGTATGCAAAAGAGTATGGTTTGCTAACATGACATTGACACTCAGTTCAAATAATTGGGAATATGTGACCAACTTTATCCAAGAGCATAGTCTACTGGTTTGTTATAATTCATATGTTTTTGTGTACCTCTCTGTGTCACTCTGTGTGTGTGTGTGTGTATGAGTGTGTATGTGTGTGTGTGTGTGTGTATGTGTGTGTGTGTATGTATTTCCCATTGGCCCATATCATGTTGGTATTTGAACTAAACAGATAAATACCTGAACAAGTTTACATAAGTAGCTGATATCCTAGCACTAATTTAAAATCTTTAAAAGCTTGGGCCCAAGACAGTGCCAAGGCTTGGTTTTCAAAGCAATGCCATTTGAACAGTGACGACCTATCTTAACAGATAAAGAGCAGATGACATTTATCAAGGACTGTTGATCAGCACCAGCTCATGTAGAACTCCTTCATACAAAGCACGTGGCCTTCTGGATGGGGATGGGATATGTGTCGGAACCGAACTCCTGACATCTGATATCAACCCAGCCCCGCTCTTGGCACATACAGAGTTTTGCTGCCTTCACCCATTAGCTGGCATTTCCTGCAGCGTTGGTGTTTATTTATTTATTTTGGTTTTTCGACACAGGGTCTCTCTGTGGCTTTGGAGCCTGTCCTGGAACTAGCTCTTGTAGACCAGGCTGGTCTCGAACTCAGAGAGATCTGCCTGCCTCTGCTTCCCGAGTGCTGGGATTAAAGGCGTGCGCCACCACTGCCCGGCTCAGTGTTGGTGTTTATGGCTGATTCTCCACTTCTGTGTGGCTCCACGGATGCCTTGCTCGCCAACAAATTTACAACTGGCCTCGCCGGCTCGTGTGGGCATGTGTTAAACATCTCTTTCTGAACCCTGTCTGTCCTGCAGTTATCCGTGAGAACTTAGTCTTTTCTTGACGTTCTTATTTACTGTCTTCTTTTTTCTCTCTTCCTCTGGGGAAAAAAAAAATTCTGGACCTGGAACCCAAGATCTGTTGCACATGCTACCCTGGTAGTCCACCTCTGAACCACAATTTCTCCAGACTCCTGAAATCTTTTTTTTTTTGAAAAGAAGGGATAAAGGAGGAAATCTACATAATTTTATGGTTTTTACCTTAAATGTTTGCTTACATGTGTTTTCTCCCACAGTTGACTTTTAGCCACACTAACTACTTAGGTGTCTAATGGAACGTGGTATAGAGACGTAGAAAAATAACATGGAAACTCAGCCACTGTGCCAAGAGACGGCCCCAGGAAAAGAGGGTGTGAATGACGAATCCATGAGCAGTCGTCGATCACTTGTTAATTTTTTTCATATATTTTGGTTAAATGTCAATCTTTTGATGTAGCATTTCCTGACTCTAACCACCCACGTTTGTCACTTTTACACTCACAGGGAGAGTAGATCTCTTCATTACAGCAAGTGCTCTGATGTCCTAACTCTGTCTTGGTATCCTCCCCAAGCACTCATTTGTGGTGGTGAAATCATGTGGTCACAATTGTGGCCCAGAGACCTTAACACCCTCCCTCAATCACGGTAGTTAATATAGACCGGATGCCCCATAAACTGATGATTAGTATATTATTGTGTGAACTCAATTTTAATCACAGATTACATCTCACAATAGAACAAGGCTTAAGAATGAGAATGCATATAAATTTCAAGGAACTGAAATGACCAATGTAATGATCAGCAAAGGCTCCATCATGAGGGCTAACTAACGTCCCTATATGTCTTTGGCCATCAATTTTACTTTCTCTGACTGCAGCAGAAGCTCTACACTGACATGGTTGTAACACATGAAGCATGATGAGGAATCTAAATGCAACCTCTGATCAGCTCGCTGCCTCTTCCTTGAAGTTCAACTTAGAACAGACTTTGGATGGTGGCACATATATGTAATCTCAGCACTTAGGAGACAGAAAACAGGAAGCAGAGGCAGAAATACTGTCACAAGTTCAAGGCTTGGTCAACACAGCAAGAACCTGTCTCCACAAAGCAAACCAACAAAAACAGGGAAAAGAAAGGTTCTCAAAGCCAGCATCAGTACCACTAACACAATGCTACAGAAGTCAGGGGTGTGTTCAGAAGGATGAGTAAGGTCAAAAGAAGCTAAGCTTTATCTCGAAATGTAGGGCAGGGCATGTTGCTGCTAGATAAACATAAACATGAGACTGACCGTTTTGTTTACCAACTCTTCTCATCAATTTTCTGCACATAATTCTGTAGATGGAATGAACATTGGTATCTGCCCTAGTACCTGCTTCCCACAATTCCCTGGGAGAGACAGGTTTCCTATTTCTTTACTTTCATATTGATGTCCAGATTTGTTTCAGGGGATGGAACAAAGGGAACAGAGGCTAAGGTATCTTGTTTTGTCTAGCAAGCCACAGAAGGAGAGAATGTCTCCCATCGCTATAGAAAGAACCTACAATGTTTGCTATCCTGTCTTTGTTATCTGTTTCTTTGAATTTCTTGAACCTCTCTAAATGCAGTGGGAAAGAATGTTAATTAATCAACACAAGACTGAGCCTGTTTTCCAGAGAGGAAGGCCATGTACCTTCAGTACAGTGGTATCTCTATTATCCCAAGGGAACTCATTTAGTGGGGGCTTCATTCCTTGGTGACTTAAAGGATGAGGCAGTAGGTTTTCATATTAGACACACACCACAGAAAATTAGTTTAATTGTTATGGATGTGTTATTAAGACATTCTATTTAATTTTGGTTATACAAAAAAATGCAAGAAAGTATTGACAGTGATGTCTAACTTATCTTTATCTATCTCCCACCTGGGTATAACCCAAGGCCTCTGCTGTAAATATTAAAAGTAAGTCCATTGGGTATATGCCCATCTAAAGAATGTTGAGGTAGATCTCAGCTTCCTGAGGAATTGGTATCCAGAGTGGTTGTACCACTCCCACCAGCAATGGAGGATTCTTCCTCTTTCCCTACATCCTCAGTAGCATGGGTACCACTCCGACCAGCAATGGAGGATTCTTCCCCTTTCCCTACATCCTCAGCAGCATGAGTACCACTCCTACCAGCAATGGAGGATTGGTCCCCTTTCCCTACATCCTCAGCATTGGTACCACTCCCACCAGCAATGGAGGATTCTTCCCCTTTCCCTACATCCTCAGCATGGGTACCACTTGTACTGATCTTCATCATTCTGATCCGTGTCAGATAAAACCTCAGAGTCATTTGGATTTGCACTTCTCTGATGACTAAGGATGTTGAGATTTCTTGAAGTGCTTCTCATCTATTTGTGTTTTATCATCTGAGAACACTTTGCCTAGTTGTATAAGCCATTTTCAATTGGATTATTTGTTTTCTTGGTGTTCAGCGTTTTTTTTTTAGCTCTTATTTATTTTAGATAGTAACCCTTTATCAGATATATAATTGGTAAAGATAAGGAGATGGGAAGGATGTGGGAGGAATTGGGGGAGAGAAAAACAGGATCAAAATACATTGTATGATTTTTTTCACTAAAAAAGAAACATTACATATATAATGTATAAAAGTTCTTATTCAATTCTTTGAATTTTTTTGCCATTTTTTCCAGTAATTTATCTCTGGTGAATTAGAGACAAAAGAAAAAATATAGAAACAGTGAAAGGCCCTTCCTAAGAATTCCAGGATGCATTATTATTATTATTATCAGTGTCTCATATATAGCAAGTATTTAGCAGACATTGACATTCATCTCTCCTCATTTGTGCAGAACATTCTGAAAGTAGCATGGTTTGTGGCTTTAACGCAAAACTGGGCATTGAACTTGGGCAGGCAATGCACGATGCTCTGCACCCTGGTGCACCCATCTGTTCACAACTGGGCATTTGTTCTGTCTACCTCTGTGTGCTAAGTAAAGGAAATAAAGGGTAGCCATTGGCACCCTTGCTACAGGAGACCACACAAGAGCTTGTCTGGGCCATGTGAGGAGATAAAGTTTCTTAGATTTTTACAAACTACCAATAACCCTAACCCTAACCCTACTGCATTGTATCCAAGTCCTTTCTTAGAACAAAACTACCTGAGAGAGTAATTGATATAAGAAAAGAAATAATTTTTTTTTTTGAGACAAAGTCTTACTGTGTAGTCCTCACGAAACTGGAATTCACTCTGTAGACCAGGCTGGCCTCAAACTCACAGAGACCCACCTGCCTCTGCCTGCTGAGTGCTGGCATCAAAGGCTGTGCAGTGTCCTTTAAAAGACTAAGAATGATGTCTGCACCACTGTGCTGCTTATCAAAGGCAGTGATCTGATTGGTTCTTATAAACCAGGGGCAGACCCCTTTATTCCTACCCCATGGATAAACAAGGCAATTAGTAAAACTAGATAGGATTATCTCTTTTTAAATTCTCCCCATTGCCCAGAAGGGCTTTTCTGTGGCACCCTGTAACGTAGCTAGCCTAGAATTCTTTACTTACTGCACACACCTTCAGGAGAAATTACAAGGCTGTAGAAACATGAGCCCCTAGTGAGGGTGGAGTTTGAACATAAATGCTCCACACCTTAAACCTGCATATGCACGTTGCATAAAAGACAAAGGATAATATTTCAGAAGGAAGCATCAGAAATGCCATCTGATGGATGCAACACTTGCAGCCTCGAATACAAACCTTGGTGAGAGGAACACAATGGGCAAGTAAGAAGGCGGCTACGAATAGGATATCGGTAGAAGACAAAAAAACCCACGTATCTAAACAAGAAGAATAATATTGGAAAAACTGTTCAAAAGGCTCTAGCTTGTGTCTAAGGCATAGCAAGATTCAAAGTCCACAGTCATTTTTTTTTTAAAAAAAGTGGGGCTTAAAAACATGGAAAAGCTGACAGACATCCCTAAATGCCCCAGGCTTAGAAAGAGGCTGCCTTTGAGGATGTTGGACAAACCCCAAAGAGAGCCCCAGCGGGCACCGTCAGCATCTGAACTAGCCTCACCCCATGGCCCAGATAACCATCCCAACTCTCGGGAGAGCACTCCAGAGGGCGGGCGAAGATTGCACAGTCCGGATAATTTCTCCAGCTGCTGCCTGGGCCCCAGTCTCCTTGGCTCAGGGCTTGATCCCTGACAAGAGTTCAGAGACCTTTCTAAGGGCAATATTTTCGGTCACCCACATCTTTGTGCGGGTGACCCGCAGCACAAAGGGTCTGGCCAGCAAAGAGGGGCAGGGAGGCAGGGCGTCGGGCACTGTGGCTGACTAAGAAGAGGACGCACCTGCTCAATGGAGGATGCCAATGCTGACGGCAAGTAGTGCCTTTTCACGATTCCCTCTGAAGACTAGCCAGCATGCTTTGAATAGTAATGTGTGACGATGAAAGCGTGTATATGGGTTGTATGTGTGTGTGCAGACATGCAATAATGCTAGCTACGTGAAAGATGCTTATGAATTATGAATTTTTTAACCATGCTCTACACATTGTTCACTGTGCATATGTGTGTGTACGTGTTTGTATGTGCATATGTGTGTGTATCTGTGTGTGTGCATGTGTATCTGTGTGTGTTTCACTGTGCTATTTAATTTCTATTGCCACACTATGAGGGTAAATATCCTCAGGTGAGGAAGAAGGTTGAAAAACTCTTTTTAGGGCTAATGAGTAGATAGGGGTTCAAACTATTCAAGTCAATTCTAATTTAACCAGTCCATGTGTGTACTAACATGAGCAATGTTCTCTTTGGGTCTCTCTCTCTCTCTCTCTCTCTCTCTCTCACACACACACACACACATACACACACATACACATGCACACACAGAGATACACACACATATGCACATACAAACACATACACACACATATGCACATAGAGACACACACACACAGACACACACGCCAGCATTCTAGTCCCATACCAGGGAAGCCAGAACCCCCTATTTCTAGTTTCCATTTTTCTGGTTTACCACAATCCATGCACACAAAATTTGAACCAAGAAGTAAAATGTTCATCTTCAGAGGAAAAACAAGTGGAAAGAAAACAGAACCTTGAAGTGTGGAACGTTTGTCAAAGGTGGTGATGAGATGCCAAGAAGTTTCCATATCTCAAAGATACTGACAACAAAATCACAGCCTCCTAAAGCCCAAAAGAACTGCTTTGGGTTCAATAATTTTTTTTCCTTTGGTTTTTCAAGACAGGGTTTCTCTGTAGCTTTGGAGCCTGCGCTGGAACTAGCTCTTGTAGACCAGGCTGGCCTCAAACTCACAGAGATCTGCCTGCCTCTGCCTCCTGAGTGCTGGGATTAAAGGCGTGCACCACCACTGCCCAGTGGGTTCAATAAAATTTTGCACATTCACAAGGAGCTCATTTCTACTTTCTGACGCTGATCACCTAAAACCTCGGGGTAGTAAACCAGGTTCGGGTCTGCGATAGTCATTTACTAGTCTCCTACCTGTTGCCCATTCATGTGTCCCAACCTCGTATTTCCCTAGGCTGCAGTTTTCAATCCTGAGGGAAAGTGTCTGAGGTGTGTTCTAGGATGCTGGGCATTTAAACTACCTGGTGGAACACAGGCAACACCCAAAGAAAGTCTACCACAGTCCAGAGGGAAAGACATGGCAAGCCTATTTCAAACCTCAGCTTTACTTGAAGAGAAGGACATGGAAATATTTTTGTAGGCAATGAAGACGTAGGTACACGTGATAAAATGAGAACAGAAGGCCCAAATGTATGTTTCTAAAATAAAACCCAAACTTCAAATTTAAAATGTCCCACTTTGGGGGTCCCATTCCTGGTCGCTGAGGTCTCCCTCCCCTGCGGTTTTCATGACTTCCTGAAAGACGTGCACAATTTAAGAAAGCATAGGTGCCTGTACTTGCCTTGCATCATGGACCACCGGGATTAACAATTAGAAAAGAACCAGATCAAGGTGGATTGTTGTCTTTATGCCACTTTAGACAGCAACGGTTCATCTTTTTAGCTTCAAGTTCATTAAGAGTTTATCAGCCTCGTGGGCCCTTAGGGATCACAGCAGCTGAAGGACACTCTCCCTTCTATTCCTTCTCGCGACAGATATGCTATGGTCTGCATTTTACTCAACAATTTGATCCCAAAAAAGGGCATTTTTTCTAGAATTTTTATTTAACCAACTAGAATAATAATAAAATAATAATAACTTTTGAAAGATTGCCTTTGTGTCCTACTACTCCAAACCCTGCCCTAGCATATAACTGTCCTCCAAAATTATTTTGAAAGCCAAGACACACCAAGTGAGCAGCAGAAAATGAACCCACCTAGTGCATTGGAGTGTGATGGAGCTGGCCTTATCTACCTTCTGAGTGGATCAATAACCCAGGTGGTGTTGCCACAGGCAAGCAGAGAAGTAACTCTGACAAACTTTTAACTTATTGATTCTGAACCTTACTTTAGAAAACAAATGAGTGTCCAGTACACCTCGTGGGTCCTACAGGACATTTATAAATAGAAAGTCTTTGTCAACCTTGGCAAATTGGCTAGAGGAGCTGTCCAACTACTCAAGCAGAAGGGACCACGTACCTTTGACAGGATTCTAGGCACAAACCCAATGTGGGCATCCAGGGGCCTTCAGTTCATAATTTGCCTTATTAAACCTCAGAGAAAGGCTCTGTTATTTTTTCCACTGTAATCTTTTGTTGGGATATAACTTCATCTGAAAAAAAAAAAGTATCTATGGGATGCTCAGAGAACACAAAGCAAAATGCCAGTAAAACTCTGGCGTAAGATAGCATGCGAGCAGGTGCTAACTCCAGTGGAAACAGCTCCGTAAAACTGACATCACTAGCTGTGTCTTTGGACAACAGCTGGGAACTTTTCCTTCATAGTGAATAATGTTCTCACCATATTTATCTGGCATATTTCAGAACTTCAGTCCTCCCACCATCAATGTGACAGTGGTATCCTCATCTGCCCTAGATGACTCAGATATAGAGATCTAACCTTCCTTAGAAATGCAATCCTCCCTGGGTGGTGGTGGCGCACACCTTTAATCCCAGCACTCGGGAGGCAAAGGCAGGCGGATCTCTGTGAGTTCGAGGCCAGCCTGGTCTACAAGAGCTAGTTCCAGGACAGGCTCCAAAGCCACAGAGAAACCCTGTCTTGAACCCCCCCCCCAAGAGAGAAATGCAATGGGCATGGATGGAAACTGATGTTATTTATCCAAATTTCACCAGTCATGGGGAAATGCCCTCTGTCTACTTCTGCACAGGGAGAAAAGTTTGTCTTGCCCCACAAGCTCCTGCTTGCCCGAACTTAGAGGTCCTCAGCACAGCAGACTGAGAAGTCCCATGATTGAAACTCAACATGTGATTTGCTTTGTTACGTTTGCTTCATTACGTGAGCTTCTCTCAGTATGGAAGGGGGCTCATACTTACCACTTAAGAAATCATAATCAAGCGACTAGAACACTGTCTCATTCTCATTGATCAAACAGTAACACACAAATTATGTACAGATACGCACATGCAATGGAAATTTTTACTCCACACATTTAGTCTCTAATAACCCAAGAGTTATCATAAAAACACTTTGCAATTCTTCCACTATATCCTGTTTAGGTGGTGGTCGGCTGGAAGCAGACCAATCCCATGCTGTGTAGAAGGGGGCACCCATTTGAGTTCACAAAATCCACCACAGTAATCCTTAGAAGTGAAATTTCCGTATCCTGTAATCAGGAGTTGCCAGGCATTTGATTAAATACCCCAGGCATTTGATCCCCAACCTACTTCCATTTCTTCCCCTGACCGGCAAGCCAGAAAAATTAAATCAAAAACCTGAAGAAACAAAATGTGTATTTTAATACAGAAATGCTTTTACCTGCCATCCTGCTGTGAATGAAATGGGCCGAGCTCTCGAAATGTTTGTCAGCTTAACTCGCAGTGGGTGGCACTGTGAAAATGTAGCCAGGCAGCCTTATTGTGGCTTCTGTCCTTTAACTGCCAAGTGGGATACAATAGAAGCATCAAAGAGAAACGGAAGAGAAGGGAGTCCAGAAAGAGCCCCGAGGAGGATGAGGAGCAGACAAAGGAAAAGTTTCTAAGTCAAGGACATTGTGTCTGCCATTTGCACGTCTCAGATAGCTTGCACACTAAAGATGAGTGTGCCTCAATTAGTTGCTGCTTCCCCAAAATTGTTCAGGAAATATTCAACTTGAAAAACTTACATGACATGCTTAACCTTAACCTAGAAGAGAAATGGTTGCATTGTACTGCTTAGGTAGATAGTTGATAGATGATGATGATAGACAGATAAATGATAGATAGATAGATAGATAGATAGATAGATAGATAGATAGATAGATAGATGGATGGATGGATGGATGGATAGATGGATAGGTAATATAGATAGATGATGATGATAGATAGACAAATATTCAATATCTTATTTTTGATAAACATGAAAAAAATGCTTTCCTTCTGGTCCATGGCAAGTGAAGAAAGCTAGAAGCTGGTGCATTCTGTATTGTGTGCACGGGTATCTAGAACTGCATCCATGTCTGATTCCTGCACCATCTCACTCTTGGTGGCTGTCATTTTATTCTCATAAGGACACTCCATTATTCCAACAGTGTACATGTGGTTATCACTCATCGAAAAAAAAATCTTTATTTCCAATTTTAACCTCAGAGCACTTGAAAAATGTTATTGTCTTTGTTCACCTCAAAGAATTTAGGCACCAGTCATTAAACCTCAGCAAGGAATAGAAAACAGCATGCCCTTCCCCTCAAAGAACCATAATGTCTACCATTTACACTTATAGACCTGCATGATATTCTAAGTCATAATCTAAAGATGATGGAAAAGAGAAAAAAACAGTTGATTTATACATAAACATAATCATTAAATAGACTGGTTTTAAACATCTCCAAAGAGTCACTGTGCAGACAGAGCAGATGGAGCATTGCATGATGGGACAGCGTTGAAAGGAAATGCAGTTTCATAGCGCTTGATGAAAATCTTACCACATCGAACGGGAAATCCAAAGATTTTTACTTCCAGGTATTTTATGTATATTTCTGGGCTCTTCGCATCGGTTGTCTTGCACAGAGCAGGAATGTCGGGCACAGCCAGAGTCAGGACACTGTCTACTTGGCCCGAGTTTGAGCAATGACAATACCGAGCCTTTAGTGTTTCTGACAATTTAAAAGTGAAGGCTGTGGAAAAGAAAAGAAAACCATTTTGACTAGCCAATTTAAAAAGCAAAATCAATGCCAGCTGCCAACTGCCAGCTGCCTACACACACTTTTAATCCCAGCCCTCAGGAGGCAGAGACAGGGGAATCTCTGTGAGATTGAGGCCAGCCTGGTCTAGAGAGCAAGTTTCAGGACAGCCAGGGCAACACAGAAAGCCCTGTCTTGAAAATAAAACAAAACAAAAACAAATGAACAAAACTAAATGATAGGATCATCACATTCATTACTATGATCTGGTAAACTTTTTGTATTTTGACATTTTATAATCAATTTCTGATTGCGCAAATGAGTGTAATTCAGATATATCTCTTTCTCGCCAGATTAAAGTAGTAATTTGGCCCTTTTGTGCTTTTCAGCCTGAATAGTCTTCCTGAATCATCAACTCTGCTCAAATTCATTATAAAAAAAAAATTCCCCGCGCCGATTTCCATGAGAAGACGACACCACTCCAGAACCCAGGCCCCAGGGCAGAACGCGCCAGTACCACCAGGGCCAGGTGAGCTTGCCGCCACGTAAGCCAGCAGCTTCGCCGCTACGATTATGCTTTGCCTGGAAAACAAGCTGCACATTCTCCATTATAACTCGCAAGGAACAGACGCCGTTGAAAAGCAGGTTCTACCAGCACACACCCCCCCTCTACTTCTTGTAGTCAGTCCACGATAAATCTCTTACCTTGTCGGGAGACGGAAGAGCAGCAGGCTCATAACAGAATGAGCGATGCGGAAAATGTTCTCCAGCTGACTTCCCACGGGATTTATACTTCCCAAACCAGGGACACCTCTGCCTTCGCAGATGGAATGCTAAGCAAGGCCGGGAAACACCCGAGGTGTGAGGAACAGCTTTGCTTTGGGTTTTTTTTTTTTTTTTGTTTTGTTTTGCTCCTTTTTCTTTCAACTCAGAGATCCAGAAGAGGCTGTCATGTAAACACGCAAACAAGTGAGCATGAGTGTAGAAGCTATAGTACAGATTCGACGGGGAAATAGAGTCTGAGGATGAAGGTTGGTGATGGGCTCCTGTTGTAACTGAGGTGGTGTAAGTAACGGGCTTGCTTTCCTCAGAAACGGACGGGATGTTACAGTCATGTCAGGAATTTAAGATGGAGACTTCCACATTACGTGATAAAAATATTTCACCAAAACACTTTTAGCTGAATCTAAGCTACAGATAAAAGTTCAAACAAATATACTTTTCAAATAAAAGGTACCAAAGATTCCTTTTTTAAAAAAAACAAATATAAGAAAACTGAATGAGATCAACTTCAACGCTTAGGTTCTCATTGAATTTCCACACTTAATTGTTTGGTACGCGACCTGCATTTTTCTTTTTTCTTTCTTTTTTTTTTTTTGGAAGTAAAGGGGTCATGTCATACTTGTTTCCAACCTAAAATTAGTCTCTGTTCCTTGGGCCATATTTCCTCAGGCACGAGAAAGAAAATCAATGTCCCTACTCACCTTTGGAGGAATTTCACTGCCGAGTCTCCACGGTTCTGTGGGATCCAATAATCCGTGGCTCCGCATCGATTTTCCTGTGACACCCCGTAGGAACGGCCTCCCCGTCCTTCCTAACGAAATCCAGCGGCAAAGGCTGTGTGGTCGCTCAACGAATCAAGCGTACGGGCTCTCTTCAGCACAACTTGCTCCTCTAAAGAGACAGGGTTCATATTTTCTGAAGCTGTTAGCGCCGCTTGCTTTTCTGCTGAGCCACTTAGCCACCATTTAAAGAGAATGTGAGCGTCTATTTTGAATAGATTTGGAAGGTAATAGTTTTCTTAGGTTTCTCACAGTTAATGCATATTACCAATCATACTTTCTTTTTTCCTGAGGAAGTAGACAAATGATCAAAAAGTCAAAGTTTGTTTGTTTTTGAAACATAGCTCCCAAACCGAGTTGTCTTCAATATGTGAGAAACGAGCCTCATGATTTTAAAATTTAAAACCTGCAAGCGTGGTGAGATATAGAGGGTCTGGGAAGGCCTGGTTTCCAGTGTGTCAAATCCTAGGAGAGAGGGGTTGGGTTTTAAGGCTTAATGCTCCCACCTTCCCCACTTTCCTTGGTGGCCTTACATGCATGAAAAAGAAAGCACAGACAGCGATTTATGTTTCCAGTGTCCTTCACGCACCCGAGTTAAATCTTAGAGGTATCTCAATGACCCTGGGCAGACTTCTCTGGACAGGTCTGGAAACACTCCCAGCAGCCAGCAGCCTGGGCGGGGTGCAGGGTTGCTGTTCATAAGCCACGCCCTCCCTGACTCTGCCAGCCTGCGAATCTGCAAAATCAAAGTGCGGGGGTTCGCAAAGGCGCTCCCCCCCCGTTCATTTGTGCTCCCCAACAAAACAGAGGGAGGAGAGCACAAGGCAGGTTGCTTCTCCTGAGGTCGGTGACATCTTGGTTAAAAAAAATGACATGGCCAGGCAACACTCTGACAGGTTTAGCGCTAAGACCTGACTGATATAAGCCTGCAAGAACCTCCCTGCCACACACAGTTAAGCTCACGTGAAACCTTTAATTTGAAAACCCCTTGATTAGCTTTTGCAGCACTCAGCGCTACCCCTTTGAAGTTCATTATAAATTACGCTTACTCATCCCATTATCATCAATTTAGGATCCGCTTTACGAGAAATGCAGTCATCTCAACCATTCATCAAACCTGTGCCCAATTTTCAGTTAAAGGATTAGAGCAAGCCACACTCCAGTTCTCAAGGCAGAAGTTCCATTGTTTATCAGGCCATGTCTACACTGGCTGAGCAAAGCGCTCGGTTCAGAAGGAGAAGCGCCTTTGGCAGCTAGAGTCCACATAGCTGACCCATGGACGACGGCGAGGCGCTCCTTCACCCGATTACCCAAGTGTAATGAAATCGCTAAGCGTCACATGAGGATGACCCTAGACAGCGAGAAAGCACGACATGGTTGTTGTTCTAATCTATTTACAGGGCAATCGTCTGGCGTTCTATTCAGGAAGCTAGAAGAACATGTGTACATCCGGCACACGTGATGGCTATCAATACGGAAGCCATTCATGCCTCTGTAGTGAGCTTGACCGTGCTCCATCTTTCTAAGCAAGACAGCAGTGGCACCATCTTTCCTAAGTAGTTAGCATTAAGTTCAAAACCCTACCCCTTTATTTACACAGAAAAATCTTCACAAAAGACAGTACTGATCTTTAAAAAAAGAAAGAAAGAAAAAAATGGGACAAAGGTGTCAATATTTGGGGCCTCAGTATTTATACTCTGATGACTTGTATGGTCAAGAATTAGTGCCGAGTCTGGATAGATTCTTTTCTGGTGGGGGAGCAGCCTAGAATTGTCCCGAGTGCTGAGATTCTTTCCAATTTTTAGAATAAAAAGAGGCTTAGCAGAAATGTTCTACTAATAGCTATAAAATTATAGGCTTCCCCTTTCACCCACCCAAACACACTCCACCCTGTGACATATTGATATAACGCAAATCACCTTTGGAATTTTGCCAACCTTTCCCAATGGTGAGCTGGCAGAGCTGGGCCAAGCTTCCTTAAAGGCACAAAGCCTGCCTTACCCCCATGAAATTCTTCTAAGTAATCCCAGAATCCAGTCTGGTTCTTTGGCAAAACAGAAGTGAAGACTTATATCTGTGAAAATCTATCAGATATCTAAGTTATTGGATGACCTACAGTATCTTCCCAAGATTAATTGTCAAGACAAAATGCTCTATCTAATCACTTGACCTTTGCAAATAGGAATACGTCCCACTTTCTAAAATGCCAAGATTCAAAATTGCGTGTGTATGTGTGCTCATGCTCACCTCTGTCTGAGTCTATAGAGGTCAGAGGTTAACATCAGATCCCTCCCTTGATCACTAGAGACCTTAGTTTGGAGAGAGGGTCTCTCACTGAACCTGGAGCTTACTAATTTGACTAGACTAGTTGACCAGCAGTCTCAGAGATGCCCCTGTCTGCCTCTCCATCACAGGGATGCAGGCCCAGGTTCCACACCACCATTTTCCGTGTGCTTTGGGCATCTGAACTTAGGTATTTGACCTCACATAGCAAGCACCGTGTTGACCGAATCATCTGCCCAGATCAAGATTCAGACTCTCACAATAAATTTCAGTCTCTCTGATTTCAGTTTGAAAATCATGTGATTTATATATTAAGTTAAATGCCCTTTGACTATGGGCAAAATTGTAATTTCACCCAGTGACATGCAACATATTGGTTGATCACCTTTTCACTTACCATTCTAATGAGACGAAGCCGGAGAGTTCTAGACCAATGCTTCTCAAGCTTCCCAATGCTGTGACCTTTAATACAGTTCCGCATATTGTGGTGACCCCCCCCAACCATAAAGATATTCATTGTTTTAATACAGTTCTTCATGTTGGGGTGAGCCCCAATCATAAAAATATTTCATTGCTTTAACACAGTTCCTTATGTTGTGGTGACCCCCAACTATAAAATTATTTCATTGCTACTTCCTCACTGCAATTTTGCTGCCGCGATGAGTTATAATGTCAATATCTGATATGCAGGATATCTGCCATCCCTGAGGGGGTTTGAGGACCACTGTTCTAGATGATCACTGTTCTAGATTGTCATCGTCATTGAAGTTCATCTAACAGGAGCTGTGCTTTTCATCTTCTCCTATATAAAGTCCAGAGAGCTTCTGAATACCCAAAACCTCCATCACAGCCAGCATCATCACCACATCTGTGGAGCAGATCATGAGGCTGACAGAAGAGCAAACACCTGTACAGTGTACTTAACTCTATAGCAGGCACTAATCTGCATCCGCAACCTCTTCAGCTCCACAACGGCCATGCACAGTGGGCACAGTTACCCTCTCTCTACAGACCAGACAGAGTCACAGAGGCAGTAAGTCTTTCACCCGGGATCACACAGCTTCCAGGTGGTGGAGCTGGGGTTTTAATGCACGTGGCGCAGTTCCTGCAGCGTCTATACTTATACTGCATAGAAGTGTACGGGTCTGAGCCATGCATGGGTCACTGAACTACCGTCTCCCGACTCCCGGAGACTTAGACCAAAAGATGATCTCTTTGTGCTGGCTGTTTTCTTTCTATCTGAATGTTATCAATTGGCTTGGAACTAAACTTGACTCTGATCTGCCCTCTCCACCCAGCTTATCTGCCTATTTCTCATTCATGTAAAAAATAAAAAAAAAAAGAGACTGAATAGAATCTTTGAGAAGACCACTGACCTAAGTGTCACCTATGGAATCAGGTTCCCTGAGGTATCCTGTCTCTGTCTTTGTAAGCTGAATGTGTGATTTTATTTCTTCATGAATTGACTTCCTTGCCTACAAAATAAAAATAAAAATAACACTATTGTCAATAATCTATGCTAAATACTTAACCCAGTGTGGGGTACTTTGGCGAAGACGTAGTTTATGTGCCTAAGCCACCCAGTTGGGATGACTATCCAAAGCTGTCCTTTAATGAAAAGGCAGTACAGATTTTAGAAAATGCAGATGAGGACACAGGAACAACATGGCTTTAAAATCTGCAGTCTCAGCCATAGCCACATGTAATTTAATCTGCTTCCTTCTAAGGGAACATGGGCATAGCATGGGCTGTGTCAGCATCACCTAAGGATACCAGCTAATCTCACAAGCTCGTGGAAGCCATGTCACTAAGGGAAGGGGAGGTTCGAAGTGCTGTGACAAAATGGCTGGCTTAATTGTGCCTTTATGACACATGGTCACACAAGCCCATTTCGTCTGGATAGTTACGACACAATTTTATCAACTATTCAATCTGAGGCTGGGGAAATTCTCTGTGTGTCCCTCACACCTGTTTCTACTTTGCCAGTTTCCCTTCTTGAAACCCTGAGCAAGTGGTTCTCAACCTTCTGGATGCTGTGACCCTGTGATACAGTTCCTCATGTTGTGGTGACCGCCAACCATAAAATCATTTTTGTGGCTACTTCATAACTGTAATTTTTGCTGCCATTTATGAATTGTAATGTAAATATTTTTTGGAGAGAGGGGTTTGCTAGAGGTGTCAAGATTCACAGGTTGAGAACCACTGTCCTAAGTGTTTACGCTTCTTTCAGGCCACTTTGGTGTCCTGGAAAAGACTGCCTAGGAACCTAAAACAATTTATATACCAAAATAAGAATAGTACGAGTTTTAGGAGAAACTGGTAGGTTCAGTGCCCATTTACATGACACTGTACAGTACATGAGACACAAAGAAAATGGAATAGACTAAAACTTCTTTCCCTTTAGTTATAAAATGGATGTCACCACTGGAGAGCATGAAAAGCTCAGAGGCCCAGCATGAGACCCAAAGAGAAGCTATTCTGGGTCACTCCCCCAGGGTGCACTGGGGTGTCTATGTGGCCTGCTTGCTATGGGATGAGACAACCAATTTCTGGTATCCAAGAGGCTGACAGTGAGAGGCCCCTATACTTCATGTTGTCTGCCTCAGAGACCAGACATTCTCTGATATACCCGAGAGAAGGGAAACCTTGATGTACAAAGGAGCATCTTGGTCCAGAATTATGGTTTTGATGAAGGGATACATGAGCAGCCCCATTTGAGAGGAGGGTAGAAAAACAGATGGCGACACAAAGACCAGCCAGCCTCTGTTTTGATCCTCCAGGCATGTCTTCCCCACAACATCCAGGCCTCTCTTCAGATAGAAGGGTTCTGTCCCCCTCATGATCTAGGAGACTCTCATTGTGAAATGAGTCTCAGCCTCTGCTTCTCTAGGTGAGGATGGCGTGTCCCCAAGGTAGCCAGCTGCCAATCACGGGCAGTTCTAAAATTAGAACCCTTGGGAGGTCAAGAGCCGTTGAAGTCTTAGAAAAACATTAAATGTCCTGATCAGCTCAACACAAATGTCTTAACCTAGCAAGACAGGACAGCCAGCATGATCTCCTGGGAATCATCTATAGAAGAGAAAGAAGTAGCTGTCCTTGGGGTGATGGGCAGCCAAGATGATGCACAGAGTGAGAGACTGAGCCATCCGGTCTGGCCTTGTACTCGTAAAGATCAAGTCATCTGTAGAGACACAGGATATCATTCTTTTGGCTCTGAGATGATGGGAGCCGAGGCTCTAATCTTCTACCTCTGAGCATCTCTAGGCCAGGTACATCATGGCCTTTATTAGTATCTCCCAAAAACCCTGCTATGTGCAGCTCCAAACGAGGCAACTTCATGAATCCTCTCCCCATGGGTCCTATCTCCTCACCCAGCCTCACAAGACCATTTAATGTACTTTTCAGATTTTCTTACCAAAAAAAAATGTATAAATCTTACTTTCTTTTGGAATTTTCTTCCTTTTCTTATTACCACATAATTGGAAACCATGGAAAGTCATTTACAAATTTTAACCTGTCACTTGTTTTAAAGATTCTATTTATCTTATACCATGTAATAACCTCCATAAACACCAAATGTGTAGGTGTTCATATGTGTTTGGATATATGTGTCTGTGTGTGCATGTCCCAGTATGTGTATGTGTGTATGCATGCCCCTGTGTATGTGAATGTGTGTGTGTGTATGTGTGTGTGCCTGTCTGTACATGTGAAAGTTCAAAGCCATCTCATGTCGTTTCTCAGGTACCATCCATCAAGTCTCTCATTGGCCTTGAACTCATGAAATAGACTAATTTGGATGGCTAGTAAGCCCTGCCGTTCCTCTTGTCTCTGCCTCCTCCACAGTGCAACCATAACCAAGTGCCAACATACCCAGCTTCTTAATTTTCTAACATGGGTTCTGGGGATGGAAGAAAGGTCTCCATGTTTGTAAAGCAGTGACTTTAGTGACTGAACTATCTCCCCAGCCTACCAGAAGAAACATTAAAAATCACCGAGGGGGCAAAGAGGCTCCACTTACCTATGGCCCTCCCCCCTGGCCACTCGGCGGGCCTGTTGCCATTTCTCATTATTCATTTTTTTTTTATGATTCCACACACAAATTCAACCCAGGTGATTTGGCTCTTAACAAAATGAATGTGAATTAATTCTGGTCATACATTTTAATGAGACAACACTTCAGGAGCCCTCAGACGTGACAGATGCAAAAGTCACCTCTTTTGGTGCTGATACTGGAATTCCTTTTCTTAAGACATCTTGCTTGGTTTGACTCTGCTACTTTTCCACTTGGAAACCACTTGTATAGGAGCAAAGTCAGAGGAAGGCAAGGACCAGGCTGCCAAGTGTCCAACATCCTCACTCCAATGACACTGTCACACACCTCTCATTCCCTTTTGTTCTAAGTTTTAAAAAGTCCTTTAGTGTGACATCAAGCTTGATCTTGCCATTTTGCCTGACTGTTCAAAATTATGCTAAATTCTAGAATGATGGCAGGATTTTTTTTATACATCCTCCCCCTTCACTCCCCCCTCCCTCCGTCCCTTTCTCCCTCCCTCCCTCTCTCTCTCTCATTAAACGGTAGAGTCATATTTAAAGAATGACAAATTCTGGGGCCACTCATTCAATTCTTTAAAGACTGATATCATGTTAAAATTTCATTCCCCTAATCTTCTCCAATTCTATTCCTGCTCTACTTGACATGCCAGGAATAATTATAAGGGCTTAATAAATACAGAAGACATTTCTCTTTAGTATTCCTGAGCAGAGAGGCACAGTATTGCTTTGTTAGCAGCTTTGCACTAGCTGGCAATTTGCATGTGGAATCAGCAATCCCTCATGAAAAAGTAAAAGTTCTTTTGCACAGTGTTTTGGTTTCTCTAGCTGATGGTGGCTTCCTGGGGACCATCCGTTCCTTACACATAATTAATAGCCCACGCTTGACTTCCTCAGAGATGTCGCTCACTTTCTCATGCCACTGTGCAGATGAGCGTGTTCAAGGCAATGGCTTTGCTCTGTCACTCGTTAATAGCAGGTCAGCTTGTTTAAAACTGGGTTCTGATTAGAATGAAAAGCTGATCGGGAAGCCTGTGTTCAGTTATCTCTTATTTCACACTCCCCGGGAAGAGTGGGCACTGTCTGTTCTGTTCATCAGACAAAGGCAGGGGAAAAAAAAATCTATTTTGTATCCAAGGTAAATGGATACTTGCCCCAGTATTTCCTTTCAACGCTTCCTATTGTCATACATGAATTAAAAAAAAAACACTGATTACAAAAGGCCCCTGCTGTGTCATGGTCTTGTTTCAACTGCGAATATATAAAACTGCCTCCACACAAAACAATGCATTGGGCGGGGCTCTCCCAAGGTGGGTGCACTCTAAGGGAATATTGAGGACGACATCATTGGACACTGATCATCAAGATTACAACCAGGTGCCTCAACCTCTGATGTGTCGGGTGATATTAACTACTCTAACAGTCCCAGGGAAGAGAACTACCAGGCTAGCTGATGGGGTAACAGCCAATCGCCCCACGTTGGGCGCCAGTTGTAGCTATACAATAATTAACCAAGCCAGCTCAATAAGAAAAGGTATTTTTAATAAATGAAAAGAGGGAAGACCCACAGAAACAGGGAAGTCCGAAGTCCTATCTGATCATAGGATGCTACATAGAGATTAATTATTGTATCGCTATAGCTAGCCCTCATGTGAAGAGAGTCGGGGCTGGCTGAAGCTCCCAGCACCAATTCTACAAGACTAGTTTCTGCTGTGCCTGCAGTTTGATGGGGAGAGTTTTTGACTTGTGTGGATAGAATCATGTTTCCCTGTCACTTATTAGTTATTTGGCTTTGAGCAATGTATGTTTCCCGGGGCTGACTTTATACGGATGCCGGGAATAATATCTCATGGGTCTTGTATGATATCCGATCATGTATGTGACACAGAAAGCATTCGCTCATGATAAAGCATCATCATGGTGCACACTCAACATTGTTTCACTTCAGGAAGGATGTATGGCTAATGAGCAAGGGAGTCGGGATGATTGACATTAACAAGAAGTGTAGGCGAAAGTCATCATGGGATTTGACTGCATTCAGCACCAAGTATAGGGCTTTCTTTCACAGAAATACTACTGGGAGAAACATTTAATCATGTGAGTCGATCACATATATAGGAGACTGATTCTTAGGTAGTCACAGTGCAGTAAAGTCCTTGTATATCAAAAAGACATAAATGAACACCTCTTAGTAATTAGGAAGTATTTCATTCTTATGGCACCTAAGGGTCATAATTATGATTATCTGGGACTAATTTACAAGAGAAATGGATGGGGCCCAAATGACTTGGTGACATAAGTGAGAATAATTTTTTGGAATTCATCCATACTATCCATTTTTAATGTTGTCACATGTCTCCATAAAAAAAAATAGCATGACCTCAATAATTTGCAGTTATCTGACCTCAGGTTTTTAATGATCTGAGTTATCTCTAAGTAGGAATTAACTGCAGTGTGCAAATTTCCACAGATCACCAAGCAGGAGAGCCAAACCCTGGGCCTTCTGGGAGATGCACATGGCTGGTTTGCTCCGGGATCTATGATCTGAGGTACCAGGTTTAGAAAGAGCAGCAGGAAGCCACTGCAGGGCTGGGACATACGGAGGAACTAATAAGGTCTGTGCTGGCAGACTGACAGACTGTCAGAGGATGAGAGGAATTAACAGCCCAAGAGGACTCTGAAAGTTATGAGGCCCTAGACATATGTTATCGTTACTAATGATAACCTTAGCCATTTACAACGGATAAGTTTTATATACATAGCTGGAAAGGGAAGGGTTCTTTTTCAAACAATGACACATTTTCTACTTCGTCACCCGATTCTTGCTCTCTCAGCTTATCTCCCAGCCAGCCTGAATGACACATTAATCTATCCCCGCTTCCCTCTGTTTTTGTCATAGTTTGACACAGTGGAAATATATGGGACGATCTTGCAGAGAATCATGCTGCAAGCAGATTCTGCAAATTTAAAAATAACTGGCTCTGAAGATTGGCGTATAAAGATGTCTGTATGCGAGGGGCTAAGTGTTCTTTGTTTATGTGGCTGGAAGCAGGTAGCAATTATTATAAGCATGGTAGAATTTTCTGGAAGCTCAACATCCATGCACTATCTCCACTTAAATGCCGTTTCCACAAGCGTTACAAGCCAGAATGACCTCCCTTTGAGAGCTCAGCAATTCTAATTGTCCCCTTCGGATACACAAGCCTATATATGTACATAATCAACGAATGTGTGGTTGTATAATTATAAACCTATGTAGTTATGCAGAAATATACACCACCATAAGAAGAAAGGGTACATGCAGGAGAGTTCTGTAAAATGCTACAGTATCACCAACAATCATTTTGAACCATATAAACATAAAATTAGGTTAATACAAGCAAATAATCATTTCCTCACCAAAGAAAGAGGACTTTTTTTTTTTAAAAAAATCTCTTTAATGGATTAACACAAATGCATTTAGAATACCATTAGAGGCACAAGACACACAGTCCACAAGGCCCAAGCAGGGACGAGTAAAAATCTAAAACAGTGATATGAAGGGCAACCACCATACAAAGAATAGAAGCATTTGGAGAGATCTGCTGGTGTGGAATGATTGCATTGCAAGAATTAGAGGCCATAGGACTTGCAGTCAGAGAAAACTGAGTGTAACCTGACTCTCCTGCAGTCTGGCTTAGGACTGCTCCTGCTGGTCACACAGCTCTGTCAAGAATATATTTGTACCTGATGGGGATAGAAGTGGAAACTTCTTATGCCTCTGGCCGCTGCCTTTCACAGGATCTTCCAAATATCATCTGGGACAAGATGTCCATGAGGACCTTCAGCTCAGTGAGTAGAAAGCAACAGGGAAGCCACCTGGCTCTGAACCCATATTCACAACAAATAGGATTTTTCTTCTTCTTTTTAACTGGACAGGTTAAAGTACTGAGATAAAATCTGTGACCCACTTTTTCTTTAAACCACCACAAAAACAACAAATACAAGAAAAGAACATTTTTCAATCTCATGGGTTTTTGTTAAATCTTAAGGAACTCAAGTGTTTATTTTGACTACATCCTCAAGTTTTACTCAAGCTGAAATAAATGACTGTCTTCAGTTTTAATGACCTTAAAACCCAAACAAGAGCTACTAGAGGAAGCAATGAGCTAAATGAGGAACTGGTAGACAGCATCCAGGAAGCCAGATACAGAATGCTCTGTGTGTGTGTAAATAAAGCTTTATTGGTACACAACCAAACTCATGCATTTAAACATTTCCCCTGCTTGCTCTAGAGCCACGCACGGCAGATAAGGCAAGTCTTCACTGGAGAAACCACGTCCTCCATGAAAGCTAAAATATTCACTAATTGAAAAGATTCCATTATGGTGATAAAATGTTGATGCTATGGCTACAAAAAAAAAAAAAAACCACTGTGTCTAATCTGCACGTTGGCCTGCTCTTTTGAGGAGTCCTGTTTTAAGAGAGACTTCTAATTGTGAGTTCTTAAGGCGTGGGTATGTGTTCGCTTCTTCTGGTACACAGAAAAACAGAAAGAGGCAATGAATACATTACATTAAAACTCGGTAGGGAGGATGGAAGTTTAAATCTGAATTTTGCCACTTCATTTACGGTCCTGTTGGTCCTCCACCAAGGTCTTAGGTGCAAAGAAAGGCCTGGGTTGAAGGACTGCAATCCTGACGGGCGCTCTTGGACGTGTCTGTAAATGCCTCTAATATTGTGAATAACTTCCCCAATTCCTGGATGCCCCAATTTTATCCTGAAAAGAACCTGGCCAAAAGAGAAATTATAATTGCTTCAGCTAAATTTTTGCAAAACATTTGCGTGGATGGAGCCATGCAGGGTACTGCCAACGATGCTCTGGTTTTGTTCCGCCTGGCAAGTTGGCTGAGCTTGTTTGGCATTTCATTAACAAAAAATAAACCTCACTTCTCTTCCTGAGAAAATAGCATGCGTAGTATTTTGGGGACAGCCATACTCGGTGTGCTCCTTTTTAGTATAAAAATATATATTTCCGAAATGTGGATGAATCAAGCTTTTAAAAGCATTTCTCTGGCATGGTAACTGGCCACCTGGGGAGATCCATGTTCTAAGTATGTTACTGAATGAAAGTGTTAGAAAAAACAGCTTTCAATGTTTTAAGATTCGCCAAGAAGCAATGGTTGAAACTCTCGAGGAGACTGATCTGCAATCCAGAAAACTGCGCCCCCCTGACACTGTAATTGTCATACTCTGCCAGCCAAAAGCTAGTCTTTTTGGCATCTCTGAGAATAAGACGTTTATAACATGTTGTATGAGTTTATAACATGTATGAGTTTATAGCATGTTGTATGCGTTTTTAACATGTTGTATGAGTTTATAACATGTTGTATGAGTGAGTGCTTGGGTAGAAAGTCACAATGAAGATAATTGTAACATTGGACTTGGTTATTCAGATGGGGTGAAAAGAAAAATTAAAGATAAACCCCTTTACAAATAAGCATTCTAAAATGGCTCAATTATCAGTAGTGGAATGGGCAAACATTTTTCCAGTTCTGGGCTAAATTCTTATTTAGGAAAGTCTTAATTTTAGTAAAAGGAAGCAAGCTGCTCACAGCTTATCAACACAAACAGGGAACATCATCTCATTAATGCACAGGCTAGCTTAGATGCAGTGTATGGATAAGGCTTCGCATAGTTAGGAATGTGGCATGGGAACAAGCTACATTAAAAAAAATGCCAACTAGGAGGGCAAGAAAGAGAGGTAAAAAGAGAATTGGAGACACCACAGACAGCAAATAAACACATGTAGCGTTCATATGTGTAAGACTATACTGTTACATATTACTAGTGTCCCGTCTTTGAAATCAGAGGAAAACAACAGCCTAGAAAGAGGCAGGAAGTGGTGGGTTTAAAGTAGAAGGTAGGTTGTGGCTACTTTGTTTGTATCTGTCAGGGAGGGGCAACCCTGGGAACCTTTGGACTTGCCACAGCAGATCTGCTGTGGATGGACTTGACCCTAATGGATCAGACGTTCAGTAGTTTAGATGTCCCAGAAGGAGACTAACCCCAAGAAGCATTAGTTCTGAACTATAACCGGTGATGATGATGAGTGCCCATTGTAAAGGGAATCAAGAAATATTGAAGGCAGAAAAGAATTAACTACTTCTAGCCCTTGGTCTGAAGTGCAACCAACAGAAATGAAAAAAAGGAGAGTAAAAATGATTATCGTCTCTTTACTTCTGATGAATAGAAAATAATGTCTTAAAACCAAACAGAGACTATAGAGAAACCAGAGGACCCATGATGAGGCTAATTTGTGCATACTGGGTTGTGGGTGCCTGATGTGCCAGGGGAAGCTGTTGGCAACTCAAGTCCGAATTTCCTGAGTCTTGTAAATCCTAACAGAGGATGACAGCACAAGGCAATGATGTTGTGGTATAAGGATGAACTTGAAGGAAGGGAAGAAGTCAACTCCATGATGGAGATGGATAAGGAGACACCATTTGGTTGCTCTGATACCATGAGAGACCGAGAAGTGGGTTGAATGGATCATCAAGACCAAGCATACAGCAAGATCTAGGAAGGAACCCAGGAGTTCTGGTGGAATTTGCGACCCAGAAAGTCTTAGTTCACTGATGCATTAAGAATATGCAGGTAGAGGCAAATACATACGTCATGTATGCAGATATCAAGGCGGCATGCTTAAATGAGATGGAGACACCAAAATGACTATGGAGAGGGACCCTGATGATGGGAGGACATCACAGACAGAAGAAACCCTGTACTTGAACCAGTGATCCTCCATGCTGAGCTCTGGCCCAGACCTCAGTTCCATCTGAGGAACCTTAGCTTCCGTGGGGAGCTTTCCTCCCTCTCCCTCTCCCCTTTGCTCTATGTTCCCTATGACTTTCATATCTGGAATATTTCCCATGCAGGTTGCCCTGGTCCTGATGGTAGTATTCAGGCTCTTCAGCAAGCAAAACATAAAACACGTCAAATCCGATATTTTCCTATTATTATATCACCTAGCAAAATGAGAGAAAGGGGAATTTGTTTCTTAAATAATTAATATCTTTAAAATTATATATCTTCTTTATTTCATCTCTACTTGACTCCTGCCCACTATACCAGAGTGTTTATATTCTACAGTAATACTCTTAATAGATATTCTAGTACATTATGAAATATCCCACAGGAGACCTGATTTATTGATGAATAGTAATTATAGTCACCTGTATCTGCAGTTTTTAATCTCTTATACTAGAACAGAAAGTACAGCATATTTCAAAGAGATTTATCTTACCATGAATAGATTTTTGAGTTTTCCTGGGTCTGCCACCACTTAGCCATGGGACCCTCTCCAAATTCAGTCTTCATTAAAATTATCAAATCTTATTTTACTAACAGTTTCCTCTTCCAGAACCCATAGGTAAGAGAAAATGATAATAAACGGCCTAACAATGCATTATAGGATCTAGGAAACTAAACATAAAGATGTTTCATGGGTGGGAAGCAAATACTGAGCAAGGTGATGGGGTCAAAAACTCATGGCGTATGCCTCAGCAGAGAAATAGTTGATAATAATTAGAAAAGATAGCTCCATGTACTGGCTTTTCTTTCTCAAATGAAAAGCTCATTTGAATCCTCACAATATTTTTCTTTCCTTTCAAAGTCGACTACCAAGGGCTTTGATGACAAATCCAAGCAAGATTGTTACAGCCTCAGTGTACATGCCAACAACTCCAAAAGCAACATCAGCAGAGTGACAATTTCTGGAGACAAATGATTCATTTCTGTCCCTGCTCTATTCACTAGAACATAACCGCAGTGGAGATTCAATCTGAGCTCCAGTAATGCAAAATCTACGGACTCAGCTGCCACACAGACAGCGTTTCCTCCTGTAGAGTCTCCACAGACAATACTGGACAAAACAGCCTTAAACAACTTTAGAGTGTGTGTGGGGGGGGCAGACAATTAAACACTGATTTTCGTCTTATGTAAATCTGAGCAACACATAGTTGCGATCCTCGAGATAAAATGGGAGAAATTAAATTACAAAGAATTAGCCTCATGCTCTTTTTCCTTTGTTCCACAGACCAACTGAAGGAATCATGACAGTAAATAGGGTTGGACCTTTTTCTAGCCGTTCTGGAATCTGCATAGCCTCAGCCAGCCTTGTTCTCCAGAGCATTCTGGAAGGCTGCATAGCCTTAGCCAGTCTTGCCCTTCATGGGCAACATTTTCATTAGAAAAGAAGAGCCTACAAGCAATTTTTAATTCCTTCCCACCCTTGCCTGTTTTGTTCTCTGGTTCTACAGTGTCAAATTCTGTCAATGGTTTAAGTGATTTTATCCCATCAAGCTCCTGAATTTCGCTCTGTTTATCTTATATTGTATCTATGGTCTCAGGTCAAAACTTACTGATCCCTCACCTGGATGCTTTTGGCCTTTTTTTTTTTTTGGGCCATCTCACCTAGCAACCCCACTCATGAGTATAGAAATCATTCGTTTATTCAATAAATGATAAAAATCAAATATGTTGAAGAAATTTGGGCACTTTCTTGATTGTTGTAGGGCTATTCTTGTGAGTGGTAATAAAATAACAAATATGGATAGTAAAAAAAATCTGATCTACTTTCTGTCTTTGGTTTCAAAGGCTCACCGTCTTCACAAGCAACTCTGTCTTCCATCCTCTACAGAACTGGCAGTGTTACTCCCCAGGATCTCTCTCTGGCTCCTTCCTTTGCTGTCTATACCGATACGTCATACAGTTGGCTCTCCTGGATTCCTAGTGATGTGGACAACCCACTCTGTCATATCTGCTTTACCTCTTGTCCCTGAGGTATTTATCTTATGCCTACATCATAGATCCATTCTTCTCTCACTCCTATACCTTCGGCCAATGTGCATCCCAAGTTTGCTATCCTATCTTCAGCTGACCAGCCTTCTCCCTGCCATTATCTGGTCTTGATAGAAGAGCCGATATTGTCGGAAATATCTGCAAAGCAAACATCCCTAGGCAGTGGTTTCTTACATACACAGCCCGTTTTACTCTGCCCCCTTTTCTGGGGCTTAAACTGCCCATAGTGTATGAATGCCCCATAGCTTTATGATGTATACTGTTCTTTCTCTCTGCAAACTGATTAAGTCTCTATTTCCATCAGTGGATTTGAAATTTGAGTACAGAAATTATAACTATGTATCAACCTTTTGGATATTTTTAAATATGTATTTGTTATTTACTAATACTTATGGTCTTAAGATGTAGACAGTCCAGAGATGACAATGAAATTATTATGCAAAATTGCCTGTTCTACCATGAAGGGCATTAATGAACAAATCCATCCTGGTAGGCACGTAGCTGGGCTCTATCAGCTCCCCCACGGAACATAAAAGCCCTAAGACTTTTTGATACCTTGTTCTCTGTCCTGTGGTGCTAATCCAACCAGAGACTTGCCTTTTGAAGTCAACTGAAACATCACGCATGGGTGAGCTCTGGAGAGCACACAAAAGCAAGAGAAGAAAACTGACATGTTATTCTTAACTAAAGAGACTGTGCTATTTCTGAGTCTCTCTGCACACTTGGGCATCCCACAGACTTCAAGAGCCTGCGGTTGAAGCAGGAGAAGCTGGAGTTGAAAAAAAAAAAGTTCTGAAAGTGGGCAGCCGATAAAGCCACAAAAGAATGAAAGTTCTAAATCCTAAGTAAATCTTCATCATGTTTCTTTCTTTTTTTTTTTTATCAAGTCATACAAATCCCAGATAGAGAATTCTTTAGGGCTATTAAAGACACTCCTTAGGAATGTCAGGCTCTTTTTCAAACCTCACTGACTACTCAACTTGGGGACAAAAACTGCCTTACAGACTCCCATTCAACTCCAAGCAGTGGACATTTCTCTCGAGTCGTTACTCGGGAGTCAAGCCCATCAAGGTGGGAGTTGCATCAGCATCTTCACAAAGAAAGTCATGAAGTAGCTCTCACAGCACACAGCCCTCCACAGCCACTCACAGCACACTTCAGCATCAGCATGCGATGCGGCCACATGGGTGAAAGACACATCCCAGTTTTATGCTATGCTCTTAACATTGCGGCGTAGCTTTATTCCTATACACAAAGGCTTACGCTAAATGGTGGTTTGGGCAAAGTTGATTTGTGTGTGTGTGTGTGTGTGTGTGTGTGTGTGTGGCTTTTGACCCCACTGTGTCTTTTTCTGAATGCAAAGCCCACTGAAGAAAAAGGGCCAGGAAATAAGAACTTAACTAGTATTTACCTGGCAATGCTTTTCTTTACCTCTGCAACCCTCTATGTAGCTACTTAGAGATGGTGGGTAATAGCATTTACCTTATATTGCATATGGCTGTGATATATGACATGGAGGAGATGGGCAGAAAGATGGTAACAAAATCAGTAGTGCGGGCTTTTGTTTACAGAACAAAGTACATCTAGATGCTGAGTCATGGACCATGGTAATAGTAGGTCTGGAAATCCGATTGAACTCTGTCTGACTTAGACTTTCTGGCTTACTGATTCAAAGTGAACACGAAGAAGAAACATCGGCTGGGCAAATCCCCAACCATCATCACACAAGGTTAGAGGCCTTCTAACAAACACCTTTTCAAGATGTGAACTCAAATTTAGGATATCAGACATTACAAAAAAAAAAAAGCTACTATGCTCAACCAGATACGAAACTCTAATGTAAAAAAAAAAATAAAATAAAAAATGGCAAGAACTGTAATCAGTGCTTTCATGTTCAGAGAAAACGAACTTGCCTCTAAGAGTCAGAAATGCATTGATTACTGACAAGAAATGAATTCACTGGAGGACCAAGAAAATTGCTCGGTTCTCCTGGACATTGATGCAACACTTTAACCCTGTTGCTTATTTAAATATTTCAAGATGAAGCCTGGAAAAATGTATTTACCATTAAGAGGACCATTACTCAAAACAAGTCAGTGACATTATCGGGTTAAAGACTCTGATGGTGATAAACAGCCTATATCAAAGTTAAGTTATTATGAATAAGTACATTGGAGACCCAACATAGTGATTCACTATCTCCTGGGGGTGGGCAATATGAGGATGCCTACCCTAAGACATAATCGCTTCAGAGGTATAGCACCAAAATTAAAGACGAACAAGAAGTTGAGCAGCACAATCTAGGGAGGCAAATTAAAACTGGAAATAATTGAGTCCATAATTGAACATTTGACCCTTTTCTTCACGTTTTCCTCTCTCCCAATCTACACATTTCAATACCTACTGTAGTCTCCAGTGTGTAGTGCTTGGGTGTGCTCAAGTTCAAACACTCTATGTCTAAAGTGTGTGCGGACCATGAGGTCAGACACAATGCCTCTTGTCTCTAATGTTTATGTTGTGTATCACCCTGTGGGGCATGAAGAAAGAAATCTTACTGAGTGATTTCTCAGCCATACCTTTCAGATTGTATGACGTTCAAAGGCGCCTTCTGCAAACAGCTATCAAAATGAAATATAACTCAAGGCAGATGTGAGTGAGTGAGCATCTTTCTGTGGGAGGCCCAAAGGCAATCCCGGGTATTGGCAGAAGGCGTGCTATGTCTCTGTTGGAAGTATCTGTTTAGACAAGTGGACAGTGAACCTTGGCCTCAAGATGCAGAGAATCCAAGGCTGTCAGGTCTTAGAGGATGCTGCAACCTGTTTTGCCAAGAGGTCTTAGCATCCTTCAGTCTGATTCTTCCCATGATGGCCCACATATGCCCTATCATGTGAAAGGAGTCTTAAGGAATTTACCCTTTGTTTGTCTCTCCCACCACCCTGCATAGAATGATGCTTGCCTTGATCTGTTTAAAGAGCAACATACGCCACCCATAGGAGATGAGCCACAAGAAGGACTGACTAATTTTCTCTCCATTCTTCCCTTACCTGAGGGAGCAGTAAGGGGAATAAATAAGTAAATACCACTCTTTTTTTTTCAAAATTTACAAAAAGGAGGACAATTAAGTCTTTTCTGGCTTTTTGCTTTTCAATACAAGGAAGTAAGGACTTTATTTTTAATGAAATTTTAAAACATTGTAGCAAATTTGGTTTTTCTGGAAAAATTGTGGTTCACTTGCATAGACAGTCCTTGTCTTTTTTCCTTTACAACCTAAAATTTTTATATTTAAGATTAAAACCAAAAAATGAAACTTAGCTTTTAATTATATAGTGTTTTTAATCTAAGAGAGGTGAAGTGGCATATTATTTCTAACAGAAAATGAAGGTTTGGGTAGGGTATCATACATCTGTGGATGCTGAGGACAGTTTCACAAACTTCCCATCACAGACTGTGAGCCTGTCCGTTCAAGATGGAAAAGAAATCAAAGTGTTTCACAGGATAGACACAAAAACAATGATAAAGCGTCCTTTAAACATTTCTATTGACATTTATGCTAAGATCTCTGAAGCACATGTAAAGTAATAGTTTTACTAACCCCTTCATCCCCAACACCACACACACACACTCATGTGCATGCCCCCACCCCCATTTTTATTATAAGCCTCCAATAAAACATGGAACAGTTTAATACTTTACAATATTACATAATCTTTGAAAATTCTAATGAAACAGACATCTTGTGTTTTTGCTGGTGAAAACAGCAAACAATTCTCAAGTCCATTTTCAAGACTCAGCCTTCCTTTGGAATATGTGTATTGCCTCACCGATGATCTGAGCCAATATTCTCAGCCTAAAAACTACATTCGAGAGTTAATATAGCTTTGCACACGTGGTGGGGTAGCTTTTCCCTTCTTAGTGCCGAACTGTGATTGCTGGAGAGTCATTTCATTATAATAGACAGTTAGTTCTGTAAGGTTCTTTTCCTCCCTCCAATTATTGCAATTGATAAAGGAAAGATCACGTTTCCTCCTTCCACAAAACCCTTCACGTAGTCTTAGCAACAGTAGTTAGATGAGATAATGAAGGGAGGAGAAAAGCCAATGAACTAAGAGAGTGAAGAAATGCCTACACCTTTCAAATTTATAAAAAAAAATCCTGGTCATTGAGTCAAAGACGTAGCATTTGAGTTACCAAGGCCCCATAGGACACCATTTTTGTCCTTACTTGAAATGCAAATACTAAGTTCTCCAAATTGTAAAAAAAAAAAAAAAAATTGTTAAATTTTAAAAACTCTGTGGCCATTTTTTTTTATTGTAGTTAGCCAACAGAAATTTAAAACCACTGCAGAGATGAAGCTTAAGATACTTATAAATGTTAGAGATCCACCGGCTAGCGAGATGAACTCAAGTGGGTGGGACGTCACTGCATGGAATTATGGGATAAAGATGGAGTCAAATACAAAATGGAGTCCAATCATTTTTGCACTTTGAAAACACCAGACTTAAACAAACAAACAAACAAAAAACAAAAACAAACAAAAAAGCAGACTCAGTCTTTAAAATGGTAGCTTCTTCCCTCAGACAGCTTTATTCTATACCATTTGGCACTTAGGAAACATGAGCGCGAGACTGAATAAGAGTCCCCATGTGGAGATCCACCAAGTATGTGTGCACCTTGTAGGTAACTGCCTTGCCACGTGAAACGTTCACCGCTCTCCATACATCTTTTAAATTAAAATTAAAAGCTGCTAACATGAAACTATTTTTGTAAATGTCACCACATGGAATTTCTTTTAAAGACCAACAGCATCATCACTCAACGTGCCTAAAAACAGAATGGATTATTCGTGCGTCACTTACAGTCTTTCTTCTTCCTTTCTTTTTCCTTTCTTCATCTTAAGTCCACATCCAGCCAACGAAGGAGAGAGTACAAGGTGGTTTTCTTTGTCATCTTTTGAAAAAATTAGTTAGAAAGAGCCTATTTCTAAAGTACATTCCTTATATGTGTACAGTCCAATTAATAGTCAATGTGTCCAAATTTGTGTATTTTTAATTCAAGACAGAGACGATCAAAAAATTGTAAGGGACTTCAACCAACTTAGCTCATTGGGAGTACACTGGGAAAACTGGTTAATTGAATATTTACTGTCAACTGCATGTGGTCTGTCCTTATGGCAAAATCATAGGGGCTAAATATTGCCATCCACTACCCTCCACTGTGCGTCCAGGTGGCAGCCAGATACCAACAATTAGACACTGTAGCTAGGTGCCAGGGCTCATGCCTGAAACTCATGTCAAAGGGAAAGAACCATAGGAAGCTGGGGCTAAAGGAATTCCAAGCCGTCTCTTGCCCTTTATCAACATCACACAGCGTATGATAAGCATATAGAGCCCAATTTGCTTTGGGAACCCCCGGTGCCATGTTCAGCTACTGCTATTCCAACTGGCTGAAGAAATATTCCTTCCTTGTTTTGTAAAGTAAGGCCAGCTCAGAGCCTTGAGGCCAAAGCTCAACCATCCCTACTTCAAAGAACAAGCAATCCCCAAAGTACAGAGCGGTCCCAAATGCATCCATCCCTAAAAGTCCAAAAGGTACATCACATAACATTAAGTTCAAATATCCAAGAAAATAGTACACATTTTATATACATGTGTATGTATGTATGTATGTATGTATCTATCTATCTATCTATCTTTACCTCCCTAGAACAAATTCTATATTCTGATTCACATATATAAATCTGCCCATCACAGGCAATAGCATAGCCTCAAAGCAGAAGTCAGGCACAATATATGCTTTTAAAAAATGCCCACTGGATTTGACCTAAAATAACTTGAACTGAGACAGCACAGAAATACAGGTGTAGGTACTTTTCTCTATGTGCGTTAAGGCTACATTTTTTTAATTCAATTGAATAAAATCATAAATTAAAGTAACCTTAGGAGATGATGGTTAATAAAGAATATTTGCATCCGAGCATTGAAGATTGAATTTAACTTTTATTGAATGTAAAATCTAGTATGAAGAATTAACTAGTAAAACTTAATATTGGGTAAAGACAAAGGTCTTAGGTGGTGAGGAGCAACTGTTTAAGAGTGAAATATGTATGTCCCACATAGTAGAAGAAGAAGAATATATAGAGTAAAGTCATGAAACCAACGACATCAGTGGGTGTCATCTGCACTGTGGACTCAGAGACGGAGTGTATCAGCATGTGTGTTTTCTCTTAGAAACTACGGATGCTCATCCCATCTCAAATGTGTATGTGTTGCTTTAAAATGGCAGCTTTTATCCCAAGAAGAAGAAAAATTGCAGTTGAATTCACATTGTAGACACCTGTACCATCCTTCATGCGATCTCTAACCATGACACAAACATATGGAAGCTTTAAAGATGTTGGGTTCTGAATGCAAATCCCCCACAGTGGTCCCTGCCTCTTTCATCTCTCTCACCCTCTCCAGTGTGGCTAGGAAATGTGTTATGTGATCAGATATTGCTCACATGTGACTGGATATTGTGTTAGGCAGCAGGGCATTGAGGCCTAAGCTTCCCAGCCCTACACTTGATTTCACTGCTGTTTTCCTGAATTCTTTGACAACCTGTCAGCTGGGCGCATGCACAAACACTGACACCAAGCCTGAGATGAGCCTTTCCCAGTCTGATGTCACCTTAGTAGTCAGGAGAGCCATGGGTCAAACGACAAATGATCACTGCCAAGAAGGGCATTTGAAGATTTCATTTCTAAAATGGGTTTCTTGAGATCCACGAGTTCTTTCTCAGGCACCAGAGAGCAGGGGAACTGTTTGAAAGGGCACTGGAAAATTGTTTGGGGGTACAGGAATAATGAGAGAAAATTCAGGACAAGCTTAACTGGGGTAATGAGGAAGATGGGCTTCTTGGGTAGAATTTCTGTTTAGAAAGAGGCAACAATGCAGTCGCAAAGGAGGACCGAAGTGGCATTGGTAAGATGTAAAGAGGGAAGACGTTTTATAAAATCGCCTTCCTTTGCCTCGAGGGAAGCATCACCCTAGCTACGAGGTGCCTCCACTTCATAGTCAGTTGAGTCCAAGGGCTTTAAAGCCTACCATACCTACACCTATATTCTGAGTGTCTTCAGCAAGTCTAAGACTTTTCCAGGGCTCAGTAATATTTGCTGAATGATTAGAAAAAATAATAGAACCCGAAGAACTCGGGCTTTAAGTCATCACAGCTACTAACTAGCTTGTGACATTGGGGAAGGTTATCTAACTTTTCAAAACCTTCCTTTCTTCAGCTGAAAAAGGAGTGTGTGGTACCTTTCTTACGAAGTAGTGAAGAAGATTAGACAGTAAAAGAAAGGGCGCTGAGAGTCACATCTAGCATACAGTGAAATACTGTTCGTCATTAATAATAATCAGAGTTAGAATCTCTTTAAATAGTGGGTTGCAATTGAAACTCTCAACATAATGTAAGAAGCATTGGAAGAGGAAAGGAAGAGGAAACTTATTTAGTGTGTGTGCTGGGTTGCAGATCTAAATGTTGGAGAAAGGGATGCATTGAAGTGATATGTTTAAATACATACTCAATATGTTTAAACATATATGACAGCAAGATGACCCCTTGTGGTGCATGCTGACTGACCTATCCATGTATTCTTAACATGTGTGTGTGAGCATGCATGTGCATGTGTTTGTGTGTGTATGCATGTGTGTGCATGTGTTTGCATGTGTGTATATATGTCTCTGTGTGTGCCTGTGTATGTGTGTGCATTTGCTTGTGTGTGTGTTCGGTGTGTATGTTTGTGTGTGTGTCTTTGTGAGTGTATGTGTATGCATATGCTTGTGTATGTGTGTATGTTTTTGTGTGTGCATATATTTATATGTGTGATATATTTAAATTATTTAAAACATCAGCATGAGAATTATGTTCCAAGATGATATATGTACACCTACTAAGGTCCCTATAATAGTGAAACAGAGATACATACTGTTGATAACTTGATCAATAGTGACATGTCGACATACTATAGACACTGTGAGGCATGAACACTTCATGATCCACATTGGAAGTGTGCTTTTAAACACATGACTGATTTCCATGCTTGAAACTTCTACCAAATCGGATTCTACAAATACTTTCTGAAAAAAATCAGTATTTTTCAAAAAGTCTAGAGCACACTATGTTCAAATCCTTAAGATTTTGATAATTAACTATATGCCATATGTTCCTATTCGCTACGTGCGACCTTATCTTTCTGTCTCTAAGGAAACCCTTAGCCTAGTAATTTATTTCAGGATTTGCATTTGAACTGTGAACTCAATTGTCAGAAACATGAGGGAAATCCGAGGGTTTATACTCGACAAATGTACTGTGGCTAAATTATGTCAAGAAACATCAAGGACGTCAATATGTGACTTGGAGACATTACTCAGGATGCAAAGAGGTTCTCTCTGCTATGGTGCATTATTAGAAAATCATAAAGTCTAGCAGTGTTAGAAGGATTCAAGGTCATTATGCATGTATACGGGCCATCTCCTAAGAAATGGATCAGGAGAAAAGAATAACTAAATCAGATTAGAAACAGCATTAATACAATCTGCATTCCAAAGTCTGAACATTTTTTTTTTAGTAAGTGGCAGACAATTAAGCTTTGCATACAACTTTTATTCTCTTACACCATTCTAGTATCTTCGATGGCCACACAAACTAAAATCTACTGTGAGGTCAAGAACATGATTCAATACAAACCTGTAGATAAAACTTTTTCAGGAGAATCCTTGCCAACCTGCTAGAATAGTTACTTGGGCTGATGTCTTCACTAGCTATCCCAGAAGGCCCATCCCCTGGTAGGTAACATTCTAAAATCATTTTACTAGATAATATGGTTTGGGAAAAATAAGGTAGTTTAAGGAAATATTTAATGGTATTATTCAAGAACCTTCTTAGTATCAGGGAAATGAAATCCTAAGGACCATGTGATTAACAATATTCCAAAGCCAACTCAATCCTTTTTGATAATTTTAACACAATCTCTAAAGAGACAAGTTTGGGATTAATTCTCAGCTTGAACTCTGACAAATAGGTTAGGTAAACAGCTTCCAAGACCATACAACTTTCTATAAGACAGGTAAGAATACTGGTACATCAAAGGACAAAAGACAAAATTAGAGTAGTCAAAGGAAAAAAAAATACTCTCTTAGTACCCAGTTTTACGTATAAAGATATTTGGAAAAGAATATTATTTACCAAAATAAAGCAGATGCCAAGATATTTCCAAACATATCACAAGAATGGAATAATTTAATCAGATGTGAGAGTTTAATTTTACTTTGATGGAAAAAAAATGAAGCTAATGGTGTATTCATTCAGCAGGATTATATTCCAGCTTTAAATATTCACGCGCATCACGTTAAATTGTATTTTTAATTCCTAATTAGCATTTCGAACAATGCAGTTTGGAAGCAGTTGACTCTGTGTAACTTGCACGGGAAAAATTGATGTAAGGATTTCATTTGAATTCCAAGACAGCTGATCCACTGTGTCACAACTTCTTTTCCCAAAGGATTTTATTCTGCAAAAGCTAGGTGATTGACTCTATGTGTGTGTGTGTGTGTGTGTGTGTGTGTGTGTGTGTCTGTGTGTGTGTGTGTGTACAACTCCCGAAAGAATTGAAGTGCCAAGCCATTCCTGGTACCACTCACTGGAATCTCATTAAGCTGATATATCTGTGTTTGTCTATAAAAACACGTAATGTCTGCATATGTATGTACATTATTTCTTAGTCTAATTTAAAATTTTAAAAATGTGCCCACCCCAGTCATTTCTTACGCTTGCCCGGTCTCCTCTGACTTGCATGCGTTTTTCTGTCCGCTTTTTAAAGCACAAGCTATCATCCTGAGACCTCCTTTCTTTCAGAACCAACAGATTATCCTTAGGATGTTACCCATGAAAGCAGATGCAAGCTGGGAATACTCACTGGTTCAGGAGCAGAGCTCAGATAAAGGCAGCAAGACTTTTCTGAAATAACTTTTACATAAGGGTAAAATGATTCCTACAGATAAGAAAACAATTACCAGCCAACGTTAACAAGCACCAGAAAATGGGAAGCCAGAATGAGCAATAAAAAACATAGCATTTGGAGTGAGATATTAGAGAGTGGCTATTAAAATATCTTACTCAATTTCTATTACACCTTAAAATGAAAGTCATCAAAATGTCATTACAGGCCTTTCCCCCTTATTCTTTAGAGTGGGTTGAATCGCTCCTGCAAATGGACTGCTATCCAGGACTGACTTAAAGTCCTCTGAAATCACAGCAAAGCAAAACACAGCGTGAAATTTATGACATCTTCTATTACACAACAATACGCTCCTATACGTACCAGGCTGTATTTGTCTTCAGATAGCTACAATTAAATACGTCTTATGAAATTAGTGACCCACAGAAGATGCTGCCTTCGAGAAGACCTGCAGCCGGAAACCCCAGCAAAGGGAGCCAGAGTTTAGCTCTGCAGAGCTGAGGTTCACTAAGCGTGCATAAAACAGTTTTTAAAAAAATAATTAAAAAAAAAAACCTTGTGTGTGGGGGGGAAATCAATTCTTTCAAATTCTTTCAAGCCACCATGTATTGCTTAAGCAAGGCAGCACAGAACTTTTGAAAGCTTCTCAGCTAAGAGCTGAGCAGGAGTTGAAGCAGTGCAGGTAATCAATAAGGGCATCTTTACCCTGGCTTTAGGAAACCCAGGAACCCTCTAAAGAATTTTCAAGCCAGAGGAGATCTTTAACACGCTGTACTGCTGGCTGAAGTTCACTAGCTCTGACAATAAAATCTACACTGCGTAAAGATCATTTTTACTGACAGCACCCCCCCCCACCTCCCCATGAGGGTGGCCACCCAAGCAATGAGCAGCTCTCCCTCCCCAAGGTTGGAAAGAAACATAGAAGGCACCTGATTGCACTTGGTTAACAAAAGCTGGGGCAGTCTTCTGCAAATGACTGACAATGAAATTCTAACTGGTTCCCTTCTAACCTAACACGGGAAAAGAAAACTATTCAAAATTTAAGTAGTCATATTTAGAAAGCAGTTTTCCAATGCTCTTAGCCAAAAAAGCACATGCAATATTTGAAAGAAAAAAACGTTGATTTTTTTTTTATTTCTTTACCTTTCAGCTCGAGGAGGGCGTCACATCTCCTGGATCCCATTTTCCGGAGGATAGTCAGTGCTGGCCGGTTCAGAATAAAAACCATTAGCAAATTACTTAAAAAGAAAAAGAAAAAAAAAATCTACCGAGCAGCTTTAAGGAGAAGGAAACTAGCGATGCTAGTGGCAATACAAGCCTTTTCTGAGTCTTATTTCTCCCTCATCATCTTATTCGCAGTGTCTGTTGCCCGCAGCATCCATCAATTAGCAGTTTTTAAGGGAGCAGGACCGTATGCGGGTTCATCTGCTGCACGGGGCTGCGTTCTCCCAAGCCCTTCAATCACCCAGGCTCCTTTCTAACAAGGATCTAGAAAGCAAGCGACCGGGGAATCATTCAACAGCACACAAACACTACGTTCCTGGGAATTGCCCATGTCGGACTCAGCAACTTTCCCTCAAATAGCCAGCCTAAGAGTCCAGGTCCCTAGCACCGAGCCACAGCTCGCCGGTTCTGGTGAGCTTTAGAGCGTGGGCAAAGCGATGCTCACGGAGTCAAGGGAACTAAGGCTGATTTACTGGGTCCTGGCGAAGGCGGCTACCGGCGAGGCGGCCCCAGTTGAGAAAGAGAGGACAGCAAGGCACCCTTCGTGGCTCCCTCTGTCCACCTACCGCCTCATCAGGCGACTCACAAATGAAATGCTAATAGACGCGAGGACGGATGCCAATTTCCTGCACTTTGCTCAGCGTTTCCGCGGCCCCAACACAATAAAAGATAGCTGTTTGTGGAGAATGCCCTGTTCCATACCATTAACTCCGAACAAAACATATTTTTAGTGGGACAGCGGTGTTTACTCGTAAGAACTGATGAAATGGTCTGCACCATACATCACCCACAGACAAAGACGTTCAGCTACGGTTTGGACATAAATCAAGGTACATGCTCCTCAATTAAAAAAAAAAAAAAAACACCGCTTAAGTCCCTCAAACACAGAGACACAGAGATTGAGGTCAGGCTGGCCATAGCAACCACAGGCAGAACTTGGGGCTTCCAGAAGGACCTAGCAACCGATAAATGAGTTCAGATCTCTTTTCATCTCCACTGGTGTGAAAGCCAAAATTAAAAAGATTAGATCACCCTGCACCCATCACAAAAGGTACCACAATGAAAAAGTCATTTCCAGCCTCTGACTCGTATCAAATAAATAACCTTCATCCTTGCTATAATGAACAACTTCCAAAGTAAATTGAATCTCCATAGCCTGCTCTCCCTGGCCGAACAGTATTTACATAACAATATATCACAGGAAGACCCGAATAGATCTCCTAAGTGGAAGCTGGCGATAAAAGCATCCTTAGCCCAGATTACCGTATGTTCAGAAAGAAGGCTTTGCAGCACCCCTCATAGAAACAGTGTCCTGCACCATAAACATAAACAATGTCTTTAAATTGTGGGAAATACAAGTTCTTAGGGGACTCACCCGGGGAACCACCTTTGGGAGGGGGGGGGCAAGAATAAAGATTAAAAAAAAAAACCACTCGCTGCCCTTAACCCATGCTCTCGACTCGTTCTGTGACAAAGAATTTTCACCTGTGTGGATCCTTGCCTCTTTGTTCATAGCATCAATCTTTGATCCCAAAGAACTGCTGGGCTTTTTACATTGTACTTAGAATTAAAAACACATTTGCCGATTTTTTTTTTTTTTTTTAGCATGTGTCTCATTCATCATTTGCTGTTCCCTCGAAAGTCCCAGACACCCTCCATTGTCATGACCATAACGCCGGCGAAGTTTTAGGGATGTCTCCACACAGAGTGCTCGTCCTCGGCAGCCTGAGACTAGCTGTCTTCTGGTCGCTCAACAATAAATTGAGGACTGGTCTCCAAATCACATCAACTCCCAGAAACTATTGTAGCCTGTGTAGGCTTCAAATGTCACGTATTCAAAGTAAGACTGGCAAGTCTACCGCAAAACCCTAGCAGCCTAATCTTTCTTGTGGAGGCTCACGTAGATGTTACTATTTGAACTCCATGGGGAATCTCATTAATTTTTAAAACTCTCTGACCTCAGTACAGTTGAGTGTGAAAATAATTACAAATTAAGAACGAGAGACCGTCACTTGAATTCTGCACAGCCATATGCTCTGCCATGCACAAAACGTTACTATCGTCCAACAGAAATTCTTTTTTTTAACAGATATAGATTTAAACAGCATGATAAATGTCACCACACAGACATAGAAAGCAGCCCATCCTTCCTCCAGCCCTGCTCACACCTCACCTCTAAGATTCTAATAACACAAAGCCCTGTATGAGCACAGGTTCTATAGGCAAGGGACGCAGGGAAGATGCCCTCTTAAAAAATATTTACCTATAGAGACTTCCTCTTTGAATCACGAATGTCTCTCTCGGTTACAAAGATACAGAAATGTAAGGGCTGCATATAAATGTTTCCTTACCTAAAACTTGGTAGAAGAATGCTCTTGTCATCGTGGTCACCTCCTCCGGTTTCCCCTCTTGCCATCATGAGGACTGACTCCGGGATGTTGATCACCGGTGCCTCCGTTACAGCTGTGACACTCAACTGCCTGCACTGAACCTATGAGGGGAAATGAGAGAGGAAGGGTGGCAGAAAGAAAATGAGAGGGAGAGAGGAGGGAGGGGAGGAAGAGAGGGGAGAGAGAGTGAGAGTGAGAGAGAGAGAGAGAAAGAGAGAGAGACAGAGAGGAGGCACTGCAGAGAGACTAAGAGAAAGCCAGCAAGCGAGCCCAAGGGCTGACTTGAGACTAAGAACCTCTAGCCATGTGAAGCCAGGACAAAAATGGTCAGAGCTTTGTCCTTCATCAGCAGTGTAGACAGCTAGTTTCCCTCCTCCTCCTCTGAAAAGTAGGACTGTCATTGGGAAGTCTCACCAGGAGGGCACAGACAGAGGCAGCCCTGCTCCAGAGTGCTAGCTCTGCCCAGCAGCCCGTGCAGAATACAGGTACCTATTGTTCCAGAGACAGATATGTAGCCAGCCAGTCAGCCTCCGACAGATCTCAGCAAACCAGTGAGCCTGCCTTCATTTTAACTCCTTCTTTACTAGTGCCTTTTGCTGAGAGACTCAGGTCTCGTCATCACCCACAAGAAATAACTGGGGCTGAGGCGGATGGTCTCCTGGCAGGAACTGCTTCTTTTACAGGGAGGGACTTTAGCTACTAGTCCTGAAATTTGCATTTGATGGTAAATGTCTTTTTTTTTTCTGGGAAGAAATGAAGTGTTAGTTGATAAGAGGAAGACGGCATGTAAGAGAAAACCCTTGGCGTGCAAGGATTTTCTGTTTTAAAAAGAAGATGAAAATCAAGGTTATTTCAAATACCCTGGCTGTAAAGATGTATATCCCAGCACAAATGGAGCCCCTCCTGTAAACCAAGAGGGTCCCAATCTTGAGCATAGGGGAAAAGCCCACTTAAGACATTCCCTATAAGAGCCAACCCCAGTAAATCTATTTCCCTACAGCTGGACTCCTTTTGGCCCCTCCTGTTCTTTTAATAAACACTACTGCTTTTTCAAGAATCCCCCCAACTATCTCTCATCTCCAGTTCCTCCCCAATGCCTAAACCATGCAAAATTATAGAGGCTCAAAGAAAAATGACTTATTCCCCTGTTCTCCTTGGTAGGTCTGAAGATCCAGACAGAACATTTGATTCTCCAAATTCCTAGACCTCAGCGGGCCACACTGTGTTCTAGTTTTCATCTGAGTAGTGTATTAATTGAATGTTTTTCCTTGATAGGGCGCAAACGGAGGTTTTGCTCCTGATTATAAGACAATTCTGGAAAACAGAGAATAGAATAAAAGAAAACGTACCTTGTCACTGAGTCAAGCTAAGAGGTGACCGAGAAAAGACCCACTGTGTGCCCTCTGCTTTCTCCAGAATGAACACCACATATTGTTGCCAGGGTTCCCTCAAGGAAACGGGCTTGGGCTGAAATAGCGGGGATGCTGCAGAGAGCAGAGATGGTTAAGAAATCTCTTTGTAAGATCCACACTCGGGCATTACTTTACAAAGCCAGAGGGTAAACACGGAGAGCAGGAGGAGGAGGTTTAGTCATGCATGGCTGTTAATGGTAATGAGACATGTAGAACACAGCTATGCATTGCCGAACAGCTTCTCCCAAATACTTGGGGTTTGTTTTATTTCTTTTTAAAAGCAAACTAGTGCTAGATTATGTCAGGGCATTTTAGGAAACTCTGCATGGGGATGGGTGAGTGTGTCTTCTCCCAAAGTCCAGCATTTTGAAACCATTTCGGGTCATGCCGACTTGACTAGGTCTCTGAGCAAGTAATACAGGCTTTGGAAACCCAGAAGTGAAAGTTGCTTAACTTGGTGACATCTAAAAAGGCTCAGGGGACTTCTATCAGACCCAGGATGCCATCTGATTTCACCTGAACAAAGAGCAAAAGTATAAACGTTTTCTTACTAAACACACCAACTGCTAACATCTAAGCCGAGGAGAGAGCAAGGGGACCTTGTAGCTCATTTCTTCCCTGTGAATAATCTGATTTTCCCCCAAGCCCATTTTTAAAGAATGTGTTCTCTGCTCTGCCAATGAAAAAAAACAAAACTTTGCTATGACTATCCCAATAACAAAATAGCAGAAGCCCATTCAATGAAAGCAAGGAAGACAGGCTATAGGACCTCCTACAGAGGAGCCCTGGATCTCAGAAGAGGTGACACCTATCCCCAGCTCTTAGGGCTGCCCCTAAGTACAGAGGGCGCATGTAGCCTCTCACTCCTGGAGCACATGAGAAGACTTAAGAGTAAGTGTGTTTAATTAGAGCCTTATCCAGGCCCTATCCAGATGTTGTCTTTTATGCCCTCCCCCTTTGGATCTTTCTGTTCCTCTTCTGTTCTCATCAGAGAACCGAGCTGTGGTGTACCAAACTGGCTTTAAATATTCAGCTCTTAACAGGTTTGGATACAGACAGTTCTCACAGTCAGGAGGCACCATTTTCTGGGTGCACGCGAAGGGGGCTATCAACATTAATGAGAGTCATACGCACAGCGCAACACAGAATAGGCATACGACAAGGAGTGTATTGCATTACGTGTGTCTGTTTTGGTTGAACGGGTCTCGGTTCGTGCATGGCACACATTGTTATATGCTTTGGAGTAGGGAAAAGATCTTAGTGGCTTTTTTTTTTCTTTTTCATGTAGTTCCTACTAGGATGCCAACGTCACCTTATAGGCCATCACTATAGCTCCAAGCTTATGGTTCACAGTCGTCCCCAATTTGCCAAAGAAGTCCCTTCAAGTAAGAGTCCAACAGGATGTGCCAACTGCTCTTCGAAAGGAAAAACAGGCTGCCATGTGCTGGCGTTGTAAATTCTAAACATGGGAGGGTGTGAGGCTCTACCCTTCCCAGCAGCCAGGGGAACTCCGGGTCCTCGGATAGTAGGTATTAACTCTTTATGTCTATACAGCTTGAACTGAGAGACCCAAAATGGAGTTTTCCAGAAGAGATGCGGAAGGAAACATAATGTCTTCATTATATTAGGGAATCTTCCAATTTTTATAACCCCCCCTCAGGATATGCTACATTCTGCTTCAGTTACTCATTCTCATAATAAACCCCATGCTGCTGTGACTTCTGAGGGACCCTTCAGGAATGCTGTAAGTGACTCAACTCCAGGAAAGTTAAAAATAGTCTATCAAATTAAACATTATCTAACTTCTCCATGCAGCCATTAGTTACACAGAAAATCACCTCTGAGCACCCTCTACAAATGGCTTAGATTACATATTAAAATTCTAATTAAAAGTCCCCGTCTTATCTATACTGGCTGATTTGAGATTACAGAATAAATTTTGATTTTGGAGTAAAACTTGTGAGGAATGGTGATTTCTGATGGGTGTACACTAATGGCAGAATTATAGAGACTTTTGTAATAGAATATTGAAGCAATGAACAAATTCTGGGACTTTCTTTAGAGCATGACCACTTGGTTTCGTAAGATCTCCTGGTGACTTTTATTCCCCAGAACCCTGCTCTCTTGAAAGTTAGTGAACAATCATGAGGAATGCTAACATTTCTTCAAGACACAAGGGGGAAGTGTTGGCATAAATGACATTGAAAGTGGAAAAGAAAATAAAAACCCAACTACATACTTCAGAAAAGATGTGAAAAAGTATAAACCAAGGCATTGCAGGATTTCAGATCCAGAACGTAATAAATATTGGTTATCCAGGTTTCCACATAATTCGTAGTTAAACAAAAATACTGTTTTGTTTTAAAAGGTCACAGATGATTTAATGGAAAATATTAGGAGGTGCCTGACACCCCCTGGCCCCAAAGCATACAGTCTTTCTAGTAGGAGCAAATTTTTTTTTTAAATTTATTTATTATGTATATAGTGTTCTGGATACCAGATCTCATTATAGATGGGTGTGAGCCACCATGTGGTTGCTGGGAATTGAACTTGGGACCTCCAGAACAGCAGTCAGTTCTCTTAACCTCTGAGCCATCTCTCCAGCCCCATGTAGGAGCAAAATAACACATTTCCCTTGCTATTCTTATCCCACGACTTAACCTATTTTGTGGTTCTGCTGATCTATTCCCTGCCATATACTTTAACTGAGATAACTACTTGGCTTTGGAAAAGCCCCGTGAGGTAGTTTTATCCATCAGTTAGTAAGCAGTAGGGATGCTTTGAAATAACAGCAGTGCACGCTGCCTTCCTTATTCTACAGAAGCTGCTGGAAGTCAAGTCACAGAACACACAAGCCCAGGGAAGAGAATGCTCATATTTTGAGTGGCAGGGAAAGGGAAGTGTTTTGCATTCACATGTGTAAATGATGCGACATGTCGTTCTGTGTCCCCGTAAATGTGTTCCCAAGTACTCTCAGACTTCCAGCACATTGAATAAGAAGTCAATGTGAACCTGACTGATGAGAGTTGATACCCAACACAAAAGCATTTCACAGAAGTTAGGAAGCTCCCACAAGGGGATTAGGCAAGGCAAGAAAAAAAAATGGAAAAGATTTCACTACGTTTACCTGGCATCTTTGCATATTCCCTTCAAAGATAGAACATTCTAGAACAAATATTTCAAATAGTTCCTTCAGGAATTTCAACTGAAGTTTTTCTTAAGAGATACCCATTATCCTATAGTCAGAGCTTTGAGTGAAACAGGACCAACCTGGCTTCATCAAGAAAGAGCTTTACAGCCACTGGTGGTGTCCTATAGAGGAGGCGCCTCACGGGAAGTGCTCCAGTCTCGTTTCTGTCCTGTGCAATCTTCACCCATCCAAATCTTTGGCTGAGCGTCAGGATAAGGTGTGATTTATTAATACGGCAAAGTCATTGCAATCTCAACCAAAATGTTATTGGACATTTCCCTAGCCACTAACTGTTTAAAGGAGTCTTTAAAAAACAATTTTGTTTCCTTCCACCCAGGCAAGTTTTTCTCCACAGATAATTGACTTTCATTACATGCACAAAGAGCATCAGTGAAGTCAGTATGCATGAGGCAATCAAATATTTTCAAATGAAAGTGTGCCTGCATTTCTGTTCACGTGCCCAAACGCACTCTCTGTGGAGTCTGTGCAACCGATCACTAGCACTCCTCAAGTGTAAGACGAAGGCCACATACACAGCCGTGTCCGACATTAGCAGAGAAGGAGACACAACAGTGAGCGGGCTATCTTAAACAAGTGGCGTACGGACCCACGTGTCCTCCCGGATAATCACGCCAGCCTCCCTCCTAGAAAACTTCCGTCTTGTGCTCTGTTTCTCTAATCCTGATTCCTGAATAGCCTTTTAGGATTTTAAGGCTCATCTCAAGATGCTCCCGTCATCCAGAGTACGTTTGAGGTACTAGCGTGTTACCACTAATTGTTCGTAAGTACCTTGAAACATTGGATTAGCAATGTTTATAACGGTCTAAAGACAGCATGACAATATGAAATCAATTAGTTACCATGTCCATCCGCCTCTGACATTTCAGTGTGTCCCCACTGTAGTGAAAGCGACATAAGCTTTTAAAAGGCAACAGTTGCTATTTATTACTCTAGTAATAGTTGAACCCATGAGCTAATACTCTATTGTAAACATTTGAGAAATAAGCCCAGTAGCTATGTGATTCTAAAATAAACTCTACTTACTCTTCTGAATTAGGAATCTATTCTTGAAGTTGAAGAATTTCAGTTTTTGAAAACTTTTCCATGTCCTCTTGACCCCATGGTTCCTCTTCCACTGGAAAACTCTTATTCAACAAAAGAGCCATATTTAAATAACAAGTCAGCTCCTTTATGAAAGTCATCAAACTTCTGAGCACGGACTTTTATTCAGAAACTCCTTCGAGACCCAGGTGTCTGCTGCTGTCTAGGGTCAGCTTTAGTGTCACCAGAACTGAGTGGTCACAATTCCATCAGGTTATTTTACCCCTCCCTGGACAGGAGACTGCCTTCTCCATGAGAGTGACTTCCCATTGGATGGAGAGAAGAGGGCTGGTGGGTGTTCAAGACAAGAGCAGAGCCTGACGTGCGACGGAAGTACAGCCTTCTGAGCTAAGTTTGGGTACCAGCCTTTATTTCTCAGTGGAGAAACCAAAACAAAAGACAGAACAGTATGAGTCTGTTTGCTGGACTCCATCGAGCCACTGTGAATTCAAAGGAAATGGAAAGAAAAAGAGAAAAGCAGGCAAGAAAAGAAAAACGAATGTTCTAAACGAATGAGTTTCTTCTCTCGTTCCTGCACGGTGCTCTGAGCCCCCTAGTCCTTGCTGCAGACCGGGGCAGGTCCTCTTCCTGTTGAATCCTCACTGTTCCCGAACACAGGACGCTTAGCGGAGCGGAGGTCGGGCTGTGTGGACTTGGCTTTGGCCGTGACAACAAATCAGGACTGATAGCATCGTAGAGATTTGTGAATTTTGTACCGATAGTCCCAAACATCAGACGTTTCCTATATAAAGAGAGCTTTTAGATCCTTCTCGCAGTTTCCATAGTGACTTCGGTTTTTTTTTTTCCCCTTTTATCACAGATTGGCTGAAGCACCGCTGCCCTTCGCGCGTTAAAAGGCTTGTGCTTCCAACTGTCGATATAAAAGGTAGCCGAGGCAGAGACAAAATACATACTGCCAAAAATAATTGAAGCAGAGACACATCGCTGGATGGTTCCAGAAGATTCCCCCCTCACCATATCAATGTGATAGTACGGCAGAAAACTAATTTTGCCTGAATTCTCATAATTATGGTGAGTTAAATGCAGTTGTAGCTTAGGCAGGGTACCACACTTCGATTGAAACAGTCAACATATAAAGCATCATCCCTTCATAAAAGTCTTTAATATCATTTGCATGTCTCTGGTGGTCTGGATGTATTAGGCATAAAGGTGCACAATGAAAACCTTTTGTTTTAGTGACTTTAGTTTTTACAAGCAATGTGAACCCCGGTGTTGATTCGTCTCGCTTATTTCCCAATTTACTTGATTTCATGTGTATCAATTGCCCTGTCCTTTTAAAACACATAGCACTTTTTTAGTCCATGCAGACTGCCCCGAATCAAACAGCAGGCATCTGGGCAGGAAGTCAGGGACTGCTCTTAGGCTCCCGCCGGACAGCAAGGACTTGGTTATTAATGGATGCTCTCTCCGTTCGCATGGTTCTTCTTTCTATTAAAATTGAGTATTTAAATAAATTATAAATATCACACTGATTTTTTTTCCCTAGTCCTCGTCGTATTTAATAATGTTAGTGCCGGAATGATCCTAGTCGAAGGTTGCTGTGCTCCTCAGAGAAATGTCTGCTCTCTAAACTACTTATTAAACATATTGAATGCTCGTCACAGAGCTGTGGATGTATGACAAATAAACTTTTAGCCCCAAATAATGCCTTTTCAGATCGCGAGGAAATGAATACCGCTGCTGCTGATTGCTATAGTGAGTATCTTTTCTATAGATTAATGTATGAAGACGACAATCAATATAAGAATAATCGTCACTATTTCTGTGACAGTACTAAAGATAAGTGTTATTAAATGCTTCAGATAGAAAGCTAATGTCCATACAGAGGCCCACGAGCTTCTCTTTATGGTTATTACAATTTATGCTCCTTTCTATCATATACTTTCTTTTGCTAAAAGTTCCAAGAAGAGCTCAGCCTAAATTGGGTAGCTAATATCTGAATTCTTATATAATAATTAATGGAGTTATTCACCACAGTAAGATTAGGCCTACTCTTTTAAAACACTACTGTCATCCTGGAAAATAAGTATAAAATGCATTTTGAAATAAAATATGAGGATTGGCATGTGCTATGAGAACTCTAAGACACAGTAGGGAAGGTAGACCCTATTTTGGCAAAATTCTTTGAAGGTCAAGAGGTAATGATTTCCTATACTTCAGCAAGTAGCATAGCCCTATGGATATACAAAGCAATAATTAACACTGAGATCTTGTGCCAATCTACTGGGTACTTTCTGAAGTTCATGGTCTAAAGTCAGAGTCTAAGAAGCGCTGGAATCTATCACCTAAATTCCTAGTTCAGTCATTGAACAATTTCTTCTTAAACTCATTATGCAGCAGACTCTTCGGGGAGAGGGGAGCATGGTTCTGAATTCTTGAACAAAATACCCCACCCTTGCAGTCACAGAACTTCCAGTTTGTGTAGGAAGCGATGGGGTGATGGGAAATTAGTTCGCTAATGAAATATTACAATTTTTTGAAATTAGAGAAAATAGCGATGTCTTTGAAGCAGGCATGTGTAATCTGGGATGTGTGCTGTGTGGGAGAAACGTTCCAGACACAGCAAGATCACTCTGTGTCTGAAAAGCAAAAAGAATAGGGTCGCGGATCCGGGGAGGGAAGCGAGGTGATGACTGGGGAGTAATACCTAGGGTTCAGGCCAATTTGTGCCATGTGCAAGGGGCTATCATTGAAGGGTTTTAAACATGGGGAAGAGACAGGCAGAATTTAATTTTAATGATTGTCCTACATCCCCCCCCCTGCGTAAATCAGAGTAGAGCAAGATGAATGTAGAACTAAGTAGATAAATCTAGAGGTGACTATGTGAGCCCGTAAAAGATGCTAAGACCAAGACGATGATTGCTGTCAAGACAATGAAGCTGAATTTGAATAGAGGGTAGTAGAACCATTGGTATATGGAGCAGGACAGGCTGAGGGTGGTGGCGTTAGTTTTGAATAGGGCTGGGGTAGCTATGGGTTGAGAAATATGTGGAAAGGAATACAGAGGGCCTGTATTGAACACACAAATTTGGATAGTGCCAACATAGAAACAGTATGTAAGATACGTTTTTCCTTTTTAAGAAAAAAGACAGATTCACTCACAGAAATTCTGCCCAGAATCCAGAAAACAAGTTGAAAGCGCGAGATCTGAGAAGGTCAACATTGAAAGGAGAGGGTAGACAAAGAGGAAGTGGAGAAACAGTCACCGTGGAGGCTCGGAAACTCTTGAAAGAGGCCATCTCAGGAGGTGGCCTTCTGTGGATAGTTGCTGGAGGTCAAGGAAGAAGAGAAAAGAGCCCTGTGGGCTAAGCCACATGGAGTTCACAGGTGGCTATGTGGGGTGCCAGAACTGGCAGCTCCTTCATAGCAGGCTGAGAAAGAAAATAGCGCAGTAAGAAAGCAGAGATCTTACATCCGACAGATATTTGAAAGGCAGCAGACGGTCCAGGAGCTGTTGGACACATAATAGATTGTGTATGTGTCCAAGGCACAATCATTTTTTTTGGTGGTAAAACAATACAAATGGTGACAAGATTCAGTTGTCCATGAAAAGGGGTTTAAAATGGTATTTATTACGAAAGGTAGGGTAGAGGAACAGCAGAGTCCTTGGCGATGCAAGGAGAGATAAGATACAGGAGACAGGCGGAAGGATCAGCCTTTGTAAGAGGCATTTCTCCATTGGAGGAGGAGAGAAGAAGCAGGGAAGTCATAAATTTGGTCAAAAAAAGGGGTCTTGTTTCTGACTTTGTTCAACAGAGACTACTGAAGTGGGGTTTTGGCTATGGTGGAAGTGTTCAGTTCAATTCTAAACACCAATGCCAAGGACCAGGGTTGGGTTAAAGTGAAGGGAAAATGCCAAGAAAACATGAGGAATGGGGGCGGGATTTAGCCGCAGCTAAAGGTAGAGCAGAGGGTAAGATAAAATATTAAGGGTTAGGATAAGTTGACTAGATACGGAGGTTTATGATCTTGACTGTGAGGTGAAGCATGACTGTGGATTCATTTTGACTTTTTTTTAAAGATTTATTTATTTATTATGTATACAATATTCTGCCTCCATGTATGCACACATGAGGGCGCCAGGTCTCATTACAGATGGTTGTGAGCCACCATGTGGTTGCTGGGAATTGAACTCAGGACCTCTGGAAGAGCAACCAGTGCTTTTAACCACTGAGCCATCTCTCCAGCCCTCATTTTGACTTTTTTCCACCAATGAAATTGTGTGTTTTTTTTCTTATTTTGTTTTGTTTTGCTTTTATGATTGTTTGCTTGTTTTGTTTTTCTGTTTGGTAAGAGAATGCACCAGCCTGGGGCTGCAGCAAAAGAAAGAGGAACAAATTGCTGGATACTGGTAATGTTAGGGAGTTATTAAAAAAAAAAAGAAGAAGAAAAACATTTGCAGGGAACAAAAATGACCAAGGCCAGTGGTTGTAGGTCTTGAAGAGGCTGGGATTGAAGACTCTAAATATAGAGATGAGAGGGAGGGAAATGGATGTTAAGGGTGATGGTTGTTATAACATCTCTATTATTTGCGGTTTATAGTAGTCATGAGAAGGGAATATTCACTTTGCTTGCAGATTTCAGAAGGCTCTAAGTAAATGCAGGCGAGTGTCCATGTTTTAGGAGGAGTAACAAGAAGCCAGTTGCCTCAAGGGCAAGAGGAGCTCGGAGCTCATTAGAACCTCAATCCTGGTCAATAATACAGCTGATGACTCAAAGATGCCAAGAGAAATTTGAAGGCAGCGGTACTGTTTGTCAAGGTGCATTTCAAACAGGTGTGGATGAATAAGAGCATGGAAAGAGCCAGAAAGACAGACATTTTCCAGAGATGGGGAAAGCAAGAATGCAGAGTCTGCCAGGAAGCGAAGACCAGAGTAAGGCAAGCTAGGTAAAACGTCTAACAAATAAAAATAAAAATGGTTTTTCTTTCTTTTTCTAAAAACCTGTATTCTGAGAAAGAAAAAGGAATTGCCTCACTATTCGGAGCAAACGAGGTCATCTGTTCATTCATGCAGCCGTGCCAAGAACTTGACACCAGTCTCTGATGTGTGCTCTCTCATGAAGCTGGAGAGAACCCAGAGATACAAAGAGCAAATATTTCAAGACAGTACTGAGAAGTACGTAAGGGGCCGCTCTGAGATACACCATGCTTATGACAGTTTCCACGGGCTACTCCATCTTACTCTAACCTCCACGCGAGGACACAACTATCATTTCCATTTAGAGGTAGAGCACTTGAGAGACCCGAGACAGCGTTGGCCACCCAGACTGTTCAATTTTGCACAGCTTAGAGAGTTGAGACCGGGTTTCGGTAGAGTTAATTTGGGACTAACTTCAAACCACCTCAATTATATACAGCAATCAAGATATTTGGACTAGAATTTGGCAAGGATTAGGAACCCATTAACAATATGTTTTCTTTTTTTTTAATATTTTTATGGTTTATTTAACTTTATTTTTTATTTGCATTGGTGTGAAGGTGTCAGATCCCCTGCAACTGGATCTTCAGACAGTTGTGAGCTGCCATGTGGGTGCTGGGAATTGAACCAGGGTCCTCTGGAAGAGCAGTCAGTGCTCTTAACCACTGAGCCATCTCTCCAGCACAACAATATGTTTTCTTCCAGAGCTTTTGGAACAGGAGTATAGTGTATACAAACATGGCCACCTACCTGTAACGAGATGCCAGGCGCTAGACCCAAGCACCAGTAGGAAAACCCCTATGAAGTGGGGTATTCGGGCATTGCTCGTCTGGCACCTCCTCTAAACCTATCGCCACTAATAAGGAAGCAGAGACGGAAAGAAAACGGCTTTATCCAACACCACTATGGGGCAGGAGAAAACAAAACCTGAGTTCCTATTCCCAGTCTTTCAACAACCCTAGAGCATCCAGAAGCCATGTCAGGTCCTTCTTCACGGTGCTGGGAAGTTGAAGGTCTTGTTCATTGTCCTACTGAACTCAACTGCCTTTCCCTCGGAGCTGTGACATTTCAATTTGTGGGCTTGGAATATTCCAGCTTACTACGCTATATTCCTTTAGTGTCACCGAGTGGCTGTCTCCTTCTGATGGACTCAATCTGCTTCATGAGGCAGACTGATTCTGACTTGCTGGTCTGCACTAAAAAAGAAAAAAAAACAACAACTAAAAATTGTTATTTTCCTGGTTGATAGTCAAGCCTTTTAAAATGACAGAACTTGGAAGCAAGTATGCAAATATTGTCCCCATCAACACATTAACGGAAGTTGGGTGTGCTCGGAGCTGCAATTTTCCATCCTAAGAGCATGTACGTCTGTCTGTCATTTACAACAGCTAGCACCACGGGGGTCATTTTATAAACCACTTAAATACTTAGTATGGGGTGTGGGGGGGAATCAGTGCATATTCCCTGTCAGGTAATACTGACATGATCTATTTCCATGGGTTTATTTTTGAAAGCCCTCAATAGCCTGCTTCTATAGGATGAAAAGGCCAGTGTCTACGAAGCAGGGGCAAGGTGTGCCATCAACCTTAGGAAAAGAAGGGCATCAGACTGAAGCATGCACCTTTAACATGCCCACATTGTTGTAGTATCTTTTCCCTATGATAATAAACTGTTTAATATAATAATTGTGCATTATCTTCATATTGATTCACTGAATAAAGAGGTTGTCTAGGAAACAGGTACTAATTTTTCTCAAGATTCTGGCCATAGAGTGGAGAGACAATGGGTCAGTGCTTGCTGTGGGCCCCTGAAGACCTGAGTTTGGGTCTCTCCACACCCGTATAAGACGCTGAGCATGGTTTATACATGCCTGCAATCACAGCACTGTGGGGACAGAGACAGGGGGACTGCTGAGCTCAGCTGGTCATCAGTGAGACTCTAAAGGCATGATGAACCCGTTCAAGGGAATGAGATGGAGGGGAACAGAGCAGGACTTTCAGTGTTCTAATCTGGTCTCCTCACATGCTTACAGGTACAGACACGCAGAGACACATTAGTGCACATGACATAAAACACACACAAAGAGAGAGAGAGAGAGAGAGAGAGAGAGAGAGAGAGAGAGAGAGAGGTGAACCCATAAGTTTGCTAAGCTAATAACTAAAAGGGGCCTAGAAGCCAACATAGTTCTGCTAATGCCAAAGTTCTGTGCCTTCTTTTGGCCATTCAAGAACCACATAGATCAAAAATAGCATCTCTTTCTCTCTCTCTCTCTCTCTCTCTCTCTCTCTCTCTCTCTCTCATGCACACACGACATAAGTTTATTGACCATGGACTTGAAAATTGACATACATTTTTGACATCATTATAAAATTCATTTATTCTTACGGTGCTTTTCTTCCCCATCTAAGCCAAAAGCTCGTTAGAAAACTTTACTCGACACACAATAGGTCGGGCCTTGCACCTAACCTCTCTCTCTCTCCAGTTTCCTCGTCTGTAGGAGGAACGCAGCTGGACAAATTACATAATTCCCTCCATCTCCAACCGTTTTTCTTCCCTTTCTTCGCTCGCAAACTCAAAGGAGCCTCGCAAGTTGGCTCCATCGCCAACCACAACGGCAGAGGAGAAACCTGAGCAATTAGTGCTCTGAGCAGATGTATGTGGTTCTAGAAGACGACGGCCTAGATCACAGTTTATTTCAGGCACTATCGGGCAGGCTGCTTGATTTAGTACTGAACCAGGGAGTGAAAGAAGAAATGTGTGGGAACGTTTTATCTGTTTCTCGTAATTATAATCCAATTACAGCAGAAAAGGCCAACGACATCCTCAAAAGCCCATCAGCAGATTCCTCGCACATTGTTTATAACTTAAGAGCTTAGGTAGTTCGGATGCAAATTCAAGACTCTTGGGTACCTTTTGTAGTCAACCTACGCCGAAAGTAAGTATGCAAAACTTTACAGCATCAAAACTTTTCCTCAAGGACCCTTAAACAGACTCATTTCTTTCGTTTTCCCTTTAAGAACATCTTTGATCTTCTTCATATTTTCTCAAAGGAATGGCTGTTTTGCGATTAAAATAAGACAGATGGCTGATACGGGGTAGTTCTCATTGACCGTTTCTTACCTAATTGTCCCATTTATTCATTCAACCATTATTTGTTAAGGACCTGTTTTCTGTTCCAGACACCGTGATAGGCACTGGGAGTGAAATATTGTGCAAACAGGCAGACTCACAGAGCCTTTTTAGAGGAGATTTGAAAACTGCAAGGGAAAGGTAGATTTAAAGGGAAGGGAGGCTGACAGACCTAGTCAAGAAGGCCAGGAAAGAATCCTTGAAGAAGAGACAGGCAAGCCGGGGCTCTAAAGGATAATACTCCTTGAATAGGAAAAGATGAAGGGCAAGTCTCTACACGTGAGAAGAAAAGCTTGTGAAAGGTCCTGGGGTGGGGACATACGCCAAGTATAAGAGAAGTAAGGACTTCTCTCCCAGTAAAAGCAGGACAGAAGCTGGATGAGAGATAGAGGTAGACAGGCAGGCAAGAGGTGGGGCACAGAAGCCCCATCTCCATGTTAAGAGTCCCAACGGATACTCTTTTTTGTTTGTTTGTTTTTGATGTTTTGTTTTCCAAGACAGGGTTTCTCTGTGCAACAACCCTGGCTGTCCTGGAACTCACTCTGTAGACCAGGGTGGCCTTGAACTCACAGAGATTTGCCTACCTCTGCCTCCAGAATTAAAGGTATGTTGCCACCACTACCCAGCCCCAACTAATACTGTAAGGGAGATGGAGAACCACATAAGGATTTTACAGACTAGGGTGAATGGGACAAGGAACAGAACTGATCATGTGTTTAGATCTGTTGCCGTAACTGGCACCATTTCATACAACCGAGTAGCGGCGACGATTGATCTCGGTTACTATATGGAGTCGCCTGAAACCCAAGCTGCTGGGCACTGCCGTGAGAAACTTCCTTCATCAGATTATTTGGAACAGGAAGACCTCTCCTAAATCTGGATGACATCTTCAGGTGACAGCCCAGATAAACGACTCTGAAACTCGGTTGCAAAGCACTAAAGAGGCCACATGAACTGTATACCCAGTTGTCTTATTGCTTTTCTTATGATTTTAAAAATGACATGGAAAAGTGAAGTATTGAATCCTTTAGATCTCATTGTCTGGTAGTTATTATATTCTTTTAAAACAAAACTGAAGGAAAATGATTTTTGCCTGCTAGTGTTCACTCTCGTGGGCAAAGGCATCCCTCCTGTTGCTCTAAAATTCCTCCACTGATATTCAAACCTACGTCAGGCTTCCAAAGCAGAGTGACGGCCAGCAGCTCTCCAGGGGTCCTCCAAGTCTTCAGCACCAGACTCTATGTGGACTGGAGAACTATGGAATTCTTGGCTTCTCCCCTGTGTGACAGCAAGGGTTGGTCCACCTGGACCACGTTCTGTAAGCCAATATCTAATTCCCTCTTTTAATATTGCAGTGGTTTCAATGAGAGTGTCCCAAAGGTGCATGTGTTTGAAGACTCTGGGAAAGATTGGGTGTGGCCTTGTGGGAGGAGGTATATGTCACTGGCAGTTGGATTTGAGGTTCCAAATATCTAAGCTATTCCTAGTTAGCTCCCTGCTGCACATTTGTGCCACACGATGTGAGTTCTCAGAAGCTAGCTGCTCCAGTGCCATTTTTACCTATCTGGTGCCATGCTCCCTGTCATGATGGTCATGGAGTTTAACCCTCTGAAATTGTAAGCCCCAAATAAACACATCTCTGTGTATGTTGCCTTGGTCATGGGGTCTTATCACAGCAGCATAAAATTAACTAAGATGCATATATATTTATTTATTCCATATGCATATATATGTGTACATACACATTCTAGTTAATATTATATATATATATATATATATATATATATATATATATTCCATCAGCTCTATTCCTTCAGACTAATACAGTATGGTTTTTACTCAGGGTCTTCCAACCAGCGATAGATCCTCATTAAAATGGAGCGATATGACTCATTGAATTTTATATATTCCACATGACCATTTTATGGAGTCACAAACACTTTTGATTTAGAGACTCTGAAACTTGGTTGGGTCATCAAGCACTAAAGAGGCCGCATGTACTGTATACCCAGTTGTTTTATTGCTTTTCTTATGATTTTAAAAAAGACAGGGAAAAGTGGAGTATTGAATCCTTTGGATCTCATGGTCTGGTAGTTATTATATTCTTTTAAAACAAAAAATATGATACATATCTTAAGGAAAACTTGGCTTTATTTATTATTTAATCATTATTGAAAATGATAATATATAATGTGTTTATTATTAAAATTTGGTTGAAAGAGAAATTATCAGAATAACACTCTCGTACATGTAAATATTCCAATCATCGCACAGTGAGATGCAGTTATTTCTGATCATAACTAAGAAGCATTACTGAAGTACCTTAAATAAATGTTTAGATTATTGAATTAAAAGTTTTCAGGTTCTACTATGGCAAGTTATTGTTCTGTATATGTCATATTTTATAATACAAAAATAAGGAAAAGACCAAAGTAGTCTACCATGAGGGACAAAATAGACACAAGATGGAGACAGATGGTGTGGTGGTTTGAATAGGAACGGCCCCCACAGACTCATATGTTTGAATGATTGGCCCATACGGAGTGGCACTATTAGAAGGTGTGGCCTTGTTGGAAGAAGTGTGTCACTGCAGGAGCAGGCTTTGAGGTCTCCTATGCTCAAGCTACACCCACTGTGGGACACATGTCTCTTTTTCTGCCTGGGGATCCAGATGTAGGACTCTCAGCTCCTCCAGCACCAGGTCTGCCTGCATGCCACCATGCTTTTTGGCCATGATGGTACTGGACTAAATCTCTGAGACTGTAAGCCAGCCCCAATGAAATGGCTTCCTTTATAAGAGTTCCCGTGATCATGGTGTCTCTTCACAGCCATAGAAACCCTAACTAAGACAGGTAAATCCTGGGTATGTTATTTTACTGATTTTATCTTCGAGGGTCTCACTGTGCAGCCTAGGCTAGCTGCGCTAGTTTTATTGATGCGCTGTGATAAAACATTCCAAACAAAAGCGTTTAAGAGGTGACAGGCTTTATTTCAGCTTACAGAGTCACAGAGAGTCACTGAGGGAAGTCGGGCAGGAACTCAAACAGGAAGCTTAAAAGACAAACCAGAGAATGCTGCTTCCTGACTGGTTCCCAGGGTCATGCTTCCCTAGCAACCTTTCATATTTTTAAAGATTCATTTTTTTTAAAAAAATTAGGTGTACATATATTTGCAGATATGTGCACATAAGAGAAGATATCCCACAGTGGCCTACAGCTGGAGTTACAAATGGGTTGAACTGCCTGGCACAGGTTCTGGGAACCTAACTCGTGTCCTCTGCAAGAGCCATTCAGGCTTTTAGCCACTAGACCATCTCTCTAGTCCCCCTAGTTAAATTTTGTATACAGCATGAGACCACCTGCTCAGGTAATGGTGCTGCCCAGTGAGCTGGACCCTGATATGTCAATTAATAATCAAGACTCCCCCCGCCCTCCCCAGGCTTGCCTACAGGCCGATCTGATCTGGGAAATCCCTTAATTGCCCTTCTCAGATGATTTTAGAATGTATTAAGTAAACAGTTAAATCTCACACTAGCCTTGAACTTGGGACCCTCCTGCTTCAGTCTTAGAAGGGCTGAAATTACAACCAGATGACACTATGCCAGGCAAGTCCATGGGTTTAATTTGGTTCTGAAAAGTCAGGAGTTGAGCCACTAAAGAATAATATGATAAAAGTTAGATTTTTTTAAAATTATTTTTTTGGTACCAGTCTGTGACTATGGGGAGAAAAGGAAGTTAGCATCATGAGCACAGCTGGATCTGTCTCTGATGAAGGGAGATATTTAAAAGTTAAAACAAAGCACGTACAATCTTCTAGGAAGAAAAAAGTTTTAGCCAATTAACGTATGGTCTTGGGGTCTCCTCTGCACAAAACCTACCCATAAATAGTGGTTATGGAAAGAGAAACATATTTCATGATGAACTATTAAAAAAGAAATTTACATGGATACCATTCAGAGATCCTACAATAAAGAAATTAAAAAAGAGAAGCCTAAGTATAGTGATAGATTTTTTTTCCAGTGTAAGGGATCGAACCCAGGACCTTATGATTAACTGCCAGCTACTGAGCCCCATCCCCTGCCCTGAGGAGTGGAGGTTAAGTTTCAGTGGTGATGGAAACAGAGATATGCGCTGCTGTGTATGGAAAGAAAATATGATCGCCTCTAGTGTGCAGCCAAAACAGCTTAGAGGCCTGGGCCCCAGGAAAGGGTGGACAGGAAAGAAAAGGAGATAAAAACACAATTCTAAAGGGCTGCCTAGAAAATAAAGGGTGAAGTGGCCAAGCAATGAAGGAATGTAAGAGTGTGGACGGGCTCTGCTAAAATCACACCCAGCGGTATGAAGAGCAGAAGGGAAGCAAGAGAAAGCAAAGAGAAGGGAACGGAAGAAGGGAAGGAAGTGAAGGAAGAGGGAGATAAAAAAGAAAGGGGAGTAAGGGCAGAAGGATGGTGCTCAAGGACATTGGCATGGGTGGGCACAGCAGTGGGAGGAACTCAGAGCTGGGGTCTCAGAAAAAGTAGAAGTAATAAACAAAGTAGAACAACAATAAAGCATACAGAAAATCTTTCCAATCTTTAGCAAAATATCTTAAACTTCTTGGCAGAAAGTTGCACCATTCCTAGATTGGGAAAGAATGTCTCCAAATTCCTAATACCAGTGTATTACTAGAGAACCTTGAAGAACTGTGGGATAGCCAAGCAAAGCGGTGAAGCGATTTTGTCAAAATGAAAACAGAGCATTGATTCCAACCAACCTCCCAAAGCAATGTACAACCTACGAAGCTCTAAGAACAGAGAGTTTTAGCCAGGCAATGGTGGCTCATGCCTTTTATCCCAACACTCGGAAGGCAGAAACAGGCAGATCTCTGAGTTCAAGGCCAGCCTGGTCTACAGAATAACTTCCAGGAGAGCCAAAGCAACATAGAAAAACCCTGTTTTAAGAACTCAAAATGAATGAATGAATAAAAGACAAATAATAAAAATAAAGCATAGACAGTATCATCTTAAATATTAAAGTTGTCAGAATTTCACTCAGGCCTAAAGAAAATCATTAGCTTTAAATATTAAAAAATTCAAAAATTATTTTATGTGATTACCTCATGAAGATTCTATGAGATTGAAAACATAAGCCAACAAAGGAATAACTTCAAAATGTTACTGCAACAGATCAGTACTGGAAACCGAATGTATCCCAATGCAGGATTCAGATTTAAACAAATACTGGCATTGTCTTACAGAAAACTCCACGGTGATAGAAACCTGGGGAATTAGAAATGTTATGGGCAGCAAAAGTTTGGGAATTTAAGATGAGACGTGAAATGTTCACAGTGATTTTTTTTTCTAATATTTTTCACAGATGGAGACCAAAGAAAATCAATTAAAGCTGACACACAGTGGAAAAGCAAAAAAAACATTTATTCAATGTTGCCAAGGTAGTCATAAAAAAAGATGAGCACAGCTACCATGGGATGGGAGGGAGGCAGAGGAAAGGGAGGCCAGAAGGAAGGCAAAGCCTTTTATTGTTATGCATGGTAGGGGATTAATGGGTGAGGATAAAAGATACTATGAAAAGTTGCTACAAAGATAGGCAAACACACACACACACACACACACACACACACACACGCACACACAATCATATAAAGCTTCAAACCTGTTAGAAAAACAAATCCCCTAATCAATCAATAAAAACTGCTACATGAAAAGTAGTTACAATAAGATCAACAACACAGAAAAATCTTCAAACCTGTTAGGAAAAAAACACACATAAATCAATAAGGAAAAGACTACATGTAAAATATTAAAAAGTAATGAAATAGAAACCAAACATAAAATACCAAACCTAAGAACAAATGTATGTGTCATATCACTACTCAAAACTGACCTAATTTCATCAAAAAGGAGAATATTTCTAGGAAAACTCCATCCTGTATGATACAGAAGACAGAGGCAGCTGGGCATGGTGACTTGTGTCTTTAATCCCAGCACCCTGGGAGACTAAAGCAGGAAGATGTCTGTGAGTCAGAAGCCAGCCTGGTCTATACAGCAAGTCCTTAGCCTGCCAAGGCTGCATAGTAAGAGCTAGCCTGTCTTAACATTTAAAAAGAAAGAAAAAGAAGAAGAAAAATTAAAAGAAAGAAAAAATGCAAAGAGATCAGGAATGATTGAGAATAAAATGACTAGCAGGCACTGTGGTATCAGCCAAAGATCCCCATATTAAGTTAAGTACTAAGACACTGGGGTTGCTGAATAGTATCTAAGGCACAGGAACAGACAGATTCTCAATATTTGTTTACCAAAAAACACAGCAAGAGTCCTGGGGTCAAATTATCAGTAATACAATAAGAAATAGATGAAAGTCGGCATGCCCATAATCCCAGCCCTTGGGAAGTAGATGGCAGAAGATCAGAAGTTCCAAGTCATTTTAAGTATCTAATGAACAGCTTTAAAATAAAAGAGAAGACCTCTTTTAGATCACAGAGAATACATTAAAAAAAAAAAAAACTTTAGGAAGTAAATATAGGATTGAAAATGTTGCTTGGACCCAGTGCAGTAAAACAAAACCAGGAAAATCAGCCACTTGCTGAATATTTAGTGGCTCTGCTATCAAACAGCAACTCAGTCAAAGGGGAAAATAATAAATTGAAATTACAGAACACCTAAACCTGACAATGAGATTCTGATGACAAACACATACGTGATTCAGGCGAAGCCCTGTTTGTCACTGGCGATGTCACCCTTAAGGAATTACATCGCTGGGCAGGACATAGACGTGAACGTTTTGAGCACTGAGCACAAGAAACTTGAAGCAGATCTAGAGCAGAGACAGGAGGGATCCGGTGAGGAAAGACACAAACTCAGAGTCAGTATATTACCGCAGAAAATACGCAGCGCTCCTGATCGCCATCTCGGCAGCCGATACGTGCGCTTGGAAATTAAGAGAATACGATGCGTGACAGCCTCTTTTCTCTGCAGAGATAAACCTCTCAGATACACATCCGGCATCAGGAAAGACACTGACAAGTGTAAAATGCTCTCTTATTTATGCAGAATTATGATTGTTATGTAGACAGGACAGGGATAAAGGAAGAGAGTTAGGACAGGAGAAGGGTAAGACACACACTGATTGTAGGCATATAAACTATTTCTAGAAATCTAAAGAAGAAAGTATAAGATACACATGCACACAGTATAAAAATATGTTAAAACATTGACTGAACACGTTGTTTACAAAGCATGTGACAGGAGAGAATGACTCCAGAAGATGCCTTTTGTACAACACGATTTAATTCAACTTTTCAATTAGATTTAACAGACTCACGAGCTTTGGTTTTGGTTTTATTTTGTTTTGTTGCTGTATTTTTTTTTCTGAGCACTGCCTAGCCCCTTTTATGATAAGGCATGGGTTTTGCCTTCATCTTTATAAGGTGGGGCCAGAGTGAGTTGATGCAGGAAATACTACAGACTATTCCTGACCATTCTCCATCAACACAGTGACAACTACAGGCTAATCCTGGCCATTCTCCATCAACACAGTGACCATAACAGGCTAATCCTAGTCATTCTCCATCAATACAGTGGCCACTACAGACTAATCCTGGCCATTCTCCATCAATACAGTGGCCACTACAGATATCAGCTCACACCCCATGATACCAATCACTGACAAAAAGCTCAAAACTGCTGCTTGAACTGTAGAAGAAGCCCCCAGTCTTGTGTGGATAAGGGGAGCATTAAGGAACACACATCAAATTTAGTATCCTCTTGTGTAATATTCATTCCTAGTCTCACGCCCTTGCTCCACAGGTTCCCAATAGATTTCTGTATGTCTTGTGTTTTAATTCTCCAACTTTGACATTAATATTTACTCACCTGAGAATATATCCTTTGAGGTGTTAGTGAAGCCAGGAGATGATGAATCGTTGCTAAGGTACCTAAACCCTAGGTCCAGTTGTCTAAAATATTCACAGAAAAAATATTTTTGTTCATAATCTTTTCTTTATGCCATCTTACAGAAGGTTATGTGTCACTCTTAACTGAAGAGACTTGACTGAAATAGTAGGCACTATTCTCCTGCATCATGAGCTTCACTGGAATGTTGAGAATGGTAAACTTGTTGACACCAGGATTGAATTTAGAATTATCTGGTTCTAAAGCCATTATTCTTACTCTAACACCTGAGGCCAAGGTTTCACATGCCAGAAACAAACAGCAAAAAAAGAGAGAAGGAAGAAGCAGGAGAGGAGAGGAATGGAAGGAGGGGAAAGGGAAGAGGGAGGATGGAAGGGAAGAAAGAGGACGGAGGAGAGGGGAGGGGAGGGCAGAAACATGCATTCATGTTAGGCAACATCACATATAGGAAAAGATCAATAGCTGAAATGACAAAAACCATATTGAACAAAGCCAAAACAACCATTAAATGCACTGGTCACACAATGTTAAGAGACCTCAAGGTCATTTCACGCCCTGGATTCTGAATGTATTTAAGGCATCAGTTGGGTTTTGTCCTACAGACTGTTACCAGAGACTTTTGACTGACAGACAGAGGATGAGATTTCATTGGCGGCTCCCTCCTTGCTTTCTTCTGCACCCCTGAAGAACAGGAACGTAAGAGATAAGCTAATGCAATAGAGTTAACGATTTAAGTTATGCCTTATTCTTTTCAGGCAGTATTTCTTTTGACATTTTCGAAAAAGGAGGGGGAAAGTGAACAAAAAATCTCACCCCAGGGTCCTGAGCTGCAGGTGGCATCAAAGGAGCAAACTCCAAGAGGAAAGGAAAGTTCCATTCATCAGCTCCCCACTGGGGAACAAGGATTTGTGATAAGGGCCCATGGAAGATCCCTGTAAGACACAACCATCTACTTTTTTTGGTCCTGTTTTCCCTGGTGGTAGCGGAATTGATTTTCTAAAACATTCTGATGCCTAGGAGGTGATTGACGATGGGAAGCAGCAACGCTAATCGGAGCTCTCGTTACCAGACAGAGGAGGGTGAGAGGCACAGCTCTCAGCTGCGGATTTGGGCTTCTAACAGACATGTGCCAATGTCTGAAGACAGTTTTGGTGGTTGCGGTTGTGGGTAGAATTAAGTCTTATATCTTGAAGACGGAGACCAGGAAGAGTGTTTGGGAGAAGTAGTTCTGGGATTACTAAGACCAATATGTGAGTTCAGATGATCTGTTTCCAAAGCCCTAATTCTTTCTTTCTCATAGCTCGATGTTGAGGTTTCAAAAGGGAGAGAGAGAGAGAGAGAGAGAGAGAGAGAGAGAGAGAGAACTTTAGACAACAAAACAAATTAGAAATATTCTCATCTTCCAGCAAAAATATTCTGACCCCAAAATGTTAAGTGACAAAGTTAAAAAAAAAAAAAAAAAAACACCTTGGTTTCAAGGGAGTGTGTGTGTGTTGTCACAGTAAAATGATATCAGGATGTAGTATGTGGTGTGTGTGTGTGTGTGTGTGTGTGTGTGTGTGTGTGTGTGTGTGTATAGGGGGGATTAGTAGACTCCATCTATTCTCTTCCAACACCCAGGCATCTACTGGGTGTCCACAGTTCATCAGCAAGCCTGAGGCGAGCATTTGACCAATCAAGGAACTATGTGCTTGATGATAACGTTGTGGGTAAAATAGTGAGGAGACCAGGCACAGGTTCAGCCTAAATGTTTCTATTATAAAGAAATAGAGACTTAGATGGGGCTGGAGAAATGTCTCCGTGGTTAAGAGAAAGACTTAGACTTACATGGGAATAAAAGGATTATGAACTGTGCTCAGCCCAAGAAACGAGACAAATACAGAGCTGGTACAGAAAATACCTAGAGATCAGACAATGATCTCAGGGAAGGAAAAGTCTCAGGCATGAGAAAAGACAAGGAGAGATGCAGAGAAATCCTGCAATCCTTTCTCATCAGTTAATGTATACTAGACGTTGGCCCAGTAATTCCTAAGGTGGTACTTCCTTTTTCAAATTAATAAACAGAGTTCTTGCCTATCTGTTGAGGACTGAAAAAGTAATTTTGAATGGTATTTCTGACTTCATGGTAGAATTTAAATTCATCTGATTAATTTCAGTGGCTGCACGATAGGCCACAGTGATAATCACTAATATGTGAACATTTTGATTGTTTCTCCTTTTTTGTTTGTTTGTTTTTTGCTGTTATATGATCCAGTCAATGATCTGGAAACACCTTTGTTTATCTATGATGTTTCTGTAAACATCATGTGACATTCTCACACTCACCTTTAAAGATGTGCAAATTTAGTCTTCCTTCAATGAATGGGGAAACCAGGACACAGGCAAGTTGAGAAAAGCAGCCAAGGCTCTAAGATGGGAAGCAAGAGATTGCATACTGAAACACAGAGTCGGACACAGAATCTGAAGTCTCTCTTCCTAAGCGGGGAATCCTAGATTTTGTATTGTGATTTTTTTTTAAAATGTGCTGCTATTCAGAATTGAAAGTAAACAAAAATATTTGAAGCAATGATTTACAAATAAAAATTTCTTTTTGTCAGTATCCATTCTGGAAGTTAAAAACAACTAAAAGCAGGTCATGTTTTTGAAAGACTCTGGTTGGCTCGTGCTACTAAAGGAAGGCCAATAAAGGACCCAAGTCCTCCATCTACTTGACCATTTCTTGCAAGTCTGGTAGACCAGTGACATATGTAACTCTATGGTCTACTGGCAGCAACTTAGAAGCTAGGGTTTTACAGATGCTCTACTTGGAGACCCCAAGTTACCCAACAAGTCTCCCAGAAGCACAAGGAGCCCAGATAGTCTACAGCATCCTTTCTGGATATTGTCCACATCCCAAGCCCTCAGGTTTCAAGGTACTCTTGAGAATGTTGGGACAGTGAAAATGGTAGCATAAAACACAGGTTAAGGACACAGGCTGTGAAGGTGACCCAGGGTGACTTGTGTAAAGCCTTGTGCACAAGGCTGAGTCTTTTGGTCAATTTCCTTACTTGTAACTGGGCACTACATTAGGGCCTTGCAGGCCTACTCCATAGGTGTTAGCTGTGATTTTGAGTTGTATATTATTTAATATCTTTATAGCAGTTAAAACAACATTCCCAGAGCTAGCATTTTGTCAATAGTTTCTGCACCTTTAGGTCTCTGTAAGCTTTCTTCCTTAGTTACAAGTCAAATGTCAGAAGATACTATGCAAATGAACATAGCAAACCCTCCATGGATCAGTTAGCACCAGTGCTCTAATCCTAGCAGAATTAGAGAGATTTTTGTTTCTGCATATTGCCTACATCACTTTATTTTTTATTAAAAATGATTCATTTTAAGAATAATTTTTACCATTTCAACTAATCAGAGAAAATTGAATGACTAAGTCTAGATTATAAAAATAGATAGCACCAATGTTTTTCTTAGTGTCTTAACTCTAGTTTCTTAACCTCCCTAGACTAAGCTGTGATTATGACAACTATAAATATTGTCTCTATCATCCTTGTCACCAAATGCTGATATGAGTGTGATGTTGGCGGGGCAATTCTAAGATGAATTATTGTTAAAATACTCACTCACTTCTCTCCTGTGTCATAAGGGCTCAATCATAGTTGCTTTATACTTCCTAAGAGAAGGAGACAATGTAAAATGTCACAAGGTAATAATAAGAGTGGCATAGATGCTCCTAGTAAGAAACCATTCAATTATGGAACTCACTGCTGTGTTTTATATTATTCTATTCTGAAATGGCGGAAAGGCATCTTTACCTTTCCTGGAGTAATGAAATCGAGAGACACAGCATCAACAGTGGCTTCTCAATTGACACACTGGACAGCGGTAGAGATGAAGAAAACTCAGTGACTTGATGCTCAATCGGTTTCCAGGAGTTTCCCTTCTTTCATCCAGAGAAAGGTTCCTTCGGCAGCCATCAGTCTGCATCCCCTACTGATTGCAGCTCGACTCTGCAGCGAGTCCTCGGAACCCTGGGGGATTTTCAGAGCCCTTTAGAGAGGAGGGAGTCTCGATGACCTTTCAATCCAACAATGCTTAAAGACAAGCCGAAACGGGGTTTTGAAGGCACAGCGAGCAGCAAGGCACTGCCTGCCTCTGTTCTTTGCTAGGCAGTTGCACAGTCTTTCTTCCAAAAATCTAGGTTTCAAACGTGGAGAAAGACATTCGAGTACCGTCCGCTTTCTATATAAAACAATGTAAAACTGAAGCTAGGTATCCAATTTGATTGATGGATAAGATGAAGATGTGGGGTGAACCTTATTATTAAGACTTTGATTAAAAAGATCACACACCAAACGATCATAGTTAGGAACATCTGACTAGTCATGGCACCTAAAATAGTGAGATAGAGTGATTATTTTGATTATGTTTGAAGGATTTCTCTTCTTCTTCTTCTTCTTCTTCTTCTTCTTCTTCTTCTTCTTCTTCTTCTTCTTCTTTTTATTATTTTTTGAGACAGGGTTTCTCTGTGGCTTTGGAGCCTGCGCTGGAGCTAGCTCTTGTAGACCAGGCTGGCCTCGAACTCACAAAGATCCTCATGCCTCTGCCTCCTGAGTGCTGGGATTAAAGGCGTGCGCCACCACCACCCGGCTGTTTGAAGGATTTCTTCAAAACTTCTTCAAATATCATCGTAATCACTGGACACTGGAAGGTGTGGTTGTTGTCCCGTGACAATGAGGGCATGGAGAAGGTTGGGGGAGGCGCAGGTATGACTCCACCTCCTCCACCTTGAATCCCTTCCATGAATCTCTTGTTGAACTCTGTCGTGCTTACTTCAGCAAGCCTGGACCTCAGCTGCACTGCTGGGCAGTGACCCTGGTAGCAGTGAAGTATGAGAGACAGTTTTCTGGAAGCTTCTGGGAATGGACGTGGTCTCTCCTTCAGTGAGAGTCAAAATCTCCTCTATTGATCAGGCTCTCGCGATATTTAAATGTAAAGCCTAAAATCTTTTTTTTTCCTGTTTCTTTTATTTATTTATTTATTTATTTATTTTTTATTGTTAAAAGCAAAATTTACATTTACTCCCCTTGTTCCCGGCCCTCCCACTCCCCCACTACCCCACCGCCCTCCCCCTGCTTCCTTAAGATGGTGCAGGATACCCTGTCCTATGGGAAGCCCTAGGCTCTCCCCCCTCCATCTCAGTCTAAGAAGATGTGCATTCATATAGAATAGGTTCCCAAATAGTCAATACATGCAGAAGAGATAGGTCCCAGTGCCATTATCGTTGGCTTCTCAGTCAGTCCCCACTGGCAGTCACATTCATAGAGTCCAGTTAGGTCATTTGCTCATTCAGTCTTGGTCCAGCTGGATTTGATGAGCTCCCAATAGATCGAGCACACTGTCTCTGTTGGTGGGCCAGTCCCTCATGGTCCTGACTTCCTTTCTCATTTTCTCCCTCCTTCTGCTCTTCCACTGGACCTTGGTAGCTCGATCCCTTGTTCTGATGTGAATGCCTAAAATCTTTTCTGAGCTAGCCATCTCCCTAGCCAACTCCCAAACTGATTTTTGATGTTTTCCTTTCTCTTCACAAATTAAATAGGGCTCAGACAACAAAATGCCAATGAAAATGTCCCTCATCTAAAACCATATGCTTCTTGGACTATGATAGTTAAAAATTACATTACAGGTTTTCGTGAATTACATTACAGGTGTTTCGTGAAGCTCCTCGCTTTATGATAAACTCACCCGGCTTAGAGAAAAAGCTGTGATTTTGTTGCCTTTAAAAAAAAATGGAGAAACTAAACCATAATCCTAGCAAGAGGCATGGAAAATGTAGATCAATTGATTAGTCTCATCAGACGTTTGACAAGATTCTGAGGCGGCAGCAGAAGGATGTGCACAGACCCTACTTGGATCTCTTCGGAAAACAACCTGCTCTTACAAGGGCTTCACCCTCTAATCACTCGTAATGTATCTTCAAGCAGGGGACGCACGGACCATTGGAATGTTCTTTCCAGTCGCCCGAATCTAGGCTCTTTTCCACATGCCTGTTAATTAAGAAGCAGATTCGGCCGTCTCCCACATTTCAATAATGGGCTAAACGGTTAGCATAGAAGCTGGAGGGCCAATAAACCAAATGCTTGCCTACACCGCGCGTAATCTCTCCAACATTAATGCTGCCAGTCAGACGGCGGAAAGATTAAGTACAACAAAGAAACATACTCATTAGCTTTTAATGATTGTAACAGACAGATACCATGGCTTTCAATTGCTTTTCAGAGTCTGGATGCTATTTTTATAATCAATGCTCTAGCTAAGCATTCATCATTATAGAGACAAATCCTGTAAGTCACACACATATTTCTGTCTCCTTATGACAGACATTGATTTAGAAAGGCAAGGCGAGATCCAAACGTCAGGAAACAGCTGGCCTCCTTAGATAAGGAAGCCATTGAACTGGCTTTTAATATTGTTAGAAAAAAAGAAAAAAAAAAGGGGGAAAAAAGAGAGAGAGAGATTTGCTGTGTGAACAAACAACAGACATCTGAACTACCTACGAGAGACAACACAATTTATAATTCACCGAACATAACTAAATTATTACGTTTCTTGGTAGCTGGCTTGGGACTATAGGCAATTTTTTTTTCCTTCCCAAATCCGATCCACTTGCTTTTTGCTATTGACAGAAAACTGAGTCACTCTGAGTGAGAGAGTTAAGGAGATCTCTGAAAACCTGAGATATAACGACGCTGCAGGACCTGGTAGGCCGCTCTTAAAAGCCCAGGTAGCATTAATAAATAACCCCAGAAAACTTGGCTTCCTGCTTCTGTTAACGGCCCCATGATTCAGTCCATACAGATGCGCCAGGCTCCCAGAATTCATTTGCACTTCTCAGAGTGACTAGTAAGGAAGCACTGACCGCTCAAATTTCAGGTCCAAAAGTGAAGGTGAATTTTATTTTAGTTGCCAAGAATGTTCCTCTTTTCAAAAACTTTAATCAGAATCTTTTTTTTTCTTCCCCAGCCGTCTTAGGGAAAAATCTCTGCTGGAACCTGCATAATCTCAAGCTTTAAAGAAAAGCCACATCATCTCTTCTGTATTTGAAGCTAAAAGATGCCTTAAAATGAAAATATGACTAAAGAAAGACAATTCCAAGTCTCCAGACTGTTTTCAACACAGATATCTTCAGCCAACAATATTAGGAACCAGACTACCGGCAGTGATGGCTGTGTATCTATGAAATAGGTCGGGGTTCTAAGGATGGAGGTGGCCACTGAGTGGAAGGAAGGGGATGCCGATGTCAATGCTGATGCTGGTTTTCAGTGCTGGAAATCAAACACAGGGCCTTGTGCACGACAGGCAAAGTACTCCGCTGCCCAGCTACATTGCTAGCCCTCGTCTGCACACACAGAATGAACCTTGAACTCTCAATATGGCCCAGGCTGGCCTCACACTCGGCTCACTCTTGGCTCACCCTTGGCTCTGGCCCTGCGAGTGTGTGCTACCACACCCAGGCTAGAGAGATGTCCTCTTCATGCACCAGTGGGTGACAACAATAAATACCATAGGTTCTTAAGCTTTGTCCTCTGTCTTTCTTCCCAGGTTATATTTTGCTCTCATGTAATGAAAGGGAGTTCAGGCAATAGGCCTCTAGGATTAAACGAGCCAAATATTAATTTTCAATTAGCAGCACTCCTGCATGGAACAACTCATTGGCATTTATAAAATCAACCTGAAGACAAGCCCTAAATCCTTAGTTTAGGAGGGGGATTAAACTGCGTTTTATGGTTTTTTTTTTAAATAAAATTATTTGGATTTCTAATTCTGGTTATTCTTCCTTAGTGCTTTGACAGGTTTGATTTTCCAGGAAGTACGTGTTCAACTGTCTTCAAAAAAAAATAGTAAAAAGTTATAAGTAGGTACAAAATGGTTCCTAGTGCATTGGACAGAATTACAAATGAGCACCCTGCCATTGTGCTTTATTGAAAACAGTTAACATTAGAGAGCATTATTAGTGACAGGGTAGTCATGAAATTATCCATAATCCTACCGTGCAAATACAATTATTGTATTTGCATTCAAAATTGCAGCTCACTGTCTGTGCGCATTCTTAATTCTCATATTGATTGATATTGACTATTCTCAAAAATGAGAAACCTGTGCACAGAGTTTGGAAGTTCTCTCAGGAAAGGAAAGGAAAGAAGTCGCTGAGAAGAAAAGGGAGGGAGAGGAGAGGAGTGGCAGAGAATGGGCCATCTAGACATGTGGCAGAAAAGTGGTTTATAAAGAGATGGAGAATGATGGTAAAGACAGAACTACAGGAGGAGTTAAGGAAATAAAAATAAAGTGAAATACCCTGAAAGAAGGACTTAAAATATTCTCGGCTATGGGGCTGGCAAGATAACTGGTCAAGTGGAGGAATTCCCATGCATGTCAAGTGCTATAGAATCCTACAAATGTGCAGGGGAGAAGCTAAAACCCACGAATTGCCCTCTGACCTCTATGTGCACACTGTGTCAGGTATGTTCCTGTACCCCTACGCACATATAATACATACACATATACACATACATAAATACATATACATACATGCACATACACAAAATGCATACATACATTAAAAGTTTGGGATATTAGTAAGATAAAGGAGCCCAGACATAGACAGGATAGGGCTTCGTGGGGACTTTGTTTAGCTCTCTGTTCCATCATCTCAACACGAGGCTTCAAACTCAAGGTCACACTCCTGTGCGACCGTGCCCACATTCACACTCAAGTTCTATGTCTGGAAAGGGAGTGGGGTAAGCAGAAAGTCAGAGAGAGGGTGCCCGGCCATTTGAGCAACTATTTAAATTGTTCCTGAAATACCCACAAACTTCCTCTTATGTCCCATTAGCCAGCAATTAGTCAGAAGACCACAAGGGCGGTCAGCTGTGAGGGACCATTCAAGAGAGAAGCTGAGCATCAGCTTCTGCTCAACGGTGAACCTTTAAGTTCACACTGAAACATTGTGATGTGACCTCACAATGATGTGCTGGTGATATCCTGCCTCAGCCTCTGTGACCTGGCACAAAATTCTCCTGAATTAATGCGCTCAGAGTACTTAGACACAGTGCCTGGCACAGAGTAAACACTTAAGACAGGGTGGTGAGTACATTTATTTTCAACTTTTAGTTTACTGTTATGTTATATTACATAAATAATATATTTATTATTACATACATACACACACACACTCTCTCTCTCTCTCTCTCACACACACACACACACATATATATGTATACTAGTATATTGCTTCCCAGAATTTTGTATGTCTTAGATATGTATGTGGAAGCAAGTCAGACTTCTTAACATTCTTCAGCACCTTAGCTGTGTTGTACGGGGTAAAAAAAATCTTACAGTTGTGGCATTTGAGATTTGATAAGGTTTTACATCCTTGCTGTGGTTTTGTGACAGTTCTCTGGTCACCTTTTCATTGCCACATGAGACATTAGGTAGGGCTGTACTGTTCCTTGATATCCAAACTCTACACGGCTTTTGAGAGTTGTTTTTATTTCCCATTGCAGAGACTTGAAAAGTGATCAAATTCACTCTTTTTTTTAAACTGTGTTTGGATCTGGTAGGAGTCATGCGTGTAAAGGTGAGAGAACCTAGGATTGTAGCACGTAGCTGGGATTTCAATACTCACTAGGCTGAGGGAAGAAGAATTTGGGGCATAGCAAGAAAGAGTCTATTGAAAACTTAAAAAAATTAGCAGGGGCAAGTGGACAGACATACAAAAAAAATTCCCAAATCAGAAATAAGAGGGTTTGAGGTAAGTCACCTTTAGCAACCTTAGAATCATCCTCGTGCACCATGAGGTTGTGGTCTTTGCTCCCTGGTCAGGCTTGCTCCTCTTCTAAGGAAGCCATGGTGATGCCTAGTGGTTTGTTTAGAAATGTAATTTCTTTTTTTTTTTTTTCTGAGACAGGGTTTCTCTGTGGCTTTGGAGCCTGCGCTGGAACTAGCTCTTGTAGACCAGGCTGGTCTCGAACTCACAGAGATCCGCCTGCCTCTGCCTCCCAAGTGCTGGGATTAAAGACGTGTGCTACCACCACCGCCCAGCGAAATGTAATTTCTTTATCAGGAGCTTGGCGAGGTCTTGGGTTCTTCTCATTTTAAGATGCTTCTCATCCAAGAAGATGCTAAAACTAGTCTAGAATTTCAGGCCAGTGAGTGGTCTGCATTCAGACCCCAATCTCATTCTGCCACTGCTGGTTTCTGTCACCCCATCTAGGCCTTTCGCAGCTCTACCCAGCTCCTGCAAATGAACTCAAGCAATTGGGCTGCCGAGGAGAAACTTGCAGCCAGCAGAGGCAGCCTCATCTCTCACGGAAGGACTTGAGCTTCGTCTCTGCTGATGGTCTTATTTGTGTAAGATTGTGAATGGAGAGATTAATCTTCTTGTTTGTTTGTAAGTTGTTTCTGTGAGCACTGACCAACATGTATTGACGCGCACAGGGAATTGAGCCAGCGGGGGGAGGGGACTTATTCTTTTGGAATGATACTGGGATTGTTTCACTTCAACTCAAAGAATAAGATTTTATTATTATTTTTATTGATGGTGGTAAGGTGTGTGTGTGTATGTGTGTGTGTGTGTGTGTGTGTGTGTGTGTGTGTGAGAGAGAGAGAGAGAGAGAGAGAGAGAGCTTCCTTTTCTTTTTTTCCAATTTCACTACTTTATTTTTTTTAATTTCTTTTTTTTTTGAGGGGGCAAATGTAATATAATTGGATTTTTTTCCTTTTTTATTGTTAAAAGAAAAATTTACATTTACTCCCCTTGTCCCAGGCCCTCCTGCTCCCCCACTACCCCACCACTGTCCCCTTGCTTCCTTANAAAAGCCAATACATGCAGAAGAGATAGGTCCCAGTGCCATTATCATTGGCTTCTCAGTCAGTCCCCATTGGCAGCCACATTCAGAGAGTCCGGTTTGGTCATATACTCATTCAGTCCTGGTCCAACTGGATTTGAGGAGCTCCCAATAGATCAAGCACCCTGTCTCAGTTGATGGGCCAGTCCCTCACAGTCCTGACTTCCTTGTTCATCTTCTTCCTCCTTCTGCTCTTCTACTGGACCTTGGTAGCTCAGTCCCTTGGAGAGCTTCCTTTTCTAACCTTATCTCTAGGGTAACGGATTCCATTGATCAGGAAGTGTGGTGCATCTTAGCCTCACATCTTTGATCTTGTTCTAATGACTTGCGAAATTCCACAAAGCTGTGAAATGTTACTGACAGAGTTGGCTTCAGTCATTTAAAAAAACAATGACAGACTTGGGACTATCATATTCAGGGACTCGTGGTTTCTGTATTACTTAAAAAGGAGAAAATATGGACCCACAGACATGTCTCTCTAAAACTATGGCATTAGATGATATGCAGACATGCGCAGCGCTACCAAGATCAGGTGCAGCCGCTGTCACGGCCCTTTACAAGTGGGTATCCTACATGGCAGGAGAGATGAAAGGGCCAGTGAGCATGCCCATCAGCACCGCTTTCCCACTCTGTGAAATAACTCTGCTGTTACAATAACAACAGCCATTCGTTCAACCAATCGTTCAATCTTTGAGACGCTCTTCAAGTGCCAGCCCCGGCTGCATCACTCTACCCATTAATTCCTACTAACCAACCAGCGCCAACCATTCCAAAAGCCTCCTGGACAGGGCTGGAGACCGTCACAGAGCTGTCAGGTAACTTCCCAGGCCACATAACTCGTGACTCTGAATCGCCATTTGAGCCAAGCGCCAATAGCACTGGGCTCGATCACATGCGTCTGTGATGAGCAAGAAGGCCTCCTACCTATCGAAATCTGCAGAAAGTCAGGACAGAACAGCAGTTGATATTTTTACCTTATCTTCTATTAGCTGAATGATTTAAGGTTGTTGATTGTCTACCTAGCTTCCATATATAGTCCTCCATAAACAATATGTACACCCAAGGATTGTCCATCTTCTGTAATCCTACCCCGGGAAATTCCCCTTGTAATTTGAATGTGTGTGTGTGTGTGTGTGTGTGTGTGTGTGTGTAAATTCCCCTTGTAATTTGAATGTGTGTGTGTGTGCGTGCGCGCGCGTGTGTGTGTGCATTTCATACAATGCCATTATGTGTTTCAGAACTTGCAAGGAAATGTTTAAGAACTCGTCAGGTAAATATGGTAGTCATGATTAAAACTGTTCTCAGCCTCGTTATGAAAACAACATTCTCAATCTGATAATAAAGATACATTCATTGTATTTGCCACCATCGCCTTTGGAGATGTGAACTTGACTTCAGAGCGGGGAGCGCTTTCAGTTCTCCCGAGTCCCCACCCCTCCCTATAGTGCCAGGCAGGCCAGCTACATCCATTTGCACGGCTACCCTGGACTATGAGGGATTTTCTGTTATCTGTCTAATAACAGCCTACAGGCATTCCGCTGGTTGAATGCAAGAGCTGTCGACATACAAAGTCCAGAGCTGAGAATCAGGAAACAGGATGTAGGGTTTGTAATAGTAAGATTCTAATTCACGATATGTACAGTTCTAGAATCTAAAACTTAAGAAAAAAAACCCACCAACACTTCTCATAATGATGTTTTAAAAGGTGAGAGTACAAAAAGGAAACTCTCTCCCTAGATGAATGAGAATCTACAAACCCATCAATCTTTTCATCCCAAAATAGCTACACACAACTTATCTTGTGCATTTGGAATAAGGAGAGAGGTCACAGATTTCTGCAGGCAATAGCTAGACTACTGAGAAAGAAAATTCAGAAGAGAAAGGACTGTTGGTAATTGCCCTTCAGGTGACACTGGCTAGTAGATTTAAATAGGTCACACACGTCGGTCTAACAAGTCTGAAGATGCCCCCAAGACCCCTGGAAGCTTTTGGTCATGGTAGCTGTCACTGCCACGTTCATTCTCTCAGTAAGGAACACTTCCCACTTTCCACCCTGAGTCACACTCCGTCTTATTTCTACTCTGTCGCTGTGGAAAGATGCTATGACCCAGGGAACTTAGGAAGGAAAGCATTAACTTGGAGGCTTGCTTACAGTCTCAGAGCCTGAGTCCCTGACCATCACTGGGAGCAGGCAGACAGGCATGGTGAGCGTGAGTCCCTGACCACCACTGGGAGCAGGCAGACAGGCATGGTGAGCGTGAGTCCCTGACCACCACTGGGAGCAGGCAGACAGGCATGGTGAGCGTGAGTCCCTGACCACCACTGGGAGCAGGCAGACAGGCATGGTGAGCGTGAGTCCCTGACCACCACTGGGAGCAGGCAGACAGGCATGGTGAGCGTGAGTCCCTGACCACCACTGGGAGCAGGCAGACAGGCATGGTGAGCGTGAGTCCCTGACCACCACTGGGAGCAGGCAGACAGGCATGGTGAGCGTGAGTCCCTGACCATCACTGGGAGCAGGCATGGTACTAGAGCAGTAACTAAGAGCTTGCATCTGATCAACAAGCATGAGGAAAAAAGAGAGAGAGAGAAATGGAATGTCTTGAGCTACTTTTAGAATCTCAAAACCCACATCCCCAAGTAACATACTTCTTCCAACAAGGCCACACCTCCTAGCCCTTACCAAAGAGTTCCACCAGCTGGGGACCAAACATTCTAACACGGGAGCCTATGGGGATGCTTCTCATTCCAACTGCTAAACACACTACACCATGAGGCGAAATGGCCCAAACAATCTCATTTGGGCTGAGGATATGGCCCAGTGGGTAAAGTGTTCTCCCAGCATGCAGAAGGCCTTTGGGTTCTATCCCCCATTCCACCGATTTCCATCTAGGAGGAGAAAACCAGAGTATAAACAAAGAAAGAAGATAAATAAGTAAACATTATTAAACAGTGATCAACGGTCCACCAAAGGGGGGCGGATAGGAAGGCAGGAACCACTCTGAATATCACCACATGTTTTGAGAGTGCGAGAGAGCTTACACGGCAGATAAACGCTTCAAACTGAATATCCGGCTTCCTGATCTTGAGATGACTCAGCCCCCGTCTGCTCACTGGCATCTATTAGACCTTTGCTCTGTTCTCTTTCCTTTATCTGTTCCCTTCCAGATGTGCTAAAGCTGTCTACTGTGGATTAAAAGTAGTTTCATTCCTCTTTGTTTTCTCTCCAGTGACAGAAGCTCATTCCTGTTTCTCAGATCAGTTTCCCTGCCAAACCAAGAAACGTATATATAGCACATTGGAAAACCATCCCGAACCTGTCTTCATCTCTGTTCACTTTGTAACTTTCCTCGGTGTGATACGGTTCTCAGGATGGATGCTGAGCCATGCTGTGGCTACTGAACAGCCAGCCCAGATAAGTGTCTGCCCTCGTGTGGGATGTTGGTCCAGACACTTTCTACTCAAGCAGCGGGAACTTTGCCAAGTGAAAGTTCTCCCAAAATGCAAGGGAGATTTCCACATTTACTTTCTGCTAAGGGCATGGTATACATCACGGGGCGAGTATGAACACAGCCATCGGAGCAAAATGATGACTTTTGTTCTATTTTCAGTTTCATCTTAGGCAGGACTGAGAAAGCTCCCGTTAAGAGTTCTAGCCCGTATGTTGAGCTGTGGATGCTAAGGATAATGAACCACTTCTCCGTGCTTGTCACTAAAAATGGCCAAATCATTATAGATCTTGGTAGTGCCTAATGGCCCGAGGCAGCAGGGTTTGGCGAATGAGTATTTCAGAGCGCAGTGACTCTCGGAACGCAGGCTAGACCGTGCAGGTATTTAAGTGTGAGCCACATCCTCGTCAATTGAGCAAATGGGTCTATAATAATTAGAATACTGTAAACACAGCGACACGGTCGCTGAGCTTTTAAAGAGAGATGCTTTACTCCACTGGGAAGGGAATGAGCTCTGCCTTGTTAAGAGATGCACTCTTCGTTTCCAAGTGGCAGCAGCTTGGCGGAGTGGAGAGAGAGCCTCATTTGTGAGAGCACCCGGCCCCTCAGCCGCCCTCATCTGCAGTCCCAGAACGGTCGATGACAGGGGCAGGGTAGGTGACAGCATCTGGGCTCTCTCTACAGCTCTTCTCTGGCAGTTTCCATCTCAATGAACAGGCCTCTGGCTTCCTCAGTCAGACCGGACCAAGATGTCACCTCTGTACAAGAGCTTGACACGCTGGGGAAATAAACGGTAGCTTTTATTTTTAAAACGATTCAAGATATTTATTCCGTCCGCAGAAATATCTCCATTCTCTCGCCCTTCTTGTAGACAGACTGCCTTCCCAAGAGACATCGATACTATAATCTCATCTAGAAAGAGAGAACGTCAAAAGAAGCCATCTCGATCCACAGCCGCCGTCCGAACGCAAAGCACACGGGAGGGAAAACTTTCTGTGGCTTCAAAGGAAAAGAGAAGAACGGTAAAATGGCTTCCTTAGTTATAGCTCTGGAATATTTTTTGTTGACCTTCTCTGAAGGTGTTATGAGAGAGCTGAATACACTATAACAAAACGGCACCCAAAGTAGGTCAAGGGGTGGGGGTCAGGCAGTCGCCTGCTGAAGTTTAATTAGTTGAAGTTATCAGGTCTGGAAGGACTACTGCAGAAGCCCAGGAAATTGGCTTGCAGGAAATAGAAAAAAAAATAAGTCTTCTAGGAACCCTTTCAAGAAGATATGACCTAAAAAAAAAAAAAAAAGAAAGAAAGAAAGAAAGAAAGAAAGAAAGAAAGAAAGAAAGACGTGGTTGATGTTTGATTGACTGTTTTGGGAATGTCATCTCCTAAGGGACAAGGTATGTGTCTTTTTTCATTATTTCCAGAGTTCAACTGGCCTTAGGCACTTAGCCAGTAAAGATTTGAACCATTTGTGGACTGAGAAAAAGAGGGATGTTAGAGAGGCTGTAAGTCCCTCGCTTACAGGGAGGGTCTGAGTTACAAACAAATATATATGCATTTAAAGGTGGACTCTTATCTCTTCTTTCCTCGGGGGAAGAGAAAAAAAAAAAGGAACAAGAAATTCCAAAAACTGTCCTCAAAGGCAAGAAGTTCTTCCTAATGTTTCGTTAGAATTTTTCTTAACCTGTCAAGTCTGGGAGCTGATAGCAGCTGCTGAGAATGGTTCAGGTAGCGCCACTCAGTTCCCAGGAAGACAGTGATTAAGGCTTCTCCTTCCCAGGGTTCGCCTCCTGGGGAGAAAAACGTAGGTCTTCAGCCTTGCCTCACAAGATTGTTTCCCAAACCATTAATAATGTTTTAAAAAAATGATGCCTTCGAGGTTTTACTCCGAGCTCTCAACACCCTTCCATGATCAAATTTATGGCCATGAAAGCATCAGCCCGAGAGCATCCATCCTTGCCTTTAGCAGAATTGCTCCTGTCTTTGACAGAGTGACCAAGGACCGAAGTAGTTCTCAGAAGACAGAAGAACTCCCAGTGCTAAGAGCAGGAGAGACCTGACGTCACCCTACCAATCCAAGCCCACTCTGCCCTGCCTCATAGAGAGGTTTCAGGGACGACAGTGGAGCCCTATTTATTGCTCTATACCTCCTTGGTATCTAGGATGGGTTCTGAGCCTCTCAATGGGGGCAAGGAACTTAGACTGAAATCATTTTCTGGGGTTGGAAAGATGGGGACACAACACTCTTTTGCAGCACAGCAGTAGTGACACTGAGTATGACCATCTGCGGAAGGGGTGTCCTGGGCATATCAGGGGTGTCATTTATATTATGCAGTGTTTTGCAATAAGCCTGTCATCTGCGCACCCTCCCAACAGTGACACACCCCAAATAGCTCCAGAGATCCACTTGCTATTCTCTTGAGCATGCCTTCTTAAAAAATTTTCCATTTCCAACCCTCTTTTGCCATTATTTTTTTTTGCACAACCCTCAGTATAAACTTTATAAAGTAGGGATGAAAATAAAACATTTACTAATAGTAAATCACAATGAAATACAAAACAATTATTTGGCTTACAAATATTCTTACCATTTATTAAAGATGAAATAAAATTTGCATACTAAGAAGATGCTTGCTTATTTTTTGCATAAAGATTTTGATCTTGGCTGAATATTTGATGCTGCAGGACCGAGAACATCTTCAACAATTTTTTTTTAAGACTTTGACATTTTGGTTTTAAAATTGTCCATGCTGAGAATGCCGCTCTATATAAATACTCAGACAAAACGCAGACGTGTGTTTAGGGCCATTTCAGAAACGGAAATGAAAGTTCCGTTCTCAAGCCAACGTTCTTTAATGCTGTTGTTTTAATCAAACTCAACTTGGCAGCATCCAAATCACAATTTTAAAAATCACTTTAACACAATGTAAGGCAAAGATATATTAAACTGAAGCTTGCGTGTTTAGAAACAGCTACAGCAAATATGTTATTTTCTATTCTGGGGCTGGAAAGAGGGTTGAGAAGTTAAAAGCGTGGGTGGCTCTTCTAGGGGATCTGATTTTGATTCCCATCACCCACATGGTGGCTCTCAACTGTTTGCAACTGTATTTTTTACCACTTATTAAAGATGAAAGCAACTCGATTTCAGTCATGGCGCATCCATAAGCCTTTACCCCTGTTCAGTTTCCCACAATCCTCCACTCAAGAGCTGGGCTTTTGAGAAGCACAGGTATACAGAGTGCTCTTCTCATCCTTCCCACAGTGTGATGCACGAAGGGGATCGTAAAATCATTGTAGGGATGTAAGGCAATATGGGAAGAAAAAAAACCACTGAACACAAACAGAAAGGGAGAGGATGAGGCAGAGTGGACTAGCACCCAGCAAGAGCAGAGTAGAAGGAAAGAGGAACAGGGCCGAGAGGGACAGAGAAGGTAGAGTGGTTAGTAGTCAATTCCAACTCCTAGGAGGATTCTTCTGGCACACCCGTCTAGACGGCCAACATTACTTTAACTTGATTTTATGTGTGTTGGTGTGAATGTGTCAGATGCCAGGGAACTGGAGTTACGGACCATTGTGAGCTGCCATGAGGGTGGGAATTGAACCTGGGTTCCTCTGGAGGAGCAGGCAGTGCTCTTAACCATTGAGCCATCTCTCCAGCCCCGACTGCCCACGTTAAAGGTTATTCAATTAGACGATCTGGGCAGGACTGTCTTAATTACATCGATTGGTATGTGAAGACACATCTTAATTGGGGCAAACCCATGCCCTAGGTGGCGGTGACTGTATGAAGTGGAGAGAACAGGCTTTTATTTATGCTTCTCTCTGACTATGGATGTAACATGACTAATCTCTTCAGATTCTGGACTCCTTGACTTCCTGACATAATGGCCTGTGTATCCCAGAACTGTGAGCGAAAGTAAATCCTTTTTCCCTTGAACTGCTTTTCAAGGTATTTGATCAGAACAAGAGGGAAAGAGCCTGAGACAGTGTATTTCTGTTGCTTTCATTGGTTGAATAAAGAGACTGCCTTGGCTTTTTGATAGGCCAGCCATTAGATGGGTGGAGTAGACAGAACGGAATTCTGGCATAGGGAAGGCTCAGGGAGAGCCACCATGAAGCTGCCAGGGTCAGACATGCTGAATCTTCCCAGTAAGCCCACTACCTCGTGGTGACTTACAGACTATTAAAAATGGGTTAAAATAAGATGTAAGAGTTAGCCAATAGAGGCTAGAATGAATGGCCAGGCAGTGTGTTAAATGAATCCAGTTTGTGTGTAATTATTCTGGGTATAAGCTAGCCAGGGCCAAAAGCAGGCCCACAGCCGGGAGCCGGGTGCCAGGAACACAGCCCACACCTCCTACTTACAAGACAGGAGGAGAGAGTGAGTGACGGGATATGGGACATGAGAAGAGGAGGAAAAGGGGGGAAAGGAAGGAAGGTAGGGAAAGAGAGAAGAAGTGAGGCTGGGGAAGGGAAGGAAGGAAGGGAAAGAGAGAGGAAGGGAGAAGAACTGAAGGGAAAGGAAGGAAAAAATCGCAAAGGAATGAAGGTTTCACATTGTAGTAAAGAAAGGATTTGACAAACTTGCTTCTGATTTATATATATTAAACTATGCATGGTCTATGTCCAAATATAAAATTATCTTCCACTATAAGTCATGGTCAGAATGTCTCAAAAACCTTCCGTTGGCCTCCATGTCATGGGCACACGTTATTCCAGATTAGGACACCTTCATACTCCATCTCCACCTGCCCCCACTCCCCTGCTCTGGTCGCTAGTGATCACTTTTTAAAAAAATCAGTCCCATGTTTGCAAAATTTGAAGGGTCCTACAGGAAGTGCCCCTCTCTCCTTCCATTGCATCCACACCTCCAAATTCTCAACATGGGGAATTTGTCTGAAGCGCAGAAAACCAGGTGCCTTGAACAAATCTCATATGAATATTCTTTAACCTGAGCTGCTCACGGCAACTGTGAAAGCTCTCAGAGAAATCCTCTCCCGGTACAAGTTTCTCTGACATGACCTCACTGTGTCCCCGCCGCCCCCAAGTTCTGTAAGTATGGATGTGCTTGGATTCGAGTCATTTTTCATTCTGGGCTGCATCTTACCACCTTTCTCCAAGCAAGCAACTCTTAAGGGGAGGTCGTGTGCCCACAGCATTTTGCTTTAAATCAGGATTATTCAGCCCGCAGCTGACTGTCTCGGATTATGCACAGACCACACCTCACAGACAAGGTGATCATAAAGCCGGCCCCAGGGGAGCGTGACAGAGTGTCTAGTAAAGAAAATTGCTGCCATTTTCACCTCCCAACGTGATGAGCACTGCGGGCTCGGGGGATTTGTAGATCTTGATCAGGACTCACCCACGCCATTAGAAAGAAATGATGGCGGGTTTGGTTTGTAGTGGAAATAAACTTTGCCAGTAGTCCATCAGAGATATTTGTCTTGGTCCATCATTCGCTTACAGCCGGGATGTAAAAGTCAGCTGAAGGCAGGATTTGTGTTTTGTGAACAGTGCCGGGCATAATCAGCCTGGCTGGCCTGACCTCAGGGGCAGAGAATAGGAATCCCAGAAGCTATTTCTCCACAGTGTTTCTGATCAAATCCAAGAGAAGCATGAGGATGAGAGATGGGGAGAGACTGGGGGCTCCCCCATCTGTTGCTTATTGTCATCTTACTGGGGATGCTCTTGGTTGAGTCCCCTACTTGGTTATGTCCACCACTACATTCAAAGATTGAAATCCTGGCAGTACCCCAGATGCAACTTTCTTCATTTTATTTTATTATTTTTTTTGAGATAGGATCTCTACTCCAGGCTTGCCTTAAACTTGATATATAGTGGAGAATAACCTTGAATTTCTGATCTTTTCTTGCCTCCATCTCCAGAGGGCTAGGATTACAGATGTACACCACCACACTCCACAGATATGGGTGACTGGAGACTGGATATGACTTCCACTGGAGATTGAACATGGATTTTGTTCAGGGTAAGGTCAACACTCTGCCAAATTATAGACATCTTCCGCACCTTGACTATTTCAAGAACTCATTAAATTGCATTAAAGTAATTAGGGTGGGCCATAATTCATCAGGATCTTTATAAAAGAAGGACTTCTGCAGGCAGATACACAGGCTAGAAGAATCTATGGGAGGACTGTGCTGTTTTGCCACAGCCAAGAAAGAACCAAGGTCTAAGAAACAGACTGGGGATTGATCCTTCCCCAGACCTGTGCAGAGAGCAGATCTGTGGTCTCTCCAGAGTGGGGACAAAATTATTGCTGAAGCTGCTCAATGTATGTTACGTTGTCAATGCACTCCTAGGACAATATAGCAGGAATAAAATTAAATCAATACTTCCTCATTGCCATACACAAATACACACATGCTACACCCCATCTTATACTACATGCATACCTGCCACACACACCCTGATACCTTTCTTTATATTTTGGAGATAGAATCTTACTATTTACTCCAGGGTGGTCTTGAACTCATGAGCCTACTATCTTAGCCTTCATAGTGCCAGGATTACAGGCTTTAGCAATCATGTCTGGACATTTTCATTTTTCTTAAAACTTCCTAGTCCACTTTATAGTCCAAAGATCTCATCAGAAGAATTGGCTTAGAACCTACTAAAGTAAAAATTTCCAGAAACTGGGCCCAGAAACACTGATTTTTTTTTTATTGTTAAGGAAAAGCCCTTGATGCTGAGATCATCTTTGTTCCCATCCCATTGCATTTTTTACTGGATTTCTCCAGGATGGGAGTAAGGAAAGAATTAATCTCTAGAATTAAGCAGTCCAGACACGGACAATAAGGAAACAGGTCCAGGAGGATGGCTGATGGCTCAGGATGGGCCCGATAGCCATTATAAGGGAGTTGGGGAAAGCCTTCTGAGCTTGGTGGTAATAGCAATGTACAGCAGACAAAAATTTGGACTTTCAAATCCAATTAGAAATCCACAAGAGTACTGAACCTCAGCACACACCGAGTTTCTAGGGGGACACAATCAGGACCACTAATCGAATAAAATTTCCACTTGAGTTGGGAATTGATGAACTCAGAAATGACAATTCTTGGCTTACGCCAGGTCCAAGAGACAGCACAGATGTGGTCTTCCCAGGACACGGCTGAATTGCCCTACCAACCTTTTGAAAACTACCAGAGCAGCAAGAGTCTTAGATCCGATCTAATGCCAGTTTCTGGATTAAAAGTAACTAAAGCAACATTTGCCAGCGAGAAGCTCTTAGGCATACTTAAGTCTGGTACCCACGGAGCAGAGCGCAGCGAGGTTGCCGTGTGTGCCTGGAGTGCGGCTCAGAGCTACGCGCCCTGTGGTTGTCAGAGAAAACCTGGTTTGCAATCTGATTTAGCCCCTCAGTGGAAGTTGAGCTCCTCTGCATTCTCTGTAATTATACCAGGTACATTGGAGCCAGAGGAGGTCTGGGGTAGGAAGCTGCTCCCATCTCTAGTTCTCCACGAGAACTCCTCCAGTGCTTATAAATATTCTAATCAAAAACTGCATCAAAGAGACACACATTTCCATAGCCCAGTTTCCTTTATGATCAGAGGTTGGATCAAAGAGAGCACAGACCTCCACACTCCCTGTTTCTCTTCATTCCCTTTTCCAGGTCCAAAAAAACCATATTTTCAGATTTTCCCCATATGCACGTTCACAGACAGAAATACATCTTACATTCTGAAGAATGTAGAAATACATTTTGTTAGCCTTACACAGTCTATTTTACTTAAACGTGAAAAATAACTTTTATTTTAGCACCCTAAGTCTCCATATAGCACACAACGACCTATTAAATTTTAATCTTAGTATTCAATTTTAAAATAGTATTTAGATTTCAATTACACCTTCAGTGTCTGTAAGGAATGAAAATGAAGTCTCTCCTTTTAATTAAAAATGTTTTAAAAATCTCTCTCAAAGTTGACTCCCCTCCTTGGTTGATTAATTGATGATGGCTAGGTTAAGTTTGAAGATTTTAACTGTTGACTTTTCTCTCAATATTTTAATGGCATCTCTTTCTGTTTTAGTCTTAAAGACCTGGAAGTGAGAATACATACTGTGAACATAAGTAATTTCCCTAACAACTTCGTGAGAATTAAGGAAATTAGGGCATGCTGCTGTATTTGTTTGCACAGCTTACCTGAGATTATAATGTCAATGATTCTGCCTTCTTTCTGTGAAGGTGCTATTGACCCTAAAATAATCTTATTACAGACTTTAAAGACAGTGCCTATCCAGGAAATAAGTAAGCTATTTTGCTTCACAGGTTCAATTAGATAAAAGGACTCAGAATATATTTAAATACATTAAATGATTTGATTCCAGAAACAATTTATTGACTAGAGCATAATGAAATACAAATTTTTCATACCATAAAGAGTAATCACTCACCCCATTATTCAAGAGATTGCTAAAGCTTTCCCAAGAAGGGGGTGGGGGAAAGCAAAGGGTGGGGAGAAGAGAGGGAGGATGGGAGAAAGAGAAATGGAGGGGTGGACAGGAAGGGAGGAGGGAAGAAGAAGAGGAAAAAGAGGAAGAGAAAGCAGAAGAAGGAGAAGAAGGAGGAGGAGGAGGAGGAGGAGGTGGAGGAGGACAGAAAATGGAGGGAGGCATGGATAAGGAGAGAACAGTGGGGAAGAAAGGGGGAAAAAGAAGCCATGCTGCCACGTTCCGAAGCTCCCAGAACAAGCTTACTGAATCAGATGGCATCTCTTTTGATCTGCCATTGGGACTTTTGTGTGATAAAATCACCACCACCACCCCACCCCCGCCCCTGTGCTCTTCATGTGCCCTCACAGCTGTTTGGTTCTAGGGCTTTTACTTTTGAAAGCTGGCATTTCTAGAGATCTCTTTCACCTCCTCCTGTGATGCTAACGTGATCCCCACCTTCCCATGCCATGAGAGCAGAAAGTTCTGGGATTCGCCTCTCTGTCCATTGTTCCTTTAGCTTTGGAGAGAGTGCTCTTGCTTAAAGTCTCTTAGCAGCTTGCTGTGTGGACACTCAGCACTGAGTGACCCCAACCAAGTCCTTGAACCCTGCCCCCTCCCTGCATAGCCCCACAAACACTGCTTTCTCACCTCCTCAGCAAGATCAGGAGAACCAAGAGCTTTTTGCTTTCTGGAGCCCTAGTCCTCTCTACCTCCCATCGGTGACATGCGCCTCACTCTGATCTCTCCCGTCTATGGCTGTGACTCTCACAAGCCCATCATTGCTGAGCAAGCTTCCTTCATGACCACACTCGCACTCTTTTTTTATTTTTTGGTTTTTCGAGACAGGGTTTCTCTGTGGCTTTGGAGCCTGTCCTGGAACTAGCTCTTGTAGACCAGGCTGGTCTCGAACTCACAAAGATCTGCCTGCCTCTGCCTCCCGAGTGCTGGGATTAAAGGCGTGCGCCACCACCGCCCGGCTCCACACTCGCACTCTTACAACCAAAGGCGTTTTTTTTTTTTCTTTTTTACTGAAACGCAACTTTCAGGAGGTAAACATGAATGGATGGACTTTAGTTAGCGAACTCAAAGTACACAGATTCATAATTAGCATGCGTATTTACCAAGGTACGCCTCACCACCACTGCATCAAGATGCAAGCCTGGGACATTCCCAGCATCACACAAGATGATCTTTCACCAAGTCCAAACACCGTGACTTCTTTTTCTGAGTTATCAGCATTTGAATATGCTAGAGAATGAAACGTTCTCTACCGAATACGTGGCTGTGGGTGAGAGCCTGAGATTGTCTGGGCTGCCCTGATATTCCCACGCCCTTCTGTGTGGGGCAGACCCTCTTCTGCATGCTAAGGGTAGACACAGCATCCTGAGATGGATAACCACAGGTGCCTCTCCAGAAGGCCTTTCCTTTCTATTGTCTCATTTTGAAGTCAGGGCTTGACACTGTAACCAAGGTTGTCTTCTGTTTTCCTGTAAGCTTCCTGCCTTAACATCCTGAACATTGAGATTATGGTGTCTGCCACCTCACTTAGCCAGAAACCCGTTTGGAGAGCTCTGTCTGTTCCTTGACTATCAAGACCCTGTTCTCTACAATCTCATGGAAGACTCAGAGGAGGAGAGGAGCAGTGTCTGGTCTCACTTCAGAATCCAGAAAACACTGCCATGTACCGAAAGTTCCAGAGGGAAATAAAGTAAGGTTGCAACGCAGAGGTCAGAGACTGTGCCCGAGGCTGCAGTGTCCACAGCGGCAGAAGAGTGCCCCTCTCACAGCTCACCTATGTCCCCGGTGCTAACTGGACTCCTGCTATGTGTTCAGTGTTATGCTGTGCACTGGACGCGCGGTAGCAAAGAAGATCTCAGAGCACGTGTGTTCTGGGAAGCAAAGTCAGCAAAGCTACAGGGTGAAATGTAAAGCGCCATTAGTGTTGGATGCACTGGAGGACCGGAGAGGGCGTGTGAACGACAAGATGGGCAGGCACATTTGCTGGGCGTGGAGTGGCTGAGGAAGGAGTGGGTGCAATGGAGAACAGAGGCACTGGGCTAACAGAGTGCCACACAATAAGAGATGGCACTGTTTTTATAATCCCAACTCCAGAATAGTGTATTGTGATCCTCTCACCTGTCTTTTTCCCCTCCCCTCCCCTCCCCTCCTTCTCCCTCTCCTCTCTCTCTCTTCTCTCTCTCTTTCTCTGTCTTTCTCTGTCTCTGTCTCTCTCTCTCTCTGTATCTCTGTGTGTGTATGTGTGTGTGTGTGTGTGATTTTTCTGTTAGAAATTCAGACTTCCTCTTTCTGCCGACCCCTCTAGAGAGATTGTAAACTTCTGGTGCACAGAGAATAGTTCCCACGTTTCTTTCCAACATTCCAAAATACTACGCTAAGAAGAGCAAACACGCAATCCTCTAACCTCTTATACCCCTTGGGTCCATGGCGCGAGCACTTTCTGACCTTACTAACACTTCCAGAATTCTAAAGAACTAATTGCACACATCAAAGCCCTTATTGCACATTATTGCCATTTCCTTCAGCTTCGTTTGCAGCGGTGATCATTCAAGCATATACCAAACCATTAAGGCATAGCATCCTTCTCCACAGGGAGCCTCTATCCACATTGCATCAACAATTGTGAGCTCCACGGTATGGACAACACATAGCAGCAAGGGCTGTGGTGCTGCAACTATGCAGTGGGATTTATAAGACGAATTCCCACTTCTCAGCAGCCATCAATGGCACAGCTAAAGAACGTGAGAGTGAATCACTCAAATGGCCAACACTCTGCACCAGAACAAGCAGGAACCAAAATACATCTTAGACATAAGCGCCCTGAGTCAGGGATTCTTAAGAGCAAACTTAGAAACACAAATATTCATTCATTTACTTGGTAGGCATTTATTGAAACCATGCTACGTGCTAAAATCAGAAACACAATGGCAAACAAAATCGACTTAAATCACTATTAGAAGAAAACCTCCATTGATTAAACATTCATATAAAATGCTACCAAGACGCGTATTATGAATGGGAGCTCCATGGACTATGAGAGGGAAGGAAACGTGGCCAGTCCATGGAAGACTCACCTGAGAAAGTAGACCTAGGGCTCAAACTTACAGGGTAAGTGAATATTTACCTAGGTAAAGTGGGAAAGAACAGGGTTCCAGAGAAAGGAAATGACCCACGCAAAAGCCCCGAGTTAGGAGGAAACGTAGCAGAGGTGTGGGAGATTACCACACTCATGAGAAACGGGCACGGGGCGACTGGCAGAATAGTTCTGGAGCAGCTGGTGGGAGACCCGATGGTAGCAGGGCCATGTACCCTCTCCATCACCCTTTCCAGGTTGGCCCTTCCGGATCTGCAGCCCCCAAAGCTGAATTTTCGTTAGCCAATAGGCATGCTCCAATAGCTGCCTCGTTTATGCATACAGTGATAAAATGAAATTCAAGACATGAACAATTGATAGACAGATTTGAGGGTGTCTGTGAGCTACGGAAATGGGGGTGCGGAGAGGGGAAAGGTGGGGTGTGAGGGGCGGATCCCTCAACAGCAGAAGCAGGTTCCTCGCCTTCCTAACGCTGCTCCACACACCCAAACACTAGAGTGTCGACTGTGCTCTTAGAAGAGTTGGCAAAACATTATTTCTTTTGAAAAGCATATAATCAGGTCTATTATTATGACTATTACTTACAGCTAAAATTAATATTTTGAGAAAAATGGCAGTGATTTCAATGAAAAGGCGACACTGAGGGGGTTTTATGTGCCTTCCAGAGTCTTGGATTATTTGAATATTACTACGTTTTGCTAATGGACAATCACTCTGATTTAACTTACAAAGCTCCGAGCAATCAGTGTTGAGAATGACTTAGTTATCTCAGTCTCGCGAAGTTTTCCTGCGCGATGAGTCTGAGACCCTGATGATATTTATTCATTACATTTTTAATGATATATCAGGTTACCATAGCAATTCTGGTTCCCTGGAAACTTCCCTCTCTCAACACACATTTAGTGTGTGCAGCGTTAACAGCCCGATCCCATTGTTTGAGCTGTCTCATTAGCTCCAGTAATCTGAAGCTGTCTCAAAATGTTAAGCAGTAGCAATATGTTTTTTTTTTAAAAAAAAATACTTATTGAGGAACAACATTGATTTAAGGAAGCAGCTCACCTTCAAATCACCCTTGCTCCACAAGGCTTCCATTGACCCTCCAAGCCACTATCTTTATTAAGTGCAGGCATAGCTGAGGGATTATGTCATTCTTTGGAATAATTAAATATATACTCTTTTATATAGTTACTCTAGCAATTATTTTTATATTGGTCTTTCATCTCCTTAGAGATTATGGCTTCTATAAATTAGAAGCTGTTATAGTCAGGGCTGTGTTTCCCACAAGCGTGTTGAAGGCTCGCTATTGCTCCCACAGCTGAGACAAAATACCTGACAAAGCAGCATAAGGAAAGGTTGACTTAACGGTTTAGGCACGCAGTCAGCCATGGCCAGGAAAGCATGAAGGTGACCATGGCTTTCCTTGGGAACAGGACCTTTGCAGGTGACAGAGTCAGGTTAAAACAAGGTTGCTAATGTGAGTTCCAGCTGAATATGACCACCATGTCGTTACCAGAAATTGATGACTTGGACACAAGGCAGGTGTCTAGGAAGATTTCCGGGAAGATGAGAGCGAAGCACAGAGAAGATCATGAGACCCGAGGGCAGAGTGTAGATGTTGCTTCTGTAAGCCACGGAAGCCCAACGATCACCAGCCACTCCAAGACCCGGCTGTGCAACTTGCAGGAAATTTGTTTACACAGCCTTCAGATGCAACTACCCCACCAACACCTTGAACGCACACCTCATCTTTTTTTTTTTTTTGTTTGGTTTTTCAAGACAGGATTTCACTGTAGCTTTGGAGCCTGTGCTGGAACTAGCTCTTGTAGACCAGGCTGGTCTCGAGCTCACAGAGATCCGCCTGCCTCTGCCTCCCATGTGCTGGGATACACCTCATCTTTATAATGAAAATTTTCACATTTATTTTCTCGGTGCATGTGTGTGTGTGTTATGTGTTGAGCACACTTGCGTGTGTGTTATGGAATTCATGTGAAGGTCAAACGACAACTTGTGGCAGTTAATTCTTCCACCATGAAGATTGAATTCAGGTCACCAGACTTAGTGACAAGTTCCTTTACTGGACTGAGCCACTGATCCTGTATTAGACTTTTACCGTCTAGAACTCTAGTACAGCAAGTTTCTGGTGGCTAAGCCATGCAGTTTGTGGGAGTTTATTATAACAACCCCATCAAGTAATCAACACTACTGAATTAATATGTGTGCCCATGCTTGCATACAATAATTCCTATCATAAATAAGAATTTCAACACAGTGTTCTTTGATTTCTTAATTCATCCACTTGCTCATTTATCTATTCCGCAAACAGTGACTGTCACATCTGCTAGGCGTGGCTTTGACATGCCCGGGTGTGAGGATAGAAATATAAAGTAAATAAAACGCAGTTTCCTCTAGGTTCTAGTAATAATTTCCTTGTTTGTGGCTACTTGCTGTGTCTAGCAAAATTTATTCTCATTTTTTTTCTCTTTGGCCTGCACATTCTCACTTAATTGTTAGCATGAACAAGGAATTATTATCCCAAGTTTTCAGAAAAAGGCCAAGTCATTGAGGTTTAGTTTTGAGTAAATGACTAGAGATGACAAACACTTATTATAGGCACTAGGATTGTTGGGGTTTGCAGTCAATGGGAATCTCTCTACTTCGTTCTAACTTTTTGAGGTCCTGGAGACACAAAAATCTGAGTGACTCTGATTCAAGGCAAATACATAGTTAAAAGACACAATAAAACACAACATTGGTATTCAGGAAAGGAAGAAAATTGGTAGAATCTGATAGAATTAATAGGGGAGGTTTCTTTTGTTATTTACAATGGTGAAATCACACTTCCAGAGGCAGAAAAGAGTAAAATGATTATGGATACTGAAAATCGTGGGAATGTGAATCTCTCATTATAGATTCCTCAGGAGAGTGAAATTTTTGCAATGGTATTCTAGAAGCATCTAAAGTAATGTAAGACCACACATGGATCAGGAGTGTGAGACTTTTGCAATGGTATTCTAGAAGCATCTAAAGTAATGCAAGACCAGACATGGAGGTACTCGTGTAATGCTTTTGGATTTTATTTGGCATCAAGCAGGGAGCCATTAAAATAATTTAAGCAGAAGAATATGCAAATATGCTATAGAGATTAATGATGATGTATATTCAACTAAAAAACCATTCAGGGGATCATTGTAATAGTGGAGAGGTGACAGATTAAACAAGGGTGCAGACTTACGAATGCAGCAGAGATACTCTGTTGTAAAATATAGCCTGAGAAGTGAGAGGACCGTGACATCTTTGTGTGATTGTAGGGATAGTGACACTGCTACCAGATGAAGGGGAATTGGGAGGGTAGGTTGGCCTTTGAAGGAATGCTGATGTGGAGCTATGAATGAGGCAGTTGGAAATGCTGAATTCTGATACAGAACAGATATGAACTAATGTCATGAATTATGGGATAAAATGCACTAATGGGACTGCTGAAGTCATTTTTATGAACAAGACTGTCGTGCGTGGCAAAGACGAGCAACAGAAAGCAAAAGAGGGAGAAAACAGTAAAGCCTCATCCTTTCAGATAGTTCTTGGCAAGCAGAAAATATCAACCAAGACCTTGCATTGGGTTCTCGGGGGTGAGGATGAAGAAGAGAAAATTGGCAGATACCTCAAGGGACAGGAAAGGGGGCATCAAGTGAGAAAGCATCTTACAAGTTGGAAGCCAGGCAATGGTGTTAAAGAAACGGCTGTAAAGAAAAAAGGGCACTTGAGACTGAACAAATTATAAGAAATTTACTCAAAAAGAGGAAGGGAAAGGGTGTGATTAGAAGTTTGGAAGAAAGAGACTGAGATCACTAGGGACCTCTGGCATCGTGGAGAGGTCACCAGAGTTGAAAGCAAGCAATTTCAGGATGCTCGAAGCCAGCAGCAGAGATGTTACTCTTAAGCGGGTGCTGGTAGGAAAACAGAAGAAACAGAGAGAACCAGAGGGTCCGGGTGTTTATTTCCCACAGAAGTCTGGATTCTATTTTTCTAAGAGATTCGTGGAAAAAGAAAGATAGGGAGGTGCTAGTGAGAAAAAGGGGTTGACTACTTCATTCTTCCCTGCACTAAACCGTTTCACAGGAGAGCTGGGGGCTGACATCCGTGGAAGCAGAGTCTAATGAAATACGACTGCAGGAAAAGACACATTTTAAGTAGGACAAGTGTAGAAAGGAAGGGGGAGTAAAATTTGTTCCTGAGTGAATTAATGTTACAACGGAAGGGGCCTCCTGAGGGATAAGAAGTGCACCCAGAGTTTGGGAAGCACCTCTCCCACATGCCTGGAAAGACTTTCTTCTATAGGAGAGTCAGAATCACACATCCATAGTCAATCTTCTCTCCTGAGACTGATATGAACACTACACGCTGAGCATTGATAAGTCATAGAGATAAATAGAGTGTGCCTTTCTCTATAGTTCCAAGCTTGTGGCCCTCTTCATAAAACCCAGGATTTTGTTTTCCTCTTTATTTTCGAAGCTCCGGGGAACTCAGCAGTTCCCAATAAATCCAATTGCAGGGAACTTGGCTTTGATTACTCTAAAGAGCCTCAAAGGTCTAGCATGCACTGGCCTCCTTTCCCTCCTTCACTGAATACAAATGTGATTAAAAGATCAGCAAGAAAACAAATGTTCCTGATGCAAACATTTGATGATGTTTGATGAGAGCAGAAAGTGCATTGGCTCTGCTTCCTGGCCTAATATCAGAAAAGATAAATGTAATCCAAGCCCATGGATTCACTGGAAGGAAGAAAATAACAGAGATCCAACTGCCAGGTACAGAATCCAGATTTGGTGCCCAGAAAGAAAGGCTCTCAGAAGGATATTGGTTAGTGCTTGGGATAGAACCCAGGGCCTCACACATGTAAGCACGTACTCTACCACCAAGGTACATCACATCTGTAGAAATAGTGGGTCAGATGAGATGACTTAAATAGGAAGGTTCCATGTCACCAAGCCTGACTGACCATCTGAGTTCAGTCTGTAAACCTATATAGTAGAAGAAGAGAACCAACTCCCTCAAGTTGTTTTGTATTCTCTACAGCTATGCCCTGGCATGGGAGTTGCCCACTCTTCTCCTAACACACACTTACAAACACATATACACACAGAGACACACACAGACATGCATACACACATATGCATATGCATACACACACAAATGCTTTTAATGTAAAAAATAACTATAAGAACTTGAATGTGGGGGACTGGCAGGATGGCTTAATAGATAAAGATGCTTGCCCCCAAGTCTAAGGACCTGGGTTTGATCCCCAAGACCCACATGGTGGAAGGAAACATATCCCACAAGAAGTTGTTTTCTCTGTTTCTCTCTCTCTCTCTCTCTCTCTCTCTCTCTCTCTCTCTCTCTCTCACACACACACACACACACACACACACACACACACACACACACACATATACACACACAATTAATTAGAATATTGGGGTGGTTTAAATGATAATGTTTCCCATAGGGTCATATATTTGAATGTTTGGTCTCCATTTAGTGGAACTGTTTGGTGAGGATTGGGAGGTGTGACCTTGTTGTTGGAGGAGGTGTGTCCCTGGGGTGAACTGTGATGTAAAGCTCCAGCACCATGCCATGCCTGTCTGCTTCCCACCATGATGTCCGTGGACTAACCCCCCAAAACTGTAAGCAAGCACCCAGCTAAATGTTTCCTTTCATAAAAGTTGCCTTAATCATGATGCCTCTTCTCAACAATAGAACAGTGACTTAGATACACATAAAGGTTACAATAGAAATAAAACGTTGACTGCAAGTCCTGAGGGCAACAGACTCCTGTTGTCCCTGGTGTCACCTCTGCAGGATATAACTTGTCACCCAATCTTGGCCCACAGATGAAAGGGCAGGAACAGAACCTACAATACCAGGTCCAGGAAGGAGAGAAAGATGAATGACTCCAGGTTGGGCTTGCAAGCAGAAAGTATTTAATGGGAAATTATCTAAAGATCATTCCTTAAGACTGAACCCATGTTGAAGTTGGGCCATGTTTTTTTTTTTTCTTTTTTATAAAGAGTAATGTATTTTCGATCATCACATTGCTCTTCCCACTTATATGATACAGTGTGGCATTTAAGTACACATATGCTAATGTATGGATCAAATCAGGGGGCCTACACATCTGTCACCTCGGGCAGACATCTTTTCTCTGTGTTTGGAAACATTCCAAACCCTCCCCACTAGGTATTCTGAAATATTTCGATTAGTTGCTATCAACCACGGTTTACATGCTATGGCATAGCGAGTGCTCTAGAAGCTCTTCCCATTTACTAGCTGTGCCATTAAAACATGCCAGCCATCCTCTCTAATCTGTTCCTCACTCTAGTTCCAGGCTCTGCTCCATAATAGTCTGTTTTCTAACTTCTTTGAGTTGACTTTCTTCCTCTTCTTCCTTTCTTCCTCTCTCTGTCTCTCTTTTCCTTTGTCTCCGTCTCTCTCTGTCTTTGTCTCTCTGTCTCTCTGTTTTTTTCTCTCTCTGAGAAATACATGCGTGTGGGCAGGTGCACTTACAGATGCGTGAGTATACAGAGGTCAGAATTCAATCTCATATGCCATTTCTCAGCAGCCATCTGCCCTGCTTCTTGAGGTAAGGCTTCTCACTAGGACCTGGGACCTGGGGCTAGCTGTTCAGAGAGTCTCAGGGATGCACCTTCCATTACCTCAGCCCTGGTATTACATTTATGTGTATGTTGGGGATGCTGGGGGATCAAACTCAGGTTACCCTGATTGTTGGCCACACACTTTGCCAACTGAGCCATCGCCTCGGCCATGAGATCAATTTTGGATGCTGATGTGTTGAACCAACTAAGGAACCAACCAGGAAGTTGATATGGAAAGTATCAGCATTCTTCACCGTTAGCAAACACAGCTTAGGCAGGCAGCACAGAAGGGGTGGGTAAAAGAGGCTCCATGGGCCGTCTCCACCCTCTGCTCTCATTACTCAGGATGTGTAGATGTGTGCAGGTATGTGCACCTGAGTGTAGCTGCCCACAGAGCCCAGAAGAGGGCGCTGAGTATCGAATCCCCCAGAGCTGGCAGACTTGTCTGACTTCGGTGCAGGGAACTGAACTCGGGCCCTTTGGGAGAGCATTAAGCACTCTTAGCCACTGAGCTAGCTCTCAAGTGCATTGTGTACTAATTCTAAATACATCCCCACTGGAACGCACACAGAATGGCCACTGCAGGCTTCCAACTGCCACAGTGACAGAAGAGCAGAGTGGGCACCTCCTACTTCGGAAACTCAGAGGAAAGATGGCACACAGCTGTGCACTTGCTCCTGGTTTCGTATGTCCACTCAGCTAATTCTTCCCTACTGTGGGGAGAATTGAGTGAAGGGTTCCTAGGAGAAAAAGTACCTTCTCGATGTCCCTGAAACATGAAAGAAAGGAATCAGCCAGCCTCCATGCCAGTCACTTCTGTGAAGGTTCTGGATGACCCGAGACTTATCTAGGAGGCCCTGAATATGTCCTGGCGATCCTCCTCAAAGGAGATGACTGACACTCAGACACCTGTGAGAACCAACCTCGTGGGGCAGAGAGAGAGAAGACTAGGAAGGGAGATCATTATCGTCTCTTAAGGAGTGGCTAAAGAAGAATCAGGGACTGTCTCCATCTCCTGTTCTGATTACTTAGGATGTGTAAGGATTTTCTGAATGGTTCTTGAATTGTCCCAAGAATGGAAGGGTTGACTTGATGTCTGGGATGGTCATCGGGAGATAGTGGGTCCTTTGAAAAGGGAGGCGTGATGGAAGATCTTTATATCACTAAAAGCATGCCCTAGGAAGGAGCTGCAGAATACTGAATCTTTACTTTGAATCATTTGCTTCCTGATGATAAGGTGGAGGGTTTTACCTTTCCAGAATGATGTGCTATCTCATACAAGCCCAAAGCACTGGTACTAAGTGATCATAGACTACCACCTCCAAAATGATGAGTCCAAAGAAACACTCTTTCTTTCTAAGTCGATCCCAGGCATTTACAACCATGATGCTCCACTTAAGATTTTGGGTTACTGTCCTCTTTAGAATCTCTGGTGGCCTTGAGCCCATGTTCTTGCAAGTCAACATCCACATGAACATATTATTATACTCTGTTTAGCCAGGTCCTATTCAGATAGATTAACAGGTTTCAGTGCTCTCCTGGCCCTCGGAGGAATTTGGGTTAATAACACTTCTCCAAGGAGTCAACAGACTGTTGGTTTTGCCTTTGGACCCCTACAGGAAGGTGCTAAACTAAATACCACCAGAGGAGAACAATCAAGAGAGAAAGGAGGGTTTTCAGCATGTGAGTTAGAAACTGGCACACCCCAAGGAGGAATAAGGGAGGGAGGCAGCAATGAAAAGGAACAGGCAAATGGGAAGCTAACAGTCAGGAACCTCATTCTGGGGCGAGAAAATCAAGGATGTAGAACTGGCTGATAAGTTGGCAAAAGGCAGGCAGGGAGAACAGTGCTGAGAAAACCCAAGTCACATGTTCAGCCAAAGAAAAGCACTAGCCTTCTTGTCAGGTAGCCCTTCAGGAAAGACAGGGTTCGGTCCATCAATGATGGTCTGACAGCATCACTGCATCTGAAGGTCGCTCACAGACAGGGTGCAAGGCAAGGGAAAGAGCAAGTTCGGATTCTGCCCAAAATGACCTCAGGTTAGAGACAGATGTGGAGCTGCATGTTCTAACTGTACTCGCTGGGTGGTGAGATGCTGAGCGAGTACGAATAAAAAGTGATGCACAAAACCTCTCCAAATCCAGCTTGTGGCTTTAACTGCATCTCGGATAGTCTTCAGGCAGCGCACTGCCGTGGGATGCTCTGTCCCTGCCCAATGCGTAAGTCTCTGAAACCTTACGCATTGTTCAAAAAGTGATTTGCCCAGGACTTGCACTTCGGCCCCTTTCCACCAGAGGATGGTGGGCTTGTGCAGGAGTGCGCACTCTTTGCTGCAGACTCTGGGCGGGGGGTTGGATAGAAGAGTTCAAAAGACATTCTGGAACCCACCCGCAAACACACCCCCCAGAGTCCATCCTCTTAACTAGTAGGGGGTCGAAGCGTGATGTTTTACAAACTTCTCCCCAGGAGCACCTGAAGCCAAGTTGGGGTATTGACTGCCAGCAGCTTTTCCAGTCTGCTGTCTTCAGAAAACAATAATGACGTCGAGATCAGAGAGGAGCAGGAAACGTGCATTTTAAATCTAAAGACACGATGCGACTTCCAATTTCGAGCCAAACCCCCCACCCTGCGAGACACGTGTAAGTCACACATAGAAAATGTCAGCAAAAATGGATTCCCCGGAGTTTGAAAGTTGCTTTAAGACCAGTTTCTAATACCGGCTCTCCAACCTAAGCATGTACTCTTAGTTGCCCAGCTCTCAAGAATCTGAATTGGTTTCACACGCATATGGATTTTCCATATTGCCCCTCAACATACTTTGAGATGGGCTCTCTTGGTGTTCCTCAAGCTGGTCTTAAGTGATCCCCCTGCCTCAGCCTCCCAAATAATTTGGGCAATAGGGACAAACCACCATGCCCATTGAGGATCTCTTATACTTTCTTACTTTAAGAAATGATGATGGTGGAGGTGGTAACGAATGCCAAAAATGTTTTTAAGACAGAGTCCTGATCAAGGTCCTGATCCTCCCACCCCAGGCTCCCAAATGTGTTGGAAATAAAGACAGGCTCAGCTTAGACAATTACTTCTTACGTTTTGAAAGATCTTTAACAGCTTGGTTACTATGAGCTTATCCACTCATTAGACAGATATTGGGTTTCCCTGGGTCCCACCTAATCAGCCAAATGAGACAATAGGAGGGTCCGGTTAAACTGCTAAGCCTTGAGTGAGAACGAGGTCATGCCTAATGCTGCCAGCAAATACACACATAATATTAGAGACACCAGGCACTGTCCTAAGTAGCTAAACAGAGAGTGCTCAGGTACTGAGACAGGAAGAGAGCTCAACGCCAGGCTGGAATACACAATGAGTTTGGAGCTTTCCTGAGTTACATGTGTGTGCGTGTGCATGTGTGTGCATGTGTGTGTGTGTGTGTGTGTAAATAGGGGTATATATCTTATATTGTCATAAAAATCATGATAAAATAGTCTATGAGACACTATCATTATCAATCTCATTTCATCAATTAAAGGGAAACTGAGAGAACTCAAGTGGCTTTCGGAGTAGGTAGGTAGAATTTATTCAACTACAAACAAATGCCAGAATTTTCTTTCCCTCACATCTGAGTCTTAGCTCTTTTAGAACCAATGAATGACTGTTTTTTTTTTTTCTTCACTGACTTGACTAACCCCAGGATTGGTTTATAAAATCACCCATGCCAAATCTATAAATACCAGCCTTTATGTCCTCTAATGTCCAAAGGTAGCGGGTATATTATTAGATGTTTAGGATGTTAGCTGCTAGGTATTACTTATCGGGATCGGCCATTATCTAAAAATAGGGCCTGCATGTGGATTGCTTGACTAAATAAAATAGGCGCCATTACAGAGCTTGCCCTGGCCTATTGCGATAAACGCCTATTGAGCATTTTCATGTGCTAGGCTCTGGAATAGCATTAGGCAGAAGCCTGAGTTTACAAGCCCTACAGTACATAGGAAGTATGAGTACTGTCTTTATCAATACAGAAGTCATCATACATAGAAGATATCAGTGTGGTTTAGAAAAATATTTTGGGGAGAAAGGAAAAAGTAGATATATTTCATCACATATGTTCTAACGGATTTCCCATACTTCCATATTGAAAAAATGGTTTTGAGATTTAAAAAAAAACTACGCTGCATATTAAAATGAATTAAGAAAAATCAATATCCATAATTGTCTGCTAAGGTATAAAAAGCTAAGATAAGAAAGTACTGGCATCAGTAAACACTGCCACCTACTAAGCTTGTAGTGACAAGCAACCTATGTCTTGAATAATAGTTAAGACAGAAAGATCTTATCAACTGTGCATTATTTTTTGTGCACACGGAGTGTTGGTCTTTGTGATGTACTTCATTTTGGACCACTTCCTGAAAGCACATCGAATCGAGTGTAGTACGTACCCCTTGCTAGGTGTACAGTACAGCCCTTGTTTGGTGAAGTATATAATCCTTGCTGGGTCTAAAGCATCACTTGTTAGCTGAGCGGATATTTGGATTGCCTTTTGTTAAGAAGGCAAAAGGGGATGTTGAAAAGTCACTTATCAATGAAATATTAAATTATAATATCGTTGAAAATTACCCCAACCTAGAGACAAAGGCTTTGGGAACCAGATACAAGATGGATAACCATTGACATGAAACAGAAAATATGGACAGGAAAGCAGACTTTGAAATTAATGTACAAAGAAAAGGTGTAAGTGGAAGACACTGTCCAAAGAGCAAATAGAAAATGAGAAGAAATACCCAGCAGGTCCTCCTGGGACCTCTCTCCCTCTATCAGAATTTGTGGTTTCAACCTCTCGGGCACTACTGGCCTTGTGGAAGCCAGAATGTAAACTTGACAATCACCATTCATCTCAGAATAACCCAAATTAAAACCCAGCAACAGCTGATGTCTGCAGTTCGAAGTTATGGTTCTGATCAAATCTGCAGATGTGCAAAAAAACTCACATTTGGACAGACCCAGGACATGGGCAGTATTGTTCAGTTCATAATATGTGAAATGAAATTTTATCAGACTACACAGGAAATCATAAAAGTAATACATTTAAGTTCAGCGTTTTATTTTATCCAAATTTGATGGAGGAAAAAAATCAAAGTTTTCTCTGTAAACATGGTTCTGCTCAGAAGAGATCCTCATTATTTTTCTCAAAAACAACTTAATTGCTATAGAGATAGCAACTCATCTTCTCTCCCTCCCTTAGATCCATTTTCCATTGTCTATTTTATATAATAATTCATAAAGTTATACCCATTTGGGGAAAAATACACTTGGCTCCTAATACATACAGAAAGCAAGTAGAAATGACCAAGCAATTTCAGAAGTCAGTTAAAGTTTTCATGGGCCAGAACTGCTAGTTTATACTCAAGACTTAAAACATATTTAAACAGAAAATGCACCATTTCAAAATGGGAAATAGAGACTGATTTTCATCCCAGTGTGAAATTTCACCATGAAAATCAATAAGTAAAAGGTCCCCAACCAATCTTCCCCTGATCTTCTGGGTAGTTTGGTTATGTTTTTGAGTTTCTGAGACAGTCTTGCTGTGTAGATCTGGGTAGCCTGGCACTTTTTATGGCACCCTCGACAACATCAAGTCCTTGACTTGTGATTATCCTTCCTTAGTCCAACTGTTGAGATTACAGGTGTCTGTAATAGCTTCTAATCTTGGGGTAAAATTCTCAGCTAGGAGGACAGTTTCGCCTGAGGGATTGGCCTCCCTCTGGACCCTTCCTGATTCTCTGTGTTGGCAAAGCCCTCTCCTTAGGCCCTCATCAGTCATGTTTGCATCTTCTGTATGTATCTCATTTCTTTTTTTACCATATAGACACTTATGAAATAATCTTATGTCCCTTTAAATCTATATACTATTTAATAAGGTAAAGTGATGTCCCTCTCATTTATATATTTTGCATACAAGTTCTTTAATCATGGCGAACCCCCATATTGTTAAGTTGTGTGTAATATGCTTGTGTGTGCATGTGTACATGCATGAAGGCATGGGTGTTTGAGTATCTGGTGAGGGAGAAGGAGTAGAAAGTCAATGATCTACCTTGTGTCCATTCATGCATGCCTACCCTTCCCATCAGACGAAGACCACACACATTTCCGTTCTTATGCATGTTGATATGTTATCATTCATCTGTCTGACTACACCTCTGAGCAGACATCATAGGGGTGGAGAATTTTACTTTTCCTGGTCACCCAGTGTCTCAAACGGAGAATGATGTCTAGTGTGTGTTATGTGTTGAATAAATGCTGAATGAGTGATCTCTGAAAGATTCAAGAAGTATAAGAAAGGCATAAGGCACAAAACCACCAGCTTAAAGAGGAAAGTTGGCCTTGCCTTACCTCTTGGAGTTATAAGCAACCACCTAATATTTGTCTCCCATGAGGTGGATAGACTGCTATTGCATTTCAGGGCCAGAACAGTGTTCTGTGATTCTCCAGCCATCTTTAAGTTTAAAGATGTGTTAACAGAGTGGGACACTGCCATGCTGTGCAGCTCATCACTCAAAGAAAAAGAGCACCAATGCAACCACAACCACAAGCCACTGGGCTGCACTGACTTCATCTGCCTTCTGGAAAGGGTAGATCCTGCACATGTTGTCCCAGGCAACTCATGGGACCCACTCATAAGAACTGAAGTAAATTGTGTAGCGGACAGGGAAGGATGAGGAGAGAAGGCAGAGGGAGTTTTTCATCTCTAAACCAGCAATCTAGTATATTTAAACAAGAACAAAATTGTAGTGGCGTTTCAATTGTATTTTAATAAATAAAACTTGCCTAAAGAAAGATCTGAGAGTAAAACAGCCCCATTGGTCAGTCTTACAGACCAGGTAATGGTAGCACATATTTTTAATCCCAGAAGCCACGCTAGTTTACCATAGAAACCAGACGGTGCAGGCCTTTAATCACAGTTGTGCACACCTTTAATCCCAGCCCTAGAGAGGATTATAAAACCGGAGGACACAGTTCTCAAACACAGTCTCATTCTGAGATTCCTGGAGGCAGGATCACCATTTTCTGGCTGACGTCGAGGTAAGAGCCAGAGGCTGGCTGGTTTGTTTTTGGGTCTTCAGGTTGAACCCTAATTTCAGTCACTGAATTTTTATTAATTATGCTCAAAAGCTATACCTGATTCTGTTAATGAGGCCAAGAATCTGAGACCAGATAGGTCATGGGCCCTAGAGGAAAACCCACTGTTATTCTGCAGAATGAACATATCAATATGACAATCCTCAAAGCCGGATCGCTATACCAATAGATCAGTGTGTTACTCAGCTCCCGGCAGATAAGGTTCTCCTTGCAAAGGACTGTAATTAACACAAAGCCCACAACTAGACAAGGCAGCTATTAGGAGAAATTGACATTTTTATCCCTAAATGGGGTGTCTCTATCACACCACTCCCCTCAAGGTTCAGGGATCTATGCAGGATAGGATGGGCAAAGATTGTAAGAGCCAGAGGTGACGGACGACTCCAAGGAAACAACCATTTTCAGACACAAAAAGGGAAGGTCTACGTATAAACTCACAGACAACACGAAACCTGCGCAGCTGAAGCACAAGTCAGACATCTCAGCACAGAGGAGGGAAACATGGGTGTGACGTTGACGTCTCCCTCCTATCGATAAAGCTGTTCACCACTGATAGCTGCTGGGGAAGGGGAAGTAGGTTTCCCCCAATGGAATGATACTGGGGTATCATTCACACTTCAGGACAGGCCCCACCCCCAAGAATAACCCCCCAGGCCACCAAACAGATTGTATGTTTTTGTTTCGTTGTTATTGTTTTTGTTATCTGCGTGTTTTGTTCTTAAAGAGAGAGAAAGAGCGTGAAATTCAGTGGGTGGGGAGGTTAGAGAGCTTCCGGGATGGGTTGAGCCAAGGGAAAGAAAATAATCGAGATATTTTTTGTGGAATTCTCAGAGAATAAATAAAAAACATTCTTTTTTTAAAAAATCAGTTTACAAACTAGCTTTTAAGAAATTCTAGAAATCAATTAAAAATTTAAAAACACAATGTTTTGATAAAGCAGTCAATACTACTTTCAATTTTTTTCATTGAATATCCCTGCCACTTAAAGAAAAAAAAAAGTGTGTCTTAAAAGATAAGTGTGTTCCAGAGCGACAGGTCTGCCATTAAGGAAACTCATTGCTCTTGCAGAGGACCTAAGTTTAGTTCCCAGCTCCCGTGTCCAGGGGATCACAGTTGCCTGTAAATTCAGCTCCTAGAGGAGCCCACACCTCTGGCCTCCTCAGACACCTCTACTCATAACTACCTCTCAGCACAGAGACACATACATATTATTGAAAATAATAAAATAGTAACAATTAAATATTTAAAATGAGAGAGAAAAATAAGTATTTAAAAGAGTTGAGCTATTTCTCAAAAGTCTAGAAATGGCCAGGCGGTGGCGGCGCACGCCTTTAATCCCAGCACTCGGGAGGCAGAGGCAGGCGGATCTCTGTGAGTTCGAGACCAGCCTGGTCTACAAGAGCTAGTTCCAGGACAGGCTCCAAAGCTACAGAGAAACCCTGTCTCGAAAAACAAAAAAAAACAAAACAAAAAAAAAAAAGTCTAGAAATGAAGACGGTGAATTTTTGCACCTCCCTATGCTCTACTTTGAGTTTAAGAAATATCGTCTCTCTAGGAGAGGGAGCGGAGAGCTGAAAGGATAATGTTCTAGTTTTAGTTGTCAGCAACTAAAAAGACTTTAAAGTGGTAAATTGGTAAGCCTCCCTCAATGAAAAGGGTCACAGGCATCTTAGGTCGCATTTTTCTGCCTTGCAGACTCCAGTTCAACCCCGTGTCTGCTCACAGAGAACTCAACAGTGTCTATCTACCCCATAGCGTCTGAGAATCATCCAGTAAACAACGCTTGTGGTGTGGAGAGGATGCGATGCTTCTGGAAGGAACAGTCTGCCTGCTGCTCTGCTCCTCAAAGCAAGATGATGAACCCAACAACGGCTCCCTGGCTGGATGCGGCTAGCTTGCCGCGGAGGCTTAAACACTAGCCGCTTGGCCCAGTTTTCTATCTGATCCGGGCAGATATTAGCCCTCAGGAGAGAGCAAGAACAGAGCTGAAGCACAGCCCAAGGGCCACTGTGGACTCGAGAATAAAAGTCGAAATATGCCAGGAAGAGAAGGGAGGAACTGAGAGGCAGAGCTACGTCCACTCCTGCACATACCCTGCGGGTGCAGTCTACGTACCAGGCAAATCGGGCATGCGCACAAGCGTTTGTGAGTCTCAGAACTGAGAGAGTGTATTGTTTCGGGAACAATGAAATCACACACTCTGAATTTAGTGTAATGTTCCATGTATTATGATGGGCCATTAAGGAGGACTGAGAATAGAGGTATTTAGACACATGGTGGAGGCGGCATTTCCGGAGTGGAGTATTAAGTGCATGCAAGCCCAAAAAATAGGCGATGTCTTAGAGGTCTTGGGGGTGAGGACAACTCAATGTTTCATTCATCCACTCATTTTCTTTTATTCTAAGAAACAGATTACAGCAGTGTTGTCTGAGGCTGGCTTTGAACTTCTGGATCAACCAATGCTACCCAGGCCTCCCGAGTAGCCGGCATTCTAAACATTTATCACTGTAGCTAAAGATCTCAGGTTCTTCGGAGATGTTTATCTGGCTAAAGATGGACGCAAAATTAATGCTTGGTATGGTTGATTATGGATACCCAAATGTGGATCGTGTGAAATGACTTCAAAGAGGAGCACGTTCATTCCCTAGAAAACAGGTACGCCCCGGTTAACAACCAGGGCAGGTTAAATGTCCCCATTTCGGGTAGACTGTCTTCAGCCTGTACCTCATTCTCTAGGGGAGTTCATCCCATGGCATTAAAGACCGTTACCCTCGGTTACAGGCATAAGCCAAGCCATTCATCTCTTTGTGGAGTCGTTACTGGAGATTTTTCTATGTTGCACTCCTTAGTTCCTTCAACAAACAAGAGATCTTCAAGATAGGAATTATTAATTTTTTTAAAAAAAATAATAACTACTTTTATTACTTGAAGAAAGTGGATTGAAGTCGTTTCTAAACTTCTGGGTCTGAGAGCAGAGACGGTAAATTCAGGAAGCCCATCAATATTTATGAGGGTTGAGCGCCCTGGGAATGCCAGGTTTTCAGTTTCTGAAGCAGCCTCTGAGCTTCCTAAGAGGCAGGCGCCCAAGAGTTGGACCAGAACTTGGAGCTGAACAACTAGAAACTGGCTGGACTTTTGTTCCCTCTTCCTCACTGGGAAAAAGAAAAAGTCAAAGGCTAGAACCCTGGCGGACAAGACAAAAACACGGAATGGTATTTGCCAGGTGTCAGGATAAGCAATTAGTTGAAGGGTTGGTGCTGGGGGGAACAGGCAGCCAGCCACACAAGGGGTTTTCAGAACCGAAGCCACAAGCCCAGAGGTGCCAGGCTTCAGAGGCACAAATCCTCAGACTGCTTGAGGCCATTTAGCACCAGAGTACATCATGGCTGCACGGCTGTTTGATTCCCAGAGTCCTAGAGCGGATACAATGCCAGGGGCATCCAACGGGAAGCGAACAGAGAAACATCCCAACCAGGCTGAGCCTTTGGAGGCTCTAGAGGGATATTTGACGCTTGCCCAAGAGAAGTCGCAGGTCTCCAGCTCTGAAGTGGAAGGAAAAGTAGCGGGGAGCTAGAGACAGGCCTTGTTCTCTTGGGATTCCCTTTAAAGGGGGGGGGTGTTGCTACACTGTCAGCTCTTTTCTGAGACCTTGGCCTTCAAATTCAAAGTGCAATTACTGAATGTCCACAATTCCGTGGGGTTGTGTAATGTGTTTCCCATACCGACTTCTGCCTGCTCCGCTCTTGGTGTCTCGAATTGAATTTTCTTTCTTGTTAAGTTATAATGACAATGCATGTATGTTATCAAGTTATATTTCACCAATAAAACTTTTAATTTGCTCAAGGAGGTAGCTTCTGCTGCAGGACTCTCCAGAGGCCCATTCGCTGCAAGAGAAATGAGATGTTCCAGGGTAGGCCTCCGACAGCGCCTGCAAGCTATCTTGTTATCCTGTGAGCAAACCCTGACACTTAACCAGGCCACAAGAGGAGGGAGCTGGCTGGGGGAGGTAGACACCTGCTGGGTAATTCCTCCAGAGGACCATAAACTCCAAAGTGGAAGGAAATTTCAAAACATCCCGTTTGACTCATTTTACAGGAGACATTGGGTAATTGTTCCAGAAGTGTATATATAGGTGGGCTTGTCTTGGGAAACCTTTGCAATAAGCTCCCTAATTTTATTTTAGTAGGTGTTTGTTAACGTTTTACATGTAGCCTAGCTCCGACAGGCTCACGTGCTTGAACCCTTGGTTCCCATTGGATGAACATTTAGGAGATGGGAGCTGGCTGGAGGACGTGGCTTGTTTGACTTAGGCCTTATAAATTACATATTGATCCTACATCTAGCAACCCTGTTCTGTTTCTTGGTCTACTAAGATGTGAGCCAGGGACCACCACACTCTCCTGCAGCAGTGACTTCTATGCTACCCTCTTAAACTGTAAGTAAAAAAAAAAAAAATCCATCCTTGCTCCCTTAAGTTGCTTCTGCCTGATTCTTTGTCAGAGCAATAAGAGAAGTAAATAATGTAAAATAATGTAAAAAAAAAAAAACTTTCCCAGAATGGTGGTAAAGAAAATACACACACACACACACACACACACACACACACACACACACACATATATATAATAGATGCATACATTGTATGATGTTTATATTAGTATATATTTATACAAATATTAGTATATATGTGTGTGGACCATATACTAGTATATATACATTTATACCACTATATATTAAAATATCAAAATATATACTAATAAATACCTCTTCCTAGTAATAAAGAATAAAACCTCCACTCTGAACCTGTGCCTCATCCTTTGTTCTCTACCAGGTTGACATCACTGAAGCTCAGCCTCAGGCACAAAAAGGTTACTCCCTGCTACGTGAGCTTGACTGTTGGGTTAGTCGGCTGTCTGTTATGGTAACACCTGATCCAGACAATCAGCCTGTCACCATTGGAGGTCACAGTCCTGTTTGGTTGGCTCCATCGTTTTTGGCAGGGCAACATTTTCATTGCCAAGGGAGGGCCTGATGGAGGAAAACTGCAAAGGAGTTCAGGTCCCACCATCTTCCTTTTAAGGACACACCTCCACTCACTTAAAGACCTCCCCCCCCCCAAATTAGGCACCACCTCTTCAGTGTTCTGTTGCTTTCCAACAGCTCACAGGCTGTCGCTCAACCATTTAACATATGGACCTTTGGTGAGGATGCTCATGTAGTAGATGCACAGGCCAGGTCATCTGGATCAGCGTTACAGGGGACTCTTATACAAGGACTCTTCCCTTCAGTAGAGAGCCTAGTAGTGGCCTTGGTAGAAGACGTCCTAATCCCCAGAACTTGCAGATGTGACTTAGTTGAAATAATGCAAATGTCATTAAATGTCAGATCTTCAGGTGAGAAAAGCATTCTAGAGTGCTTGAGTGGGCCTCCCAAAGCCAATGACATGGGTCTTTTTAGGAGACACACAGAGGGAATCATAAACATGCAGAAGGAAGTAGGCAGACGGAGGCACGACTGGAGCTAGACACCAACTAGAGAACGTCACCAGCCATTAGAAGCTTCAAGATGAAGGACAGATTCACTTCCGGCTTTGGGAAAAACAGGGCTCGGTCAACACTTGAATTTCCGAAGTCTAGCCTTGAAGACTGCAAGAGAAGCAATTCTTATTGCCCCCAGCGGCCACTGTGTCGTCATCTGCTGCAGCAGCCACGGAACAAACAACCTCTAGTGGCAAAGGCTGGATCCTTTGATGACAGCCATTTCACTGACCCCAAAATACTTACAAGTTCAGCCACTTCGGTATTAAAGCTGGACTCCGATACCTGGGAAGGATGGAGTTGAATTGTTTTCTTCTTCTGAAACAAACAAGGTTGGGAGTGAGGAGAATTGGTGTCGGCTTCAAAGCAGCGAGGAGACTGAAACAAGCTCTCTGCCTTGACACAGAAGCTCCCTGTCGCATTACCAATCCTTTCCTTTCCTCGCCGCCCTCCACAATACATCACAGGATCATATGTGATTAAGTAGAGAATCAGCCCAGTATCATACCTCACGACACAAAAACTGTTGCCACGGCCAAGCCTGTGGTATCTTCTGCCTTGAATACGGAGCTAGCCAATTCGGTTATGTCTCCTCCAAACTCTTGTCCAATGTTTCTTAAATGTTTTTTCTAAAGGTTGTCTGTCCATAGCCCTGTGAGAAATCCATCATGGGTACACAAGCATTTCAAAACCCAACAAGGTGTGCTGACTTCCCTTCTCTTCCTCTCTCTTGATCCTTGGCCTGGGCCGCTGCGATCTGCACTCGATGCTATAAGGGTGTACCCCATCCTAGTGCCAGGGTTACCTTCTACAGGACAGAGCTCATTATTTTCCTGTCCTGCTTAAAACCGTCCACAGCCCAGTCACCTTCGTTCACTCCAACAAAACCTACTTCATGAGAGTCTGCAGTGGTCACTCTGGGACGATATATATATGTGACAGTAATAAGCAAATAGAAAGAGGCAACCAATTTGAGAGAGAGGGTACCTTGGAGGGGTTGAAGAGAAGACAGAGGGGAAGTGATGTAATCCTATTTTCATTAAAGTGTATTTTAATAAATTATAAAATATATAGTTTATGCTGACAGAACAATATACAGAAAGCAACACACATAAACGCATACATGCATACATACCACACACACACACGTGCACACGCATGATACCCAAGCTCTCAAAGTGTTCAGACTGTATCTTACGCTTTACCTTCCTACGTAACTGAGTTGATTTGCCCACCAAGATAGAGACAGACGCCTCAATTCTACCTTCCTTCTCTTTTTTCTCATTCCTCTATCAATTCATCATCATTCAGTACTTCATATTCTTCAACACCTAGGTGGCTCTGATGCTCTGCTAGAAATATCAAGAACCCTTGCAGAGAGCTGCCCAGATCTTCTTGGCTGTTTTCACCTACATCAACAACCTTTAAAGCATCTCTCACGATAGTTCCTGATCAGCCATCTCACTGTCAATGGCGAATGTCTGGTTTTCTTCGCTCGAGTTCTGATGGAGAGATGATGGCATACCCCATTCGCAGCGGATGTCTCTGTCCCATCTTGCATCTCCAGCATCCTTTAAATGCGATTCCCAGAGCCAACTCTGTGCCCATAGTGAAATTTGAGAAAGAAAATGAGAGAAAGAAGAAAAGAAGGTGGAAGAGAAAGAAATCCGAGAACTCCCAATAGGATCACAAGACCAGATCCTTTTGGAATTTGAAATAAAATTTTGTAAAGAAGTTTGCAATGCCAGTGGGAAGAGATTAGAAGGAAGGGGGGGGAGGTAGCGAGGAACCAAATATTCCAACTTTTTCAAGCCTAGGCTCACGGTAAGTCCAGAAAGAATTTCAATTTATAGGAAGCACTAGACCGTTCAAATCCCTTCCCCACTATCCAAAGCCTTAACCAGGCACCATGAAATGTGCTTGCTTTCTTTTTGTTATTTCTTTTCCCCCCAAGAGCTCATGCTTAAAAACTCGCTCCTCGGTTGTTTTTTACTGGAAGAATAAAGAATGCTGTTCGCCTGACAGAATCAAGGGCCTCGATCATGTTGGGAGATGACTGAATGTGATTTTTAGAGTTTTGGGGTGCATAAGAACCTCTATGGCTCTCTGTGCCTTGTTCTCCGATCCCAGGAAGTGCCTGCCACATTAGTTAGCACTTTAGCTTGGGAGAGATCCATCTTGCTGGTATCAAAAAGAACGCTCAACGCTCCGCAATACAGATTAGTGTTTCCCAGGGTTTCACATTTGTTTTGCAGTGGAAGACCATAGAGACCTCTGACCACACAGATGCGAGGAATGCCTTCAGAGCAGGAAGGTCACCTTAGGAAGACCTAAATGAGGAACCCAATCCCAGTGGTCATTTGGTGACAGGAGAAAGTAATCTCTGCATTCTGCCAATGAGTCTTTTAGGGAACTCTGGGCAGGAAAATCAATGCACCCACACCATTGGACTTGACTGTCATTCATCCAGATACCTCTGCATGAAGCATGACCACCCATTCCGTGAAGACCAGATTCATGCAAAAAATAAAACGAAATGAAAGATGGGCGAAGGTATGTCTACCTTCAACTGGTATGTCTACCACATGACCTTCCCAGTTACCTCAACTGTTCAGTTCATCTTGCTCTATAGTGGGGGGACTCTGCATGGCCTTTTAAATTTCTTGGAAGGAAATCGGGTCAAAGTCAAGGCCAGGGACGGAAGCCACCGGTGATACATCTTAACAAGGTACAAAGCACTCCAGAGCTATCAGTGCAAGACGACAACTCTCTTTAGAAAAATGATATAATGGATTTGCCTGTCCAAGAAGAAGAAAAACATCCATTACTGTTAAGTGTGTGGATAGGCCCTTGTCAGGCAAAATGAGGCAGGAGCTAATGGTCAATTTTCGACTTGAATCGCCTTTCTTCACTCGTGGTCAACCTGACCTCCCCGGCAGTCAGACATTTGCTTGAATTGGTTCTTATGACTTAATTTTGTCCTATCCTTCCAGTCATAGTACTTATTCCTGAATTTAGCTTTCTCTCTAAATCTTTGTCTCTCCTACCTAACACAGGACTCTCGATTTTGCATTCCTGATTGCCTCTGCATAATAGTGAGACAGGCAAACCCGGGAAGAACAGGTGCCTTTTCTCCAGTGGGAAAGACGAACAGGGACCAGCCAGCCCCTTGACAGCGTGACAATGTGGGACAGAACGATGACAATGGAACACATGGCAATGATGAGAAAAGAACTGATCCAACATAGGCGTGGTTGTCAATGCGGAAAGAGAATCCTACAATATCCCTGTTTAAGACACCTGAATGCAATAAAAAAAAAAGGGGGGGGAGGTTATATGAAAATTTGTAACCATTACTCCCTGGAAGAGAAGGAATTAGTAAATATAATTTAGTTGGGTTTTTTTGTTAGTTTTGTTTTGGTTTTGGTCTGGAAAGGGGTCGTAATTTCACTTTCCTTCTATGTTACCTTCTTTTGCTTATTTTTCTTACCTTTCCCATTTTCTCAATTTGTAGTTCTAACTGTTAATATTAAAAAGAATTTTTTTTTTAAAAGCCCACCTCACTTTCTATCTGCCTTGAGTTCTATCTCCCGTTAGGCTCTTATCATTCCTCAACTACTAGCTCTGCCGAGGAGTTGCTGCTGAATATTCAGATCTCAGTCTCAATAAGCTACTCATTAACGCGCCAGCCTACTTCCAGGGCTTAGAAAGCGTCCGCGTCCCTTCCTCAGCGCGGGCTCCTCGAGTTTATTCGTCACCTCCCATCTGATCTCCGTGATTCACCCAGGTTGGTCTTCTGACAGTCTGTCTCAAAACACTATTGAAACCCCATTTAAAGCCTTGAATCTGGGATAATTTATTCCCCCACTCCATCAACTCCACTGATTGCCAGCTCGCCTCTGCCTCCCATTTAAATGGCTGCCTCTCATCCCCCACCCCAGCACTTTATAAACCTTTAACTCATATTATCTATTTCTTCCACAAAATTACATGTATTTTCATCTCTTTGTGGAGCCTGTTTTCTAATTGGTTTCGTTTATTTAGCTTATCTCTCCAATTTTCTTCTTTTATAGTCATTTTTCATAACTCTCCTCTCATTGTGCCGCTTTTAATCACGGAAATGCACCTTGGTTTAAATGGCCCAAAGATAAATATTGAAAATGCATATGCGAATAGTCTAAACTTGATTACCTAATGGCTTGGGTGAGGATAAAAGGAACAAGAAGATAAACCGTCACTGGCCAGATTGAAATCCATAACGGGCTTTAGCATTTGTACCTCATATCTGAGCGCTCGTACCGCCGCTCATCGCCGGCCCTTTTCAAGGTTAGCAACAGGAAAGTAATCTGAGATGCAGTTTTCTCTCTGGACCAAATGTCACTTTTCATGGAAGAAGACAGCCTCTTTAAGTATGCAATGGACCATTTCAAAACCAGACGTTGAGTTCTGAGCCAAGACAAAGGAAGTTTAAGAGGCACTTCATAGGTCTTCCAACACCTTGTCACACTGCAGACTTTTTTAAGTTACACCCATGCTTGCTTATTTAATTCACCAGTGCAGAACACAGAGGACAGAAATCATGAACCTAATATGTTGGTCGGCATCATTTCTTATCACTGTGAACAACACTTCCCTCCCACCAGTTAGCGTTCAACCACATTCCTGCTCAGAAAGCGGCGCCCTAATGAAAGCCCAAATCTTCTGAATTTCAGGTCTGTCTTATTTCAGGGCTGGCAAAGGAAAGTCCAAGGTTAATAATGGCCTGTTTTCTGTTTGTTGCTTTGGAGAAAGAGGTGTTTATGATGAAGGGCATTGTATTCACTGAAAATGGATGTTTTTATATCTGCTTCTAGGTCATTATAAATCCCATTGCTTCTGAAGCTCAGCCCCTTGGACATATTTAGTCCTGCGGGTGTTCACATCCTTGCCCTTCTGACACCAAAAGGATGGTGACATGAAGCAGACATTCTCTACTTATGGATGCTATTAGTACATTTTACTAGTGGCCATTGCCATATTTAAGACATTGGTGAATTGTTGGGAATCCGCACAAACAATATTAAAGCCTACATACACCTAATCCAATGACACTTAAGACTTGAAATTAAATTCTGTTTATCTCCTGGGGAGTTGTTGTCCAAGACCATGCTATTGATTTTAATCTCTAAGTAGAGGAGGGAGACAGACACTCTAGATGGAAACTTAGGCGGATAAAGGATAGGGCGTCAAAAATGATTATCAACCCAGTGTGTGTGTGTGTGTGTGTGCGTGTGTGTTTGTGTGTGTGTGTGTGTGTGTGTGTGTGTGTGATTTCCAGGCAGCTGGAGGGCACAGACCTACAGTTCTTATTACTATCTGAGCAGAAATTGCCTCTGAATTCCTTCCAAAACGTAATAGCCCATTTACACACGGGTGTCTTCTCTCTGCCAGGGACCCGTGGCTCTCTCGTGCTTAGTCACCCATGTCTATCAAAAATGCCTAAGGCGCTGAGATTTCATCCCGTCTGGAGAACGAAGTACCTTCAGCATCAGTGTAGGTGAGAGGCAGAACCCGAATGGGGAATTATAAGGAGGCATTCACTGTGTGGGTCTTGTTCTTTGCAGTGTGAATTGGCTAAGATTTATGGAAAGAGCTCTGTCTTCCACAGTGACCACGAATCCCAGGGAGAAGGCTGTGGCTTACAAGAGAAAGCACAGGTCATCCAGATACATTTTCAAATAAACAACAAAGAATTTCATTACTTGTATAACCCAAATGATCCATGGGCTCCACTTACGGTAGCCTATCATTATTGATCTGATACACAGATATAAATGGTCACATGGTGTCTTTGTTTGCTAATCTGACAATCTTGCCTGGGCCTCGCATCTCTTTCTAGGTGGCAGCTTCAGTTCCATGGCCTCTTGTCTGTGGTGATAGCACTGGCCAGAGTAATCCCAGACACAAGTGGAAGACACTAGTCCTTAGTTTAGAATCAACCCAACATCTTCCATTTGAACCATACCTCCCCAGGCCCAGGAAAGCCTGTTTTATCCCTGTACTCGACCCTGGGTTTTCCAGTCTGTAAACCATGGGACATAGCATTTTATGCAGCCTTTGTCAAGAAGAAAGGAGGTGATTCTGAAACAGGAAAGAAAGCCTGTATGAAGAGCATTTAATAAATGCTAAGTATAAGCCGGGCGGTGGTGGCATACGCCTTTAATCCCAGCACTCGGGAGGCAGAGGCAGGCAGATCTTTGTGAGTTTGAGACCAGCCTGGTCTACAAAAGCTAGTTCCAGTGCAGGCTCCAAAGCCACAGAGAAACCCTGTCTCGAAAAACCAAAAATAAATAAATAAATAAATAAATAACTAAATAAATAAATAAATAAATGCTGAGTATTGCTATCAAACCCCACATACCCCAAGGTTCCTCATCTGGCACGCAGGCCAGTCAAGCTGCTTTCCAGGTACCGTTCAGAATTAGCCATTTTCCTGATTTCACAGACTCTGTTTGGCCCTTCTCATAAAAGTCCTATAGGGGAGAATGATTTTTAAACTGTAAAAAATAAAGTTTTAAACTCGAGTATGCAACTCTGAAACACCTTAGGGGGGTGGGGGGAGTTTACTGAACTAACAAGACACGCAATCCACTCATAATTTGTTTCTCAGTTCTATTTATCTCTGGTCTGCCCATCATTCTTCTTTATCTTCCCAGAAGGCAAAGGTCACCCTGGCAAACAGTCACTTATTTGATCCACCAGACAAAACAGGGTACTTTCTCCATTGCAAATGATTTACTCGCCTTCCAGACACCTCGCCTCTGCCTGCCCACTAACCACACATCCACCTGTCTCCCCTCCACTTCCCCACCCTGGCTCCAACCCCGGAACTCTGTGTCTTAGGGTGTTATTGTTCTCCTCTTAACTTAATAAGCGGGAAACACAGACAGAGCCATTAAGAACCTGCTCAAGGGGGAACACGGGGAGCCAGCAGCAGGGCTGAAATGAGCCTGCCCCAGTTCCTGGCTCCCCACCCAGTGCTCTGTCCAATAGACCATAGTGCAGTCTGGTTGCTAGGGCGCAGGGTGAAGCTAAAGTTGGGAAGCTCCTCTATTGCTTCCCATGGCGATTAATCTGTTAGAAGGTCTGGGCTCTGAACCTTGGATTCCAGGTCTGAATTCCTTCATAAAGCCTCGTGTTTTGAAAGCCACAGGCAATGACCCTGTGGATTTAACTAGATGCATTCTTACAAAGCAGAATCCGAAAGGAAAGCTCCTAAGTGATTGGAATCTGCCAACATGCTGTCTTGTGCCCCTAGCTCCCAGCATGGGGGCCCGGGAGAGGAGAATCCCACGCCAAGTCAATTTTCACTGCTTGGGCTACCAGTGTGGAATGCTGGGACTTCCTTGGAGGCATGGCTGTCATTCTGGATGCTCTTCTTAATGAAGGCTTAGGCAGTAATCGAAAAGGTCACTGCCTGCTCACACCACGGTCCTGGTGGCGACGCATAAATCACCTAGCCACGGTTGACAGGGTAGGGTCTGTTTCAGGCATGAGGAAGCCAGCAGCCTTCCAACTGGTGAAATGAAATCTATGGGTTCTTTGCTATTACAAGCTTCGAAGTCGCCATCTACTTCAGGGAGAGAGCTGAAAGGAAAAAGTCAAGTGCTCCTGCCTTGGAGAAAGAAAGCAAGTGACCAACCCTGTCTGTCTCCCTACCTATGCACAGTGTGTGTGTGTGTGTGTGTGTGTGTGTGTGTGTGTGTGTGTGCGCGCGCGCATGCGCGTGCCCATGCACACACGCTTGACCGTTGCTATGAGAACCAAAAAGGAGAAGAAAAATGTGCGATGAAATGATGCTGGTTTAAGAAAGAAAGTCCTCTGCCTCATTCAACAAGCCACCCAGGGGTATCTCTCAGGAAAAGTGCGTCTTCTAATTGGTATTCTTTCATTCTTACCCCAATTAAATAAGCCCCATCTGGTTGTTCAGCCTTATTTACTGATCTCATACCAGGTATACGCCTGTGGCCGAGGCAGTGCCACTACTTAGCGGGACATTAAGATGCTCAGCCAAGCAAGCTCGCTATCATCTACTTCCTTCTGGCACGTGTGCAGTAACTTGGAACTCAACGGAAGGCCAACTAGCGGACACTTGTGCCTTTTACTTGTCTAGCCCTCACGTCACTGTGGTATTATCTAGATCTTCTCTCCTATGTGTCATAGGTTTGGTTCCCAAAGACGGAGCCACCGAGAGGAAGTGGGACCCATTAGAGGTGGGGCCTAGTGGGAAGCTTTCACTTGTTGGGGCAGTGTCCCTGAAGGGGATTATGGGACTGTGGGTACTTGTCTCTTTTGTTCCTGGTTGATGAAGTGAATGGTGTGTTTGACTTCTCTATGCTGCCTTATTATGGGTCAAAAACAATCAGTCAAAATGGGACCCTGGATCTTCTGTCTTTATAACCTGGCTGTTTCAGGAGTTTTTCTTTAGTAGATGGGAAAGAAACTAACAGAACGTTTGAGAACCACGTTTTGATTTTCCTTTCAGGAGCTGTGCTCCCTCCCTTGTTCTCAGTTCACACAGCTAGGATTGGGTTGATTCCTTCTGAAGGGAGATGCCTTGACTGTAGCAATCAGAATGTGCCTATGTTCTCTCCAGAACTCTCCAGAACCATTTGTTCTGGGTTGTTAAGATCCAGGTTGAGCCAACTAGAATACGCTGGGCTTTGCCGAAGCTGAAAGGAGAGAAGCATGCGTGTCTTCCTTCTAAGAAGACCATACACACCGCTGTCCCGGAGGAAGGCAAGTGAGAAGGGAGACAGAAGTAGAGCGGAGAGATGGGGAGAAACTGATTGCTTTTGACAGCACCTGCGCCCCGACGACCAACTTCGCAGGAAACCAGGAACACCCACAGTGTTGTCAGTCACAAGAGTCGAGTCTTCCTCCAGTTGGCATAAAACTGTTTGCATTGAGTCTCTATCACTTGCAAAAAAAGATTTGATGCTGGAGAGGGTGAAATTGTTCTTTGGGGGACACCCAGATTCAGTCCCTATGATAAGAGTTCTATGGATCAGGCGCTACACATATTGAAATGAGCTGGCAGCCATGAAGGTACACATAGACTCTGCTGCCAGTCTTTGCTTCATAAACAACGTTTAAGAATTTCCCACATTGCCTCCTCCAGCTAACAATCAAAACAGCTAAACAGCTATCGCCTGCCACGTATGCCCTTTACAGCTGCTCACATGATATTGTTCCAGACAATTCTACCATATCCGAGATAAATATTTTTTAAAATGTTCAAGCCTGTTTTAGAAGAGAGGATGATTTTGCTGCTTTTGGCTTTTTATTTAGAAAAAGGCTCAAAAAGCTAAGGTCTCTAAGGGTTACTCTTGCCCATTCCTATGGTAAGCAGAGAGGTGTCGGGACAGGGACACACTAGTCATGACCACAGCAGACCCACACAGCTGCAAGCAGGAATGGAGAGCCCACGAATTCCACAGAGATGAAAGAAGAAGTTTCGTGACCTCTAATGCCATCACTAGATACAGAATGACTGTAGACCGTGATGCCCTGTGTTTTGTATGTGATGTCCTTGGGAACTGGTTCCTCTTTGATCAGTACCACCTTGCAAGCCGTGGTGACCAAAGGAAGAAACGACACTTCCTTTAATGAGGAAAAAAAAATCCTGCCTAGTTAGGAGAGAGATAAAGCCCTCCAAAAATATTTTTATCTGGTTTCCCTCACAATAAGAAAAACATCATCTGGGGGCTGGAGATATGGATCTGCGATTAAGAGCACTGACTGCTCTTCCAGAGGACCTGAGTTCAATTCCCAGCAACCACATGGTGGCTCACAGCCATCTATAATGATATCTGGTGCCCTCTTCTGGCATGCAAGCATACAGACAGATAGAACACTATACATAATAAATAAATCTTTTTTAAAAAAAAAAGAAAGAAAAAAAGAAAAACATCATCCGGGCCCCAACAATCTGGCATCATTGTAGTCTCTGTGCTAGCCCTTGTATCTCAAGATGAAAAGCTTAGGAATCTCATTTCCCGGAATTCTTTGCCAGCAAGTTTCCGGTCCATAGGACACCAATAAGAGCTTCTGTGACAGGAAACACAGAAGGATATATCAGTGCTCATCTACAGAGGTGGGTGTGTGTATGAGCCTCGGCTCGGTATCTAGGATTTCCTGTTCTAGTTACTAGTTACTGTCCTGCACTTCAGTAGGAACAGAAACCCAGCAGAGCGTGCCCATGGCCTTTCTGTTCAACTCCTTCACTGGTATTAACATGTACCCCATCCTGTTTTAATGCTTTTCCTGCTTCACACACCTAGAATCATCTATTTCCCTCTCTGATCTCCAACATGAGCAATACAATGCCTGGAACGACACAAAGAACTCTGTTCTTCAGCCCCAGAAGCCAGAGATGGCTGCTTTGTGGTTTCTTAATACCCTTGCCTGTTCAGGACAAAGTCACTAGATAATCAATCTTGGTGACTTACAATTCATTACTGTTAGTGAGGCTTTGTGTGCGACCAATGCATGCCAGTTGTCACCACCATTGCTATGCTGGCTTTTTCAGACAGACAGGGCAGTACTTAAGAGGATGCAAAAATGGGATGGAATGTTTGCAAGGGACAGAAAGTGGATTAGGGGCACCGAAGCATGTACCCTGGAGCGCTGCGGAGGAGGGGGATTGTGGAGGACTTTTATACTCCGCCAAGGTGTTTAGAATTCCTGGGACCGCCTGTCTCCTCCGCCTCCTGGAAAGGCATAAGAAGGGGAAATTTATGCACGAGCCAACTGGCATTTGTCTGATCACAGGAAAGCTCAAAGTGACATCAAAGCCGAGATAATGACAACGGCGAGCAGTGGGGCCAAGCCAGTGCTTGCAGCGGTGACAAAAGCGCCCACTCCACACCGGGGGCTGGGGACACAGCTTCTGGTGCAGCTGCAGCCACAGCTGGCTAGATGACCTTGGCTGAGTCACCCCTCACAAGGTTTTAGTTCTGCTCGCTACAAAATGAACTAGACAACCTCAAAGGCTTTTCTGAAGCTCCAATTCTATTATCTATGGCTTAGAGAGAATTGAGTCAATGGAGGGCCTCAGAGCTGAGAGCCGATTAAGGCAACAGAAGCAGAAATCTCATCCAAAGTCCAACGTTCTTTCTGCCCTCAATAAGTTATCATAGAATCAATCTCGCTCAATGGACAGCCGCCAGAAAGCCAGGGCACTGGCAAGACCTCCCTTCGCCTTCTTTTCATTCTTGCTTGTCCCTATACCACTAATCCTCTTCTGTCTTTGCCTTTTATCTCTCTGCTTCCCTCCCTCCCTCCCTCTCTGTCTCCCAGTCTCTCTTTTCTTCTTCCCTTCCCTCATCCCTTCCATCTTGCTCATGGACCTGGTTTCAGGTGAATATGGAAAGAAAGCGAGGGGAGAGAGGAATTACAAAGAAGAAAGACATCCTTCCCTACCCGGGGCCTGAGTTTTCTTCTGCCAAGTGCACACAGACTACCAAGGTGACTGTCAAACCAGCTGGGTGGAGAAGAAAAGGACGGGCAGGAAGACCGTGAGGATGCTGATGTGCTCTATCAGGAAAATCCTTCTCATATCTAGTCTGTTAGACTCAAGATGCTGGCACTGGAGGGATCACAGTCACAGCTAATAGTGTGTGTGTGTGTGTGTCTATCTGTCTGTCTGTCTGTCTGTCTGTCTCTACCACCTCCGTATGGGGATTGTAAGCACATACTATCATGCCTGATTTTTAAAATATGGATTCAGGGGCTCCTCATGCTTGCAAGGAGCACTTTATCTACTTCACCATCTCCTCAAACCTCAGCTATTTCTTCCTCCAGACTGAATTTTTATCAGAATCACACCACGCAAGATGCATTCTTACTCCCTAATCATTTACCATTAATTTACACTAAGAATGACTTTCTTTTGCAGGGGAAGGGAGTCAGATTAAAACCCTTATAACTCTGAAAGTTTCAGCAGCCGTGGGATTGAAAGCAGAGACGAGCTGGAGAGTTCCAAGTCCTTCCTCCGCAAACGTGCAATGTTTGTCGGCCAAGTCCTTTCAGTTAAGGGGAGTCTCCTCTCTCTGCTCCAATTCTGCATTCTTCATCCTTGCTAATATCTTTACAAACATTGTGTGTGGCCATGTGTTCTGCTCCGCTGAGGAAGGCCGCTCAGCTGTCATTTGTTTGGTGTCTCTCTAGAACTCCATGTTTTGAGATAAAGTAGGACAGTCTACATTTGCAAGTGTCAGAAGGGACTTCAGCCTGAACTTAGAATTATGCTTGCCAGCTGTGTGCTTCAGGCAATGGGAGCTCTTGGGCCCATCTCACTGTCCCCTGACTCTGCCTCTGCTTAATCCAGACAAAGAATTTCAGCGAATGAAAATCTCTCTCTCTCTCTCTCTCTCTCTCTCTCTCTCTCTCACACACACACACACACACACACACACACATCACATCACACATTTGGAAAGCAGCAGCTCATGAACTTATTTAGGTCTTCCAACATTTCTAAATGGAATCTTCAGTTATGCCAAGCAGAGGACTGTGAGGAGCCACACTCACTATTCGCCATTACAAGATGGCGCTGACATCCTGTGTTCCCAAGTTTTAAACAAGCTTGCTGCGCAGACGCGAAGGGACTTTCCATTCCTTGTGCTCTGCCTCTCCCGTGGCGTCATCTCGTGCAATGGGTAGCAGCCAATTAGGAGCCTACACGTCCTAGGCGGAGGATAGCCTCTATATAAGGGATGGCTTTCCCTGGTTTGGGGTCTCCGCTCTGGAAGCTTATGCTCTCCCTCTCAAGAAGCATTAAAGCTTACTGCAGAAGGATCCTTGTGTGCCCCATCGTTCTTGCTGGCGAGACGGTCGCGCGGGACAGAGGACGAATGTGTGAGGTAAACACCACACAGAAAGTTGCGTCTATAGTGATTACCTTACGGCAGATCGGGGAAAGGTGCACCATCACCCAAGCCACCAAGCTGCAAATAACCAAAGCGGCAGGCACCAGAGCATCCAGGGACACGTCTTAACTCATCTGGATCTACATCTTACACCCCGACACATAGTTGCCCACTTTTTGCAGATAAGGAAATAAATAACATCCCATAGACTGAGAAGCAGAATTCGAAACCATATACAAGACCAGAAGTTTGGTCATTCACACAACGGAATCATTTTTTTCAGTGAGACCATTGGCATCCAAATGGAAGGAGCTGAAGGACATTATGTTAGGAAAATGGGTCATACCCAGAGAGACAAGTACTGCATATTCTCTAAATGAAGTTGCCTTAAGGGAAACTGAGGATCACTGGAGATAGGAAGGACACTGGGGAGGGTGGGTAGGAAAAGGATGGACTGTATTAGCGTGCATGCTATATAGAAGGTGTCGAAGTATCACAGTGACTTCCACCAACACATAATATGCATTAGTAAGCAATAAGACAAAAGAAGCACCTTTAAAAGACCACAGTTTGCCCATAATAGCTTTGAGCAAATTTAAAAAAAGATGCCCAAGGGTATATCGGAGGTCAATAGTCGCAATCTGCTCATGACAGAGGAAGTTTTGAGAAACGTGGGCATAGGCGATGCCATCATTGTCACACTTCACCGCATGTATTTACGTGACCTAGATGGTAGAGTCTGCCACACACTGGAACGTCAGGCGAATGCACATGTGAAATGGCCTCCCACTCCTCGGGCGTGAGGTTCAAATTAGCCAGAAATGTGGCAACTACGAGATGCATTAGCTGTGGCCACTGCAACATGGCACACGAATTCCAGCAAGATTTATAGGGGTGAGAGGCCTACACTCTGAAATAATGACCAAATCGGATGCAATGAGTCTACAAACCAGTTACAGCGATTCCTGATCGCTTCTAAGTGTAACACAGTGTGCAGAGCTGCATGGGGTGTACTTGAACTCCACCAGCAGAAGACTATGTCCATCTACACCAGCATCAGCACCAACGCACGTTGTCAACACACGTTGTCATGGAAAGTGCTATGGTGTCACTAGACAGATTTTTTTCATGCCATTCTAATCTAAGAACAAATGGCATAACTACCCCATTGCTGATCAAAACATCATGATAGAGTCAGTGACTGGTACAAAGTGTCCCCTTCTTGACAGCGGATGCCATTCTAGTAGGATGCAGTTTGGTGAATGAATGGTACCTGACCAGTTCCAAGCTTGCTCCCAAGGCTGCGAGCTGTTCGGTTCTGCTTGACAAACCCTTCCTGTAGTCCCCATGTACCCTGCTTTATATGTCATGTGTCACTTTGTTTGGGTCACCATCTTAATAGCACAAAATATTATAGAGCAGGAGGCTTAAACAACAGAAACTGGTTATACGGTTCACAGTTTCTGAAGCTGAAAACCTAAGATCAGGATGCCAGTACGCTCAGCTCCGGTGAGGGCCCTTTACTTGGGCTGAGGATAGCTCCTCTCTAATTGGGTTCTCATATGAATGGAAGGAAGGGGGAGGAGGGAGAGAGGAAAAGGAGAAAAAGGGGGAAGGAAGAGAGGGAGGGAGAGAAGGAGAGGGGGAGTGAGGAAGGAAGGAAAGGAGGGAGGGATAGGAGTCTATTATTTTTCTTAGAAGGTCAAAAAAGTCTACAAAGTCTAATTACCCAGCAAAGGCCCCACCTCCAAATACTATCACATTGGGATATATATATATATATAATATATATAATATATAATATTATATATATAAAAATAATAAATAATATATATAAATAATATATATAAAATATATATATATAAAATATTCAATCTACAAGTTTGCCCAAATGCTATTCTGAATGCTCCATGAAGTCATCCTTTTGACTAACAATTTACTGTCAACAGACATTCACTGAAGTAAGTTACTTTGCACAAAGTACGTGGAAGGGCTCATCTAGCGAGCTGAAGGCCCAGAGAGAACAGAGTGTACTCTTCCCCCAAGGAAGGATAAATTCTTTTAGAGGTTGTCTTTGCCAAACTACAGCTCTCCCCTAGGTCTCCAGCCCTTCTGAATCGTCCACATTCTGTTACCAAGCCTGCAGACTTACATGAACCAGTTCTTTACAAATGGCTCTCTCTACAGACACAGATGTAGATTAGGGTATAACGTAGTTAATAGAGTAATTGTCTATAATGCACAAAGACCCAGCTTTAGTCTCCAGAACCATACAAACCGACATGGCAGTGCAGGCCTATGGAACCACTCTGGAGGTGGAGGCAGGGGAATCAAATTCAAGGTTACCCTCAGCTACATACATAATTCGAGGTCAGCCTAAGTCACATTAGACTCCTTCCTTACAAAAATAATATAGAGATTATTCTATTATATCTTCCTCTACAAAGAGATATTGATGTTGCAGCTACAGATATACACATACAGCAATGTTTGGTGATTCAGTTTCTCTGAAAAACAATAAATCCGAAGACTCAGATCAAGACATTGCTCACAGTTCCAAAATGTTTCTTATTGCCACGTAAGGACGTACGCTGACCAGAGTGCAAAGAATATTCTCAGCGGGTTGAACTCTCACCAAAAGAGCTGTAATTAATGAAACTCAATCAAGGCAGAAGGGAACTGTGAGGCACATGTCAGGGTTCTACACTTGGCTCTGTCCTACTCAACACTTTGCTAGTGGTTCATGATGTAGGACTATGAAGATTCAAACTGGAGAGGACATAGTGTTTAGAGAAGTGGCTATTACTGATGGTTGACAAAGTCTAGATTTTGACAGGCTATGCTGAAACAGCAAGAAGGACAATGGCAAACTGAGAGTTGTATTGTGTGTGTGTGTGTGTGTGTGTGTGTCGGGGGGAGCAGGCTTATTTGCTTTTTATCAACAACATAGCACAGTCAGAAGTTTGGATTCAGAATAAAATTAGAGAACCTATTTTGTTCTTCTCAAGTTCAAAAAGGAGTCAGCGCTGTAATATTCCCCCTTAATATGATCTTCGCACTAAAATCAAAAGACTCAAAATGTTAATGCATCCCAAGGTTCATTCCTTTGTAATCTGCACAAATATAAAAAACATCAGAAGTAGATATCCAGTTATAAGGGTTCTACATTTCAGAAGGGTCATGGCCCAAGATGGCTCTGAACAAAAGGAACCAGAAACATTAAGGAATTACTTTATTTGAAGAGCAGAATGGGGAATGGTGGGCTGGGGTCATAAAGGAGAAAATATCAGAAGAAAGACAGGAAATTCTTCAGGAAGTCAAAGGGAGGAGAATTTCAGTAAACTTCCTACCCGCAGAACTAACTGTGAACACACCAATGTAGGTCAGCATCAAGAAAGGTTTTCTAAAGCCTACATGTTCAAAACTTGAGGCTCCCCATGCAAAGAAACACTCTGGATGAGAGTGTCCGTGTCAGGTGTCACAGCGCCTTTACCCAGTGTCTTAGACGGATGTACCATGCCTGAAGCATGTTCGTATTCCCTTTGTTTTTCACAAATATGGGAAGGGGTGAGGAGTCAGTCCAGCACAGTATGTTCTAGGGGAACCATTCGGGATGCTTAGGGTTCATTGGCTTCCTCCTTTCTGAGGGATCATGTGTGACTAGAAATTTGTGTTGGCATCAGTTTGACCACACTGACCGTGCCACACACACTGACCTTCGATCTTGTATTGGACATTTTGGTTCTAATCCAAAAGACACTCCAATGAAACAAGTTTGTGAAAAACAGAGAATTCATCAGAGTGTAAACCTTTTACTGAGCAGAAAAGACATAGGCAGATGCCAAAAACTGGGAGTGGGGAATAGAACCCACCAGGATGCCCTGTTCTCTTCTCTCTCATCTTTCTGTCTAGGCACATCAGCTTCCTTCCTGCAGTCTGGTCTTTCCCACAAGGCTGGAACCAAGGTCTGTGGCATTATATATTCACCATTTCAAAAGCATAGCTGCCACCCCGTCTATCTGTTGAGATTTATTATATTTACAACTAAGGGACTTTTTCTCAGCACCTACTTCAGTGAGTATTAGTGAATTTACACAACCATCCATACCCACCATTGCGACCTTAACACAGAGGTTTGTGTCACCCCGCTTCAAGCTTTACAAATCAAAGGAAATTTGCAGTCAGCTCGACATCAGTACCCACTCTATACACCAGCTGCCAGTCAGACAAGACAGGTGGTCCCCCTGAAATTACATGGAGGACCTAAACATGGGTCTCTGGGGAAATCGTTTGCGCTTGGGTAGAAGGCAAAACACTGTGTCAAAGGAGCCCAAAGTGCAGAAATTTCAACTCCAGAAAAATCAGAGCAGAGGTACATGGACTATAGACAGCGATCTGGGGTAATAAAGGACTGGTTTATAAGTAGAGAACTCTAAAACATATCGACATGTGTTTCCCTGGATCTCCAAGAGGGTTCAACCAAGGTTTACTGAACGGCAGTATGAGAGACTGCTGGGAATTTTTCCTGTGGAACTTTCCAGAAATTCTTTGTCTAGGATCTCAAGAAAGGTTGTTCACCATTGGGTGTGTCACAGAAGCGATCTCCTACAAGACTGTCAGAGGTGGGAGCTTCCCACCTCTGGCAGCTGCCACCCACTAGGCATGTGAAGTTGGGGTCTGGACAAGCCATGTGTGAAAGATCCCCCAGAAGGAAATCTATCTAAGATGGGACCTCATTCCCAGAGATCAGCCGAAACCACCAGCGTGGATGCAATCAGCAAGAGGTTTATTCAGATACGCGGGTACCCGGGGCGACCAAGTCTTTCAAAGAACTTGCGTGCCTGGCTCGGGGTTCTAGGGGTTTTTATGGGGGCAGGAGTGCAGAAGCGCGGCCACAGAAGCGAGATGCATGGTTACAGGGATTTCATTGATTAATTTAAACAAGGCCATCATGAGGATGAGGTTATGTTCTCAAATACCAAGAATTCAGATAGAGAACCATCTCAGCTCGTATCTGGAGGGAGGAGCCGGAGTTAGACAAAGGACTTGCTCATCTCTTATCTGGAGGGAGCAACCGGAGGGGAGGGAGCAACCGGAGGGAGCTTACTTGGCTCTTGTCTGGGAGAACAGCCAGTACTTTCCCAGACCAGATAGCTGACCACAGATATCCTGCCAGGCAATGGTCCTGAGCTAACTCCTCATTTAGGGCTGTCTCTTATCTGAGCTCTTATGGGTAAGTGCAAGCCTTGTAAAATGGCGTTTCTATGGCTAAGCTGTGCAGAATGCCTAGAGCAGGGGTCTTTCAATGTGTACAGTGGAGGAGGCACTAGGGGGCTTTGAGGAAGAGCCAGACTGGCACATCAGATTCTGAAGCAACCATTTCCTTCAATAACGGCAAAGTCTGCAGGGGGCAGAAAGCGTTTAATGGTCCCTGATCCATTCACAGATCAGGAGACAGGGACGCACTCTGCACTGAGCAGCAAGATGCCGGCAATCAGCTCATTCTCCAATATGCCCTTACTTCATCCTCTGAATTTCCGGGGTATTTGGGGTTACATGGGCATGACGGAACATTCCTTATACAGTTCTGTAGTCATGTGCCTCTCGTTCTTTCTGTGGTCTTTCTCTTTCCATTCCTCTGTCACGTGGACTGTTCATTCCAAGGGAGTCAGAGCCACTTCCGGAAGCTAAGGACTCACACGCTAAATTTCTGTCAATCCCCTTTCTTCTGTCTGTACAGGATTTTAGTTCCACAATTCCTAAATGATAATGACTGCAAAACAACCTCAAATATCTATACTTCGTGCTAAATCTACTTCATGTTGCCTCATTTAAAAGTGTTTTTTCAACAAAGCCTAAAGAGAGAGAGAGAGAGAGAGAGAGAGAGAGAGAGAGAGAGAATATGATCTTCATCACCCATGAGGATCTTTCAGACTTCTCCCATGGAGAGTGGAGACCGGAGCAAACCCCACAGTTTCAGCGCTTACCTAACCTCCTACTATCTGGCCGTGAAAAAAAAAAAACAGATGAAAATTCAAAATGTACAGTCAGCCATTTAGTGCTGAAAATGGCAAGGTGCTCTAAATGCCTGGCCCGAAGAGAACACTGGGTTCGTGAAATGACCTACCAGGAATGAGCCTCCGGGGCAGTGCTCCCGGGTGTGTGCCAGAGAATCCTAACTCCTCTGCTGGGTCAGCAGAAGAGAGCGGAGGCGGCGCTGACATTCAAAAGTTCGGAGCAGCCATGATGGCCTTCAGCTGGTGAATGGGCACACGAACTCTGGTGCATTACGACAATGAAATGCTATTTGGCGCTTCAGATAAAACATCTACGGCATCACGAAAAGAGGGGAAGGAAATATAAGCGCACTCTATTAAGTGGAGGAAGACGGTCTGAAAGCTTACATACATTCCGACGCTGCAACTGCAAGGCATTGTGGGAAACGCAAAATTAGGGAGTTGGGAAAGATCAGTGGTTGGTGGGGGAAAACTTGGTTTATGCTGTAACGGTGGACACATGCCATTTGTCCATACTCATCGAACCTAGAATGCCTGCAGGGGTGTAGGGAAGCATACATACGCTGTCTGATCACTTGACTGAACCTTAAAGAGCCCCAATGAAACACAACTTTAGGCCACCAAACCCAAACCAAACAGAAACAGAAACAAGCAAAAGTGGGGGCTTCTCAAGCTCAGAGAGTACTTGACTACAGTCCTGTAAGGACTATTCATTTGTATCAAATTGGGGTACTATAGGAATTCGACTTCTCTCCCTCTACTGCATAGCCAGAATCTCCTGACTCCTTTTGTATGACGAACAATGGGAGTGACAAATCGTTCATATAAACACTGCTCACTTCTCAGTCTCTTCACACACACACATGCCAGAGTTCACGTCTTGAAAGTGAAAGGAGTTGTGGAATATTATTTTAACTATTTTAAATATGTTACATTTGTTTACTCTGAGGACTATTACTTTGACTGTGTAAAGGGGTCTCGTTTGTTTATGCTGTATTTGTTTAACACCGTAAGGATGGAGGTAAAGATGTGTTGTTTTGTTTCACCTTGCCTGTTTAAGGTTCCTGTTTGGTCTAATAAAAAGCTGAACAGTCATAGGAGGGGCTGCCAGGCAGAGAGAAAAAGGAGGAGGAGAAATCTAGGCTTGAGAGGGGGGAAAGGAGAACAAGGAGAAAGAAGGGGACATGCCCAGGGAAAGAAGCCAGGCAGCCACCAGCCAGTCAGCCACACAAGTAATGAGAATAAGTTATATCTGTATGTAAAAGGTAAAAAGCGGAGGGCTGGAGAGATGGCTCAGTGGTTAAGAGCATTGCCTACTCTCCCAAAGGTCCTGAGTTCAATTCCCGGCAACCACATGGTGGCTCACAACCATCTGTAATGAGGTCTGGTGCCCTCTTCTGGCCTGCAGACACATACACAGACAGAATGTTGTACGCATAATAAATTAAAAAAAAAAAAGGTAAAAAGCCCCCAAGCAAAAGGTAGATAAAGAGAAACAGGTAATTTAAGTTAAAAGAGCAAGCCAAAAACGAGCCTAAGTCATGTCAAGCATTCAAAACTAATAATAAGTCTCTGTGTCATGATTTAGGGGCAGACTGGTGGCTCAAAAGAAAAAGCCTGGTACAGAAAGTTTCAACAGAGTTCATGAGAAAGTTAACATGGATTACAAGCTCAGGCTCATGGATAGGGACTAGAAAAAACTGGGCACAGAGTCTAACCCATGAGTCATCTTGCTGTTACTTAAGAAGTAACCTGTGAGGCCGGG
>JAQHUG010000011.1:1168207-1189080 GCA_028555095.1 Dicrostonyx torquatus
TGCCCATTGTTGACTTATCTATTGTTGACTTACCTGTTGTTGACTTGCCCATTGTTGACCTGCCCATTGTTGACTTATTCATTGTTGACTTGCCCATTGTTGACTTATCCATTGTTGACCTGCCCATTGTTGACTTGCCCATTGTTGATTTATCCATTGTTGACTTGCCCATTGTTGACTTACCCGTTGTTGATTTATCCATTGTTGACTTGCCCATTGTTGACTTATCTATTGTTGACTTACCCGTTGTTGACTTGCCCATTGTTGACCTGCCCATTGTTGACTTATTCATTGTTGACTTGCCCATTGTTGACCTACTTATTGTTGTCTTGTTGACTTGCCCATTATGGACTGGACTTTGAACTGTGAGCTAAAGTAAACCTTTTGTCTCCAAAGTTGCTTTGGTCAAACTATTTTTTATCACAGAACAGGAAAAGAAACTTAAATACCTATGACCCAGGTACCACTATTAATGTTCTAGGATGCCCCTTCTGAACACATGGGGAACCATAAGTCCAACAATCTATTTTATTATTTGGTCATATTTAAAGTAAGTTACTTACCTCGATAGACTGTTCTAAATTTCAGTATACTTACTAGCTATGTTCCCTTACATTTTTATGTAGTATATTAAATACCATAAAATATATCTTGAATATACATTTGAGAATGTTGACACATTTATAAGCATCATCTCTATGCTACTCAGAATTGTATTAAGACACCAGAACTTATGCAGGGGTGGTCCTGGTGGGTGGTTGTAACTCAGTGATTTCCAGAATTGGGGTGACCACATACCTACTAGACCTTTAACTACTCCCATGCCAGCATCCTGGAACCTGCAGCCATCAATCCAAAATTAAGCCTGTGGCTCCTAAAGTCCAGTCTATCTGGAGTGCAGGCAAATTTTGCGTAGCATTAATGCCTCAGTGCCCATCAAAGGATTGCTAGGATTTACTGTCTGTGTGAACCTGTGGCCAGCCAAATCTTCCATGCTCCACATCCCTAATATCATCCTCAGTCACCACACAAGATCAGCCTACAGAAGAATAGAGAGGTGGCCTAATGGACTTTACAATAAAGAACTCCATCAGAATGCCTGGTCTACCTGCAAGCCGACAGCATGCATGTAAAGACATGAAAGATGACTTTAGAGGAAATGTTCCTCCTCTTCCAGTTATTCAAGATAATGGTCTCCTCATAAAGAGGCTGCTTATTTTTCCAGGAACTCAGGTGTAGGTTCAAAGAACTTCCTCCACAGAAGATCTGGATCTAGAGGAAGGGACTCTCCAAAACTAAACCAGTATCATCCTTCCCAAAGGTCACATCATGGGAGGTTCAAACATGTTCATGGCAATGCAAAGAAAGCCAGGAAGTTAAAAAGGGACCTCACTAGTCTTTGGAAGCATGAAGAAACACACACTCCTCAAGTTCTTCAGTGGTTTCTTCATCAAAAAAAAAACAAAAAAGCTAAAGAAATTCAGTGGGTTCAATGAAAAGAAGCCACAAGCCAGAGACGGCATATGAAAGTGACTTGGTTAAAATGTCACAGCAGTCATGGGTCGGTCACAAGAACCTGAGTCTAAAGAAGAGTTGGCACAGAGACAATTGATGACCAACCACTCAAGCACATTAAAGCAATAGCATCAAAACCCAAGGAAACTCAACAAGCATACCACCAGGACTGCGAACCCTTCAGGAGAGCGGTGAAAATGGTTGTGAAAAAAAGATCCTTCATTAGAAAAAAACCCATTCAGTTAGCGGGGCGGTGGTGGCACACGCCTTTAAGCACTCAGGAGGCAGAGGCAGGCGGATCTCTGTGAGTTTAAGGCCAGCCTAATCTACAAGAGCTAATTCCAGGACAGGCTCCAAAGCTACAGAGAAACCCTATCTGAAAAACTAAACAAAAAAGAAAAGAAAAAAGAAAAAGAAAAGTCCATTCAGTTTTCAGTTGGGCGGTATTTACACAAAATAAGTGAACAGAGTGGGAAGGAGCTCAGGCAGTTCACTGCAGAGTGAGCCATTTCTTTAAGAACTGGTGTTCTAGCAGAAACGTGTCTTTAGACTGTTACTCCAGGCTCTCATAAATCTTTCATCTATGGAATTTTGCAATGAAAGGAAGTGTTTCATGATAATCATATCTTAGTGTAGGCATCCAAAAAAAGCTGCTCAGAACTTTCCCCGCCTATAGAGTGTCCTAATCTATACACACACCAGTGTTCAGTCAATGCCTTAGCCTGCTGGGGCACAGCTTTTCCTTCTTCCTCGGGCTCTGTAGTCTTTCAAGAACATGAGTGAGTGGCTGCAGAGTGCACTTTAGGTTTAGGGATTGAACTTCATAGTAAATGATAACATGTAAAAATGTTAGAATTTTGAGTTGGCATTCGTATTGGCTTTTAGCTTGTTTTCTTAGGGTTTCTCTTTCTTATTAAAATGATCCTGTCTTAAAGCATATTATCTTTGAAAAAAAGAAAAGAAAAAGATTCCAGAACATTACAATATTCCTAAGAAATTCCTTCTTGCCTTCTACAACTCGGTCTTCATCTACAAGTCCTTAGTGGAAATCAATATCATAATCGTTTTCCAACACTTACTTTTACCTTTTCTAGAATTCCATGTGGATTTTTTTGCATAAGATTTACTTCACATAACTAGGAATGAATAGGAATAATTGGTGAGTATAGGGAAATATTTAGGTAGAAGTGTAGTATTTAGAATAAGTATAGCTAAGACTGAAAAACACTAAAAAAGTTAGGTGGATAGATGGACAGATAGATGTGTGGCTAGATGTTTGGGTGAATAAATATGAGATTTGTCCCTGTTGCTATATGTATCAATAGCCTATCTATTTCTTAATAAGTAATATATATGTATATTAATATGCCCCATCTTTGCCCGGTTGTTTTTTTTTTCCAGAATTGAAGATGGAACCTAGTGTCTTACATTCATTGAGTGAGAAATGTACCACTGAACTATGTCCCCAGCCAACCACGGTTTTCCTCCACATTCCTACTGGTGGTCACTGGGGCTATTTCCTATCTACGCGTATTTCAACAAAGCTTCTCCAAATGTCTCTGGACATGTCTTCATCGTGAAACCATATCTTCATATTCCTTAGATCAGTTCCCAGAATGGTAATCTCTGGTTCGTGGGAATTCAGATTGTTCATATTTTAGGAAGTAACAGAAACAATTGCCAGAACTTTGCAAAGAAGTGTATGTCATGGCAGACCCTTGCCAACAGGTGCGACAGTAGTAGTTACTCAGTGTGAACTTGGTCTCTTTAGTGTTCAAAGTCAACCTCCCTGATTTTTACCCTAGACAGATATAGGGAAGAAAAGACCTTCCCTTGGCCTTCATTTCAGCCCTTCTTATTCCATCATTATTGTCCATGTACCCAAGGTGTCTTGCTCTCTAGGATAAAGGAAGGCCATCTTTCACTTTTCCTATCTTTCTTTCTTTCTTTCTTTCTTTCTTTCTTTCTTCATTCCTTACTTTCTTTCTTTCTTTCTTTTTTTCTTTCTTTCTTTTTCTTCCTTCCTTCCTTTCTTTCACTTTCTCTCTTTTCTCTCCTCTCTTTCTTACCTTTCTTCCTTCCTCCTTCCTTCATTCCTTCCTTCCTTTTTTTTTTTCATGCTGTATTTGGAAACCACCCTTAGGTTAAACCAGGCATGTTAAATACAAGCATCATCCACTATGGTTAAAGAGGAATTATAAAAGGGGAGCTCTTCATCACCCCAGGGCTGAAGTAGCACATACCTGTTAGGGGTTCAGCCTCCCTAGAAGAAAGGAGGCTGTGCTTCAGTCCTGCGTGGAAGAGAAGTCTGATGCCTCAGCCAGACCAAAGCCCTGCGATGCATGGAGGACAGGGGCTAGGGCTCACTAAGAACAACAGCAACGTGACAACGGATACAGGAGGCCAGGCACCTTAAAAAGCAGAGCCACAGTCACTCAGGCTGCGACTGTCCACAGTTGCTCGCGCATTTTACAGGGTCCAAGTCTCCATGCAGGGAGCCCTGTGGAAAGGTTATGAGCAGATCACAGCTGCCATGTCATAGAGCAAGCATGTTGTAGGCCCGGGGCTGCAGAACGGCATGTGTCCTTACCACCCACACTGCCAAGCTGCAGGCCCAGAGGAGAGTGTGATAAGCTCTTTTCATCTTGAAATGTCTCTCAGGTGCCCTTTAGCAAGGGAGTTCACCATCCTGCTCAGTCTAGGGAGCAATGCGTACAGGAATATCACTGGCTCCCACAGAACATCTATACCGAGGTGTGGATTCAGTGGTGCAAGGCAGCAGGGTGACAGCAGACACAATGTCCCTCTCCTCAACTTCAGATCAGACATCATGAGCAATGAAGAATGACAGAGATGAAGAAGGATGATTTGGTTTTTAATCTGGGTTGGCTATGAATCCTGTCCATTGTCCTAAGGACCAAGCAGAGACTAACACACACACAGTATCTTAGGAAGGGCTTGCTCATTGGTGCTCGCTCTCTTGCGTCTGTAAATCTTTCTGCCAGCCCAGGAAGGAGCTTGGGTTGACCTTCTTGAATGATAGGAGAATATCCTAGGTTAAACAGTTACAGAATCCATAACTGAGACCAGCATAGACCCTTCAGGCCTAGGAAAACTACCCAGACTGAAAGAACATCATAGGCAATCAAGAGAGTAGAGATGGGAAATGTTGCTCTTCCCAAGTGTCCGAGTTTAGGCTTTGTAACAGAGCTAACACCAAACAATAAAACCTGTATTAAGACATTACCATTTATAGCATTTCTATGTTAATATACTAATATATGAAGGTTCTATTATAGCAACACACTAATATAAACAACCTAATTATCATAAAAAGAAAAGATTTGTTTACTCCAAGGAACAGGTGTATCTGTTCCCACAAGAATTTTGTCCCATGAGGATTATTTGTCTATGGAACTGGCCCTGTTTTCCTACTCATCGAAATGCCAAGAAAGTCAATGCTTTCTGTGTCTCATTCTTGAAACTCCTGATGCTCAAATTCTTCGGTACATTTTAACGTTCTATTCCTATGGTTACCTCATCCTGTTTCATAACGCAGGCAGAGTCTGCCTGTTCTGGCTTATGTAGCCGCATAAGCTGTCTCTGGTGACTCTTTTTGGAATGGGATTAGACACAAGCATATAAAAACAATATCACCGCTCATGGACAGAACGCTCAAACCATAAAACCCACAGCGTTTTCTTTGCATTATTACATTAGAGCTGTTTGCTCCACTGCATGAAGCTTGTTATTTGCAAAAGAGCAAAATAAAATGTGTAGGCCCTGGGTTAGATGATAATTACCTTGAGCTTCAAAAAGCAAATTAACTTTTAAAAACAAATCCATCTTTTAATATTTTTTTTTATTTTTATGAAGTTAAGAGGGATATCGTTTGTATGCACAATTAGATTAAACTATAATATGGGCCTAAAACAAATTTTTATTTCCTCATATCTTTCGACCCCGAGTCAAACATTCTTTTTGAGCTTTGTCTATCTCCCCTGAGGGACGGCACTCTGAGTTTGAAATAGCTTAGCTGGTGCTGTTTTGGTTTGTTTTAATTCATTCCCAGTTTTTAGCCAGAAGTGTGGAAGAGGTTAAACTATGTTTCTGTGTTGATCCATTCATTCATTCTTCCAATAAAATTCTTCTTGAAAGAAATATGATAAAGTTAATAGACCAAAACAAGTTACAGAACTTGAATTAAAGAAAGTAATCTTTTTAAAAAAAATGACAAATTTGCCCTTTTCTGACAACAAATATGGATCTACTATTTGAGAGTGGGCTAGAATCTCATATTGGGAGGGGGGAGGCTAGCCAACTGTGAAATAGGTTGTCAAAAATATAAGCCTAAAATATGGTTCAACCCCGAAAAAAAACACCAAGGGTTGGAAAGCCTAGGGTGTTCATTTACTTAGCAATAAATAAGTTGAGTTGCCCTGCAGAAGAACTTGGGATTTCAAGTAAAGATTTCTGCAGTGACAAATCCCTCTGTAATTAGAATACTTCAAAAATATTAAACGCGTAATCCAAGAGTAATTGGAAGGCAGTGCACATCCTCATAATTAGCCCATCACTTTTATTTACCTCATGTATAATACATGACAGCCCACATTGTAAGATAAATTAACAGTGAAATGTCAGATCTCCCCTCTCATTTAGGCCACCTGTCTAGGTGTTCAGATTGACACCCATTGGCATGGAATTACTAAGTCCCAGGGAAATCTCCTGGAACAGAGCCCCTACCTGAGACTTGTTCTTGATGGCTTCTTCCTCCCCTACCCTTAACATGCAAAGTTTAAAGCTTTTTGTGATCTAAATTATCATTTTCTTGCACACTAGCTGCATTTCGGGACTCAGGGAAGCAAAGTGGGTATTTTTCCTATGAGAACGTGATTCGACATCCAGGCATCTCACGGAAGAGAGAAAGCCTGTAGATTCAATGCTGCGACTCTTGAGTCCCACCCATGTGCTTTCTGGGGATAATAATTTTGGAGAATAACAACTCAGTTCCCTTTCTTGAAAACAACCACCTATCCTGACATTCTCTCATCACTAATCTCTTTTGGGAGACTCTTGTTGAAGCCCTCAAGGTCAGTGGGAAGGTGGGTAATAACTGTCAAATTTAAGGAAACCCAGATTATGATTAAAATTTAGGACCAGGACCTAGGCTTTGGGCTCCCTATCTTCCACTCTAGTCCAGGACCACAGAGTTTCAGCTTGTGCAGATCAAGCTTTTGACCTTCACTATCATCCCATTTGCTCAAGCAAGGATGATATGGTTTTTACCAATTAGAGGAGTTCTTAAATTCCAAGAGCAAATCACAGTCCCGCTGTATCTGACCCTTGGGATATAGCCTCCTGTTCCTGCCAACCTCTCCTTCCTATGAGTTTCGCCCAAGTGCCATGCAAGCTGTTCCCTCCACATGATGGAAAGGGAGGGCCACCTGTTGTATCTCATTCCCACAGCACACCCTCTGTGAACTTGCTGGATCCAAACAAGATAACCTTAACAGACCAGGCCTGAATTTCAAACACAGTATAAGGCCTTTTGTGGTTTGGGACAAATTCCATAACCATCTCTTTCTCCTCCAAAGAATCATAAGAAATAATTTGTTCTGCTTGGAAAAAAACTTTCACTGTCATAGCTTGGTGTGGGAGGTCCTTCTGTCTATGTGTTGCTTTTATTGGTTAATGAATAAAGAAACTACCTTGGCCTGTTGATAGGGCAGAACTTAGGTAGGTGGAGAAAAGTGGACTGAAAGTTGGGAGAAGAAAGGCGGGAAGAGAGATGCCACGGAGCCACCATAGACAGATGTGCTGAAACTTTGCTGGTAGATCATGACCTCGTGGTGATGCACAGATTACTAGAAATGGGTTAAATTAATATAAGAGTTAGCCAATAAGAAGCTAGTGCTAATGTCCCAAGCAGTGTTTTAATTAATATAGTTTCTGTGTGGTTATTTTGGTTCTGGGCAGCTGAGACAAACAAGTGGACTCCTCCTACAACAGTTCAAATGCTTAGGTCAAGCTTCCTGCCCATGCACCAGGCTGTGACGTGAAAGTTAATTCGCTCATGTCCATAAAGTGCTTTCATGATGAAATGCGCCATGTGAGTGCTTCATGCAACCTATGCATATGAATAAAGACAGTTTGAATGAAAATATAACAGAATGGCAGCGGACTGAGTGACTTACCAGCTAGAAAAGGCAAGTGAACTAACCCAAACACATACAATGACCCTACAGTAGCCTTTCAGGCCATAGGTTTCTTGGATCAGAAAGGAAATCAGCCCACCAGATTGGAAATGCATTTGGGGATCAGGACTGGAGCCAGGGGGATACTCAGAGTTGTCTCCTCAATCCTGCAGTGCACTTGGGGGCCAGTGTCAACACAATCATGGGCCCAAAGAGATGTAGTTTAATGGAATCTGACAGACTATTTGCCACGCTGACCATTGGCTCTACTAGCTGGGTAGCATTTCATCATACTTTCTAACTCTCCATCCCTACTCCCAACCCATCTTCTCTCACCTGAAAACTAACTCTTGAATAGATAGAATGACTGCTATTATTCACACTTTATAGAGAAGGACACGGAAAGTGAGAAGGTTGGTTTGATCAAAATTATAGAGGCAGCAACGAATCTAGGGTTCTTTCTGTAAGTTCATAATATCTGGAAGGCATTACTCAATTAGAAGGATGGACAAGGCAGCTCAGAAAGACTTCCATGTATGTATGTATGTATGTATGTATGTATGTATGTATGTATGCATGTATGCATGTATGTATGTATGTATGTATGTATGTGCTTATCCAAACAATTCTGCTGTTAGAATCTTATCTCAAGTAATTCAGAATCTGTCCGGAGACCTGTGTCCTTCAATTTACAAAGACACCCCGCCCACCCCGTGTGTGTGTGTGTGTGTGTGTGTGTGTGTGTGGTGTGTCTGTAGTATGTGTCTCTGTGTGTGTCTATGAGTATGTGTCTGTGAATATGTGTCTCTGTGTGTGTATGTGTGTGTCTGTGAGTATGTGTCTCTGTGTGTGTGTGATGCATACACATGGGTGTACAGATGTTTCTCCAGAGGCCAAAGCACGCTGTCACTTTCTGCCTTGGTAACTCTTGCCTCATTGCCTTGAGATACGGTCTTAACACTGAACCATAACCTTGCTGCTTTATTCTAGGCTGGCCAAGGAGCAGGAAACCCTTGACTCTGACGTTCAGTGTTAGCTTTGCAGGCATGTGTATCCATGTCTGACTTTTTACATGTATTCTGAGAATGAGTTCAGGCCGTCATGCCAGTAGAGTCAGCATTCTTGCCTGTCCACTGAACTCCCTCTGCTGCCTCTCCATTTCAATGGGAGATCGGAAAATAACTAAAACATCCAGTGGAAATGACTGAGTAAATACTATAGACTATGAAGATAAATATTGGGGGACAGTCAATCCCCCCCATAAACATAATGTCAAAGAGATATCTTTATTGGCATGAAAGGCTTTCATTGTGAATTGTCAAATTTTATATAATATCCAGCTAAAAATTCATTTACTCATGCATTAAGAGACAATATCTAGGAACTCTAGATACTAACGTGGTCTCCCTGCGGTGACTGAATGGCGGCAGCTTTCATTGTGGTAACTGTTGGGCGAGGTACAGTTTCAGAGATTATTCCACGTTCTTGTATAATGAAAACCACCACCATACCCCTCCAAGAAAGTTGCTGGACTTGAAAAAAAAAACCATAACCTCACTTCAAATAGCCCCACTACGAATCACCCAGACAACAGAGGAAGGGTGACTATCCCTCTGCCTTTGCAGGCTGCCCATGGGTAAGCATGCTGGGCAGGTGCGGGTCCCTCGCCTGCTGGGGCTGGTTACGTCATTGCTCTCCATTCCCTTTACCATCCTCTCCTCCTCTACCACTGAGAAAATGTTGCCATGCTCGGAGAAGTGACAGGGGTAGAACTGTCCAGCTGCCTCTGGCATGAAGGTGGACATTTAGATTAAAATTGATTTAAGAAGGATACAGGGCCTGAAAGCAACGTGTTTTAACAGCAATGAGAAAAACCACCACTAGATATTAGAAGGATTGGCAGTTGGAAAAGAAGAACAGGGGAAATTTCAGAGAGGAACAGTCTCTGCAAGTTTGTGAGATGCAGAGGGGAAAGATTCTGGAAGTCGGGATGAAGAGCAGAATTTCAAAATGGCTGCCTCCGACACACCCAACTACACGATGTAGCCACTGGGTTTTGTTTGGTTTTGTTTTGACATTTGTAATTGAGATGACCAGCTGACTCTGAGTTCCTCAAAAAGGCAATTATTCAAGTGCACCCGCTCTGACCGTATGATCCTTTAAAAGCATGGTTTCTCTCAGGCTGGTCATGGAAGGAAAGCATGGGCTACGGAGAAGGGTTTGACGAGCTCTTGCTGGCCAGAGACGGATGAGGCTATGGGAGGAGGGTGGTGTCTAAAAATACAAAGTGACCCTTCACTAGCTGGAAACCTGAAAGAAAAGAAGAACCTGGATGTTTACAACCCGGGTAGGCCTATTCCAACAGCAATCCAGATGTGCACAGATGTGAACGCTTAGCCACATATAAGAGCCCTACCTAACTAGCACCTTGATATTTTAGTTTTTATTCCATCATTGACCAGGTCTCTTATAACTCAGGCTGGCTTCAAACTTGTCACTGAGTGCTGATCCTCCTACCCTCTCCTTCCAAGTTCAGAGAACAGCAAGCATGCACCACCATACCTGGTCTGTCTCCTTGTTTATTTTACTTTATTACTTTATCTGAGTGGGCTTGGAGCCAGACCTCTCACTCATTTACCTCCCTGCCTCAGCCTCTATATTGCTGGGATAGCAAATATGTGCCCCACGCCAGGCTGAACACACTCTGATTTTAATTTTTCAGAACTCCTAAGCAAATGCTACAACTGAGCCTTCAGGACGCCTGCACTCCAGAACCCTGAGTTCATAAACAGACACGATCTCAAGCCACGACATTTCTGGTAATTCAGTATGCAGTGACTGAAAAATTACAGTTAGGAGACGACATAGAAAATATCCTGCTAATTTCTATCATTTAATCAATAAGGAACCTGAGATCCAGGGACAATGAGGGAGCTGTGGGGAAACTGAGGCAAAGCTGGAACTAGAGTCTGAGTCAACAGTGCACACAGCCCAGGGATTTGTGTCCATCCCGCATCCCGGCTCACAACACGCACCCTGGGATAACTTCTAGCTGGCATGCTTTAGGGACTGAAAGGAAAGAGAAGATTGTCATTTGAGGTCCCCACTAGCACCACAATTCTGATGTATTTCCTGATTTCTCCAAAATGAACTAAAATTGATATTGAATGCACAGACACTTCTCCAATTTAAAAACAATCAATAATATTTATAACGTTCACCCAAGATTTAATATGCTGACAATGCTGGGCGACCCACTTCATTCTCCAATAAGTGACAATTTCAGTCTTCAATTCAGCGAGGTTCAGCAAAATTTACTGCATTCAAATTCCCTACGAGGCTACATGTGGAGAGATCTTTCAAGGCTAGAATTCTATAATTTTTCTTAACCGAGGTGACTTAAATTGTTTGGAAAGAGAATACACATGAAATAGGGTTGAGAAACTTTTATGTTGAAAAGCTCTCATTGAAAGTCACCTGAGCTTTTCACCTTGTCTGTGTGGCACAACATCAGCGTACTGTCACACTGTCTGTCTCAATTCTGGTGACTTCTTCTGCAGGCAATGCCGTCGGTTCCATTGCTAGCAACTGTCGAGATGAAGACAGATGTTAGCTTTCGTCTCTCTCGGGATTAATTAAGTAAGCATTGTTAATAAACACAACAATGCATGATGAGATGGATCGCTAAGAGCTACTCCAAACAAGGAGGTGCCGGAGGCTGGGAAGGTGGCTCAGTGGGTAAGAGCCCTTGATGTTGGTGAATGAGGAACCCATCCAAAATCTGGGCATAGTGGCGCACTACTTTAACCCCAACTTTGAGGGGTGAAGATGAGAGGATCCCAGGGGCACACGGGTTAGCAAGCCTTGCCTTCCAGCGTCAGGATCAGTGAACAATCAAGCAAGAAAATAAGGTGGAAAGTTAGGGAGGAAGTCATCCCGCATCCTCCTGTGGCATCTGAGTGTGTGTGCACAGGCTTGCCCCCCACCTTTGCCAGTTTTGTTTTCAAATAACGAGTCTAATTGACTTCTAAGCACAATTTTAAGTGTAGAGGCATTTCAGGAATTTTCAAACCACGTTGTATCTGACAGGCCACGTTTGAAGACAGTATTCAGGATTCCAGAACCATCCCACCATGGCTGGCTTGCCGCTCTGTCTCTCCTCCTGCTGTAGCTCCTAAGGTTCCCCGGCCTGCCCCATGGGAAGCAGACAGTAATGGGAATGGTGATTGACACCCCTCCCACTTAACCTGCCTACTTTCACCCACTATGGAGTCGCTGAAGAGGATCCGAGGCCATTAAATGCATCTATGGGGTGCACTTGGTTCTTCTTTGATTCCTGTCTAATTGTTTTCCCCAGACTCTTGTCGTACTCGCTTGATTGAACAGCTTTTTTCTGCATTTTGTAGATTGGGGTGGGGGTCCAAACTCTGGGGTCTTTGCAGGGTTTATCAGGAAGCGGTGCTGCCCAATAGTGTTCTTTGGGGACCATTCTCCATGTGTTTGATTGGATGATTGGATAGCCTCCAATCACACACATGACTATGAGCACTTCCGAATGTGACCAGAATAACAAATCTTAACTAATTTATATTTCACCATGACATGTGACTAGTGACCATTGCAGTTCCTAAGAAATAGGTTTGAATCTTCGTGAGCTACTTAGGAGTCAAGCCAGGTGCAATCTGGAAGGAGTTTGCAAATTAGGTGTGGGCTTCTTCTGGGAGTCTCGTTTGCTCTGTTGGTCTTGCTCTAGCCTATACCATCTGGCTACCTACCAAAGAAATGTGTGCACTATAATTATATTCGTAATTGTGTCTCACACAATACCTGGCCTGCCACAAGTACTCTATAAACAGGGTTATTGTGGCTACCGTTTTATTGCATGGAATCTCCTAAAGGGGGTTGCTGAATGCAATGCTTCGTACATTCAACAAGCAATACAATTAAAATGAAATAAATTAATAATCTAATATGGTTTATCTGCGCTATCATGTTCTAGGATTGGCATGTCCCTCAAGTTCATATACTGTCTCATGCTTCATATTATAACCTGATAATCAAAGCACAGGTAAACTGCTGGTATTGCATGCCCTCCCTTAGAGGTAGCTAGGTATGTTTGGTATGCTGCGCCATCATACACAGATCTGTATGCCTTCTGTTCTCCTACCAAAATTTGCAACGATTATTCTGTCTTTTCTCCTGGCTTTTGGGAGTAAAAAGCACAATTGTGGGTACAACGTAGTACCCGACAAAGTCCCTTAGGCGTGTGTGTGTGTGTGTGTGTGTGTGTGTGTGTCTCCAGAAACATGTGAGAGGGTTAGGTGGAGGTCAGAGATCAACTTTGGATGCCGTTCTTGTTTCTCAGGTGTTTCCTATCTTGGTTTCTTGAAAACTCAGCAATTAGGTTAGCCTAGCTGGCCACGTAGGCCTAGAGACCCACCTACGTATGTCTCTTCGATGCCAGGATTACTCATGGGCACTAAAACCACACCCAAATTTTTATGTGGCTTCTGGGGATTGAACACAGATCCGTGTTTGCATGGCGAGCACTTTACAGAATGCGACATCTTCCTAGCACCCCATCCCCCGCCTTAGACATTCTGAACCAGCTTGCTTCCAGACGTGAGCTTCTGATACCTAGGGAAGAGAATAAAGCTCCTTGGCAACAGGGAGCAGGTTTGGAAGCGAATCCGAGGGTATAGTAGCTTGGCCTGGAATTGCAGGGTTTCAGGGTGGAAGAAAGCATTAACATTCCATATGCAAAGGTTTCTGTGAGCCCCGCCCGAGGCTTCATTGCCAGGAGAAACATCACTGCAGAAGAAACATCACCGAGAAGTCAGAATCTGACACCATTTCCCTCCGCAGTGAGGAGGAGCTATCTGCCATGCAGAGTACTTAGCATAGAGATGTTTGCCTATTTTATTCTGAACCCTTTCTGCCCGTAAAACATTAAGGTATTTATGATCAAGTGTAATTCAGCCAAGTTGGTAAAGTACTATCTTAGAGCTAAAAACTTAATAACAACTCGGTTCGGGGGCTGGCTGTCATCAGTAAGCAGAGAGCTGCGGTACACAAAAATACCAGCTTGTCGGATAAAGCCTTGACAGTCTTGCCTACACACAAACCAAGGAAAATAACAAGCCTGTGACAGCTACAACAGCAGCAATTTTGAGCTCCTCACTGATGAAATGCACTCTGCAGTCATAACTCTTGCATAAATCTATGTCACTATTCTTCATGTTCTAATTCCGAGAACCAATGGATCATTGTGTAGACCCTCTACCTGAAAATGAGCCCAATAATGCAGGCTGTGCACTATCACTGAGCCAGAGCTGACGTTAGGGGCTTGGCTGCTGGGGTTATTAACAGATATTTTTTCACCTAGAAGCACAGACTGAAATCAATCTTTCTGATAACTAGGCATGGCATGAGCTGTCTGCACTTTCAGTTCAGTTTGATTAATCACACAGACAGAGACCTTTACCTTAAAGGAGCAACCGTTCACATTTAATCACAACTAAACATTCATGCATAACATTAGGCATTACTAGATTTGCCTACAATTTATCCCTCCTATTTTAGAAAATATATTTGGGATAATATAGCTCTTTGCATCTAAATGCATGGCTTCATTCAGTTTATACATATTAACATAGAAGCTAAGTAAAATAATTCAAGTTTATACCATTTATCATCTATTTATCTCTTGTGAAGTTGCCATTAGATCCACATATTTTATTGCACAGTTTATCCTGATAATGGGAGCATATTTGTATTATTAGCAGTGTGTGTTTTCCATAAAGTAGGACATGCTAGATATCAGATTTCATCATGTTGCAAGTTGCTTCTTGCCAAGATTTGGTTCCATTACCTGTCAGTAGCTCCTTGTTTCCTTAGACTAGCAAAGACTGTCATGGGTGCAGGATTTTTTTTTTTAACTGAAATGAAGTTGGTACCAGTGACTACATCTTGTGGCCCTCCCAACAATGTTCCCAATAATCACAGGATTCCAGAAGGCTCCATCTGCCATTACAGAAAGCAGGCTCAAAAGAGAGTCGCCTTTAGAGAAATGTCTACAAGATAAGAAGGTAGGGTTCTGAGTTCTTCTTTAGGAAGACAAGAAGAGGAAACCTGTAGGAAGCAATAAACCTTGGAGAAGGTTTCAGTGTATGACTAGGACATGGAATAGTCAAAGTGAGGGAAGCTAGAAAGGTCACTAGACCAAGGAAGCAAATCCTCTGCTAGGGCCAGCCAGCACATCTGCTAAGGTATGTGCACAGCTGAGAGTCGAATGGCGGGGCGAGGGAGATAATACCATTAAAAAGCAAGAATTGTTCTCCATCTGTTTGACCCAAGGAAGATGGAGTTACTGGGCCAGGGGTATCAGTCCCCACCTCTGGTCACCCAGGTCTTTGGAGATGGGACATGATCTAAAACCTGACTACCCAGGGACGTGCTGAGATTTTGCTTTAATAACTGTACGAAGACAACATTCTCCACGCATCCGTCTGAAGCTCTGCTTCTTTCCTTTAACTGTTTAAATATGGGTTCGAGCTCTCGTGTGTTTACAGACGTACATGTTTTCACGCATTTCTAAGGACACGTGTGGAGGCCAGAGGTCATTTTCAACCTCAGGTGTCTTTTCCTGGGTGCTATCTATCTTATCTTTTGAGGCAGGGTCTTCCACTGTGGTATGGAACTCACCGATTCGGCTGGGCTGACTGACCTGTGAACCCCAGAGATCAGCCTGTCTCCATTCCCCCCAGGCACGAATTACAAATGCTTCTACCATGGTCAGCTTCTGTACGTATGTTTTAGGGACTGAATTCGGTCATTGTGCTTGTTCAATAAACCCTTTACTTTCTGAACCATCTGACCCCTTCTTCAACACTGATGTCATGGATTTTCAGGCCCTGGACTTCGTTGGCCTTTGCATGTAAGATTGACTTTTATATTTGGGTCCACTCAAGCCACCCAAAAGAAACCTTATCCAGGTCTCCAGTCCCACCCTCTCTGAGCAACCTCTCAATTTTCTTTTCTTCCTATCTAAGCTGCAGCCCAGCTTCAGCATGGAGCTTCCAGCTGCTTCCTAGGTTGAGCCTTGTCCCCTTTTGCATCGTAATAGGTCATGAAACAATTGCGTTGCTATCTGATAGATTAATTCTAATCAAAAAATAAAGAGATGTAAATAAAACATGGGGTAATTTCTGGAAATGATTTGAAAGGAGGTGGAATGAAGTGAAATCTTCTAGAGGCAGTCAGGGGAGCCATATGTAAAGAAGTAATATTTGAAGTTAGAATCCAAGAAGAGACAGCACTGGCCCTGTGGACAGCGTGAAGAGCATTTTGCATCATGGACCAGGCTGTGGCAGAGAAGAGTAAAGATTATGTAGGTACCTCAAGTGCAAGGCAAAGGGAGGAGAGAAGGGACCCAAGAGACGGAAGTAAGCGCAGACCAGAGCCTAGGGAGAATTATAAATTACCATTAAAGAATTTGGATTCCATTCCAAGTCTCTTGCATGGCATATTGTCATCAGGCTGGAAGACACCTTTGGGACGCATCCCATCTGTCAGGTAGGAGGTAATTCTTTGGCTTTTTATCCACGCACCAACTTTTGCAAGTAAACTTGACTAATGTTTGTTTATAATCAGTGAATAAGCCGCTGCTTTAATACGGCGACGGTGGAAGAGGCCCCTTCAAGGCATGTTAAATTAACTGATGTGAATAAAAACAACGAATAAAAATACCTCTCCCCTTTAATGATAACAGCAGCTTCTGTTTCCCTGGGCTTTCTCAGTCCCATAAGACCTTTTAAAGCAGAGCAAGCATGTTCTGGTTCAAATGCTAAAAACATAATCTTGTCTCTCTCTTGTTGGGTTATGTTTCAAGGAGCCATTTTAGATCAATCTTTTTGAGCGCAAAAGCTCCTTGGCAGAGATATCCCCAGCTCTGCTGCCCGATTGCCCACTTCCCCCTAAGGCTGCTCAGTGAATCCAAGTGCACCAACATTTACGATGATGTTCGTCACTCAGACCCTTTCAGCTCAAGGATGGTGGGTGAAAGCCCTTTAAAGCTCATCCTATCAGACACCTAGGTAAAACTCCATTGACTTCTCAGGCTTGCCATTTCTACCATGGGTTATAAAAAGCCTGCCTGCCATTTACAGAATCTGTCTGTCCATGGGGTCTGTGTGAACCATTTCTTAGGTATGAGATTCTGCGTGTGCTATCCTCACTTTATATAGACAAAGACATTGGGTTGCATGATGAAGATGGGATTTTATTCCAATCCTGTAACTAATGAGTTTTGTAGCCAAGTAAAGCCCATGTCCCTGCAAACATTATCTGTAGCCCAAGATGACCTCCAGGATCCCTTCCTGTTCTCTTACTCTATGAACCTCTTCATATTCTCAACCTGGGCTCAGATGTTCATCATGGCACGCTATTATGACGTCACAGACGGGCCTGAAAGTTCAAAGGCCTACAGAAATTGGAGATCTGTTCTTCACAAGCACTCAGGGCCCAGGACAGGTGTCTTCCTGCTTCGAGTCAGGAAATGAGTTTGATAATCCAACCTCTGAGATTACTCTGCCAAAACCCTTCCAGCGCATCAGAAAGGGACAAGCTGTGGAGGTGGGAGATGACTCAGTGCGGGGGGAAAAGTGCTTGCTAATCAAGCCTCAGGACTCGAGTTAAGGTCCAAGCACATAGGTTAAAAAGTCAGAAGTTATAGTCTATGCCTGTAATCCCAGTGTTGAGGGAGAGAGACAGGCATATGTTGGGAGGTCACTGGTCAGCCAGCCCAGCCAAACAGCAAGCTCCCAGTTCGGTATGAAGCCCTGAATAAAAGGAACAAGGTGAAGAGCAATGGAGGAAGACCCTCGATGGCCTTACGCTAGCCTCTACATGTGGACACTTGCACTAGCACACACACATGCATGTGCAGCAAGATCATGTATGGTGGGGGGGAGAGAAAGGAAGCAGGAAGGAAGGTACAAAAGAAAGAAGGGAAGGCAGCTATGCTCACTACTATGTAAAATTTTCTCATAACAATAAATTTAGAAACAAAAAAAAGAAGGGAAGGAAGGAAGAAAGAAAGAAGGGAGGGAGGGAAGAAGGAAGGAAGAAAGAAAGAAGGGAGGGAGGGAAGAAGGAAGGAAGAAAGAAAGAAGGAAGGAAGGAAGGAAGGAAGGAAGGAAGGAAGGAAGGAAAAGTTGAAGTCTAGGGCTGAAGATTCTCACATGATCTTACTTAGGAGTAAGAAAGGCTGCAAATTTACTCTCAGATTGGATGCAGACACAGCTCTACTACTGGGGAGGAAAAGGAGAAAGGATTCATCTAGAAAAGAGCAGCCTCTCTTGTATGCGTGATGTTTCAGACTGTAAGGAGTTTCAAATACGGTAAAGAGCATTATAAAGATTTCCTGTGCTACAGAAGCAAAGGTTGTCTCAAAACGCTGAAGTAAACACAGCGGAAGAGCGTCATAGCTGGAAGCTGTTCTGAGCTTCAGTTTCGGGAATTGGTCAGCATGTTTTCTTTAATAAACACTAAATAGGAATATGTGCATGTTCAATAGTCATTAGCCCAAGTTAGAGTTTAAGGAACAGAGATCTTGTATTCTGAAAAAGACCGAGGACAGCTGATATATGCCACTAGCCTGGACTTATACTGCAAGGCTTCTAGTAAGCGGACTCTGAATGAGAATTTGGAAAGTAAAAATCTAAGAAGTAAAAAAGGAACCACAGGGCTAGCCGATGAACTGCTTGCAAGTGAGGCATCTCTTCATTTTTCTAGCATCCCCAGTGGGCTTGGAAAGCACATGTCAGCACTGGAAGAGTGTAGGAAGCATTCTGATTAGAGGTAAAAATTAATCAGATCAAGAGATTAGAATCTGGAAATGCAAAAACAAAGGCATACGCAGCAGTCCCACACTCTCAGAGAACTACTGGTTCTGTGCCGGCTGGTAGATTACAGATCGCTAGAAAGAACAATATATCCCCTCTGTCCTCAGCCATCACAGGCCCTCACAAGTCACTTACTGCTTCAACTATTTCACGCTCACTTATGAAAATCCATCTGGAAAGCACCAATGAAGCAACCTCATGCCTTTTGCATAGTCATCAAGCAATGCCTAGATACAACTTTGAAAAATCCGCCGCACTTTCTTCCTTCATCTAAGTGACATCTCTCGTTCTAACCTTCAGCAAAGGCCATCGTACTTTAGGACCATTTCATTGCCAGCTCCCTCCCTATGTGCATTAATAATCGCTTTGGAAAAGCAAAGATTCCCTTTTGCTCGAATATGCTCAAAAGAGGTCACTGTGTTAAGGAACCATGTTTTGTGTGTTACCAGATCTATGAAAGGGATGCTGTATCAACTCTCAAAGCCTGGCCATTGTTCATAAAGCCTTCAAGCTTAAGTTTCAGGGAAAAGACATTGATAAAGCCCCCAAGTCAGTGATAATAGGCCGGAGGAGACAAAGTAATCTATGTTTTCACAAGTTAATTCCGGGTCTACCTGTGCATTTCTGCAAAGCACAGAGAAGCTTATCAATAGCCAAGATTCCCCAAAGAGACTTTTCAGATTTATGTCACCCTATAGCCTGTCATGACAAAGCCCTCTGTTAAGCCCCTTGGACCGGCCCCCCTAATTCATTCTTATTCTAGACACTCAGATTCATTACGGGAATGGTGCTGGGAGTATTCCATCATCATTTAAGGGAAACTGGAGATTTTTCCAAATTATGCCATAGTGGCCTTTAAAAAAAAATCTAACTAGTACCAACTTCCTTGAGCAATTTTGAGTGCCATTTTGCTTTTATGCTCAAGCCTGTCACCAGCTAGATATATTTATTGAGCACTTTTGTGTTACACCATGCAATTCAACAGATAAAGCAGACACAAACGGAGGGGTTTTTTTGTTGTTGTTTTTTGTTGTTGTTGTTTGTTTGTTTTACAATCTAAAGAAGAGTACCTAATCTATCTCAAAACTAATAGTGTTCTATGAATACAATACATCTTAATGCTAATTATTGTGATATTTTATTTATAGGGGAACACTCTAGGCTGACCCACAATGTCATGTTTACCACTAAGTGAAATACAAACGAATCTCGACTTCACCTGCCTTCGGCCACTAAACTGAAACAAAACGTGATCCAAGTCTTCCCTTGCTAGGACCCATTTATAAACTGCAGTGTTCTGCAAGCGCAAAAGGCAAGCCACTTGATTTTCTCATGATGTCAAGGGCATGCGCTCTTCAGGAGCCATGCAGAAAAGAAAAACAAGCACCCAAGACATTAAAAACACTCACTAGGGGACTCAAAGCAGAGGGACCCCTAGAACGGTGCCAAGTAGAAGTATTGTAGCAGCACACCCCTGCAGAGACTCAGACCCCTGAGTCTTCAAACACAACTGTTGCTCATTGCTATGCAGCTGAGAAAAAAAATGCCCCAGGTTTATCATTTTTACAGGAGAAATGGGGTTTCCATTTGTGGTTCTTATTCCCATCAATGAAGGAATTCATTGAAGGGCTCAGAGGAAAGTTCAAGGACAATTTTATTAGAGTCAGAGAGACAGTAGTACAGGCAGACTGAAAATCCTGGCTGGCAGGAGGAGCAAGCAGCAAGAATTAGTCACAGAGAGCAGAGAAACAATGAAGGGGTCCAGAGGTCAGGGAAAGCATGTTCAGGAGGATGGAGCCATAGATCTGAATTCAGAGGGTACCCAACCCCAAGATCCTGTATCCCAGGGCAAAGTGCTGCACTGGGGACACAGGGTTAGAGGCAGAACTAGAGACAGCGTTTTCTTTAAATTTTATTGATTCTTTGTGGATTTCAGATCATGTATTCCGAATCCATTTATCTTTCCATCCCCCCGAATCTGCCCTCTGCCCTTGCAACCTCCCCACCACATCAAAACCAAATTTAAAAGAAAAACCAAAAACCAAACCAAATAAAGACACAAACTAGAAGAAGAAGAAGAAAAAGAAGGGAAGAATGTTGTCATGGAAGCTGCAGCGTGGGATTCCCCGCTGTATGCTGTGAATGTTTTATTACCATTGCTTAATAAAGAAGCTACTCTTGCCATGGCAGGGCAGGCTAAAGCAAGGTGAGAAATCCAAGCAGAGATAGAGGAGGAAAGAAGGCGGAGTCAGGCAGA
>JAQHUG010000011.1:1201650-1228975 GCA_028555095.1 Dicrostonyx torquatus
TTTAAAAAAAAATCATATTATGGAGCTGGGAAAATGGCTCAGTAAAGCGCTTGCCTCACGAGCATGAGGAACTGAGTTGGACTCCCAGAATTCACGAAAAGGGGCTGGGAAGGTGGCAAGTGCTTGGAACCCCAGCACTGAGGAAGTGGAGACAGGAGGAGCATGGGGGTTTACTGACCAGACAGACAGTTAAATCTAATTGGTGAGCTCTAGGCCAATGAGAGGGGGCGGTTCAGAAAGAATGACACTCAACATCGCTCTATGGCCCCTACCTGCACATCTATATACACGTGCACCCCACAAATGCAGCAAGGACATAGGGGAGATGACCATAGCATGCAGACAAGATAATCTCACAGAGGGAAGTTAGCCACTGTCTTTGGGCGAGAGCTCTGGACTTCTCTCCAGACCGGGAGCATCAGCCGCCCACGTGTGATATGTGATACCAGGTCTGCCGCCCTTGACTCTCCAGTGCCTCATAGAGTGTCAGCACCTTCCTGAGCCAAGCCTGAGTGGAGTGTTTACAGATACACATCTTCTCATGAAGTGCTGTTTGAGTGGCAACCAGCTTCCTCATGTGGCCATGCTGGAGGTTAATTGTCCGTGTTCAAACTGGAGTTTTGTGTGACGTTTTAATCTTACGGGATCAGGGCCATGGCTCAAGGGGTAAAAATGCTTGCTGTACAAGCGTGAGGACCCAAGTTCAGATCCCTGAGCCTCATGTAAAAGACGAGGATGGCAGTGTATACCTGTAAGGTTTCTAGGGACCCACCGACAGCTGATCAACCAAAATGGAATATGTCAGGTTCAGTGTATCAAAAAAAAATAAGGTGGAGTTCAATAATAAAGGAACACAACAGATGCCAACCTCTGACCTCCAAGCATACACACAAGGAGTAACCAGACCCCCTCTGTGCGCACATATACACACACACACACACACACACAGAAGGAGAGAGTTTACAATATATAAATGACAAATATTTATTTCTGTAAAAGTGTCACAAAGCTACACACATTGCCTCAGTTTACCATAATAATTTAGAACGATGCACTTGAGAGAACAGGCTCCTCTATACCCACCACAGCCTTATCATGACCTACAAAGTAGAAGCTACCCTGTGCTGTGATCCACTAACACACACTGAAAAGTTTCCAATAGGCTTTGGCCTAACTCTTAGAACCCAAACCCAAATCTAACCTGATATCTCTTTATTTGTTGATATTGACTATTTATGAAGCCAAACTTGACACCTCCTAGAATAGTCCATATTCTGTATTTCATCTGACTGTTTCTGAACACTAATGTATTTGCTTTATTCTCCCTTTGACCATCCTGTAAGTGATTCAATCTGCATAAATAATCTCGCTTGATTAAATGTAAAATATTTTATAAGACATTCTTAATAATAGCTTTGAACTCCAATTTTCTGGCCTTATCATCTCATATTAATTCATCTGCAGTAGAAAACTGATGTTTGTGTCCAAGAATTTCTGTCCTTACAGGTAAAGATACAAAAGCCAATAGGACTAGAGGGATTTCTGAAGGTCACACAATGGAACAAAATAAGACCAGAGAGGATTGATAAAGCAGGGTTTGCCCTAGTTTAGCCAGTCTTAGGACAATTAAAATGGGAACAGCCCTGAATGCGGAGGAAGAAGGAAAGCCACAGAGATTAAGAATTCTTCCCTAAGGGGAAGTGATTTGAATGAAAAATGCAATTGACACACAAAGGTTCACAGTCGATAGCTTTATAAGATATGTGGAGAACATTAGGACCAGTTGCTGGGAGGTCAAGGTGTCCTCAAGCCCCCTTGATTTTAGCAGAGTCAAAACCCCAAGGATCACCCAAGTTTGACTGATTCTACTCTAAAAGAACAGTTCTGGGGCTGGAGAGATGGCTCAGAGGTTAAGAGCACTGACTGCTCTTCCACGGGTCCTGAGTTCAATTCCTAACAACCACATAGTGGCTCACAACCATCTGTAATGAGATCTGGTGCCCTCTTCTGGCCTGCAGGCATACATGGAGGCTGAACACTGTACATAATATATAATTAAGTGCCCCTTTCTTCACAATCCCTCCACCTTCCTCATCCATGCCTCTCTCCTCTCCCTAGCACGTCTCCCTGACCCTTTGCTTGCTGCTTCCAATTCCCTTTAGTGGTCCTCTACAGACCTACGAGAAGAGTCTTTTTTTGTAAATCTGATCACTTCTCTTTCCACACACAGGTTAAAACCCTTCTGCCATCACCCACTGCAATTGTTATAAAATTCGCACTGTTAACATGGCCAGCAAGGCTTGGCATGATGCAGATCATGTCTTCCTGTCCAGGTCACTCTTGTCTCTCTGTCTGCCTTAGGTGCTTTTCTTGTTGCTGACACAAAGTACTTGACAGAAGTGATGTAAGGGAGGAAGGATTTACTTTTGTCTCAGGTTTAAGAGAAGATACAGTCCGTCAGAGTAGGGTGACCCAGTGGCAAACCATATGTGCTTCTGCCCATCATATTGGATCAGGCTGGTCACACTGAAGTCAAGGAACAGAGGGAGATGAATTCAGGCATTCATGCTTTCTTTCATTTTCCTTTCTGTTCACTTTTGCATGCCAGCCCTAGGAAGGGACCACCCACTTTCAGGATGGGTTTTCACTCTTCAGCTAGACTTCCTGAAATGTCCTCAGAGACATACCCCGAGGTGTGTCTCCTAGGTGACTCTCAATGCTGTCACCATGCTCAAATGACTTCCTTTGTTTATAAAATGCATCACGTTCTGCTGTGCCTCCAGACAATGGTTCAGCATATTCCCTCTGTCTGGGAGGCTTCCCGTGAGTCCTGTGACACAGCCTGACCACCTGCCCTTTGCCAAGACACTTTCTAATCTTCCCATCAAATGTTTTCTTCCTCAAATAAGTCTTCTCTGACCTTGAAATCCCTTCTGGAACCCTATCATCATGCTGTGAGCTTTAATTTCACAGGTCTTAGCATCATCCGTCTTCTAGATTAGATTTATTATTATCCTCGCTGGCTTCAAAGCTGTGTGAGAACTGAGACGATGTGATTTCAGTTACTTTCTTAGCCACTAGAAGGTTTTTTACAAAGTTGCTGTTGAATGTCTGCTATTGTGGAAAAACCATTGGCGTCTTGCAGCTAAACACATAGAGCGGAACAGAATCTGGCCAAAACCCTAGGTAAGTAAAGCTACAGCTGAGAAACAGGACCCAGCCATAAGGAAGGTTTCACTGGAATGCTCCTGACAATGCAACAATGAGCTCTAATATTTTAAGGTTTTTAAAGGACTGATGTTTACTGTCTCATTGGCTTCCTTTTCTGCATTAGGCAGTGTTGATTCTTGCTACCGGCAATCCTTCCTTGGTATGTGAGGTGACCATTTCCCGTGGCTCTTCTCAACCTCTTACCACCACGTAAAGCATCTCCGAGAGCAACACATTCCCACAGTGGCTCTCTGGGGCTTTCCAGGAAGAGCTGTCCTCATCCATGACTACCTTCTGTAAATTTTTGTCTCCAAGTTCAGACTCGTGCCTCTTTGAAGTTTCAGAGCATTTGAAAAATCTTGATATATTCTAGACTGAGCTAACTTCTTGCTCTCATTTCTGAAACCCCCTTTTGATCTATCTTACCCTGGGTCCTTGTATCCATACCACATAGCATCATTCTTTTGTAGGAGTTAGCTCTTTTTTGGTAGGAATAGAAAGGGGGCCATGGGACAACTCTATGTTGCAGTAAAACTGGACACTGGCATTAAAAGGAATATAAGAGTTAAAATAACCAAATCAGGAACACGAGGGATGAAAAGCAAAGCATGTTCTGCCTACGAGACAAACGGACCTGGTGAAAACCAGACAGGCAGGCTCAGAAAAGCAGAGCCAATATTGATAGGTCTGATGGCCAGCTTCGCTGAGACACCAGGGAATATATAAGAGGCACTGCTACTCTTTTACATTCTCCTAATTGAGTTAATTGTAGAAGATGGCCTCAAGAACGCCTCTACCTATATCAGGAAGCGCTGCCAGACCATCTCATGGAAAATCAGTTAACTAAGAACAACTGTAGCTACTTCTTGGGGAGAACTAAGAGAGTTTAGCATAATTAACAGGAAGAGAGACAGCATTAAGGTCAGAGGGTAGTAATGTCAGCCATGACTAGTAGCTAGCCTTCAGTGAAGGTAAACTTCTAACAAAGCAGGATTCATAGACGGAAAGAGGAGGACTTTGACCACTCATAACTGGGTGGGTAACACATGGACAATGCATGATCATGTCTGGGTATTTCACAGGGACGTGGGTAGAGCATGTGAAGCTTCTAATGACTCAGTCCTCAACAGTAATCTCAGTAATTACTCAGCCTTTATCTAGATTCTGTGATAGTCCTAGAACACGTTCCAGAAGATGAATTCAGTGACCTTTTTCTCCCTTGGGAATTCTTGCAACTTTCGAGAGTTTTCCCACCTTTCCTTAATTTCTCTTTGTCTCTTAATATCTCTTAATAAAATCTTAGTTCTGCTTTGCTGATGCCTATGAGTATCCACATCTTTATTCACCTACTGGTGTGAGACCATTAGTTCAAAAGACACTGTCTCAAGTTACTCTATGGTCAATATGAGTATCCAATACTGTTAAGTCTTTGGATCAAGCACAATTGGGATGAGAAAAGTTCAATCTCAAAAAAAAAAAAAAAAAAACAAGAGGAACACACACACTCACACACACACACACTCCTACATCAATACCCAAAACAAAATACTACTTGATGGCATTGTTCATTCAAACAGAACAGAAAAGTGGGAAAACTAGGTACAGAGTTGAATGTCAATATGGAAAGCCTGGTCCAGATAATCTCCAGTTTACAAGGGTTCAGAAGGATCTTGGGTCTAGCTACTAGGCAGTCATAGCCAACCAGGACTCCCAATTCATCACATCATTGTTTGCAAAACAACCATATTGCTAAGACTCTGTATTTGGGGAGTCATATACATATGTATTTTCAGCTGACTGGAGTGTTGGTAAAGAGTGGATTTATCCAGACCTGACCTCAATGTAAATCAAGCTGCATCTGCATTTGGAATGTTAGCTGTGTATAGTGTGCTCATAGATAATATGTATGGATGACCTAACTGAGTCCTCATGATTCTATGGAGACACAACTCCCTCCATTTTTACCTATGAGGAAGCCAACATTCAGAGTCATTAGGGGATGGGCCAGTATCACCTGAAGAGGAAGTGGCAGAGAAGACTCTATACCCAGCCCAATTTTACTTAAACACCTTTGAGCATCTCACTCTGTTCCATTGCACCTAATTATCCACTGGATCTAAGTCCTCCTTCTTGGCACCTGCTGTTCTCTCCTTCTCGGTGCCCCACCCCTCCCAGTTTCAAGCTCTACAACTCCTCATCCCCTTACAAGTTTGAAAGCGATGCTACACTTTCACTGGGTTTGTTTCAAAGATCAGCGTGCAACTCATCCAACAGAAAGTTCCTCTGGAAAGGGGAAGAATGGCGGAAGCGCTTGCTGGTCTACTCCACTGGTGAATGGAATACTTCAGTCCTCTGTGTCACCAGTGAGAAGGGACAGTGCCTACACTGTGCTAGGTCATTTCTCATGGGTCCACAAGGTCAGTTGAGGTCACCCAGAGAGAGGGAAAGTGACACACGGCTTCCTACTCTTGAGGGACTTGAGAGGAGAATGAGAGGCACGAAGTTTCCACACTCAGAGTCCCATCCAGGACTTGGTACTTTTAAAATGACTATTAATGGCTTCTAATTTGGAAATCATCAAGCTGAGAAGCAAAGGTCAAAAGGGAAGCTATATTGCATGCTTATTTCAAGGGCCCTCACATGCTTGAGAGAGAATTTCATGTCGTTTCTAAGCCCCAAGGTTTATTACTTCTTCAGTGCTACCCAGGTTCACATGCTGAAACTTTTAATGACTTTCCATTTTCTCTTACTTTTCTCAATGAACAAAAAAACTCCCTTACAGCAAATAATGTCTCAGCATTACCCTAGTTTCCAAATAGACTTCTGACAAAGGAAGAAATGTCAAATTGATCTGGCCATTCCTATCCCACACAGCCTGTGCCCTCTTCTTACCTCTTGAATCTTAGGTTCTTCTAAAATAACAGCGTTAAAAATTAACATAGTTAAATAAGAATTCTAAAATGCTATTAATGAAAAAATAGTTGATTTCTGTAGAAGAGATGAGATTAATTTCAGTGTGGATTGCATTTACTTAAAAAAAAAAAAAAACAATGAGTGTTTTGTACTAAATTCACCATGTTGCTGTTAATCCTAAGGGAAATAAAAAACCAGTCTCGTCCTGAACTCAGAAATCTCATCGTCTTGATGATCTGTTTCTTGTGTCTTCAGCCCACTCTTTGTTGCCAGGTTTCCTGAAAACCCTTACACTCACACAATCTTCGCGCCTTAAAAGAAGCAAGAAGGCAAAAGGCATCCATGTCGCTCCTGAGCTGTCCCCCACTTTCCCCTTCAACCAATGGATTCTGTTTCCTCTGGGTTCTCACTTCTTGATCATTCCTCAAGTAGCTGCCTCCTGGATATTCAAGAAGCCCCGTCCAACATCCCTAGACACCCCTCACTGCCACGCTACCGGGTCTCTAGGACTTTGTTCCGTGTGTTTCTGCAGATCCTATTTCTTGTAGGACCTCAACCCCTACATCACTCTGGCCCCAACTTTTCCCTTGGGCTGGGCATGCCACACTCTCCTTTCCCCACACCCCTCTGTCTGACCTGATCCTCTCTAGGCCACCCTTGAAGATTTCTCCTCCTTCTTGGATCATCAATTCCCATGATTGTCAGGATTCTCTCCTGGAATTCTCTCTCTCCTCTTGCTATGTATTTTAGCTCCACAGTTTCAAATCCTATTTAATTGTTGGTGAATGCTCATCTTACATATCTAGATCTTGCTTTTTGGAATCCAAGAATTAAGGTTGTACTACTCAGAACCTGTCTACCTTGAACATGGCCCAGACTGCTAGGACCCTTTTCCTTTCACCTTGCCATAGTAATGAAAGTCCATGAACGACAGGGTGGTGGGACCTACCAGAGTTAGAGCAACTGCCCTTTCAGCCACCTCCTCTATAAAAGAGAAGATTGTCCATGGCCTAGTTCCAAACCGCCCACCACTTTAACGTCGGAAACTCAGCAGTAAACATAAAACGGAGAAGCTCTGACTTGCAGTATTGCTTTGTCTCTCTTACTCATGGAGCCATTTGCTGGTGCGCATTTCGGAGCGGGTAAATGTCAAAAATCAATCTTATTTAAGTCTGCCCTGGGTCAGTAAAGGGCCTTCCTATCTTATTGACTGGAGAAGGGTCAGGTGGATCCATGGATTGTGCTGGTGTAAACCAATACTGTTGATAGTGCAAACCATTCAAATACCAAGGATTTCTAGGGGCTGCTAGAAAGGCAAGAGCAGGCATTTCGATTAAAAGAAGGAAAGAAAGAAAGAAAGAAAGAACAAAAAGAAAAGAAAAAGAGCTGAGAAAGTCCAGCACAGAAGCACTTACTTACTTTGGTCATCTTCGCTATTCTATTTGGTGTCCAAAATCCTCTTAGGATAATGCTCAGGACATGTTTTAATCAACTGTGTCCAAAGCGTATTCCATCGCTTGCTTCTCCAGAAGTTTCCGGCAGTTATTGGTTGAGCGACATATGTTTTGTTCGGGCGCTGTGCTATGCACCAAGGAGAACACGGAAAAGACAGACACAATCTCTAGGCCCCAGAAGCTTCACTCTGGTGGCCAGTGATACAGATCTGACAGGGATGAAGAAGGAATATGCTACCCTCAGACTCTGCAGAGGCGCGTCCCCAACAGGGAGGCCCTGAGGAACTGGTGGAAGGCAGCCTTCCTGGAGCATCCTGGGGGAGACCGAGTGGAGCAGGCAGCCCTGCGAACGGACTTTGAGAACTGGGGAGCAGCTGTGACAAAATCCGCTTTCCAAAACGCGGTGACTTTTGTGCTGTTCCAACTGCTTTCCGTGGTAGTTTTCAAAAAGCTCATCCAGGCATCTGTTTAGGGACTGTGGCCAGCACTGTTAATCACATAGTAGCATGGGAAACGTAAGAGTGACTGACACTTGTGAGCCTCTGCGTGTGTGTGGGCGTGCAGGTGTGTGTGTGTGTGTGTGTGTGTGTGTGTGTGTGTGTGTGTGTGTGTACTCAAGGGGTCTCAAACATAGCACTAATGATACTCTGGGCCTGGTGAGTCTTTGTTGAGGAGCGTGTTTCACGGACTGTAGTGTGCGTAGCAGCGTTCTCGGCCTCTATCAGATGTCCATACGTTCTTCTACCTGTACCCCACTAAGGCCACAGCTCCAGATAGCACCAGAAAGCACCCAGTGAAAAAAAATCCTCCCCCCTCCACCCCAGAGGGCAACTATTTCCATTACAAAACATTTCTGAAAATGGACTGTGATCTCCAGATTTTGAAGGCCACTAAATTCTTAGATGGGGTTTAGATCTTCCTGTGCCCCTTCTCCGTGCTCATTCTTCACTCTTGACTCCTGGCATCGGATCTCCTCCAGCTCCTGCCCTCCCGTTCTGCTCTCCTCCTCTCCTACCGTGTTTCTCTATCTCGCATCCCCTTCTCCCTTCCCTCCCTTACCAAACTGACAAAACCAAGCCAAGGCTCTAAATAGCATTTTAGAAATCTGTGGATTGTTACCTTTGTCGACGGGGCCCCGTGGGGAAGCAGAGTAGCGTCTTGCTTAGGCAGCGTGGGCTCCCAGCACACCGTGCTTGCTTTAATGACTGCCAAACAGGTGTGAGTTTCTGGATCTAGGACTACTTGTTCTCTCTCTCTCTCTCTCTCTCTCTCTCTCTCTCTCTCTCTCTCATCTCCCCCCCACACACACACACCTGATTGTTCTTTATATAGTCTTTATGTAGATTCAGAAGCTAAAGGCTATAGGAAAAAATAACCATAACAAGCCCTACCCTCTGATGATGCATTTGGATAAGAAGTAGGGCACAGTAATCCAGACGACATTAAAAAAAAAAAAAAAGAGTGCCCCTAGCAGCGACTAGGAACCAGAGGGATGACCCGCCAGGTTTTCTCTTCCCTAATGTCTCCACTTCCTCTCATGTGCTGTTTCCCTGCCCCCTGTCTGTGTGGCTGCCTTCACCCACACTCACTCCTCTCTCCATGCAGGGGACTCTTGGTTACAGACTTCCCCCTGCCCTGTGTCTCCACCCTGCCCTCTTGGTGTCCACCAGCTTTGGCTCTCCCTTTGACGGTGCGTCCCCGAATATGTTCACGTTATTCGTCTCTGGGCACACTGTCTTGTCCCCTTGTCCCGTCTCCTTTCTGCCTGCCACACTCCCTCCTCCCTGGGCAGAAGCTCTCTCCCCACCATGCTACAGCGAAGCAGGCTGAAATGAACAGTGACTCTTCTCCCTATGAGCTTATTAAAAATGCAACTGCACAACACAGCTCACTCCATGCTTGCTGGCTGGTTCAGCTCCAGTGGAGCACACATTCCTAGAGACGATGCACATCACACACCTCCTAGGTGTGGATGCTCTTTGTGGCCAGTCAATACTTCTTTTCAAGGAAATGTCACCAGCCATACAGGCGGACTGCGCCTCTGGCTCTCTGGCTCAACTCTTGAACCTGCCCGAATCCACACTGTGTGTTCTCTTTCTTTGTCCGACTGCCCCAGCAAAAAGTACCATTATGCAGACTTCATTGTCTTTCCCTTGCTCATTTGCCTATGGGAGAGTGGGAAGTCTTTCAAATGGGCTCTGTTTGTAGCCGTGGTGGTTCCGCATTGGTCCACCTGGTCCCATTAAGAGACAATGAAACCACCGTGTATCTGTTTAGGCTTTTCTCAACATTCGCACCATTGTTCCCTTAGCAGCTCATAACAAGTCCGAGAGGAAGGAATAGGAGGAGGCGGTAGGAGTCGGGAGGTGCTCAGAGTTGCATATGACTAACGTCTACCGGCTTAGCCCCGGTAAGGGCTTTCAGAACTGGGATCTCAGTCATCACGGCAGCCGAGCAGAGGCGCTGTGTGTAACGCCTTCTCAGCTGGCCTACAGCGGAGCTGTGTTCACTCACTCATATGACAGGGCTCAGAGCAAGACACCCAAAGCACTGTACTGTGACTTTCTGAGTACTTTAAACCATTAGCGGATCTGAGACCAGTGAAGAAGTAGGAAGGTTGCTGGTCGGTCACACATGTCTTCCATGCTTCATAACATCTCAGAAGAACTGTCTGACCTTCTCCTTGAAGGGTCTGAAGGCCTCTCATAAGAGGAACACTCCTTGTCCTCAGAGAACACAGAGGGCCCCGAGAAGCCTCCAGGCGCCAGATCTGGCAGAGCATCCCGCCCTGTCTTGTCTCCATGTAGTCTATTACCATTGACTAGCTCACCTCCCGCTCAGAAACTCTTCCCTTCTATGGTGACACTTCAGCAAGCCAAGCACGGCTGTGTGCGTGCACACCTGCTCATTGGAGCACTCCTTTCCTAATGAAGGCCCATGACCATATAAAACATACTACATACACATGACTATATGAAACATACTACAGACACATGACCACATAAAGCTTACTACAGACACATGACCACATAAAACATACTACAGACACGTGACCACATAAAACATACTACATAAACATGACCACACAAAACATACTACATACATCTGCATGCTTTCCTGCTATCAGTCTGCCTTTTCCTACTTTTATTCAGCCCTAACCAGGGATGCTGAAAGGGTTAAGAGAACCCTTCCCTCTATTTTAGTTTCTGAAGGCTGTGACAAGATGGGGGAGATATCTCAGTCATCCAAATCCTGCAGATAAAATGAAGAATAACTGACCAAAAGCTGGAGAAATAAAAAGATCCTTCCTAATGCCAGCTCTCAGGCCCCTCTGGGGCCTCGCAGAGAAAGGCAGGCAGCCATTTCTTTGTGTCCCTTCTGCTCCACATTTAGACTGGCAGGAGAAAAAACGTCTGTTTATATTGCGACTCTGAACAGCCACGAGTCACATGAAATATATATTAAATATATCTGGATGCCTTTCTCTTGTGGCTTTGTCTTTTGTCACAGGAGTCCCAGCCCTGACGATGACAAGGAAAGAAAAGACCTTTCTTTTCCTGCCCACCCAGCTGCACAGCTGTGGAGTGTACAGCCTACTGGTGAGCCAGGCTCTACTGTGAGTTCTGCCCTCCACAGGAGCTCTGTGCCATGGGAGGGGCACCACCACTCAGAGTAAAGGCTCTCTGTAAGCAAGCACCATGCCAGACAGTTCACACCCTCAGCAGAACCCAAGGAGACATGTAACAGCCGGAAGGAGGGGGGGAAGTGTGTCCCATAGTCCAAGGGTTCTGTCAGAAATCCCATTCTGGATTTTTTAATCCCGTGCCAGGCAAGCCCTCCCTGAAGGAATGGGCTGGCTTACATCATGTTTCGGAGTAAGTCTTGGAGAGGATATGTCTGAGAAGGCATCCTGCTCCCAGTGTGTGCGCAAAACGGGTGCCTGCCCACCCTGCTGGACCACTGGCCTCTCGTCCACACATCCGGGATGGCATCTTGGGGAAAATTTTGCCTGTAACGGCGGCACATTGTCTCTAATAACCGTTCTCGTTAGGCTGTGCCGAGCCAGGCTCAGTGCCTCCACTTCTGGTGTTGATGTCTTGTTCCTCTGGCCTAGGGGGAGAGCAAATGAACTCATCGCCTTCCATTCTGAGGAAGGAAACGTCCCCCAAGCAAAGACTAGCGAGGTGAATGTTCAATTTTCACCACCGCGGAAATGAGGGGACTCAATGTCCCTGTATATTCCATTCCTGGGTCCCCAGAAGCAGAAGCACTGCCAAAGGGAACGAGCAGCGTGGATCCTATAAAGGGGTTACTTAGAATGGAGAGGGTGGAGTGAGATAATGAAGGGAGGCCGAAAAACACTCAGCGAAGCGATGATAGGGAAATTACGACATCTGTGGCCCCGCTTGGTCTCCAGTCAATAAAGCACACGGCCCCAGTAAAGTCTCCCACTTGCCCAGCGCCATTAGAACCAGGCCTGGTTTGACTAATGGGAAAAGCCTTGAAAAACGTGGTATAAGAATCCAGCCCACACTGAAGTCGACCCACCATCAGCTCCCTTCACCCTCAACAGCAGACCTACGCTGTAGATGCAATCAGAGGTCCCTATTCAGAGCCCCAACCTTTGTGATTTTCCCTCCACTGGCGGCTTTTTTTTTTTTTTTTACAACCAACTTTGTGTGCAGCACAGAGAACTTATCCCCCTCCGGATGCTAACTCAAAAGAAGAAGGCTTTCTCTCTTTAAATCACGCCGCAAGCAGCCATCTCGGCTTTTCACAGAGTCCAATGTTTACATCTTCCCTTTCTGACCTAGTCTGGCAAGATGGCTCTTTCCCTCTCCTGGGGGAAGAGTCTGCCTCCTAAGCTCGGGCTGACCGAACTCCACACAACAGAAACACCAGGAGAAAGCCTCACAGCTTATAAACAATTTTATTCTTCAGATTGATGGAACATAAATGAAAGCGTTGAGATAAGAAAAGAACAACCCCTTGAGTGTGAAGATTTGGATTGAGAGCATGAGCTAGCTGATTTTCGAACTCTTTGTCAATAAAGATCAAAACATAAATAAGAGAGTAGATATCAATTCTGGGAATAGGTTTCCCCATCCATTGGGATTGTTGTTATATAATTTCTAATTCAGTCTTGTCTAAATATGTCATTAACCTGTTAATACAAACATAGTATTTATTCAACTATAACCTGAATTTTATTTATTCAGCCATTGAAAAGGAGAGGAAAAATTCCTTATCAAGGTAATGTGCATTAAAACATTGGATGGTATGTCCTACAGATCAACTCAGGCATTACATGCAAAGTGGGCATGGGCATACTCACTATCAAATTCAATATAAAATGCAATTCCCAGAAACACTTCCCAGAAAGCTAATAAGGGAACATGTAGAGGAAACACACACACACCACCTTCAATTACAAACTAATTGATCACAGCTCATGAGAGGATTGGTGGCCCTTTGCTTTTGAACGTCTGTGCTCTCAAAACGAAACCAAAAGACTATAGGAGAAAGGATTTATTAAGTAAAATATATAAAGGTTGCAATATGAAAATAGGGAGAGACATAGATACATATGACACACATTTAATACATGTTTAATAATCAAATAACAGGAGAGAAGATATAAGGAAAAGGGACACAGAAAAAGTACAGGATGGAATGCCTGCATGGGTCCAAATGACAACTTTATCTAAATAGAACAATTCTCAGAACACAGATCCATATTTTTCTGATGTCTTCTCACCCTGCAAAACGATTTACCCAGGTTTGCCAAGAAAAGCATCTCAATGATGACAGCCCTCTCCACCGATGCACTGTTATTGGTAAGGCAGTGATGACTGTGGTCCCTACAGGCTCAGCCTCAGAAGATGCTAGGGAGATCAGCACCAGAGTGCCAGGTTGAGACATCCCGCATCCATCTAAACATCAGGCTTTAATAATGGGATACAGCCTGCATTCACTACTGTTCTGTTCCTGTGATAAAACCCTGTGACCCAAAGCAACCAATGGAAGGGCTTATTTATGGTTATGGTTCTAGGGAGATAGGAGTCCATTACGATGGGGAGGCATGGCAGTAAGCAGCAGATGTTGTGGCCTGAGCCGGAAGCTGAGAGCTGCCATCTTTAACTGCAAGCACAAGACAAGAAGAGCGAACTGGGGGAAGCACAAGGCTTTGAATCTAAAGGCCTGGTTCCAGTGACAAACTCCCTTGAGCAAAGCCACCCCTCTTAAGCTTTGCTAGACGGCACCATCAACTGGAGAACAAGTGATCAAACATCGGAGCCTAGGGGGAACATCTGCATTCAAACCAGTGCTCAGTCTCCATTAGGAAATGAAGAAGAAATGTGTAGCTAAGGATGGTGGCTCACGGCTACAATGCCAGTACTCATGAGATTAGGCAGCAGACTATCTAGACTGCATAGCAAGACTTTGGATTAAAAAAATGAATGAATGAATGAATGAACATATAAATAATGTCCTATGTGGTGAGAGTACAGTGGGTAAGAAGAATAATCATAGAATAATTACAAAATGGTAATTTTTTTCAAGAGAAAGAATGATAGACTGTTAAGAATTCTCAGGCCGAGAGCCAGGCAATGGTGGCGCACGCCTTTAATCCCAGCACTCGGGAGGCAGAGGCAGGCAGATCTCTGTGAGTTCGAGACCAGCCTGGTCTACAAGAGCTAGTTCCAGCCCAGGCTCCAAAGCCACAGAGAAACCCTGTCTCGAAAAACCAAAAAAAAAAAAAAAGAATTCTCAGGCCAATCCGTAGACGGTGTAAAGCACATGAACAAACATCATAGCTATAACTGGGCAACCAGAGAGCTGAGCTCCATCTGCCAACATGCTTCATGAACAATTTATTACTATTAGCACGTTAGGCTGGATTGGGCATGTGTTCTTTCCAGTCTTGTCTAGGCTTCTTTGTATCTAGTGGTCAAGACCTCTTTCTACCTAGCGGTCATCTGCAGGGTAAGACAGAGACTTTGATTGTCTTGCCTGAGCACCATCACATCCTTAGAGAAGAAGACTTTGCTTCCTTGCCTTGGGTCCCTACAGGCTCTCATCCTTCTGAACTTGCTCATGCAACTGTGGGGCAGGATTCCAAGCGAATAGGAGGAAGCATGCAAGAGATGGCTTCTTTTCACTTCTGCATCGTGCTTTTAAGAAAAGGAAGAGGCTGGTCTGGATTTACAAGGGAGTAGCATAGGGTTAAACTGATGATGAGAATAACATGGCTCAGTGCAAAGGGGAGAGGATATGAGGAAGCAACAGAGGCAGTGATAGCTGCACTGTTTTGATAAGTGCTCCCTACATCTGGTAATTGTAGACAGAAGATTCTGTCCCTCCCAGTCCCACAGCCATTCAGTCCCAAATAAGCACACAAACGCTTGTATTAATTTTAAACTGTTTGGCCTATTGTTCAGGCTTATTACTAACTACCTCTTATAACATAAACTAACCCATAATTCGTATCTACTTTTACCACGTGACTTGGTAACTTTTCTCAGTGAGGCATTCTCATCTTGCTTCCTCTGCATGTGGATGATGACTGTGTCTCTGCCTTTTCTATTCCCAGAATTCTCCTAGTCTGGTTGCCCTGCATATGCTTTCTGTCTAGCTCCATCGGTGTTTTATTAAACCAATACGAGTGACAAACCTTTACAGTGTACAAGAGCATTATCCCACAGCAGGTAATAACCAAGCATGCATTTCTGGCTGACAGGAGCCTTCTGGATCCACACATGCCTGCTTTCTAGATGACGGTGCCCACTATGGTGGTTCTTCGTATCTTTCCTTTGTTTACACCCAGCCACCCTGGGCCCTGCCTGTCATCTGTTACCTTCTTGTTGTAATGTTCATCAAGACAACAGAAAAGAAGAGTATTGAGCTCATAAGCCCTGCCCTATGAATTTAGGAGTTTTTGAAAATCTCTTCCTTTCTTCTCAAAGAGAAAGTCACTCAGAATCATGGTTGAACCCACTTACTCTAATATCATTTATAAATGTTGACATCTAGTGACAAGAGATACCATCTGTGGTGGACAAAATTGCCCACAAAGAGTCCAACTAAGACAGTAGTTCTCAACCCGTGGGTGCCAACCCCATTGGGGCAGGGGAGTTCAATGACCCTTTAACAGGGATCGCCTGAGATCAATGTAAAACACAGATATTTACATGACAATTCATAACAAAAGCAAAATTAAAGTTGTGAAACAGCAACGTGACTGCTGTGTGTGACCGGGGGTCTCCACAACATGAAGAACTGTATTAAAGAGTTGCAGCATTAGGGAGGCTGAGAACCACTGTGAGTCTAAGGGCTTCATGGTCTAAGTATGGCCCATGATGACGCCAAAACACAAAACAGAGAGAGGGGCTTAGTCCTACAACGGCATATGATCTGTTCAAAATTCCTGAATTAGGGAAATAAAGTAATTGGGTCTTGAGTTTTCCAATATCCTCCCTTCTTGGGTTTTGTTTTCTTCTAGGGAAGTCAGTATTGCTGCTCTGGATGTGGGATCCTCTAATTCCAATTCGTTTTCTTTTGTTCCTCTGAATGCTAAGTGGAGAAACCTATTCAGCATTCACAATCAACTCGAAGGCCATCAAAAGTCCAGCCCTCCTTCCTTCCTAACCTTGAGTTGTGTCCTGTACCTTCACAGAGCATTGAGCTATTCTGTTGAATTATGTCCTAATCCTCCTCTTCACTTCCCACTCAGGAAACTGTCCTTGGAAATGTGCCCTTCTCACAGACAGCACAATGTTTACTTGGCAGACCCAGAAAGACTTGTCAAGATGAATGTGTGATTTCCATTTCCACCCTGACATGCGTGATGCGTGGATCTGTGTCGAAAAACATATCACATCATTTTACTACCCTGGCCAACACAAAGTTTCCAAGAAGGCATCATGTCTCCACCGATGGACTAAGAAACAGAGGGCCAAAACAGCTATGCCATTTGTCTGTCACCGAAGTAACCTGTTTTGAGTTATGGTTGAATATAGACTCGAGGACACTACACTAACTTCAAATATGTTCTATATGTCATCTGGGGAGGCAGCATTCATAGAGAATGTCATAAGACACAGATAGCACCCCAGACACAAGAAATTTAAGGGGTTGAATTCTTTCGGTGTCCACATCAGCAAGCAGCGAACATGCTTGAGAATCTTTCTGACACAGAAATGGCCACTCGTCATCAATTTTCAAAGAATTGCAACGAGAAAGCTGCCATGGCCTCACCCAGTCTTCTTCTGGCTACATTAACGTAATAACGTTTCCGAGTTCAAATAAATAGCAACGTAACTAGAGCTTGCAGGTAGCCCTTTCCCATACTTCTCATTCGAATAACCTCAAAACAAGCCTAAAGGAGATCTAGCTGTCAGTTCCATTTTATCAATCAATAAGTTGTAGAAGAAAAAGGAAACACTCTCCATTACTTTCAGGTTGATGGCTGGGGCTCTTAGAAGACAGGAGATCATCATTAACAACAGCACACTGCTTACAAATTTGCTATCTCAGTTACTGCTCCACTGCTGGGAAGAGATGCCACAACCAAGGCAACTTATGAAAGAAAATCTTTGTCATTGGGGCTCGCTTACAGTTTCAGGAGATGACTCCATGATCATTATGGCAGGGAGCATGGCAGCGGAACTTGGCAGCAGACAGAGAGGCACGGTGCGGGAGTAGTAGCTAAGAGCTCACATGTCATCTTCAAGATAGAGGCAGAGAGAGAGATACAGACAGACATTCAGGCAGACAGACTGGACCTGGCATAGGCTTTTGAAACCAAAATAGTTCTACCAAGAACCAAACATTCAAATATAGGAGCCTTACAGGGGCCATTCTCATTCAAACCTCAGAACAAACAAACAAAACCCATAACATGTCATGAGTACTCCTATACTATATTTGATGAAGAGATGGCTGGTTGGGGAAATGTGTAACTGGATGGGGGTAAGACAATCCTGAGAGAACCTGGGCATGTCTATTTGCTCTCATTATTAGCTTTTCCATGCAACTCAGTGGGTTGCTGTTCCTTTCCTTAGGTTATAGTTATTTCCTCTTTATTAAAATAAATTTAACATATTTTCTTCTAGATGATTCCATACATGAATGCAATGAATTCAGATTGCACCCCTTACTTCCCAATTCCAACCCCTCCCAGACCCCCCACTTCTCCCAATTTCATGCTGCCATGACCTCTTCCTCCTTCTTCCCCTTCTCCTCTTCTTTGTAATAGCCCTCTAAGTCCAATTACTGTTGCCCAAATACTCATGCCCCCAAGGTTACCATCTGCTGAAGTCTGGGCAACCTACCATGGTCCTCACTGCTCAAGGACACTAACTCTCCTGCAGTGGTCATCAGTTGCCAATATTTTCCTCCCCTAGGTGTGGAGCCTTGTGACTCTTTCCTCTTCATTTCCTCTGACTGTTGATTGTCTTGTCCTTGTGCGGATCTTATGCCAGCAAGCACAGGTGCTGGGACTTAATGAGTGTGACAGCCCTGACAGTTCCAAAGACATTGCTTCTCAGCAATCTTTCCCTGTCGATGCCTCTTTAATCTCTCTTTCTGTTCTACCACAATGTTTCCCCAAGCCTTGCAGGGACTACCAGGCTCCATGATGTAGTTTTCTCCTTTAGGACTGAGCATTTGAGTATAGGGACTCTTTTGAATGACAATCTTCTAAGCCTATTTCAGGGACAAGTGGCAAGAGAAATTCTGAGAGTGACTTTCCTTCTGCTAGTTTTTTTTTTTCTTAAATGCCAAGGTGTTCTACTTTGGAATAATGAATCTGAAAATAATTACTTTTTGTCTCCTTTAGTCCATTCTTAATAAGAGTGCTAATGTTGTTGATGATGATGGAGATAGTGCTGATGTGAGTCACTCAAGAGATTTAATGCAAATGGGTCTGGAATAAATGTATTTCTGTGGGGAAAAAAACCACTGCTAACCGGTTATTGCATTTGTTTGGAAAATCTGTGATTATAGAATGAATGTATAAAACATAAAACGATTTCTTTAAGTCTGCTGAGGGGCTAATGGTGTGTGAATGCTTGACACTGATTAATTACATACATGAGCACAGTCGTATGCAGATCTGCACTAGGAGCTGCTGGTGCAAATATCAGTAAGACAGACTTCTTGCAAAGCCACATAATTTCAAGTAGGAAATAGTTCAGAGAAAAAATAAAAACAGGGTAGAGCCTGGGTTAGAGCTCAGTGGTAGAGTCCTAGTATACACAAAGCCCTGGTTTTGTTCCTCAGCTTTGAAAAATAAATAAATACACATGAGTATCAGTGGACCCCGGAGTAGTAGGTAACATTTACTAAGCACTTAGCATCAGCTGTTATGAGCCTTCTATATCTCATATTTCTCAAATAATTTAATACCCAACGATGACCTGGATAGATCTACTGCCATCCCTATGTTACAGAGCAGAGACAGAGACAAATCAAGTGTCTTTAGATTACAGGGCAAATAAGTCACAACCCTGGGGCCCGAACAACAGAGAGTGGCATCTGAGGAGCCAAATCTTCCAAGTGGGATTCTGACCTTTAGAGACTCAACCGACAGACGGTAACAATAGGCAGAAAGAGAGCCGAGCACCAGAGCAGAAGACCTCTCTCTCTAAGTTTGGATAGGTAGCAGCTGGGGCTGGGGGTCTCTGAGTCTCAAGGGAAGACAGATGATGTAATACAGACAAAGCAGTGTCACAGGGAGTACCTGAAGAGAATGTCAAGAGACAAGGAAGGGAGGATCATTTCAGGGAAAGTTACAACAGCCTTTGAAGACTTAAGGGCCTCCTGGAAATATCTACAAGAACTCAACATGGGAAATACATTGTACTTCACTTCATAGCAATGTGACAAGACATGGAATCATGGGAGGATCTTCCCCATCGTCTCACCCGTTCTTAGAACCCCATTCTAAGAAGCTTTGTGTTCGGTGCATACTGGAATTCTCTGGATGAAGGGATAACGCTTCCCCGTCCGGCTGGACAAGCAAAAACAAATTATTTTGAGATGAGATTGTAAGTTAAGAGTAGACTTGTGTAGCACTGTGGGTTAGGGGAGGAATGACGTCACAGAGAGAACGACAGGCTGGGAGCCAGGATCGCCTTTATTCATGATGCTGTTCCAAGGTCTTCTTTCTAGAATTCCTGTCAGTCCCAGGGCGAGACAACCTGCCTACTTTCCCCACTCTTAAACTGAAGGGGGGGGTGAGAAGAAAGAAAAGAAAGAAGGGAGGGGGGAGGGAGGCATAAAATTGTATGCTAGCTACTGAGTAGATCCTTCTCTCATGGGTCCTCATTCAGTTTTGACAACAATTCCTCAAGGTACTTTGTCACATTCTAATTTTTAAAATGCTAAAAACATAATCTTCATATGATATATAATAAGTACGTTGTCCAGCTTTATGTAGCCCATTATTATAAAAAGTCCATTCAAGTTATAAAACCAAGAATTATGATCAGCCTAAGGGAGAGAAAAGAAACAAACCAAGGAGGTGTTGCTAAGTGGCTTGCAGAACCAGTTCATGTTACATAAGATAAGAGATCTAAAATTCTATCCGTCCCTCCTGCACTGGCGAGCAGTACTGGTGACTGGCACACCGAACTGTGCTCATATCCCGGAAAAGGACCTAGGACCTCGGCAATCCAGGAAGTGGCTTTCAGATATGTTTGGTGGAGGACATTGTTAGCCTGGCAGTAAAAGTTCCCTTTGTCCTCTCCCTGTGCTGTCTTTGACGTTTTCCTGGACAGCGGGAATCCCACTTGCTCTCTTTACAGATGTGGAGGCTGAGGTGCAAAGTGGTGAGTTTCTGATGTGACTATAAATATGTTGGATGAAGCTATCAACGCTACGATTTTATTCCAGAGGCCGTATTTGTTAGACTATACTGTACACATCTAGACACATGCGAGACCTACAACAAATGATCCCAAGTTGAGAAAACCAGATGATATTTGGCATGTTTCAGGGAGTACGACTATGGATATGGACATAGAAATCACAACCAAAGACAAAAATTTTAGCTAAAACATTAAGAATCGGTGCTATTCCTAAAGTAGTTAAATTACTCTCTGACATATCTTGCACACAGAGGAAAAGGAGATGATTTCAATTATGCCCTTTCAGTTCTCTCTGAAGTTCTCTGTAGTAAAGGGGAAAGAAATGGTCCTGAGGCAAGTGACCAACTTGGTTGCCTGTCCACTTGGAGGCAGGGTTACCCAGGACGCCACAAATGTGACACCTCGGCTCTGTAACACTTGCCTTACATAACATGTACACAAACAGAAAGAAACGTGTGTACTTTCAATCAAAAGACTAGATACCAGGAATCCTAGCAACACCACTGTTCATGGCATATGAGAGAGAATTATTTCATTTCAAGGCATATAAAATTACTATCTTTAGTTTTTCCTTCAAGAATGGCAAGGTGTTATTTCAGGGGACCCAGACAAATTAGGGATAGGTTATGATGTCAGATGCTCCAGACGAAATATTATGGGTCATTCTGAGAACTCGCTGACTTCCCAATTCTAACCATCCCCAGCCCTGAGGAGGGGCATCGTCAATGACAATGCCAAACATCAAATGACTTGGCAATGAGAGACAAAGATTGTAATTTTTCTTTGGGATGGATCAGACATTCCCACATTGCAATTGCCTTTGAAAACAGATAATTTTGCAGTAAGTCACTCCACTTCTGTGTGTTCGGTTTGTCCATCCTTTCTTATCCATCAAGGCCTAACTGTTCAAGTTTGAATCATGGCAGTGCCGCTTCTCAACAGCAGAGGTCACTATTAACAGGTTCACGTCATGGCCCAATTTTAATACATGCAAAAGAGCTCGGAGGAGGAAGAGCTTTCACCCAGACTTGGGACTCTGTAGTCATTCTACAGGGGCATGCCTGTTTTAAGATTGACTTCCTACACTCACAATTTTCTTAGGAAGCTCAGAAGGGCTGCTTTTTACTGGCATTCTGTCTGTAACTTCCAAGAAAACCAAAACAAAACAAAAATTTAGAAAAGAAAATTGATATCCTAGGGAAGCGTGCAGAGTTGAGCAGGTAAACAACAGAAGAGCCCTTAAAACCCTGGGGCGGAGGAGTTATCTTCTGATGACCCTGCAGCCATTACTTCGTAATCAGATTACATAACAGCTTACCCAAATGCTGATTTAGAAGTTACTGATTGCCTTGATCTGCAAGGAAAGCAACACTGCTGTTTGAAGTTCTCAGCCTTTCCTTTCCTTTGATCGACTGCAGATAACAAGGCGTTCAAATCATAAACAAGAGGTCAAGTCAGCAGCCAGGGTGCAGAATTCCAAGCAGCTTTCCCTACCCAGGGGTATCCTTAGGCACTGGTGTTCAGGCTTTCTGCCCTAAGGGTGGCTCTATACCAAAGTCATCCAGGAGGCCTGTAGAGCACAATGCATGTCCCACCCCAGCAATCTCTAATGCAATCATCACCAGCTTTTATGGGCTAGCTGGTGATGCAGCTGTTTCTGGTCCAGGAGACAGACTTTGAACAGACTTTGAGAAGCATTGCCTGCTTTCCACCAAAGCCTGCATTGCACAACCCACCCATGCACATCACTAGCAGGCAGAGAAAGGAAACCCCACCCTGGAATTCAAGGAAGCACGCCTGTGGGCTAATAATCTCAAACTAGTGATGCCAAGACTCTGTTGATATTTTAATCGAATCCCGTGTCATTGCGTTATTTTTCTTCTGCCCTTATCTCAATGCTAATAAATTTTTTACTGGTAATGTCACCACTTCCTCTCAACTCTCTGGCACAGCGCTGTTTCTGTTGACTTCCTTATCTCAGGTTAGGAAGCTTTATAAGAGAGTTAAATCTTTTAGAAAATTAAATACTAGCAACAGACAAAATCATAGAGCGGTCAGAAGAAAAACACAGGATTGAGAAGAGCCTTGGATGCCCTCAACAATCTAGGCCTTAACTTGGGAGCTGGTTTGATGTGGGATGTCCTTCTGTATGCTGCCACTTGTTAATAAAGAAGCTGATTTAGTCAATAGCCAGGCAGAATAGAGCCAGGCAGGAAACCTGAGCAAAGATAAAGGGAAACAAAGGGCGGAGTTTGAGAGATGCTAGTAGCTGCTGGAGAAGCAAGTCGTGAGGCTTGTGGTAAAATACAGAATAATAGCAATGAGTCGATTTAGTTGTAAGAGCTAGTTAATAATAAGCCTGAGCTAGTCAGCGAAACAGTTTATAATTAATATTTAGCCTCTGAGTGGTTAATCAGGAACTGGCTGGCAGGAAAGAAACTTCCAGTGACATTGGTTTGTTTCAGATGTCTCCTTTAGCCCAGGCTGTCCTCAAACTCACTATTTAGCCAAGGATGACTTTGAACTTCTCTCTACCCCTACTCCCTCCTTGAGGCATGTAGGACTACACTACTTGCTTTACCGGAGACTGAAACCTAAACTTCTTACCAATAGCACAAGGTCCTTTTTATTAAGCTTGTTTTGCAGGAAGGCAAATGTTGGTAAGGGAGCCAATAGGATGCATTAGCAAGACACCAACTTCCAACTAACAAAACTTGCAATGGTAGAAAAAAAATGGACAATGAACGTAGCATAAAACTATGGTAAAATGCCTATGCCTTGGGAATCCATCTCTCTGTCTCCCAGAGAGAGTTATCAGTGGCTGATAGTCCCATTCGTTGTGTCAGATAGTGCCAGATGGGTGGCCACAGCAGACCTCAAGCACCCTTGACTGTCCTCTTTAATGAATTCAGCTCATTTCTCAAGGCTGTGGATGAAGAAAAAGAAGAAGCTACGATGGAAATCACAGTCATCTCTACTCTGAGCTAGGAAACAATGCCAATGATAATAACACATGATAAATAGCCAGACCTGTTCAAAGAGAGGCATCCATCCTGGCCCCATACTGCAGACGCACTGTCCCCAGCCATCAGTTACAGGTACCATACTTTCCTATGCATGGAGAAAGAAGACCAGACAGGCTTTCTACATAAACACGCTCTGTTCCAGTCCTGTCTCGCATGCTCCAGGAATTTTTTTTTTTTTTGGTAAATACTTCTGAAGAAACTTCTAGAATGACGACTTAATTTCAGACCAAGTCTACAACCAATGTGCATATGTTTAAACTAGCAAGGCTTCAGAGAGAGGATAGTCTGTCCAGGGTCATGATGGCAGAGGCAAAGGGGGCTCTATCTTTGCCACCTTACAAACATAAAAACAAAAACACTATTTTATTAACTTAGTCCACACAGACCTCTTCAGGCTAAGAGACTGCATTTTGACTTGCTTTGGACGTCCTATGGGACATAGAGGCAGGTGTCCCATTGGTGACTGCAAAGTCTTAGCCAATTCCTGTCATGTGGATTTGGGCGGTGCCTCTTCCCGGGCCTGAGCTGATACTGTGCACTCTGAAGTTAGCCACAAATTGCTCAGCATATTCTCTACCCAGGGTTTGCCAGCACTCTTTCAAAGCCATGTGAATCCAGAGGTCCTTGTCATTCCTCTGTGTGGTCCTTCAAATGACTGATTCCCAAACCACGTGAAGGTAGAACCTGCCCTGTCTTACTGTCACCCTGGCTGTGTCAGGAGTGCAGTGCCTTGTGTGTGTTCAGTGTGACAGTCCCTGGAATTACTCTCACTGTGCTGTCTACAGGGTCTCTGAGAATCAAACAGGTAAAGTTAGATTTTTGCATAAGCCCACACTGACTTTTATTGGATGGCGTTTGCAAAGAAAACAAATTCCGCCTTTGCTTTTATCTCGTTAACTCAGGAGGACACTGGGATTGTCATCTATCTGAGGTCAGCTCTGCTTAGAGGAAATCTAGGATTTAAATAGTTTCAGTCAAAGGCCTGTAATCTAATTTATGGAATAATATTTTTCCTCGATCTCTTTCATCTTGTTCTTGTGCTGAGGTTCTACTGACTGTGACGCTCTGGAGACTTAACACAGAGCAAGGTCATGAATATCAGCCTTGTATGAGTTCTTATCTTCCATGGTTCACAGATCTCATTTCTTGTGCGATCATCAGAGTAGCTCCCAAATTGAATCTGGCTCCCCCATCCCCTTTCTCTCTCTTTTCTTTCAACAGCCAACTAGTTCATTCTGGACCAATTTTTTTCTTCTGAAAAAGAAGCTAGTGAACCAAAGAAAGATAAATGAGTAAATAAAAACCAAAGAAAAAAGTAGAGAGAAAAAAAATGTGCTCTAGAAGGAAGAGAAAGAGAAAAAGACAGATCTGGCAATCAATTGGGAGCATCATATAGAAGTGTGGATAATAAAACAGAGAGAAAACCAAAGAAGGAGAACCTCTGAAGATAGAGTTGAACCCCGAGGGGACTCTCTTCCATCAGATGGGTGGATTTTGCTTATTTTATTGACATAATTTTCAAGCTTCATGTTTCCGATCTAATTGCAATAAAAATGCTAAAGCAGGTTCTAGGGCAGACACCCTACCAGCCTGCCTGCAGCTAGGCAGGAGCCATGTCGTTCAGAAATGAACGATATCTCCCTTCTTTCTTTCTGGGCAATGGCTGGAAACGTCATCCAAATATTTTCATCAAATAAAAAATAAAGGGCGTCGGCTAGGGTGGTACGAAGGGGAAACCCATGGCACCCCCTTATATTACCCAGCTGCCTGGAGGAGGCCATGCTGGCCAAGTTCTCGCTGATTCCAGAAACGTCTGGTGCCAGCTTTGGGGGCCCAGCTTACCAACAGAAAGTCTCACGGTTTAATGATACCTTCAAGTATTCAGCCAGCCTCATTCAACTCAAGGGACTAAAAAATAAAAAATAAAAATAAAAATAAATAACCTAGGCCCTATTGTTTATTTACTTTTCTCAGAAAACCAAGAGAGGCATTTACTCCATCAGGGAAGTAAGGGGAATTCTTTTGGTGTTTGTTTTCTGATAGGGTCATACAGGTTGGCCTCAAACTTGCTATGGGAAAGTCTGACCTTGAACTTTTGTTCCTTTTACCTCTACTTCCCAAGTGAGTGCTGGCATTATGGCATGTTCAGCTTGATGGGTGCTGGGGACAGAACCAGTGTTGCCCATGCCTGGTAAGGATATGCAAGGGGTAAGAGCAAATGTTTCATGACCAAATGGAAAGACAAGTAAAAGGAGTGAAGGGGTTCTCTGCCACAGATCAAAAGGAAGGGACACACAGATGGGAGGAGCCACAGCAGAGCTGGGAAGACCCCCCCCCTGCCCCCAAGTTCCAGGATTTGAGAGCAAAGCAGAGCAGCAAGCGCTGACGTCATCATTGTCCGAGCACTAGCAGGTGGAGGCCAAGTCTGTGAGCTCATCCTTTGAAAGTTCACTTGAACCTAGAGATCTCAGCCTGAACAGAACCAGAAACAACAGCCTGGAGTCGACACCCAGATAGCCCCATGAATGAGCTATTACCGATGACAGCTCATGGGTCTGGCCGAGTAGCCTCATCTCAAATGTCCTACCTCGCACAGTCACGTGTACAGTAGTTACTCACGGAGACAGCACGGCACGCGCACCAGGGACTTAGAAAAAAATAAAAAACGCCGCAGGAGCACAAGGTGTCACTATTACAGCTATCACAATATTTAAGGACATGACTGTCATCTTCCAGAATTTGATTTATGAAGAAATACACAATCAATTGTTGGAGGCAGCTGTCACCAAAAAGAAACTGTCTGTCTCTGTCTCGGAGGAAAAGGGTGAGCTTTGACAAACACTGGTGGTGTTGAAGCCTGTCTCCTCCCACCTGCCTTCCTCCAGCACTTTCCTGCTTCAGTGTTCTCTTCCCAGGATAAGAAGAAAACCCCTCAAGGCTCCCATTCAGACCTCCCTCCCCTTGCCAAGCCGGGCAGCTCAGGAACCTCCTCTGGACTTGAATAGTCCCACCTGCTCCTTCCTCTTGTTTAACAAATGCCCTGCTGACACAGGGTCGTCCATAGGCTTTTGCCTCCTGGAATATTCTTCCCTTAATCTGTTTGCTTTCAGTAATAGAAATAGAAGCTAGGGCCTTGCACGCGCTAGGCAAGGGCTCTACCACTGGACTACATCCATGACCTATCATCATTATCCTCATTATTATGACTATTGTGTATTATTTTTATTATCATTAGTATTATTATAACTTGATACACTGTCTGCTAAACGAAGAGTTGACCAGGTTGGCTCTGAATTTGCGGTCCTCCTGTCTCGAACTTGCAAACAGCCGTTTTCCTGACCCACCTGATGGAGCCTGCTGCCCTGGAACAGGCGCCCAGCACTGCACGGTCCTTGGTCTCTTACTACAACTAACAGGATACAGAGGGTTGATGTCTCTCTCTCTCTCCCAGGACTCTACGTTCCGGAAAGGTAAGGACCATGGCAGTTTTGCTCACCACATACTTCAGTGCCAAAGATAGTATCTGATATAGTCGAAGATAATATAAAAAAAATAATAACTGACTGACCTAATTAGCAAAAGGAAAGCAAGAACAGACCATCAAATGGTTACGCAACAGGTTCATCTCCAAACAAAAATAAAAACAACCACAGGAATCATACAGCTCCTAGCTAAGTACTGAGTCTTTGAATCATTCATTCAGTAAGTACATTATTGTGTCTCCTGTGATGAACATAAGAAAACAACGCATAGCCGGCCCTCTGCGTAGCGGGCCCTCTGCGTAGCGGGCCCTCTGCGTAGCGGGCCCTCTGCGTAGCGGGCCCTCTGCGTAGCGGGCCCTCTGCGTAGC
>JAQHUG010000011.1:1229050-1249996 GCA_028555095.1 Dicrostonyx torquatus
CTGCGTAGCGGGCCCTCTGCGTAGCGGGCCCTCTGCGTAGCGGGCCCTCTGCGTAGCGGGCCCTCTGCGTAGCGGGCCCTCTGCGTAGCGGGCCCAGTCTTGCCTGCTTGTGTAAAGTTTCAGGTAGTAAATATTTTTGACCTTGCAGCCCAGATGATCTGTACTGCAACTTCCTAGTATAAAATATGCCATTGGCAAAACACTAAGAATGAGCGTGGCTGTGTTCCAGCTAAACCGTTCCAACACACAGGTGGTTTGTTGGCGTTGGGCCGCCATTTGTCATCCACTGTTCGAGGAGTTACAGGCTATGTGGGTGGACGTGAGAACCTGCAAATCCTAATGAAAATTCTGATCCGGGAACCAGGAGGGACCCTACCGGGAGCTGTGCACTGGCCTGGACTGTTGGGATTCACAAGCAGTCCCAACTTGCCTAAGGGTGGTGAGCTCACCACCTAAGGGAAGAGACTCATGCGCCCATTCGTTTTTATAAGACAGCTTGATACTGATTCAAGGTGAAAGACTGCAAGTTACATGTGGAAAACGAAGAATTCTGAAAACCCAGAGGCAGCAAGGATGCGGGCGTTTGGGCTCCTTGTACGGGTCCTTGCTTGTAAGGGGCACATATTGAGCCAGGCTTCAGAAAAAGAAGCTGAATGCCTTGGATGGGATGGTTGGGAGAAGAGGCCGGTGCCAGGAGGCCATGCAGGAGCTAGCGAGTGCAGCCTGCTTAGAGGAATCAGAATTAATGTGGCAGCTGTTGAGATGAGGAGGGGAGGGTGGATTCCCGGGACATCACAGAGGTTCCATCTGTGAGACTGATGCTAAGTGGCTTATACAACAAGACAGGAAGAGCTGCCTGTTCACTTACAGAGAGGAAGCCGTGGAGCTGTTTGGCTCACAGGCCTTTGCAATAGAGGTTCTGAGTCTCCAAAACTCTATCCATCAGTGACCCCGATGAGACCTAGACATTTAGAAAGAGATAAAATAAAAATACCAGGGCTTCAGCAGTGGGAACAGATGACAACAGGTTCCCTCGCCATACCTCTTGGGCTACCCAGCCCAGGATGGAAGCTGTACTGATGGATAAGAGGTCTCTCTTACCTAATTGTCCTTCTCATCTTTGATGAGGTGTCTAAAAAAAAAAAAAAAAAGCCCTTCTTGCCACTGACATTCCAAGCAAGGTCTTCTGGGGTAAAGGCTACTTTTAACTTGCAAATCAGAACTTGAGTTTCAGCCTGAAGATCAGAGGGGATATGGAGATATGGAGTCATTGCCTTGAGGCCCAAACAAGACCTCCTGGGTACCCCAAAAATGCAGACAGTGAATCACCCTTTTCAGCATTTTATTTTCTCTTCACCCTCAGCTGGAAGCGCTGATGAGCAATGAAAGAACAGACGGCTAAGGCAGAATGCAGGCTCCGAGGGAGGCAGGAACCAAGGGGAGCTGGAGCACACTCCACTGACTAACATCTGACTCACACAGATCTCCTGGACCGTCTTTCACCTCCCAATTGCTTCATTAAGTTCCACTAGAACCCCCATGGAGGATCCTTTACCTCAGAAGGTTGCTCTCCCACGGCCCAGGAATCACAGAGGAGGTAGGTGGTCAAGCCTGGTCAGTCGGGCTCAGACTCCAGCTTCACAGAATAAATTAGGACAGATGCCACTCAGCACCCTGACGCATCTCTGATGAATGGGAAAACGAGCATGCACAGAACTAGAGAAGCAGGACTTGGGGACCAAGCAAGAGGTGTAGGACCACGATATTCAAACTCCAGTAGCCACACATCTCAGTTAGGGGTCTGATACTGGATATACTTCCCAAACCATTCACATACCAAGATTCTAATAGGAGTGGTATACGGAAGAATCTGACGGTGCTTCAGACAGAAAAACAGTTTTGCTTTCTCTTGTGGGAGGAGGTGTGATTAAAGGAAAACATAAAATGTTTGGGATGAGAATCCGCACACACTTTCTTCCCATGATGTGGCACAAATGACGTCATAGGGTCTGCATTTCTTCAGCACCATGGAAAGAACATTTCTAGGGTCTGGCACGAGACTGCAGCAGCTGGAGTGGCTGAGGTGTTCAGCAAACTGTACAGCATCAGGCAGATGTGAGTGGCCCTTGTTTCCATAATGGCTTCAGACTTTTGAGAGAAGCGAAGCAAGGACATGAAAAAGGAGAGAGAGCAGAGCCCTGGAAACTGTGGGAATTCAGAAAGGAAGATCTTCTTTCTCCAGGACAGAAGATCAAGTTTTGGTGAAGATCTGCAGAGCAGAGAAACCAGCCAAGGCCCAGAGACAACAATGGCTCCTCAGAGAAACCCATTGTCCTTGGACCAAGTCTCTCGTTTCTAAAGTGTGGCTCATTGAGTATGTGACCCTAAAAGAAACTCCAGTCAAGTTGAAATTTGTTTAAAAGAAGTCACTTTGTGCTTCTCTAACAGCAGTGGCGGCACTCTGGGGTTCAAGAGCTGCACCCGTCTCATGCGATAGTCTCTAGAGACGGGAACTGCACCAGGTGATGAGGAAAGACCAGCATGCTTGGTTTTGCCTCAGTTTTAACTCCAATCCATGGACATGCGCCAGTCATGCTCCCTGAGCCTCTTATTCGGATTATTAAAAACAAGCCTATCATATATTCCTCATAGGCTACAGAGAGGGTCATCAGGTGAGCAAAAATCGTAAGGAAAGCACCGCATTCCAGGAAAAGAGGCCCAAATGTTGGTGGAATTATCTATGGGGACCGGAAGAAGGTCCGTGGAACTTTAATTAATAAGCACTCTGCTATGGTGGGAATGAGGTTTCCATAGGACCACAGGGGGTGTCACTATTGGGAGGTGTGGCCTTGTTGGAGGAGTTGTGCCACTGAGGATGGGTTTTGAGGTTTCAGAAGTTCAAGCCAGGCCCAGTGTCCCATTCCCTTCCTGCTGTCTTCTGATTTAGCTGTAGAACTCTGAGCTGCACTCCAGAACCATGTCTAGCAGTGGGCTGCCACGTTTCCCACCATGACAATCAGCCCCCATTATATGTTTTCCTTTAGAAGGATGCAGAGGTCATGATGCCTCTTCAGAGCAGAAGGAGCACAACAAACATATTCCCAGAAGCCAGTGAACTAATGACACAAATAAACGCGCATGTGCAAAGGCCCCCGATTTGAACCAGCTCGGTAGCTAATCCTTCACCTGTCTTCCACTAAAAGAATAAAGTTGGATGGATGACACTCACCTTCTTTGACTGCAACTCTAAAGACATGAATAAGTTTCCATTTTCCCTTCCTCGTGCATGTTTATGAACACACACACACACACACACACACACGGAGGGGGTGCAGAACAGACAGAGAGACAATGAATGAGAAGCAGAGACAGTAACATTTAGCTTTCATCCATGTGTGTCTCGGCTTTACTGGCCGGCTCTACCAGTGACAGACGTATGACAGACTGATCAAGCCCTGGGTATCCCATGGACACCTTCAAACGAACGACATCACAAGCATCTTGGTATGCCACTGAGTCAGCATGTCGGAGGTCTGTTCTCAGCAGATGGACTTCTTGTATGTGAGATTTGCTGTGTAATTATATTACACAGTCATATTCTGTGCAGAATGCTGGTTCCAATTGTATATCCCTCTGTCATGCACGAAGGACCCCATATCTTCAGATCTTCGCCAGGGCTTTCCAAGATTGGACTCGCTAATTTCTGCCCATCTGTTGGCTATAAAGTGTCATTTCACTGTGGCTTTAATTTGTATTTTCTCTGATTACTGTGATGTTGATTATTCGGCCATACTTATTAGCCAACAAGATCTATTCTTTAAAAATGTCCCATAAAGCCCTTCCATTTTCCTGTTTTTATTGATGCTCTACTTGTTAATTACAAGGAACCTCTTGCTGGTTGTAGACATACATTTCTTTTTCTACTGTCTGTAGGATCTGTGTTAAAGGGAAATCTCTGGTAAAGTCAAACCCATCGATATTAGGGGTGGTGAGTAGGGGCTTTTTAATGGGTGCCTAACCTAACTGGAGATTGCAAGATGCCCCCTGCTTATCCCAAGTCCAAAACAAAGCAGATGACAGTGACCTGATACTCCAGGCTTTAGCCTCCTCTCTCCTTACCCACTACAGTGCGGTTATTTTCTGTCCCCTTGGTCATTAGGCATTTGCTTGTCATCTGATCTCTAGAACATCAAAATCTGTTCTCAGCTATCTCCGGGAAAGTACAGATAAACATATTCATGTATATTTTAGCTCACAAGAGCAAGTGCCTCTCTCAAGGGCCTCTTCCATATTGACACAGTATATTTTAATGAAATACTCCCATGCATGATGTGGTTTTGCAGAAAAAAGAACATGGAGCTGTGTATTTGGTCAGACCCCAACTGGATCCTTGCTCAGCCACCAATTTATAATGCTAACACAGCACTTACCATCTCTTGTGGTATTTTACTTTACATTTTATGTTGCTATTAGTGTGTGTGTGTTTGTATGTTGATGTTTGCATATGTAAGTATGAGTGGGTGCATACCATATCACATGTGTGGAGACCGGAGGACAGTTTTGTAGAGTCTCCTTCCTCCTTCCCCCGATTTGTGGGTTCTGGAGATTGACCTCAGGTCACCAGACTTGCAGGGCAATCACGGTTCCTTACCAGTCCATCTCACTGCACTTCCGGAGTATGTAGAAATAATTACACACAGAGTAGATGAATTAAAAATAATAGCGAAAATAAGAAGGAACACTACTGTAGAGGACATATTGGGCTTAAAAGGCTAGATTTTAGTTATAAATAAGTGTTGGAACCTCGGAGATTGACATCGACAAAGATTTCTTTTTCCCAAATAGAAACATGTCCAACACAAACAAGCTGTATGTGATCACTCCAAGGCCTGGCCTATAAAACTAGCGTATCTAGATGTCACTGGTCATTGAGCGCAGAGGGTGCTGTGAGTGACCCCCCCATAACCCCAGCTAGCTCAAATCTTATAGCTAAACCTTCATTGTACTCAACTAAGAAAAAAAAAAGTGTCATTCCCAAAGAATGACCCTTCTCCAGGGCACTCCTTGTCTAGTAATTGGCTGATGAGGGCTAGAAAGACCCCTGCCTCCAAGTTCCAATGAAGGTGACTTTGAAGGATCTTTGAAATGTCACAAATCCACAAATTCCTGACTAATGAACCTGTTGTTGAAACAAACTGATCTCAGTCCCCTTTCTTCCTCTCTTCAACCCTGTTTCTCTCATCCTTTGATAAGTTGTGCCTGAGAAACCGTCAAAATATTGTTTATTTTCAAGTTTCTAACTCAGTGTTTATTTCTGGAGGGAACTGGAACTAAGAGAGTCGGTATCAGAATCCATTTTAGGAAGCTAACCCCGAATGAAATTCTGGAGATACATTCCCCGGGTACTGGGCTGACTTCCCTTAAGTATGGTAGGGGCTTCCTTTGCAAGATGCAGTGGAATAATTTTTAAAACTTTCATTGAACCATGATGGAAAACAGTGAATGGAAATTTGAGGGCGCACACACAAATTTGGGGACACACATTGTCTACGGAGCTTGAGAAGTTCACAGGAAAGGGTAACTAGGACTCAAATCCAACTGGTTTTAGTCATAGCTCTCAGTGCCATGGGGAAGACAATGAAGGCTGGAGGATGCTTTATCGGCCAGTTTAAGGGGGATTGTAAAAACCAAAGCGCCCCCTTGGCAGCACATGAAAAGACTCTTATCTCCTATAGCCAGAGGGCAGAAAAAGTGGAGGACCAGGCCAGGACTTAATCATAAGGGTATGAAAGCTCTCAGAAGGCTGACTCCTCAATCCCTAGCAACTCTGTGCCAAGGCTGGGGCCCTCTCATTGGAAAGAAGTGAAACAAACAAACGCAAAGCCAAGATAGGCTATCTGGATCAATGCACTTGAAAACATTGAGTCTGCATTTGCGCCTGGGAGCTTGGATTCTGCAGAAGGAAGGACCCAGAAGGGGTGGCTGTGCTAGAATAAATAACACTTGTCCAACCTCGTCTAGAGATGGAGACCTGAAGTGACGAGAAATTAAACAGGACAAAACTTCCCATATATTTATGCTTTCCTCTGGGGTTGTGTAAATCCCCAACCTTTTATTATTCCAAATGAAAAGATCCAGGCCACCCAGACATTTTTTAGAACATGACCTTGGGCTCTACGATAAGCCAGGTTAGGCAGACTGATATGGGGCATGAGGATCCATGGGACACTTATTGTAGTGACATTTGTTTGGCCTCCATGGCCTGGGAGTTACCAAGATACCCCTTTTCAAAATAAATGGAAAAATCATCATAGTTCATGTTTCTAGCCTTAGAAAGGAAAGAAAAAAATCTCATTTGTCTCCCTGGGTTCAAGAGATAACACATATAAAGTATTTGAATAGTCTGCTTCAACATGTTCACCAGTCACATGGGGAAACACCTAGGCAGGCCCAGGGTTCAACACCAGTCATCCTGTCACCATACAATTTGCCACTTCCCACTGTAACAGATCTCTTATAAAAAACAAAACAATCCCAAAGTGGGCACCGTGGCTCACATCTTTGCCTCTGTACTAGGTAGGTTAGGCTAATGAAGAAAGATTGGCATAAATTTGAGGCATGACTATTGAGTTCCAAGCCAGTCTGAGATACAAAGCCTTTCTCAAAAAAAAAATAGCAAAAACAAAAAACCACTACCCCAAACTACCCCAAACCCATTCACACGATACACAATTTAACCTAGTACCAAAAAGAATGTAACCTTGTTTGTTTTGTTTTGTGTTTGTCTGGGCTCCTAAGAGGCACCACCTACTTTTTAGTAGCCTTGGGATAGCTTGTAATAATGAACTTAAGATGGGGTCTGCCTACCCCTTAGTGTAGAAACTGGTTGGGCCAGAAAGACGAATAGTGAGAGATTTAATGGTACCAGTTGACCCGAGGACAACCAATCACGTCTACATAACAAAAATACATCCCTGGAGACAGAGGTATGAGCGAGCTGTCCCAGAGGTCAGTGCACCCTGGGCATCACTGCATATGGACCCAGGGAATGTAACATATGCTGCTGCCTGCACAGGAGGACACCAGGGAGTTAACATCTGCATTTCTGACCTTGGTTCACTTGGTTCATTCTTTGCTTAGTTCACTTATCTGTATCACTTCCCTGTGATCCACATCTGGGCTCTCAGTGCGCTCCGTGAATCCTTCCAGTCAATTGTGAAAGCCAAGAAGGATGTAAGAAACCTCCTCAAGATGCAGCTGATGTTCAAAGATGAGGTCAGGCATCCCTCTACCTTTTTAGTTGAGTTAATCTCTCGATGTGGACTTAAAGAATGAGCCCAATTAGGAGAATCACAATGCAGAGCCCTTGGGGTTCTGAAACAAGAACAACTCTCAGTCTTGGAGAATCCACACCACTCAAGAAACAGTTCCTAGGATGTGGCAAAGCCTTAGAATCTGGGAGTCTGAGCGTGGGAGTCGTGTGATGGTGTCCTGGCACATACTCCCTGTCACAACGTTGACAGGCCCAATAACAACCCATCACATGGTAGAGAAACACATCTGAAGCCAGGCACAAGCAGGGTCGGAGGGCACATGAGAGCGGCCCAGGCTCCCATGTCACCATCCTTACACCATCACCCCCTTAAAGCTCACACTTATGGTCCCAGGGTATGGGAAGGATAAAACAAGCCAAGCTGGATTTGCAGATGGGTTAGCTCAGGGTGTACATATAGACAGAACACAGACTTTTGCTACCCTGAAAGAGAGCACAGAGAGGGTGTTTCCACCAGGTAAGACATTGAGTGACATGCCTGCCTGCCCATGTAACACAAGCAAAGAAGTCTTCCAAGGTCAAAGTCTTTATAGACCTTTGGACAATGTTGACTAACATACATGCCTGGTTGGTCATGGGCCCAGAGGTAAAACTATAACAACAATAAAAGTAAACATAAAAATAAATAAACCAAGCATAAACAGTGGAATATCGGGCACAGGGGTTTCCTGAAAACATTGTATAAATTTGTCTTAGGGACATCCACAGTGGAAAGTCATTTGCTCAACAGCCAAACTGGCAGGCTGACTTGAACTGAACTGACCACCCCACTGGAGAACAGGGTGAACAACAGAATGACTAAACCCCATTAAGAGATAGGGTGAAAATGCTTTTGGAAAGTTCTTTCTCTTTGGCTGACTAAACTTGGAAAGAGCCCCAGTGAGTTTTTGTGTGGAAATTAATTTCTGTGTGTGTGTGTGTGTGTGTGTGTCTGTCTGTCTGTCTGTCTTTCTCTCTGTATGCATGTAAACATATATCTGTGTGTATATATACATGATACATGTCTCCCTGTGTATGCATACAATTGTGTGTGCACACATATGTGTACATGTATGTGTATATATAATTTCTGTTATTTTCATACGGTTTCTTTAACAAGGACACTAGACCTCTGGAGAAGGATATTTTCTATTCTAATTCCTAGCAATCAGACATGAAATGCCTAATATACCCTAGTTATTGTGACAACCAACTTAGATTTTCAGATACCTAAAAGGGAGGCAATATTATCTTCTTCAAGGAACAAAAGCTTGCTATTATTCCCCATAAGGGCATAGATGACATCACCCGAACCTGATTGGAGGTTTTCCACAAATACAAGGCACCTGAGAACTATTCATAGATATGAATGAATCACTAAGTAAATCGTCACACTCACAGGCTAGTCATTTCAGCTACTAAGGGAGGCTGAAGCAAGAAGACCCCCAAGGTCAAGGTCTAGCCAGGATACAAAGAAAGCTCTAGTAGGCTAGCAACTTAGTGACACTCTGTCATAAACAAAAAGGAAGGCAGGTTAGGGTTGTAGCCCACTGACAGAGTCGCTATGCAGCATGGGAGAATCCTTGGGCTCCATCCCTGGAACTGAACAGCAATGAACAGCATCTCATTTGTGATTCTCTGCCATGCTTGGTTATGTGTGTGTTCTTTTCTGTCTCTCGGACGGCCTGCCTCTATCCTGAAAAGTTAGCAACGTTGTACCCATTCCAGTGATGTCTCCTGCAAAGCACGGCTCCCCTCCAGTTAACTCACAGATGCATCTCCTCTCCCGCAGTGCTTCTCAACCTGGGGGTCACAACCTCTTTGGCAAATCTCTAGCTCCAAAAACATTAAAATTATGATTCATAACAGTAGCAAAATTATAGTGATGAAGTAGCAACGAAAATAATTTTATGGTTGAGGTGTCACAACACGAGGAACTGTATTAGAGGATTGCAGCATTAGGAAGGTTGAGAACCACTACTCGTGTGTATGTGTGTGTGTGTGTATACACTATATATACAATCTTCCAAAGCATTTACTACAGTGCAGAGAATTTATTCGTATGCCTTCCTACCCCAGAAGGCTGTGAATGCCTTGGAGAATAAGGGAGATGAATTATTCATCCATGTACCCTCCTGAGTCTTAGCAACATTCCCAACACATAATAAGTTGCTGAACAATTGTTGAATGAATAAGTGAATGAAAGATGAAAGAGAGCATATTTCAAGTCTGTGCAGAAAGATGTCAAAACCCAGGGGAAGAATCTGTGGGAAATGGATAAGGGAGAGATTTTTTTAATGGCAGAAGACAGCCTGGGACAGGAGTTGGATTTCTGGGTGGCAGACAGAGGGGAGGCCAAGTAGACATCTTGTAAGCTGCTGTGACATAACAGAGGGATGTCTAAGGGCAGGACTGTCAGTCCAACAGTGGGTAGTCCATCTTTAGAAGGAACCAGAGTCTGCAAACCTGGAGAAGTTTCGAGGCTTAGCTCGCCATGGGCTATCCACACTCTAAAATATGAGTAGACGAGCAGACATGGGCTATGAAACTAAGCTTCCTGGCTTCAGGTCTTAGCATTCTCAGCTACTAGATGTGTGACCTGAGGATGGATCCTGAAGTCATCTATGCTTCAGTGGGGAAACCACTATAATATATATTATATTCATTATATATTATCCAGATATATATTGTATATTAATAAATATAATATATAATAAGTATAATATATTGACACTATAAAATGAATATATAATATATTGCCGATTTTTAGGATTAAATGGGGTAATATGACTAACATGTTTAAAATACTGCCTGTCAAAATTAAGCATGGAACTAAGATTAGCTTCTTGGATAAAGGGTTTAGGCTATCATTTAGAATCATGGAAGAAAGCCTCCTGGCTCTGGCTGAAAGAAAGCTTTAGCACTTTTTGGGAAAAGAGACAAAGAGTCAAATCAAGGTCGGGATTACAATGTGACTACATTATACAAACTCTGGGGCTTCTCAAGTGTTTGTATTTGCTCCTACATGTTGACATGTGTCTGTAACCTCACAAGGGTCAATAGCAAAATCTTGGAATAAAAATCTCTTGCATGATGGGAGCACCGCTGGTAACACGTTTCCATAGATGAGTGAAAAAAAAAACACACTGAAAATTGGTACACTAACAGAAGTTACCTACAGAGTCCATCCATGCACTCCCCCTAAAGTTCATGCCGCTCTTCAAAGAATTAGAAAAAATATCTTAAAATCCAAATAGTAGCACAAAGGCCATGAAGAGTCCTAATACACTAAACAGAAAGAGCAAAGCTGGAGGAACCACAGTGAAATGAAATGAATGAGTGAAACGTATGCCCTGGCAAGGCTGCAGCATGCCTGGGCAGCCCATATATGGCGGTTCTGTTGAACTTGTCCATATTGGGTTCCATGGTCTAAGCTGATGAGGATGACGACTGACTGGGTCTCTTCCTCAAGAGGCACCAGACCTCATTACAGATGGATGTGAGCCACCATGAGGTACCATGATATCTTATTTCAAATTATACTTTAGAGCCATAGTAAATATATGTATATACATACATATGTATATACCATATATATATGGTATAGCATAAAAGCAGACATGCAAACCAATAGAATAGAATAGAGGGATGCAGGGATAGATCTGCACAATTACAGTCTGCTGCTGTTTTGACAAAGGGACCAGAAACAGATGACAACATGACAGTTTCCTTAGAAGAAGGTGCTGGAAAAAGAAACCTAGATAACTGTGTGGATAAGAATGAAACTAGATACCCATATCTCACCCTGCGCAAAATCCAAATCAAAATAATCAAAGATTTTCAAATAAGACCTGCCGGTCTGAGATGACTCCAGGACCACAGGAGAAACACCTCCACACACAGGCATAGGCAAGGGCTTTGTGTAGAGGATTCTAACGGCTCCGGAAATAATTGCAGCTGGCAAGTGGGGTTGCACGAAGTCAAAAAAAGCTTCTGCACAACAAGGGGTGCACAGCAGAGAGGAACGGGGCTACAAAATGGCAGAAAGTATTTTCCAGCTACATAGTTGGCGGTCTGTCTAGAACTCTAAAAATCAAGGAGCGGAATCATAAGTCATCGGGTCAATAAATGAGCAAGTGAGTGAACCAGACAGTTCTCAATGAAAGAAATATAAACGGCAATAAAGATATGAAAAAAAGGTCTGCAGTCATCATTAACTAGAACTTAAAACTAAACTAAGGTTCCATCTTATCCCAGTCAAACGACTGTCGCCAAGAAGACAATGAAGAACCTTTAGTCACAGCCTAGTAGGAATGCAAATGAATGCAGGCCCTGTAGAATTCAGCATGGAGTCTGCAAACACTACCAAAAGAGCTTCCATATGATCCATGTGTACCACACCTGGTTATATACCCAAAGGAACTAAAATCAGCACACAGAGGAACCTAGACGGATGCTCATGCTTACTGCGGCACTGTTCACGAGAGTTAAGATCTGGAAGCAGCCTCGATGGCCATCAACAGGGTCGTATTTTTCAAATGTAGCACATATACACAAAGGTGGTTTAACCAACTATAACGAAGAATGAAATTATGACACCTGCAGGAAAATGAGTGGGACTCTAGCTCATCGCGTTAAGTGAAATTAGCCCACCCAGGAATCTCATTGTCATGTACTTTCTTCCACGCACAGAATCTGGATGAAAAACTAGAATGTGGTAGTAAAGTTGAAAGAGGACTGTGAGGCAGGGAGAAGGTATCTAAGGGAAGAAAGAAGAAGTTGTTAATGAGAAGACAAAAATACAGAAGATACAGAACTGTACATGTGTGGATATGAGTGTGTGTTTGTATGTACAATGGACTATATGACATTAAAACCAAAGAATTATTTAGTGGTAAGAAAGCAACAGTGAGAAAATAAAATGATATCTATTCAGGAAAAAGCCATAAAGAAACACAGTGTTCGGTATATATTTGGAAAAAGATGAATTTAGAAGAAGAAATTATGAGTTAATTTTTAGAGGAAATTAGTGAGGACCCATAACAAGATTCATCCAGCTATCAAATTTTGGAGGAGGAACAGAGAAAGGGCTGGCCTCGATCATCGAGGAGATACAGGCACACAGAGAGGAAAGGAAGCCAAGTCTCCAGGACACAAGGTTGGATGCAGAGGCAGCAAGGCTCTTCCCAGGATGCAGACGAGGCTCTCTGTCTCTCTCTCTGTCTGTCTGTCTGTTTCTCTGTCTCTCTCTCTGTCTCTCTGTCTGTCTCTCTCTCTCTCTCATATTTAATATACAGATGCAGCCCATGCCTAAGATGCATGATCACCTCTGTGTTCCAAAGGTTGTTTGCTGGCAGGTGACTGCTCCTTTGCTCTCACTGGACCTTACCTTCGTTATCCTCCCTGTCAACTTGTCACCCAAAGCTTTCTTGGGTCTTCCTATTTCCAAGCGTTTGACAGTTTATTGCTGAAGTATAAAATGTGTGGGAGTAGACAGCCAGGGTACCACGAGTGGTTAGAAACCATCCCCACTGCATCTCCTATTGGCTTGGGATGCTAGCAGGGCTTCCCAAGTCTCTTGGGAACTCTTCCTTGACAATTCTACCTTTTTTGTTGTTTTACCAAGTACTATATAAAGAAGGAAGACAGTAGTCAGACTATTTGGGGAAGGAGGAAAGGAAAGAGGGCGGAAAAGAAGAGTAATATTTGGGGAAAAGTACATTCAACACCGCCATTGTTTTAGATTGAACGCTTTGGACTATCTGGGACGGGATTTCTATTTTCTCCATAGAGATGTCGCTCTGGTAGCTTGGACTGTTTTCGGTGGGTTGTGGCTTTTGCTGTTTCTGTCACCGCCGTTATAATGAATGCCAGCATTGATCACTGTCACCCTCGAACAGCTTCCAAGCAGACACACTTTTAACGACCAGTGCTAAGGGTTGGCGGTGGATTTCCTGGGCACATCTGTGCAGCTGCTGCTTGTCACGCTGGAGTTCATGAAGGTGAAGAGAGTCTGACGGCGTGCTTCTGGCGTCTGGAGATTTCATTTGACAGGGATCGACGGCAGCAAACTGAACGCCCACCAAACAACGCTGAGAAGAGGAGCTCTCGTGGTTCTGAGAGGCAGCTTGATACATTGAAAAGAGATGGGGGCTCGGAATTCACAACAGCTGGTCCCACCCCCCGACTCTCCATTGGATTTGCTCTGTGACCTTGAGGGTTTTATTAAAACTCTCTGGCACGGGAGCAGCATCTGTAAAATTGGGGCAGCATCATTGTAACACAGCTTCAGCTCACACCGTGGTGGCAGGGTGTTCCTGTCACAATCTAGCGAACACCGACAACAGAGAAGCTTGCATGGAATACAGAATAAATCTTTGGCTTGCAAAACAGAACTTGGAAGGCAGGTCAGAAACCCAGAGGAAAGATGGGGACAAACTCAATAGAATTACCATTGACGGTGAAGAAATTTACAAACATAGTTTTAGATAGACTAGTATAATGATAATAATTAAGAGGCAGGAGTATGGCGTACCGCTTTAGAATGGCGGGAGAGGGAGGTTGGGGATCAGAGCCTGCCTCCATTTCAACAGTCAAAGCTGTAATTATGGCCATCGCCGCCAGATCATTTGTATTTCCCTGGATGACTGGCTGAATTCAGGCTTTGACACATGGCTTTTGGCTTTGCCGGTAGGTCCAAGGCGTGCTATCAAGGCAAACGACAACAGCAAACAACTTTTCCCTGGCTCTTATCAGCTGCAGACGTGGGTTGTGGAGCTGGGGAGGGAGAGAGGTGGGCATGTGTGTATGGATCAGTGGCCAAGCGCGCAGGGAAACACTTTACTGCCGCAGTCCCTACCTCTGGATAAATGGAAAGGGGGCTGTGGGTATGAGAAATGAAGCGAAAGGAGCGCAGGGAGCGAGGATGGACCCGAGGAAGGGAGGAGCATGGAAGCAGTCCCTGGTAGGAGACAGCACATGGATAGACCCAGAGGGACAGGCGAGAATCCCATCCTTGGGTCTTGAAAAGGTAAAGTGAATCCCCGCTAGAAACAGAAGAGGTGGAGAGGATTAGATCGGCAAATTGGGAAACTCCGGGCACTGATAATGGAAACCTAGACAAGGCTAGACCACACACTGTTACCAGTCCATGGCAGCATGAGTGTGGAAACTGAGGGAAGTGTTTAGGGACCTTTACTATGATTTTACACAATAACTAGACGGCTGTTGACTCTGATACTAAAAGAATCAAAGCTGCGAGTTTTAGGCTTTTTCTTCAATTTCATTTTTAATGTGTTTTACAAAAGTACAGGTTTCTCACCCATTTCAAAATTAAAATTTTAGCGCTCAGTCACCCAGGCAGTCTCTCCTAGGTACCCAATGGCATGCTGGTAGGAAGGGAGTTAAGGACAGTGAATGTAGGAATCTTAGAAAATAATTAACCAGGTGATGAATGACTAATTTACCACTGGGTAAGTTTAGATTCCAAGCATGTATCTTTGTGGGTTTAATCGGAAGACAGAAATCACGTGGTCATTTAAAAGGGGGAAACTTTACTGTAAAGGATTATTGAACTGGGCGGTGGTGGCGCACGCCTTTAATCCCAGCACTCGGGAGGCAGAGGCAGGCGGATCTTTGTGAGTTCGAGACCAGCCTGGACTACAAGAGCTAGTTCCAGGACAGGCTCCAAAGCTACAGAGAAACCCTGTCTAGAAAAAAAACAAACAAACAAATAAATAAATAAATAAATAATAAAGGATTATTGAACCGCTGCATACGAAACTCAAAACTATTAGGAACGCTCGCTATACAGTTAGTTTCCCTCTGTACGACTGAAGGAAAGAGGAAAGGCAATGGCTGAGGCTGTGCAGTCCTTGGCAAAAAACAGAATGCTGGCAAATGTGATGAGTGTCCTTTAGACAGAGTTAGCTCACAACTGCAGAGCAGTAGGAAGCCAGAACGTGAATAATTATGTGTGTGGGGGGGCAGCCCACAGAGATGGGTGGTGCGCAGCTGCAGTAGAGGCCTGACTTGGCTGGGCTGGGTTAGAAGAACTAGGGTCAGGTTAAACCTGTGAGGCAGGCAATGCTCTCCATACTTGGGACGCTTATCTGGAGATAACCGGCCAAGCTACTTGATCCTTGCCTGCAGTTGTGGCCCACTTAACTCTGAGATAGTAACAGAGATAATCTCTCTCGGAGTGGCTGGAAGGAAGAGACGCCATCGACAGCCAGGAGAAGCACCCCCTACTGGCAGATGTGAACATCTTCACTATAAAAGAGAGATGATGGAGGTTGGGGAGATGGCTCAGCGAGCAGGTAAAGGACCTGCTGCCTAAGTGTGAAGACCCGATCTGGACTTCCAGAAGCGAAGCCAGACACGATAACAAGAGTGTGGAATCTCAAGGTTCCTTTGACAAGGTACAACAAGGGATGTGGGGACAGGAGAACCGCTGGAAGGTCACAGCCAGCTAGCCCGGCATACATGGTGATCACTGTCTCAAGCAAGGTAGAGGGAGGAACAGCGCCCACGGTTGTTCTGTTGCCCTAACACACGCCCTGTGGCATCGCGTGCAACCGCTCATGTACACAAACAGAAATTTCACTTTTAGTGCAGTACCCGCCGGCTACGGCGAATTCAGTGAGGCCCCGCGGCTCCAAAATGAGTCATGAAACATTTCCAAGCTCATGGTTTTTTTTATCAACTCTCAACTGACTTTCCTCCCAGAATCCATCCTTCCCACTTTCAAATGTTGCATCAGCAACTGAAACTGACAACGGGGTGTGTGCCTTTGGGTCAAGAATTGCTATTTCCGAGTGATATGATTTGGGGGATTCCCTATGGTTCTCATTTTCCCCACGTGGAAATAGGATTAATAGGTAAAATAGCACCCACCTAAAAGGCTAGCTGGAAATGCTTAGAAGTGAACTCGAAAGCACCAGGCGCCATGTCTGAAAATTAGTAGCTGCCCAATAAATGGCAGCTATGGCACACCTGGCAGTTCTAACAAACAGGGAGACAAATTACTGGTGCTAAGGTGTCCTTGACACTAGCAAAAGATGCCGTTATGCTGTGCAAAGAAGCACGGACACAAATCAACTACTGGGAAAAGCCGACCTGGTGCCATTAGTCACAGTAAAATTCACTAACGGCAAATGCCTGATATCACACACGTTCCATGGGCCCCCATGCTCCAGCCCACATCTGTCTTCTTCTCGTGGCCTCGCTGTGGTCAGAGTGTAATTCCCTCCTCCTGAAGTTGCCGCTAACCATGTGATTGTCTTTGATCAATCCAAAGCTAGCGGATTTAACGGCATTTTCAGGTGTTTGGAACCCATGCTAACGGGTGGGTTGTTCCCTGTTTCATTTCGGGTGCTTTCCTAAGAACGTGCCTTGGCTAAGTCGCAGGTCCCAAGAGAACCATAAGTGACGTGAGTCGACATTCCCCAGTCCCCCAGCAAACGTGCATGGAAAGAAATGGCCGTTGTTTTCAGCAGAATTGGAATGGGGAGGAAGTGTTTGAAAGAGGACCATAGATAATCAATGCATTTAACCTGTTTGTGAAATACACTGATGAACGAATTATTGCTTTTGTAGAAAAATGGATCTCATGATGTGAAGTTCATTTCCAATTACAATTTTCATGTTCATTTCTTAGGTATCTGGGAAAGGATAAACAATCTCTGATTGATATACATCTACCCAAAGCAGGCTTACACTCCTGGACTGAACAAGCTTTTCTGGTAAAAGCCACAACATAAAGTTAAGCGTGGTGAGCCTGCTTTAGCTACCATGGGAACACAAAAGCAAGACACAAGCAAATGGGTACATCTACATCCCAATAAAACTTTATTAGTAAAAGCAAGCATAACTGCAGAGTTATCCTGAGAACTGGAGTGTGTACACCACTGGTATAGACAGAACTCATATACAGGAAGCAACCAATAAACACTTCCTCTGTTGAATTTATTACGCATGCTATCATAGTCAGATGGCTTTCTTTTACTTTAAGACTGTTGGAGGAGGACGCTTGTTGGTTCCCAGCTGCCCAGCCCCAAAATAACCACACAGAAACTGTATTAATTAAACCACTGCTTGGTCCATTACTAGCTTCTTATTGGCTAACTCTTACATATTAATTTAACCCATTTCTATTAATCTGTGTATCACCACATGGCTGTGGCTTACTGGCTAAAGTTCCAGCATCTATCTCCGGTGGGGCTACATGGCTTCTCTCTGACTCTGCCTCCTTTCTCCCAGCATTCAGCTTAGTTTTCCCTGCCTAGCTCTGTTCCCCTATAGCTCTGCTGTAGGCCCAAAGAGGTTCCTTTATTTATCAATGGTAATCAGAGCACACAGAGGGGAATCCCACATCATAAGACAAGCATCGGACACTCCACCAGACACTCTCTTAGATGGTTCTTGGCTCCCCATTTCTTCAGAGTGACTCAGCCAGGCTTACCTTCACTGTACATATGAGAAAACTAAGCCATCAATCACAGAGCCACAGATCACACGGGTAGAATGAGAGAGTCAGGATGGTAGCCTGGGAAAGCAGGCTCTAGAACCGAGGGTGGGTAACAGTGGCTGACTGCAGAATCAAAGCTGGGTGACAAGAGCCAACTGCAGAGCCAAGGCTGGGTGACAATGGCTGGCTGCAGATGGGCAGAGCGAGAACTGACATTTGCTGGGAATGTCCTGTCCAGGGGCATTGGGCTAAACTCAGGAGACATGAATAGCTTCCCATCTTCTGATAGAGTCAATAGCGTGGGTCTTCTCTCTTTAGTGGTGAGGAATTGAAGTATAAAGAGCCGAGTCCCTCTGTCCAAGGTTACACAGTGTAACTGTCCTCACGATCAGTTTATCACGTCTCTCTTGACAAGAGGCTTTAGGCAGAAAGAGCCCAGATGTCAAGACAAGAAAAGATGGCTTGAGGGAGAGGACTGAGCTGGAATCTCAGGTTTGGCTGTATTTGTAATTTAATAAGCAAATGGGACAGAATCGAATTTGTCTTATTTGGTGTGTAAAGGTGCTCTCAATTCTTTTCCATTTCTTCCTCCTCTTCCCCTCTCTTCCTCCTTCTTGTTTGCTTTTGTCTTATTGCTATACCTTTAAAAAATTCTAGAGGGTACATATAAAATATGGCCTTATAGCTCCTAAAAATGCAGAAGAGAGGTCAACTCTGGTCCACTGGTGGCGTGGGAGGTCCTTCTGTCCATGTGTTGATTTTATTGGTTAATGAATAAAGAAAAATGGCTTGGCCCATAGCATGGGAGGAGGAAAGCAGAGTCAGAGAGATGCCATGAAGACACCGCCAGAGTCAGGCATGCCGAAACTTTGCTAGTAAGCCACTGCCATGTGGCGATACACAGATTAATAGAAATGGGTTAAAGTAATATAAGAGTTAGCCAATAAGAAACTAGAGCTAATGGGCCAAGCAGTGATTAATTAATACAGCTTCTGTGTGATTATTTTGGGTCTAAGCTAGCCAGGCGGACGGACACCAACAAGCGGCCTCCTACTACACACTGGCATAATGTCATCCAGCCATTAGCACCTCAAGGCGATAGATCATTGGACCCAGTGTGACCTCTCTGATTTCTTAAGCCCTTCATTACGTCCCCATTACTTGTGCCCCCCGTGAACAGGAAGTCAGAGATTCCAACGGAACCAGAAAACTCTCAGAAGAGATCACCAGCCTATGGGGGTTGTGTGGTTTGGGCCCGCACAAGCACGGGCAGTGTCACCCAGGAAGAAAAAGCAGGAGAGTAAGGAGTGAGCCACGGTGACGGCGGTGATGGCAGGAGACTTGCGGGAGTCGTGGGAGTCCAGCCGTCACCTACAGCAAAGCCTGAGCAGGTGCACCGCAGGAAGAACACGGCAGGGAGAGTTACTGGAATGACTCCTCTCTAAAGACCTGCGTGCTGCTGCCTTGTTAAAGCCAAGATGGCTAAGAGAAATCGCACAGGGAAGAAATGCCAAGTGGTGATGAGAAATGTCTTAACGATGCTGTAAAGACCCAGTGGGAAACAGCCAGAGCCCTGGGCCAAGAGTCCTCTTCCCGCTGGTTCTGGAGAGGAACATTTAGCGCCGTGTCTGGCTTTACTTACTTAAACTGTCTGGGGAAGAGCAGACAGAACAGGAAAGGTGATGTTTTGGCTAGAGGGCGAGATGGCAAAAAAGACACTCTTTGCCACTTCACAGCTAGAGGCAATTAAACAAGACAAACCTAGGCAAATAGAGGAACATCGCAGGATCTGGCCAAAATGGCCTCAAGCTATCAAAGGCTCTTCTTCCCTTCGACACAGTTGGCAGATTTCTGCCCACTCCTTGACAACTCCTCTACATTTAATAAGATGGCGGGGGTGGGAGTCGTCTGTGTAGTGCTGGGCCCATAACATCTGCTCAATAAATGTACCTGCATCTGGATGTCAATGGAGACAGACATTCAGTTGGCCAATCTGCATTGCTGTCAGGTCTGCAAGATGAACGTGGGCTGTAATAGATTCTGTACTTTGAGGGCATTCCCACAGCTCAAGAGGAAGGAGTTCACTAATGAGGAAGAGCCCGGGCAAGAGGAAGAGGATGAAAGAGCCACTTTCCCTTTCACTCTTAACGGGGAAATAATTGCCTAGAAATTGCATAAACTTTCCCAAGTTGAAAAAAAAAATGCCACACTTTAAATCCATTCCAAAGCACGCTATCTAGTGACCGTGTTTGTAGCCTGAGCTGACATTTGGCACAGCAAATGCAATTACAACCAGAGTCAATATACCCTTTCTGCAATATAGCTCCTTTCATCAGCGGATTCCAAAGGACTGGGCGCAATATGGGCTTGAAAGACAGCGTCTCAAGCTATGGAGCGAGAAAGAATTTCTTCCTTCACGTTAATTTTTTTTTTAATAGGAACAGGATAATAAGGTAGAAAAAGTACTAATCTGGGGCATTAGGACTACTGACTACTGACGTGTTTTCAGACTCTGGGCATGTCGTTTATTCTCCAGCTTTCAGCTTCTCCACCTACAAGAAGAGGGACTTAGATGATATAGGTGAGTTCTAGGACTAACTGAATATCATAATTGCCCAAGGGGGTCCTTAGAAAACTTCCTGGGCTCCCATACCTTAAACTCAGAATTTGGGGAGATGGGACCCTAACCGTGCCCTAAGTTAAATGCCACGACATTCCCCAAAAGGGCTGAAGTCACACGACTGTGGGCTTGTGGGGCACCAGCAGGCTGTCTCTTGCGTGAGGCAGATGACTCAGGTGAACTTGGCCAGCTCATTGCCCTCCAGCCTCTGCTGGGGCCTGCCTGATGGGGGGAACCAGGCTCCACAGGATCCACTCATCTGCAAGCTGTGTGTACGGCCTTCTACCTAAGACAGCAAGCCATGCCAGGCTGGGCTGGCTTCTCATATCATTAGCGCTGGGGTCTGGCTTCCTTAGTGGCTCAAAGTTATCACATCGGCTAACATCCAATTGGCTCAAACAAAGCTTTCACTGAAAAAGAAGGAAGAGTGTGCATGTGTGTGTGGGTGTGTGTGAGCTCAGGCTGGCATGCGGTCACCACTGTTATAATTTTAATTAATAATTGGGGTCCCCGCAGCTGCTATGGGTCCCCGTGGGTGGCACGCGA
>JAQHUG010000011.1:1251651-1320616 GCA_028555095.1 Dicrostonyx torquatus
TCTAGCTCTTAAGACTTAGTAAGGATAGGGGTCCTAGTTGAGCATGTAAAGGCCGTCTTTAAAAGCATGAGTGCTCTGTCTCCACGAGCAGAGTTACAGGACTTTGCCCTTCTCTGCTCCACTCACTGAATTGCAGCTGAGCTTCTTAGTTGTGTCTTGTTTCTCAGCATTTTAAGTGCAGCAGCAGAAGCAGAAAAATGTGTGCTTTTTTTTTTCCCCAAAGCTTATTCCCCAAGTCTATGTGCAAGGATGGGACACAATAAATACAATTTGAATCTCTCTTGGGCTAGTGGCCAGCTATGCTAGCAAAGAAAGCAGAAAAACAGAAGAGCCGAGAGAAACGGAAAAAAAAAGTCACCACCCACCTTCCCCAGGCCCTCAGCCCCTGAGAGAGACAGACAGAGAAAGCCTGTGCACATATGCCATCAAGAGGGGCTTGGATTCCCAGGAAACCCCAGAGGAGAGAGCAGCTGCTTTGGTTTCCTTGGAGGCAGAGCCCAGTGGGGAGTAGGCAAGAAGGGAGGCAGGAGGACAAATGGTAGCAAGCATTCCCTGGTGCTTTAATGAAGCAATTAGAGCCCCTGGATTTGCAGGAGGGGGCTCCCCAGTAGACTCAATTTGTCTCCCTCAGTTTACAAGAGCAGTACCTGAGGCAGGGAAGGATTTGCCCAGTGTCATAGTGCCATCAAGGATAGGACTAGAACCTAGATCTTTGACATCATAAAGTTCTGTCTAGTCCAAAGTCTAATATTCTCCCAACGTGGAACTCAGGACCCAGGCCAGACGACAGAGAGGCCAGGCCCACAGCGAGATGGTATTTCTCTTCCTGGGTAACCTGCTGCAAATGTCTGCCAGGAAGTATGATCTGGGTTCAGTAGGGGCTGCAGCTGAAAGAGAAAGTGGGGCAGGGGTAAAAAGGGGCAGCAGAGGGTCCCAGGAGGACTGGCTCAGCCACCATGAAGCTGGTGTCCTATTCGTGACCTCTGAGCAGAGACGTTATTTTTCTGCGTTTCTAAGAAGTAGAGAGCCCAAGATGCCTAGAGCTTGGCTTTCTAAATCTGTCCCGCAAGCTGCCAAGTCCCAGAGTGTTTTCTTAGTACCCAATAAACCAAGGAACCTATTAACAAAGGGCAGAAGGAAGGACCTGAAGAATGTGGTCTGCCTTGGCCGTCTCTTGCAGGGCCGAGTGTTCCTATGTCACCCAGCTTCCAGGAGCCCCCTTAGGTCCCACACACTTATCTGCATGAATGACCTCTTTGTCTCCCAGAATTGACTGGGCAATTTGCATCTTTGCTGCTCTCCTAAAAACAAAACAAAACGAAAAACAGAAGAGCCTTCAGCGTGGAGCCTGCCCAAATAGAGATTCTGCTGTCACAAGGCCAAAGTCAATATGAACTATGTGGCATCTTGCCAAGTGTACCCCCCACCCCTACCTCCACTCACACATGCCACAAAACAAGCCACATCAAGTTCACAAGGCACTGAGACAGAAAGGCACAACCCTCACCCACTAGGATAAGCACAACATCTCTGTGTAGGGAACCTTGTGTCACAGTCTCAAAGACCAGGGCACACCCTTTGTCTTGGGCTTCTTTTCCTTATTTTCTTCTTCTTCTTCTTCTTCTTCTTCTTCTTCTTCTTCTTCTTCTTCTTCTTCCTTCTTCCTTCTTCCTTCTTCCTTCTTCCTTCTTCTTCTTCTTCTTCTTTTTCTTCTTCTTCTTCTTCTTCTTCTTGGGTTTTCGAAACAGGGTTTCTCTGTGGCTTTGAAGCCTGCCCTGGAACTAGCTCTTGTAGACCAGGCTGGCCTTGAACTCACAGAGATCCACCTGCCTCTGCCTCCCCTGGGATCAAAGGCGTGCACCACCACCGCCCGGCTTTTCCTTATTTTTCTAAGCCTTGAAAAAAAAAAGAGAAAGAAAAGTATATTCTTTAGGAATACTAACCCCAGTTGTTTCTTCAACAACCCGATCTCTAATACAGATAGTGCTGCTGCGCACCAAAAGGTGAAACCTCCTCACTCAAGATTAGACTCTCTCTCAGAGATTCAGCTTCCGCAGACTTCTCCAGATGTTTCTTGGCCGCCCTGCCCCTGGATATTTGAGGGTCCAATATTTATGAAAAGATTACAGATATTGTCCCCTCAAATCTTACATTTTCTAATTAAAACACTATGCAAAGAAGCTTTTCTACAGTGGGCCCTGTGGTACTTTCTGCGGTTACATGGCTCACCCTCCATTGACAACAGAACAGAAGAATTCACCAAAAGGTAGATCCATTCCACAGCAACTTCTACAGAGGGCCTGAGTCTTTCATCCATATTAATAAGGCTCCAGCATTTGGAGCTTAGCTGAAAGACATGTTTCATAACTTGAAGCTGTTGTAAAACACAGGCTGTCTGTTGGCCTGTGAGTACCATGGATGTGTTCTTAAGAGCAGGGTTTCTTCTTTAAAGTTGTCAACTGCCTGCTAAGCAATCTTATAATATACACGTTGGATACTCCAAGAATGTGAGCCCCAAGCTCCAGGGTGGTTCAATTCACAAATAGTGGGGAGCCTCCTCCTACTTCCCTGTCCACCCACAGAGGGCTGTGTCTTCATCAAGCTAAGCAGCTTCTTTGGAAGACATCTACGTTTGCCCTTGGGAGCAGGAAGTCAGGGCATTCTGTTGGCTGGCATTCCCACGAGCTGGAAAAGAGTACAGTGTGAGAGGCATAGCTTCTCTCCAATGGATGGGAAGTAGCTCTAGTATTGGAGAGTGTGGTAGGCTCTCTCTCTCTCTCTCTCTCTCTCTCTCTCTCTCTCTCTCTCTCTGTCTCGCAAACCCATATAGAATCTTTCTCTAATTAAAAAATATTAATGTTCCCTAGTTAGCTTTCCAAATTAAAAGAAGAAAAATAAACAAATGCCAACCTAAGTTTTCAAATATGTATACTTAAAACCAACTAAAATAGCTTGGCACAATGTTCCAAATCTGTACTCCTATCCCCAGGATCAGGAATTCAAGGTCATCTTTAACAATATAGTGAGCTCTATGTTGTTTGAATCTAGCCCAAGATATTGGATACCCTGTCTCAAAAGCAAAATAAAAACACAAACTCCACTTAGGTAGCCTTTCTCCTCAGACTTAGTAAGAGTTCATAATCTCAAACTATCAAAAATGATTAAGTTTTCTCAAATTATATCTAGCACCAAAGTGAGGAGAACTAATTAGAACAAAAGTTGTAAAGCATTGAAAAGAAAGGAAAAAAGAAAAAGAAAATCATCACCATCATCATCACCATCTTTGTCATCATCATCACTATCAACCTCATCATCATCATCATCACTATTATCATCATCATTACCATCATCATCACTATCATCATCTTCATTATTATGATAATCATGAGAAAAATTGGGAGCAGAAGTTACTTTCTATCACTCTGAAAATTATTTTCGTTCAGCTCTGGACTGACAGGCACCTTCTTTTAAAATCCAGGAACCAGAATACCACCACCCGAAGACATCTGTTCCTCTCATCCTTCAGCGAGTACAGATGGAGACTCCTACACGGTCTGGGGAAGAGGAATCGGTCAGGCTCATTAGCCTGGGCAGATTTAGGTTTCAAATAATAAGCTAAATTGAGAACTACCAAGAGACCAACGCTTGCTAAAGCTGCACTGTAGCCTGAAGAGGGACATGCCAATTTCAGATTAATTAAAAAGGTTATTAAATTGTTCAGATGGCATGTTAATGAGCAATCTGCAGGGGGATCAGTCAACAGCCATGCCTCCCAACATAATTACAGGACCCTTATTGAGAAGAATCTTGGAGAGCAGGAAGAGACACTAACGGAGTATCCATCTTAAATAAAATACAACATGGTCAACCTACAACAAACATCCATGGTGCAAAATGCTAGCTACACTGATAGGTACCATAAACTCTTTCAGAATAAAGCTGCCATTGATCCCATCCTGCTTGGAGATGCTGAAATGTTATAATTAATTAGAAACACAATAGATAATGTGCCTATATAACTTTGGGGGGACTTGGAAGCATGTTTATCAACTCATATTTTTCCTGTGACTAATAATAAAATTAGAATCCTCATCTTTCCATGAAAGTGCTGACTGAGCTAACCACGGTGGTGTGGCCTTTGTAATCCCAATAGACGGAGGGAGGAGGGTGTGAGAGTTTGACATCACTTTCCACTATCCATCAATTTTGAGGTCATTCTGGGATACAGGAGATATTGAATCCCCTGGGGGCCCTCTGATGACCATCAAACTGACCAAAAACTACAACTCTGGGGTCTTTCATGCAAATCGCACATAGTTCCATAGACTTGAGTCTATATAAACAACTAAAGTTTATTTTCTCGTAAATCCCTAAAGAAGTTGTTAATGTTCCTGTCTAGGTAACTCGTAGATGTGTGTGTGTGTGGGGGGGGTGTATGATTTATGATTCTTCTAGGAAGTCTGGCACACATTGTGTTTGGCAGAGATGAACATTTCCACTGCACACGAGAGCACACAGATATTTACTGATGCCACATAGTGCAGGAAGGGTGGTTTCTGTTCATTGCATCATACACTCCCTTGAGTCTGCCGAGGCTTGAATAGCTGTCATTTTCAATTTAAAATTACGATTAGTTTATTTTTGCCATTATCAAAGTGGTCTGTTGTGAGATGTTCAGAAAATTCTATAGCATTCTTTCCATAAACCAAGCCACCATTATCTCTGGGTTCTTTTCACTAGATAGTAGAAAAAGGCAAAGTAAGATGACTGTGGGGGTTTTATATTCTCTAATTATGCATGATACAAATTGTTTGCATCATTAGTTCACACAAGCAATATTGTATAGGACTAAACTATAGCTTTAAACCTTTGAAAATTATCATTACAACTAATACATAAGGAAGAAAGTCTGAAGCCAGAACTTTCTGTACTGCCCCTAAAATTATAACTCTAAAAATAGATGAACGGACTGTGTGAATAAAACCTTATTATTGGCTAGCACCGTGCTATTCCCCTTTTCAATTTTTGTTACTTGAATAAATTCTCCCAAACCAGAGTCACTAGATTTAATAAGTAACTAGTCAAATGTGAATTTCACACAGACAACAATGACGTGTTTAGTTTAATATGCCCTGGATATTGTATGAGATCTGCTTACGCTGGAAAATTAATCTCTTTGAAATTCAAATTAAATTGGGTGTCCTGAATTTTATCTGGCAACTTCACCCCTCAAAACTTTTATATTTTACCTAGAAAAGCAAAAGAATTTAGAAAAGCAGAGTTTTTCTTAAGTACGGAGTAAGTTTGTTTCATGTTGGTTATCTGAATTACTTTGAGGCTGTCTGAGTTGGGTCAAAGGAAAACATTCCACGTTACTGGTTTGACTAGTGATGTCTGCCATGGAGAAGGCGGAAGGGGTTGCTGAGCTGGGACCTGGTGTCTTGTTATCTCCCCCTTAGTGGCTAAACTACAACTTGGATTTTTAAGGCATGGGACAGACTAGAAAGCTCTGGCTTCTGACTTTGTGTCCATGCATTAGGTTGGGAGGAGACTGACAAGCAGTAGAAGTTGACAGCACTTGAAAGGGCTGTGAGTGTTCACTAAAACAAGGAATGAAGTTTTAGGGAAGAGATTCCTAAGTGGGAGCCGGGAGATGCCCCGAGAGCTTTCTTTATTCTTTATTCAGGATAAAGGAAAGCATGGCTATCCTGGAAAATACAATGGGAACAGATGAGGGACAGGGAAAAGGCCACGAGAATGCATATGCTCACTTCCTGTTATATGGTCTGATGGTGTCCTCAAAATCCATATGTTGGCATCTGAACTCCCATGATGATGGTGTTAGGAGGTGAACCTTTAGGGGGTTCTTATGCCATTAGAATGGAGTCCTCGTGAACTAGCATCCTTATAAAAGTATTGCCAGAGACTCAGTGTGTAAGAACTCAAAAGAAGACATTATCTATGAGCCAAGAAGGGGTCAGGCCAGACAATGAGTCTGTCAGCACCTTGACTGTGGGCTCCCAGTCTCCAGAACTGCAAGAAACTTCCATTGCTTCAAAGCCATCTAGTGATGATAAGGTGTTACGGCGGTTTAAACAGACTAATCCACATCTTCTAGGACCACTGTATTTATCCCCTACCCCATTTCCTGTCTCTTTAACCAAATGACCAAACTCAAGAATGAACAGAACTTTAAAGAACTAAAGAAAGAACTTGGGCTTCATGAGATTGACATAGCAGCCTAGGGGGCACAGGTGTGGGAAAAGAAAGAGATGTAGCTCACCCCTCTGTCCCTGTGTATGTTCACGGAATCACAGAACATAGTCGTGTTGTGGAACAGTCTCCTCCTAGGAGCCTTCTTAATACATAGAATGTAAAAGGAAACTGAAACAGCAGGATATTTTAGGGCAGGATATTGACAAGGAGGGGAAACAACAGAACGTTCCAGAGATGGATAAAACATTTCAACTTGTAGGAAAGGCCATTAAGATTTAAAGTAAACAACTCAAAATCACTTCAGGAAGTCCCTGAAACTGACCAGATTCACTGGGCTCCTCCCTCCCCACGAGGATAGAAGCAGCAATTTGACTGTTGACAGTCACTCTCGGACAAGCAACGCTTCCAAGAAGACTCTCAGACAAGCCCAGCCACCAGGAAGTAGGGGCAACCTACTGAACCTCTGCAGAGAAACACAGACCAGCTCAGCTGCCTGGGAGAGACTCGCAGCAACTGAGACACCTGGAAAGAACACTCTCCATCAGTTGAACAGCCTGCAGGTTGTTTAGTGTACTCTAAGCTCCCGGTTTTTGTGAGCTGTCATCTGTCCTGGGGGAGGCTTTGCTGAAGCAGGTTGAAGGAACCCTCAACCATATTCTTGTAAGTAAACACAGTAAAACTTATTAGTTCATTAAGTTAACGTTGATGGTATCTGTACTTCAATCTGTCATCAGTTCCTTACATGGGGTGAGTAGATTGTGTGTGTGTGTGTGTGTGTGTGTGTGTGTATTCACTGACCCACAGAACTGCAGTTCTAGGGAAGATATTTCCTAAGTGGGAGTGGAGGGTCCTGGTGAGCAGCTAGTTACCTATGTATGATGTCATTGCTTCCTTCTATCACCCACTTCGGCATTTCCAGGAAGCTAAAGTTTTGCATAATTGGCCTAGTGTTAAATCGTTAATAGGTCATTGTAAATTCCCTTAAGGCGACCGGCAAATATCAAATTGGCTAATTAGCAACAAAATATTTCAAATATTGTTAACATTCATAGCAGGTTGTCACAAGGGCAGATTCTGCATTTCCCAGCACACACATTCAGATGCAACTCCTGTCTTCCTATGCTTAGTAAAATAAATAAATAAATAAATAAATATTTACAAGTCACTAGCTATATTTTACAAGTTGTAGCTTTGCAGAAGCCCTTGGATGCTGTTACCTATTCGTGTTCCTGATAAGCAGTTGCCGAAAAAGAAAAGCCTCCTTTCCTTCAACAACTGTGGTTGAAACCAACATGAGATTTCATTTGAAACAGCTCTCTACCCACCTTGAAGATGGGCGGCCTGGATACAGCCCTTATCTCCGATTCCTGGCATGATTATCCTTTGTGTATGCCTGTTCGGTTCAACTCAATGATGATTTATGATCCAGACGCTATGCTTGGTGAGAGCCACACAGTGGTGATTAATACATAGCACCTGTGCTCTGTATTCAACATCTAAATAATGAAATATCATTCATGTGACAGAGGCAGAGGACCACGGGAAGAGCCATTGATTCCATCCAGGCTGGCTGGCATTGTAAGATTAAAAAAAAAAAAAAAAGATACAAAAACAAAACCAACTTGAAAGCAGTATATCAGGAAGCCACAAGTTCAGGTAAATTTTAACTAGGACTAGATGGCTAGGAATGTTACGTGTAAGAAATCTCAAACTAGAGGATAGTGATAAGCAATTCATTCTGCTAATCCTCTCCATAAAAAATTCATGAGGACTTAGGAGAGTTAAGGATAGTTCAAACTAAGAGCCAATGGATATGGCATAATGGTCCCCGTGACGGTTGACAACTCGTGAGCAGCTAGCATGAAAAGGCACAGCCCTGTAGAATCAGCCCTTGGGTCCAGAGACAAGCAGGTGTCTTCAAAGTCTGCATGTGAAAGGTGAATAGCAATGAGTATGTCAGAGAGAAGAGCAACTCTCTCTTCTCAGACCTAACCCAGTATTTCTGAACATCATATATTTGTTCCTAGTTTCATTCTCACTGCCTCAGACATATACTCATGGGGGTATAAGAACCCTCATTTCTTGATACCTGCTTGCTGTGTACCGGGAGTGTCCTTTGACAGATATTTTAATTAATCTGAAAGGGCAAAGAAAGCTTGGACTAGGTGTTTATAGGAAACTATGTTGCAGTGGGACAATGGCCTTTTATCCTGCCACTTGTATTATTTTAATAAAATGCTGATTGGCCAGTAACTAGGCAGGAAGTATAGGCAGGGCAACGAGAACAGGAGAATTCAGGGAAGAAAAAAGAATCAGTCTTCAGTTATCACCCAGACACAGAGGAAGCAGGATGAGCATGCCTCACTGATAAAGGTACCAAGCCACATTGCTAACACAGACAACAATTATGGGTTAAGATGTAGAAATTAGTTAAAAAGAAGCTTGAGCGATTAAGCTCAGTTTATAATTAATGTAGACCTCTGTGTATTTCTTTGGGAATGAACAGCTGCAGGACCAGGAGGGACAGCAATCTCTGTCGAAACTGTATTCTTAGACTTCATAGCAAACGTTCAAAACCCCATTGATATATAATCTAGATATCACATGTGAACAGAAGCCCAGAAAAAAAATAGAAGAGGGTGTTGGATACCCTGGAACTGGAGTTACAAGTGGTTGTGAACCTGCTGTGGGTTTTGGGAACTGAACCCAGATCCTCTGCAAGAGTTCTTACCCCCTGAGCAAGATCTCTAACCCCTCAATCACAGTTTTTAAAAATACTTGCCTTAGTTACTTTTTTATTGCTACAAAAATACCACGACCAAGGCAACTTATAAAAGAATGTGTTTAATTTGGCTTTAGAGTTTCACAGTTCATGACGGTAGAGTAAAAGAATAGTAGCAGAAATATCTGGAGCAGCAGATGAGAGCTTACATCTTGATTCACAATAGGAGGCGGTGGTGGGGGAGACTGAGAACACACCCTGGGAACATCATGAGTCTTTTGAAACCTCAAAGCACACCCCAGTGACACACCTCCTCCAACATGGCCACATACCTCCTAATCCTTCCCAAATAGTTCTACCAACTAGGTACCTAGTATTAAAATATATGGGACTATGGAGGCCTTTCTCAGTCAAATCACCACAGCATGACAAGTTCATTCTAAAGGTTCTCTTTCCTGGGTTAGCTTCTGTTGCACAGGACTACTCTTCTACAAGACACTGTGTTTCTAAGAAGTTTTCAAAGATTTTGGAGTACAATAATATAAAGTAATGGAGGAGCATAGGAAAGAGAGTGGAGTTGAGAGACAAGGCCGTCTATCCAAGTTCCTATAACTGGTGAGCAATCAAGATAATCTTACATCATCTGCTCATTGAGTAGCAGTTGGAGAAAGTAAAAGTTGATATTCCGAGCCAGAACATGCTTAATTTTAGTACTTTTTCTTTCCAATTTTTTTTCCCTCAAGAATATCATGGAAGCCATTGCTTGGTATATCTAACCATTAGCATAGTTACTATAGGGAAAAGATGTGGATTGAAAACATGGTTATCTAAAATGTTCAAAGGAAGTTATGACAGGTAGAAACATAGTGATTCACAAACCAAAAATATAATTCTTAAAAAAAATGTTGCTTTCACTGAAGATTTATTAACATAACGGTATTTATGAGAGTTCTCATGTTAAAGTCAGTAACATATGTGCACAGACTCCCATAGTTCTCCTGACTTCCAAACATACCACGCATGTTTACACATCCACACCTCCCCCACACAAATACCCGCTCACACACCATAATTAACATATATGCTTACACACATGTACCACAACATACATCTCTACCCCCACCCCAACAAACTCCAGACCTACACAACCTACACATGCCTATAATTGCACACTCACATATTATAATGTGACGTCTCACACACACACAAACACACACAGGTATCCATAGCATATAACCATGGCACAAGCACACACACACACACACACACACACACACACACACACACACATACACACACAAAGAGAGTTACATCATCAAAGCAATTTGGGAAATACTTGATTATAGATTAGCCCATTGTCATCTTGATGGTTCAAGCACTAATGATTAACTCTTGAACTTTTTACATCTCAACACACAGTACCTGAAACTTATTTGACTGCCGCTCTTTCTACAACATACATTTGATTTCTGTCTGCTTTGTTTTCAGAAAGCCTGTTCAAGAGGCCGGAAAGATGGTTAAGAACACATACTGCACTAACAGAGAACTCAAGTTTGGTTCCCACCAGGTTCCCATTGGGCAGCTCACAACTGAGTGTGATCAGGCTCCAGGGGATTAGATGCCCTCTTTGGCCTTCATGGGCACCTGCACTCACATGCGCACTTGCACACAGACACTCATGCATAATTAAGAATAAAAAAAATTGAAAGAGAAAACCTACTAAATATTATAGAATTTGTATTATTGGATATACCTTTAAAGGCATTGCTACAGTCTCCATGAAATCACATACTTTGGAAAGAAACATAAAGGTCTCTTTTTTACTAGAGTCCCCATTTTAATAAATGAAGTGTCGAAAGCTTTTAGAGGCTGCCAGGCCTTTGAGTTATTTATTAATAAGAAAATATTCAAAGTCAAGAAACAGAATCTTTAGTGTAGCCAACATATCCAGGGGCCCAAGTGAGCCCTTGGCTGCCCCATTGGCAGACATTTCATAAGAAGAGAAAAGGCTGCCAAGGGCAAGAACAAACACATGGTTTGTTTCATCAATATAGTCCTGAGGGCTGAGGAGATGACTCTGGAGTAAGAGTGTTTAGTGTAGAAGCATGAGGACCTAATTTCAGATCTCTGGTACATACATAAAAAGCTGGGGATGGACATGTATACTTCCTGCCCAGGTTTTGTAAGGGGGATGGAGACAGGAGGGTGTTTGTGACTTGCTGGCCCGATACCTCAAGCGAACAAGGTAGGAGCACTGACTAAGAGATCTGGCTAGCCTCTCTGCACATACGTACATGGGTACGTGTACCTGCACTCACAGTATTCATTCATACACGCACACACGTACACACACGCGCGCGCGCACACACACACACACACATCAGTTCTTCACCGTAAGTACTTTACAATACATTGCTTTCACTATTATCAATAGAGCCCTTAAATCCATTCCTTTCCAGCCCCTCTTTATATAATTAATCACAGACCCCTAAATGCCACCTTTGTCCTCTGCTGGAGAATAAAGATTACCCATTATCCAATAATGTCCTGCTTTCTTCGGTATCCTCCTCCAAAAGCAACATCCTACTAACTTTGCTTTCATTGCCTTCCATGCACTTCCTTCTGAGTTCTAGAAACTTTGCATCTTCTTCCATTTCCCCATCCTATCTCCTCCTTCGCTTCTTATTCAAGCAACATGTTTCTTTGAAGCTCGGCTGGCTTGGGAAAGCTTTTAGTAATCTCAGTTAGCATTGATCTTTCTCTTCTGCGCCCGCGTCGAGGGTGTTATTAAATGCATTTAGCACTTGATTATGTAACTTCATTTTATCCTCTGTTGCAGTGGTGTGCACTGTGTTCCTGCCTCCCAACCCCTCGCTTCTAAATATAAAGCTCTTAAGAAAACAAATCTTGCCATCGTATTAATTTGTGATCTACACCACATTAATCAGATACTGGGAACATCAGAAACATTTCAACAGTCGACTGGAATGAAAGCTAATTGGCAAGTAAATGGATACCATACAACTATTTTCCTTGGTAGTATTTGATTTGAATATATTTTAAGATATTTTATATTATTAACAGCATGACTCCAACTTCATATCAGTTTGTTTTGCAGGCCTTTCATCATTGCAGGCTACTGTCTCAGAATAAACCCAATGTTTTCTGTAAGGGATGGAAGCGAATAAAGAAGAATGAATTTTAGGATTAATATCTCCAAAACCTCAGAGCGTGTTTGCAGATGCTAAAGCGAACTCTCAACATCACCGCCACTTATAGTTCACTCCTTTGAAGGGGAAGGGCTAGGGGAGGGAGGAGGAGAACATGAGGGAACGGGATGGTTGAGATGAGAGAAGGACAGAGACGGAGAGCAAGAAGAGATATCTTGACTGAGGGAGTCAGTATTGGGCTAACAAGAAACCTGGCACTAGGCAAATTCTCAGGAATCCACAAGGATGACCCCAGCTAAGACCCTAAGCAATAGTGGAAAGGGTGCCTGAACTGGCCTTGCCCTGTATTCAGATCGATGACTACCTCAACTGTCACCGTAGAACCTTTATCCAGAAACTGATGGAAGCAGATGCTGAGATCCACAGCTAAGCACTGGACTGGGCTTCCAGAGACCGGTCCAAGAGAGGGAGGAGCAATGATATGAGCAAAGGGGCCATGACCATAATGGGGATACCCACAGAAATAGCTGACCTGAGCTAGTGATAACACACTATGGACTGATAGCAGGAGACCTGCATAGAACCAAAATAGGCCTACTGAATGTGGGTGACAGTTGTGTGACTTGGACAGTCTGTGGGCCACTGAGAGTTGGCCCAGGATTTATTCCTAGTGCTTGATCTGACGTTTTGGAGAAGGGAAGGGGTGGAAACTGGGATAGGCATGTAAAATGAGAAAAGTCTGTTCTAAAAAATAAATTTAAGAAAAAATAAATAAAACAGTAGTTATAAAAATAAAAAGAATTTGTGCCTTGGTGCCAATCTCTTCCCCAAAGTACTGGCAGGATCTGCTACTTCTTCAACTCAGTAGCTTTCCAGGAATGGAATTCTATCTACAAACTGGAAGACCTTTCCCCAGTCTGGCATTCAGATGAGACCTGCTCTGACTGATACTGTAATGGCTGTCCTTGGGGAGATCCTTAGCCAGGCCACACATCGGCTTCTACATGGCAAATACAGAATTGGCTTAAGCCAAATCCATTTGTAGTAATTCAGTATGAATGGAAGAGTAATAACTTTTTAGTTCTTTCAAAGGCTGATAGATGAAGATAAACCTACAAGAAGAAATAACGTGCCGGGCGGTGGTGGCGCACGCCTTTAATCCCAGCACTCGGGAGGCAGAGGCAAGTGGATCTTTGTGAGTTCGAGACCAGCCTGGTCTACAAGAGCTAGTTCCAGCACAGGCTCCAAAGCCACAGAGAAACCCTGTCTCGAAAAATAAGAAGAAGAAGAAGAAGAAGAAGAAGAAGAAGAAGAAGAAGAAGAAGAAGAAGAAGAAGAAGAAGAAGAAGAAGAAGAAAATAATGCAAGAGTCAAGTATAGCATAGACTCTTGTCCACCATGACAGCTTCAGATAAAGATGTTGAAGAAACTAATATTGTTCTAGTGATACCTCTGAGAAACTTGAAAGTACCCACATTAGCACTGAGAAACTACATTACTAAACTTTAGCCAAAGCAGTCAAAAATTAAACTTTTAAATAGGCAAGGATTTGGGCACTTTTAAAGAGTAGACATCAACTGTCTCTGTCACAGGTCACATATCTTAAAAGTCATTAGCAATCCATGCAACACCAAAGCAAGCATCCCATGACTGAGTGTGAAAATTGATTGATATACACTAACGAGCTGAACACCTACTAGCTTGTACTTAATGTGAGGACTGGAGGGGCTGATAAACGATTATGTAGAAAATTGCAGGTGAGATGGGGAAACTGACTTTTTCTTTTCTTTTTCTAATAGGTTGAGCACTAACATCACTAGCTGCTTGGTTCTTTGTTTTGTTTTATTCCTGCCTGGCAGCCAGAAGAGCCCATGGACATTTTGAATTTCTTCAGAATTTGTGATTTATTTGGTGAAACTGATGCCGACAAGGTGAAGTCATTCAGGGTTGGACAAATGGATTTTTTTTCCCTCCAACAATTTAAAGAATAAAAAGTCGGGAAAAGCAAGTTCTCCAATTTTAGTCAATTTATTAAAAGCAAAAATACACACACATACAGACACACATACCACATACATGTACACATACACACATGTGCAGTACACACACACATACACACATACACACACACACACACACACACACACAGGCACATGTACAGATCAATAAAGATAGACTCCATCTGTAGGGAGAGGACCCAAAGATGATGTCTTAGTTTGACTTGCAGAGCCAAAACTTTTATGTTTAAAGATGGAGTGAGTTCTTTGGCTGGTTTGGGTCACTGTGGAAGATTAGACAATCTAAACAAAGGAAGGGAATCTGATTTGTCCTGCCAAAAGACCCCCAACCTCATTCCCCAAGGAGATTTGAAAGCCCTTGTTCCATAGTGCGGATTCCTCAGATGGGAAAAAAAAATCTTCTAACTGTGTCTTGTGGAGACAGAAGCAAGTAGTCTATCATCTTAAATGTTTATGTGGAAAGTATATAACTCTACCTAGACGGCTGGATTTTTTTGTCCATCTGTCTGCCAGGGATCTGTCTAATTCCTACTCCCTCAAAACAATGGCTCCTAGACTTCTGGATTTCAAGAATCGGGGACATAACTTTTAAAAACAGAGAGGTAGTTAAAGGAATAAACAGATAGGATATTCTGCCACAGACAGCAAACTTCATTTTGCCAAATGAGAGCATCATGCCAGGATTAGTGTGGGCTATAATCACTACACAGATACTCTCAAATCCAAAGGCATAATCTTAAGATAAGCAGAATTTAATATGTCTTTTTAAAGAAAACCTTGGTCATCACAACATCTAGACGGCATGAGATAAAAGAACGTCCTGATACAAGTGTCAAGAAACCTTTGACACAAGGAGCCCTGAGTGCTGCAGAATTTACATTGTCTGAAAATATCTCACTGTGACTGGTTTAATCAAAAGCTAAACGGCCAATAGCTGGACAAGATCTGGGGGGGACAGAGAGAACACTGGGAAGGAGAAGGCAGAGCTGTCAGCCAGATGCAGAGGAAGCAGCATGAGGATTACAAAGCAAAGGTAACTGAGCCACATAAAAGAATTTCAAATGAAAAGAAATGGGTTAATTTAAGCTGGAAGAGCTAGCTAGAAACAAGACTAAGTGATGGTTGAGCTTCCCTAATTGATAAGAAGTCTCCCTGTGGTGATTTGGGATCTGGCCGGAGGGGGGGGGGCAAAGAAATCCGCCTACACCTGAGTTACCTTAACAAGTTCTATCTCGTTGAGGAAATCCAAGGGGAACTTTTTCCTCCATACAATCAAGACACATTATGTAATCACAGCCGAGCTGTGGATTCTCTCAGCCCAGACCTTTCCATGAGTGAAGACTTCCAAGTTAAGCCATTTAAATCAAGTTGTCTCCCACTGCCTTGGACTCAACCGTGTCTTCTTCCAGAAAGCCATAACACCAGAAACAGAAGTGGCGTTCTACAACGGTAGGCAGCCACCATCTCGGATCGAAGCAGGCAGACCGAGTAAATAGCGAACCTATTGGAAGCTTGCTTATCTAAACCTGGACAGTCAGGGGCCTGTGATCATCACCTCCACATTTTACCTCACTCTCAAATAGAAACAGAGAAAAAGTAAAAATAAAAGCTAAGTCTTTGCGGGATTTTCCAAGTCCCCCAAAGACTAGCAGAACAATGAATTTTCACTGGATAGACTCTCAGCATTTCCAATACCCATGAACGTGAGCCCTGCTTGGACATCAGTGTTTATTGCTTAGAAATACACAACAGAGCTTAACTGGAAAAAGCTCAGGCAGCCCACGGATTGAGCTCCCCTCTATTTCCTCGGCGGCGACCTCTCCTGAGGCCTACAGACTCTTTCAGAAACTTCAGAAACCTTAACTGAAGGAGGCACGCAGTCTCCTGTTGCAGAAAAGAACAGTCCCCGAGACAAATGTCAGGGCTAGAATTACGCTGATTGGCACACATTAAAATGCAGCATAATAGTGTATTTGTCGCAGTGGCCTCTCCTGCCGTCGGCTCAGAAGGAGTAATGATGGCTTACTGACGAGGAGCAGGGACTCCGACGTTTGATAACATTGTTCGGCTGATGGTTTGAAGTGGCCCCACTGTTGCCAGCATTTGGCTGGAAACAGCAGCCATTCACTCCGGCAGGCGGGGCACTGCAAACAGACCCACAGCTTCACACAACAATGTCCATGTTGAAAGGCTTAAAAAATGCAATTCTCGGCTGTAATTCCCATTGTCATTGTCGGCCTTCTCACACTGTTCCTAGGATGTGGCCAAGAGCGGGGCTGGAAACTAATATGACTTTCAGGAGCCTGGAACAACAAACGCCAGGTTGTATTTTCTAGGGAGAGGATTACCAAGCTTCCTCCAGAGGCAGGCCTGCCATGGCACACGCGGCCACCTGCCTGATTAAGGCAGTCCTTTCCGGGAAAAAAAGAACATTGCCACCGAAATAATGAATTAATTTGGCATTTTCTTCAGTCTCGCTCAGCACGCGGTGTGCTCCCCTAAGCATGAAAACAGCACATCTTCACAGAAACACTTCTAAAATGATGTGCCCACTCATAGCAGAGAGCAATTTGAATAGATTCAAACCCTAAGAGAGCAATTCAAGACCAAAAGTTTTCCACCAACCTCAAGACAGATGGGCTACCTTGCTTGTGAGTCCCGCAGAGATCATTATCTTTGTCTGTATTTCAGTTTCTAAACCCACTCTCTTTCCGTTTCTCACTAAACATACACACGCACACAGGCACAGGATTACGCGCGCGCGCGCGCACACACACACACACACACACACACACATTTACACACACACACTCACACATTTATTTGTAGTTTTCCATACATTAAGAGTGCATGCAGGATCAGTATAAGAACTGTGGAGTAAGGCCAAGTGTTCTCTAGTGTGGGGAACAGAAACACAAATGAAAGCGTCCAGTGTGATTTTTGTCTGAGCCCTGCATCTGGTTCCTGGTAGCACAGGAGATGGGCTGGGGTTGGAAAGGAGTTAAAGTTAACTAAAATGCTAGGTGCTCTCGGGTCTGAATTTAAGACACCGATTCGAGCTGGAAGGGGCCCGACTCAGTGCGACACAACCAAATTGGAATCAGAGTTTGAAGCGTAATCAGTGGGCTGAGGGTCAGACACCGCACTGAAACATGGCGGTGCTAATTACAGACAGCTGAGGAGAGGGTGGGACTCGGGGTGAGGGTGTGAGAGTGCTCAGGTAGTGGAAAAACCAGACTCCTCCGTCCTTGTCCCTCCCCCTTCCTGCTATTCCCCTTCCTTCCTCTGCTTCCTCCTCCTGTTCTTCTCTTCCTCCACTGTCTCCTGCTTCTTGCTCCGCTCATCCAGGCCTTTTCTGTTTCTTCTCCTGCTGCCTCTTCCTACCTCTTCCTTGTCTTTCTCCTCATCCTTCTCCAATTCTTAGATCAAATTTTACCACCAAATATCCCAGGCTGGTTTGGCCTGCTGTTCACCACAGAAACATTTATGTCAGGAAAATGAAATATTCTTTAAAACCATCATCCTGCGTTTTCCATGCCAATAACCTTTGATTCCTCAGGCATAGCTCTTAATCCTGTTATCTTTCACCTCCTCATAGGCACCAGAGAACCATGGATCCTGGGTAATTTTAACCTTCAAAATCAGGAAGTATGGTTCATTAACATGGGCAGTAAGAGCCCAGGACAACAAGTCAAGGGAATAAAGCAACGTTGCCCTCGAGTGACTGCCCCCCTGAGCATCATCTGGTTAGGTTTGTAAAACTCCCCATTCTGAGGCTCTTTCCCAGACAAACTAAGGGAAAAGCCCTGGATGTAACATAAACTTTCCATCAAGTTTGAGAAGTAGCTGCTTCCTTCCCAAGGTACCCTCTTCAAACAGTTCCCATTCTGTTCAGTTCCTCAAATGTCGGCCAGTAGAGCCAACGGAGCGCCCATGTCAATGTTAAATCAACATGAATCCATTCTCTCATCAGTTAGAGATAGGCTAAGAAAGAAGGAGAATAGAAATTTAGTTATGAAGGCCAACATAGAAAACCCCAGAAAAGCAAGAAGCAGACTTAAGGTTGAGAAAACTTTCTACCATCGAGATAAATAGAGCTTTAGGCTCTACTCTCCAACACACGTGCAAGCACGCATGCAGGCACGCATGTGTATGTGTGTATTGTGTGTGTGTGTGTGTGTGTGTGTGTGTACCCATGCCCATTTCCCCCAAATCATGTTGTTTTTATCATTTCAAGCACAAAGTGATGGGTCCCTCAATTTTATGAGCAGACTAGCAGAAATTGAGCACCCACTGAAGATTTTTCATCCCCTCAGAGTTCTTGTTGTAGACTTTAACATTGTCTCTTAGTGAGAAGTAAGCTACCCACATACAGGGGTTGCTCTGACCCAAGGGACTTCTCCTTTTCCTTCTGAGGGAGCCACGTAAGAATGACTTGATACTCACCCCATCATCATCTACAGCCACACTCGAGAGCTCTGTTAACCCTGAGCAGAAAGCCACTCTCCGAATTCACTGCTGGATTCTTTTTTAATATCATCTGAAACCATAAAGACTGACTGAGCTCTTGGTTAATCCAATCATATAAAACAATGCCACATATACCAGTTTCCATGTCGTGAAGCATTTGTTAGTTACATGACACGCTGCAACCCCCTTTCCACGGCAAACTTTTGTAGCTCAGGTTTTTGTTTTTTTTTGTTTTTTTTTTTTAATTAGGGCAATTTTGTTACGCTCTGACTTTACAGCTAATGCCATAACTCAGCAACCTTGTAAAGCTCTCCAACACTATTCCCTCTGGGTACCACCCTTATTTCTTAATTCTTATAATTCGCTTGAATTATTTCAGCATTTGTGTCTCTTACCCTTGTTTTCAAAAACAACGACAACAAACCACTCTCAATTGTTCCCCAGTGCCTGCTGAGCGATGTTGAAGCACCATGGGCCGCTTTGAAAAATAGTCCACGATCGTATTCCAACCTTCCTTCTTCACTTGTGAGATAACTAGCTTATTGTACCAGAATGTTCCAGACAAGGTCCCACGCAAGTGGATTTTCTCTCTTCTCTACACCGTTCTGAAGCTGATGTACTTCTTGAAATACCCAAAGTGTATATGACTACCCCTCGCTATGACTCCTCTGTGGGACGCACCTCCTGACAATCTTGCCCTTCTGTATTTTTCTTTCCATAAATCAGAGTTCAGACGATGGAAGACTCTTCTCTTTCTAACGCAAGAATTGGGATTTTATAGTCTCAAGCAAGGCAGATGCCATGCAAAAAAAACCAACCAAACAAACAAACAAAAAACTTGGTCCGAGACCTCAAAACTACTAGGCTGTCCAAACAGACAAATGGAAAACCCACAAGGAACATAGCAAGCCTTTTGCCAAAACGCACCAAATGGTAGCAGCTAGCACCAACCGACAACTACCTATAGAAAGCCATTTTGGAAATCATAGCTGATCCTGGGCCCTAAAGGAAATCAGGTAAAAAAGAAGCTTAGGAAATTAGGGAAAAGGCACCTTCCCCCCAAAATCCAGATAATCAAACCAAAAATTCTAATGTTTAAGGGTAGTTTTTAGCAGTTTGTTTCATGGGTACAAAGCAAAGCCAGCCGCTCAGTAGGAAAAATCAGATTCCCAAAGGGGTTGATCAGAAATAGGATATTAACTTTAAAGTTGCACCTGCCACCAAGGTAACACTCAGGAAGTATTAGCAATTATTTCTGTGAGGCCACAAGGCCACTGCTGGGAGCTCCGTGTGCTCTACCCCAACTTCTTGAGGGTGAAAACTCACATACAGATGTTCCTTGGAGAGAAACTTGGCAATTAAGAAAGACATTAAATCAAACCGGATGCCCCTTTGAATTTACAGAGTGTCCTTCTCTAGACTATGCCATTTTGTCCATCAGATCACAGGTGACTGTTAAAAAAAAAAAACTCTCGGGTTCTTTTCCTAGCTACAGTTTGCCCCAGGTTTTAACAGCATGACAAAATCTGCCATCTCGATGAGTCTTGCTTCTGCATGGCCATATCTGAGGACTGTTGGGTCCTATGATTCCTGGCATGTCCCTGTATTCCAGGTAACAAAACTCCCTGTATCATTTAGAGAAGCTGTCACAGTCAAGTAGTATCTGCCTGGAAACCACGGGCAGTACGCGAGAGCTTGCGATCTTTTCTTGTTCCTTCTCGGAGAATGATGACTTTTTACCTACTTCTTAAATGATGATATCTGGGCCACCGGAACATCTTTTTTTTAAAAAAAAAAAAATAACTCAAAACTGAACTTAGTGTTCATCTAATATCACACTGGCTTTGGCTGAATCACAGAGTTCTTTCTCACGGTTCACTTATTTTTCACTTTCTGCCGCCCTTCCCTGTCTATCCACGGCTGTTATTTCTGGGAAGTTTCACTCAGAAGTTGGCTCTTACTTTCCTTGGCCTCTCAGGCCTCCTTTCTTTGGTCTACAGAACACAGTCCATTGGTTTTTCTTGTTTGGTTTTGTTTCTGTAGACCAGCTTTTGACCACATCGCTTTGATTAAATTTTCGCGGTGAAGCGGTAACCTCTCTGAACTCACTCCTCCTCCTTACCAGTGTCTCTATGATTCCCTCCGCTCTGAAGCAGCAGTGTGTTTATTGCCGTCTTTATTCAAAGCCTGTTTTCCTCAGTGGTGGGGAAATGCAGAAAATTCCAGCTCGGTGATCGATTCTGGAGTTTCATTCCCATTTCTTGACATTTGTGAGTGGCTACAGGAGATGAGCCCCGAGTCCCCTGCTGCAGGATGACTTGTAGGATCACGCAGTCTTGCTCCACCATCTCCCTTCCGTTGGCTCCCAGGCACAGGTAGATTTATGACAATGAGGGCCAGGAAGGATGCTGTGATGAGGACTACATACGGTTAGCATATTACAAACTATAAAATTGGGGCTCTGGGGGTCCTTTCCAGGTCTTCAGGTGAGTCCTTGCCCAGAGACTTCCTGGCGATTAAAAATTAAATGAAAAACTCTGCCTCTGCCGTAACGAGTAAATAAAGAAACTAAACAGCACACAATTACCAAACTTAGTCTCCATTGTGCTACATTCTTTCTGTCACCTAGAAACTAATTAGTAAGACATAATCACACACTTCCTGCCCAGGAAACATGCAAGTCCCAGAGGAACAAATGGCTCCTATCATGAATCACTGGCCACCGCTTACTGGTAATTATCATATAAATGAGGTGCTTCAAGTTGACCTCTGATTCCCTGGGCCTTCTCGGAGACAGCAAAGACACACCAGTTATGTAAGAATTGGATAAAATTTAAATGAGTTTTCGAGCATTAGCTTCCTGGACTGTCTTTGAGGAATGGAAAGAAAGCTATAACAACAAAAAGAAACCTATCAAAACAGATGAAAATATTGTTAGATAGCGGTATATTCATAAATGACTCCTCCAAATGCAAAATTCAAGAACAAATTATGGCAATGCTCCCAACGTCGCCATTGGCTTTATCTATGTGGAAGTTTTCCATTCAAGCTCTTCTTGGGGAGTTTCGTCAGGCAAGAGAAGATGGCCAGCTCTGCTGTAGAGGAGGTTGAGTTTCGCCAGCCACTCTCCTTATCTCATCTGAAGTTCCCTTTCTTTGTGAAAATAAGAAGTGAGCCTGGGTGGTTTTAGGGTTCCATCTTGTCCTAAGATGCACTGATTTTTTTTTTTAAAATCTTAAACACACACATATGGTAACACTGTCTACACATCTCTTTAAACGGTCATTCTCAGCATGTTGGAATTAGCTGAGGAACTGTAAAAGATGCTGAGTCTGGGGCTCCATCCCTAGAGAGTCTGGATTAATTAGCCTGGGTGTAGTTTGGACATCAAGGGCTTGGAAAAACTCCCTGGGTGATTCCCATGCAGCCTGTATCAAGAAGCACTTGTTAATTACTACCCACTTTTGGCTGAGGATAATTCCTCTCCTTTCCCTTCATCATTCACGGGGCTAAATTACCTCAGTGAGGATGCCTTCTCATTAGAACCGGCAGATTCCAGCCTGATCTGCCTGAGTGTGGAAACCCTAATCTGTCACACAGACCACAGCAGTGACACTATTACGGGCCCTTTCTTTCTTCCCTGTCTTCAAGACCCCCATGACCTGGAGAAACTCCTACTTACATATCAAATAGCGGAAGACCACTGAAAGCCTCTAAATATATTTTCCAAAGTAGAACTAGCCACAGCACTCTTAACTCGGTGAAAGCAAAATGAAGACAAAGAACGTGCACGTTATTTTTCAAATACTTAAAACAAATATTTATCCAGTGAAGAGACAAACTATCCAGTTTCTAGAGTCTTTCTAATGCTGTGCCCTCATATTCAATTACACATGCGCGCGCGCGCACACACACACACACACACACACACACACACACACACACAGACTTCTACCCCTTACCATCTTTGTACTAACTCTGCTTATACCCTATGATAACTTTCATGGGTTACATCTTTTTATTTCCTTCCATTGTAATATTAAATATTACATATCATTGGAGACACTGAACTGTATAAATGATGTCACATATAGAAATTCTTGATAATAATATTTGTATGCCTGAGCCAATGGAATTATAGCTCCTTCTATGGGAATTTGGGTTACGATAAAACGAAATACCAAGAAATGACAAAATTAGGAAAGCCATACCTTCAAAAGCTGACTTTGTAGGTGTCTGAAAAGCCACCTGACATTTGGTTTTGTAGTCCCTAGTGAGAGTCTCTAGCCTGCCACCGGAGGGTCCCCAAATCAATTGAAAAGATAAAAGTAAAAATTTTTATCACACAGCTGCTACCCTAGAGGAGTTCCTGCTTGCAGTGTTTGCCAGCCCAGTCCTTGATGTCAGTGACCGCCATGCGAGGAACAGGCAGGGTTAGAAATAAAAACAATGAACAATGTCCTATCAGCCAACGTTCTGAGTCAATCAGAAGAATTCATAGGTTTTTCTCTTTCAAGGGGAAAATGTGGAATGGGGTGTAACCGAAGCCCAAAGTCAGTCATGAACAAGGTAAAAAGAGAAACGCCAAGGGTTCTAGGTCTTTCCACCCATCCACTCCAGTACAACAGCATCTACTTTGTCATTCTGTTCCCAGGCAAATATTCACGGAGGATTTTGACCAGATGTCTTTGAGGTTCTGCCTGATTACTGAACAAGCCATGTTGTCTTTGGTGCTTTGTTCCAAGTCCTTGCTGGTGACTTCGGAATGGGAGATGATAAAATACTTAACAGTGGGTAAGATTGCCGGGCTGTCTGGCACCCACTCCATTGCTCCGTTACAAGCCTATTTAGTACAAAATAGTTGTCATCCTGACTAATCATATCTGAAAATTACAGCATGAGTCATCAACCTTGGTTACGGGAACATCAAGGGGGCTCATCATGACACTGCTTTGTGTGAACTGTTCTCTAAGCCCCCACACACCCACGCATCCTCTTATGTCTAGAATGAATTGGATGAAAATACTGAATAATAACTACAGGGTTTGGAAGACATCTAACTGTTTGTAAAGACTGGAAAAAAATAGGTCAGGGTTCTTCCTAACACAACCAAACTGTTGGTTCTGAGAAGTCCTGGTCAAGGATTGAGGGGGAAGAGAAGCCATTGCTTAGAAGAGTGAGGTGATCCTGTTATGGCCATGATGGCCTTGTCCTTGTTGAACCCATTAGGGCTTTTCATAAACATGAATAGTGATCTTCTTGGAGTGGTGTTTAATGAATCCTCTCTAAAATCCTTTGTAAGGGTGTTTATGTGTAATTTCAAGTGTAGGAACAAGAGCTACCAGGCTAGCTCACCAACACATCTGATTCTTATGGCACTTGACTCCACTTTCGACCATGGTGGCGGTGGGTGGGGGGGAAGAACAAAGTATAGATTCAAATAAATCATCAAAACAACTGCCACAACTTGCTTCCAAAAATGTATAAGTAAGCAACTTGTTCTTACTTTGAAAGTGCCAGGTGGTGGTGGTGCATGCCTTTAATCCCAGAACTCAGGAGACAGAAAATTAGGAGGATCTCTGTGAGTTGAAGGCCAGCCTAGTCTATAGAGTGACTTCAAGGACAGCCAGAGCTACACAGAGAAACCTTATTTTGAATGACAGGAGGAGATAGAGGAGAAGGAGTTAGTGAAAGTGGAGGAGGTGGTGGAGGAAGAGCAAAAGGAGGAGAAGGAGGAGGAAGATGAGAAGATGAGGAAGAGGAGGAGAAGGAGGAGGGGGAAGAGGAAGAAAATGATGAGGGGGAGAAGGAGGAATAGGGAGGAGGAGGAGAATAAGGAGGAGGAAAAGGAAGAGGAGAAGGAGGAGGCAGAGGAGGAGATGAAGAAGAAGGAGAAGGAGAAGGAGGAGAAGAAGAAGAAGAAGAGGAAGAGGAAGAGGAAGAGGAAGAGGAAGAAGAAGAAGAAGAGGAAGAAGTGTCGAAGTGTCTTCTAAGGGATGATGATGATGTGGTCGCATTTTATTCCTTTTACCTACTGGCTGTTAAAGAAAACTCACTGAATAAGTAAATCGCAAATCAATACCATAAATGAAATGCCTCCTGCTTTTTCTCTTATTTGTTTGGGGAGGGATGTATTCTGTTTGTCAAGCGGATTCAGATGAAAATGGAAGGACACCAGTGGTGCTTTGAGTGGAACAGAATCACATTTTTTTTTTCAATTACCCTTACTCAATACATTTGCTTTTAAAGTGTTTTGAAGATGGTGAGAAGCCTACAGACAGAATAGTAAGCACAGATGTAACTAGGTCGTGAAGATGTTTCACGCAGGGGTCTCACCACCTAACCCGTTTATGTTTATAGACAGATACAACAATTAGATGAAGGACCTCGGTGGTCAGTGTTACCAGCAAACGCAAAGCGATAAATATGTTTCCAAGTTATTTAAGAAAAGGAGAATGACCACATAAGCTTATATGCTTTTGCCAAACTAGAATGAGCTATGCTCTGGGCTTCAAGTCAGGCTTTACAGAGGGACCACGTCATTGGAGCTGGGACCCACTTGTCTTTGTTCCTTGGCTTAGCTCTGTATCCATCTCTGTATTAGCTTCATTTTCAGGTTAATTGTTGGCCACGACAGCCATCATTTCCAACTGGAAAAGAAGATGAACATTGACCTTAACCGTGGAAGCCTAAAACCACTAGAATGACTCTCTTTTTCATTCACTGACTTGATTCACGCCTCTGTGCTCAAACTACTTGTTAGTATATTCGCTACAAATCAAATATTCTACCCTTGAGTTACCATGTTGATCAGTTTCACCTGACGTGATAGTGGAACAAGCTCACTGCCACAAACAGGATATTGCTACGAAGCGGTATAGCGAGACAGGACCACCCTGGAATGACACTGATAGCCCCCACCATGCCATGGGACATATAGTAGCTATGTTTAGGAAGTGGAAATGTAGCAAGAACTGTGCTGGATGACTTGCGTAGGGTTCGGCTAGTCGAAGCATTTTGCTTCCACCAACGGCTTCACCTGGGAACTCGCCAGAAATACAAAGTCTTTGTCCTGGACTGTGCCGAAGTAATCAGTCTGCACTACCTTTTAAACCAAAACATAACACTAGTGTGAACACGTGTGTGAGTGCTGCATAAGACGTGTACAAATGAGGGTGCGTGTGCCACTGCACCTGTGTGAAGGTCAAGGCACATACACAGCTTTGTGCAGTCAGTTCCCTCCACTTACTTGATGGAGGTTCCACGGATTGAACTCAGGCCCCAAGGCTTGTTACAGCAAGTGCCTTGACCCACGGAGATATCTCCATCAGCCCCAGGACAGGAATGTATTAAGAAGATTCCCAAACAGTTGTATGCATATTAAGGTCTAAGAACTACTGCCTTGATAAGCTTTATGAAATTAAGCCTGCAAGTTCTGATGGTTTTTTTTATTCCCATTTTCATTGTTGTTGTTACTGTTGTTATCAATTGAGTTCGACTGGGCAGATGACCCGACCACTAAAGTATTTGCTGAAAAAGCACGAGGATGAGGCTCAGCAGGTCCCACTCAGAACCAGGTGTGATGGCATGCGTTCCTAATCCTATTGATGCGAGGCAGAGACCGATGGATCCCTGGGAGATGCTTACAACCCAATCCAGCCTAAATGGTGAGTTCCAGGTCAAGGACAGACCCTGTCTCAAAACCTAAAATGGGACAACACCCAAGGTTGTCCCCTGGTTTCCCTACACTTGTGTACTCACTCACATACATGTGCAAATACACACACACACACACACACACACACACACACACTAAGGATGCATAGGCGCTAAGGATCATGTTAGCTAGTTTGTTTTCTATATCTAGTGCTAAATCTGAACATTTTATTCTATCCATTTTAAAGAGGCACTGCTCACATAGTGACAAAGACCTTGGGCTTTAAACAGATCCTTTCCCCTGTGACCCCGAGAAAGCCGCCCACCCTCTCCATCTCTCCCCCTGCCTTTGAGCATGACAGTGACTATGAAGACCTCCCATGCAGAGCTGCAATGTGTAACTGCCATCAGATACTCAAAGCTGCAATATGTAACTGCCATCAGATACTCAAAGATGGCCTCTGCCAGTGCCATCTGGGGGCAGCTGCTTAGCATGGTTCTCCTGTTCTTTCCCATTCTAGCCCTCCATGGAGTTGCTCTAAGTATCTAGACGTCAGGAAGCCATCACTCCCACTGTAGCGGGTCTAACAGCTTGACAAACATGTTCAGCTTGTGTTTCTTCAACATCTTGGAGTTTCTGTTAGGTTCTTTTTTTTTTCAAGTAATTTTGTCTTTGTTATAAAGTTTTCTCAAAAAAAAAAAAAAGATAGCCTCACTGGAGAGTCTACAAATTCTTCCTCTGCCTGTTGCCACTTTTCTCTCAGAAAATGCAGAAGATGAGAAAAAAAGTCTGGGCTGGGAAAGGGTGGGGCTTTGGGGCTCTGGATGACAGCAAAATTTTTCTTTGCTTTAGCTGTGGACCTAACCATGGCATCTCCTTGGCATCTGTAACAGGCAAGTAACACCGAAGGTGACACAGACTGGATCAACCCAAATGTCATTTCATTTTTGAAAAGAGGACAGGCTTTCTGTGGAGTGTTAGCTGTCACTGTTATATGAAAGTGCTCACCCTGGTGCTATCTATCCCTGCTTATGAAGTACAGGTACTAGAATCTTCTCCATGGAATTAGTACCTACATAAGACTTTGACGCTACATACATGTCCCAATCTGAATGTGCATGTGTGCACACCTATGAAAACGGGCCTTCAGTGACATTACTAGGTCAGGAGGTGGATCTTCATGCATGGTCTTAAGTGGCCTTAGAATATAGGCCCAAGCAAGCTTAAGTGTCCCTTTTGATGTGGCAGGACACGTTAAAAACATCCCAATCTATAGCCCTAAAAAGAACCCTCAAACAATGATAAATAAATTCTTCTGTCCATAAATGACCCAGTTATGGTATCTCATTATAGCAGCCAAATAGACTAAAAAAACAAGATGATTTGCTAGTTCAAGTTTTTTCTTTCTTCCTTGAGAGGATACATACACACACACACACACACACACACACACCACACCACACACACACACACACACACACATATATACATACATGTGTTTCTGTGTATAAAAATATAGAGAGAGAAAACATACATACCACATGTATGTTCTATACATATGTATATATGTATATGTATGTATACGCACATATTTTTATTAGACATTCCAAATCACTTTCTCCTGTTAGAGCCTACCAAGTTTTGAAGTTAGGTACTAAGCATTAACACTGTTTAATGAGAAAGAATAAACACCATAAGTCTCACTGTTTACTCTTAAACTAGCATGGGGTTGATTGGTCACGGCAATGAATTACCATTTTTTTTGACAGATTTGATGATCTCATTAAATGTCCCAGATTTAATGAAATTAAAATTCTTTTCCTGATCGAGAAAGCAGAGAACGAAACGACCCTTGGGTGAAATAGCAAAAGCACTCATTAGAAATTAGATTAGGTTTCATTACTTCTCCCGGGCTTCCCCCTCCAGACTTAACAATCCTGGGCAGTTTGAGACAACAGAATGGGAGCCTACATGATTTTGGAGGCAGTAAACCTGAAATAAAGGTGTCAGGGGGAGCGAGTCTGCCTTGGGGCTCCAGGTGAGAGCGTGCCTTACTTCTCTCATGGCTGCAGCATGGCTAACACCCTTCGCTGCTCTTGGCTTTGCAGCTGCGTGGCTCTCGCTTGGCCTGCCGCACGTCTTCCTGTGCTGTCCTCCCTAGTCATGCCTGAGTCCTCATGAGACAAACTTTCCTGGGTGCGGTTCTCCTCTGGAGACTCCGCCTCTCCTTAGGAGCCCAGACTGGTCATGCTGGAAGATGGGCATGGCCTACTCCACCCCTCGCTCACCCTCGGGCATTTCCCACCTTGATTTTTGAGGCAGAGTCTCTCACTGGAACTGAGCTCGCTGGTTGGTCTCGATTGGACCCTAAGCTTTCATGAGCGGGCTAGAGATCAGGACACAGGTGTTCATGCTTTAGGGTGGAACTCCCCAACCCAATTCATATTCCTATGATACAATTCAGTCTATAAGCGTTTTCCACCAATAGCCTGAAGACAGGGTATTGAACTCTTAGACCCAACATTAAAAAAAAAAAAAGACAGTCATATTCAATATGGTTTATATTCAACCCTTAGGTACGGTCTTTCCTTAGCTGCACATTATATAGAATTCCTTGCTCAAGCCCTTGGTACTTTGGTTGTCTTGTCTTTGCAGTCTCCTTCCATTCTGTGTGTGAACACACCCAGTGTCCAGTGACATCAAACTCTCTATGGAGAGTCCCAGGGCTCTTGGCCCGTCTTTCCACCTCCATACCTGACCCCGTGCATCCAGCCTGGGATGCTTTGCCCTTTATTATAAGAACAAGTATGGGTCAGCCTGTGCTCCCACTTCTCCTTGGGTTTGGATATAGAAATTCTTTTAGCTGGTGGGAAAACAGTGACCACAATATAAGAGAAGGCTTGACTGTGTTTGCACAAAGGGACGTCCCCAACCCCCCTTAGAATATCATATCATCACCATAAAATATGTATGCCCCTGGGTTGCTCACTTATCTAGGACAGATGGAAGATGCCAGGAGTAACATGGAAAACTGACGGGGTAACTGACAGCCATGCTAAACAGACCAGTCTCCGAAAAGCTAGTCTCCAATCAACATACAGAAGCAAGTTGAAATGAACTGCATTTGAAGCCACTGAAACTTGGGGTGGGCTTTTACAATCAGTAATGTCTCGTTACATCCTGTGTATTCATCCCTGGCACCCTGAATATTCATCTTTTGAAACCCACCTCACATGCCACTTTCTCTCTTTTGCTCCCTTCTTTCTGAATTATCTCCTTCTCTAAACTCCCTTATTATTTTATCTTTTGTTTCCCCTAAGCCAACCATCTCCTTCTGTCCCTCCATGAGTCTTATTCTGTAACGTGCTTTTATTTTCCCAATTATACTGTCTATTACTGGAGGACAAGATATGTGTTTCATTTATGTGTGCCCTGTCGTATATTCAATAAGATTTCCTTTTGGTTCTAAATAGCAATCAGAAAGAGATTTGTTCTAGCACCTTCAATGACATGGGGAAAACTCACTTAACTGAAATTTTAAATATTAGTAAAAATAAGCACATGGGAAATAAATGAAAGGCAATATTAACCATGAATGTATTACAGTACATGGCAAAGAAAGTCCATGCCCAAGGTGGGTTAAGAAACAGTTTCTATCCCCTCTCCCTACTTTGAGCATCCCATGCCAAGCTACTCCTTCTTTAGTCTCCCCCATAAGCCTTCCCTAGTGTTGTTACCTCTCCCATAGGGTGGTCAGCAGTCAGTGTCACATAAAATAATTGGGCTATCTCTCTAATCATAAATCAGGTGTTTCCGTATCCCCCGCTTGTAACTCTTGACGGCACTGAGAGGAAAAAAGAAGCTTTCCCATTTGGCTTGTGTGATTTCCACTCTGCTCGCCTGTCCTTGCTCTGCTGACGCAACCTCATCCCTGCCACACTGACGCTCTGGTAACCGTGCTCTTGCTTCTGTTTTCTGAACAGTTAGGGTTTGTTTAGACCTGGGGGACGTTGCCCTAGCTACAGGTGTTCTCTCACCTGGCCCCCTCGTCCTCCAGGCTCTGTTAAGCTGGCTTCTTGTCAACACACTCTCGGCTCAAATGTCATTCCCGTTAGAGGTCTTTGTCATAAACACCAGCTCAAGTTGTCCCAGACTCTTAGCAAGCCACCCTCTTGAAATTAATAAACGTAGCTGTGTAATCTTACTCTCTGGGCCACCAAATAGAAAGTGGCCTGCCATCTTTTCATCTTTTGTCTCATAGCTTCATGCTATGCTAAAGGGGCTGACAAGCAAAGTTCCGGGTTCATGAAAGAGGAGGAAAAACACACGCATGCGCGTACCACACACACACACACACACACACACACACAGAGAGAGAGAGAGAGAGAATCAGAGAATGCCCAGGAGCAAACTATACCCTTCAAAGGCACACTCCTTCTAGCAGCCTTCTTTCCCAGACTGTCTCAGCTCCCCAAATTTCTAGGAATTCCCATTAGCCCCCGAGCTAGGCATCAGTAAGTGGATGGACCCTACTGACAAAGTCAGAGGACTGACAATCTAATTACTTTCCAAAGGCCTCACCTCTGAACGTGGCCGCACTGGGGACTAAGCCTTCAACATGCCCTTTTGAGGGATCCCTCAAGATCTAAATGATTTCCGTGAATCAGAGTCAACCTGACGTATCCCTTTCAAAGCTGAACTGGTAACTGATACCTGTCTATACCCACAAGGTAGACAATTTTTAAGTGTGTGCTTTACAGATAACATTTTGCACGATCTCCCTTTGTATTACACAGGCTCTTGATTTCTTTTCTTACAAGAGAAACAAATCATAGCCATGCTGCGCTTTAAATCACCAGGAGTGGGGGCAAGAGGAAAATCCAAACAGCCTCAGCCCTGTGTCTGATTCGCTGTTTGGCTGTATCACAGATGTCTCAAGCTATAATGTAAGACCGTTTTTCACTATATTTGAAATCTTTCAGTTTTTATAAACATTACTATGGGGATCCAGTAATGACTCACCTCCACCGGAAACAGCTTGAGTATCACCTGGCCTCTCGGTGACTGAGCCTCAGAATGCTTCAAACAAAGACTAGAATCCTTTGCTAAGCAGGGTGACTGCATTTCCCAGGCAGGGAAGGGACGGCACGGGGCACAGATACACCCACCGCATGATTACAAGCATGCTGTCACCTCTGCAGTCTCATTATTCGGCCTGAGGAAAGGAGCCTTCCAGAGCAGCGTGACCCAACCGAGCAGAGCCTGGAAAGTCACGGAGCCCTGTCACTTCTCAACAGTGACTGGTTTCACAGCCACAAACAAGTCATTCCCTTCTAACGGCTCCTGCTCCATTTGCCCTCACAGGGGAGAGGGAAATCCAACATCAGTAACACCTATCACCGTCTCGGATGCTAAATCTTCACTTGCTTGGATAACGGTACATACCGATATTAACAAGTTAAAAAAAAAAAGATGCATCGTTTAATAAATCCTCTGCATACATAGTTAAGAAATGTATAGAAAGATGGGTATTGTTGTAGCCCCAAGTCTAGGGCTGAAAACTGGCCCTAACTAGCACTAACTGACTCTTACAAGCAAAAGGCAGTATTTTAACTGTTTAAGACGTGTTGAGCTCCTCTCAAGTTGCCATTCAAAATGTCTGCCATTTCTCTGTGACTTTTTGATCCTTACAGGAAGCTGGCTATCTGAAAGCCCTTTGCAAACATATAAAGTCTGATGAAAATGCATGAGAAGTGAATTACACTCAGCCAGCCAAGATTCCAGAACCCACCTCGCCATTCCCCCTTATCCGTGAGGCCAGAAGAACTGGACTTCCCTTTCCCAAATCAGAAATTATCGACATGCGGAAAAGACGCTAAGGCTTTAGACACTGCTCCCACTTCCAGCCCACCACCACGTGTGTCTTCTTTTGTTTCCCATGAGATGCATAATAAAAAGATGGTTCAACCTCTGGAGACTACGCAGCTATCAGAAGTCAAAAGGAAAACCCAAAGGAACATAAAAGTCATAGCAACACTTCCCCCCATCGGTGCGTAAACAAGTCTCGGAAGGATCAGAGCTGGGAAGAGCTGTCTAGAGAACGAACATTCTAGCAGGCATTGTTCTCGGTAAATAAGAGGGAAAGCAAATGCCACCCCAGCTTGGGTGAAATATTTATGACTGCAACGCACATCCTTTTGGGGGAGCAAATTGATGACGGCTGCATCCAGCACAGCCACCTGGGGTGTGCCATGCTCAGCCCCGATCAATCACACTGACATGATTTGCTTCCCCTTATTCAGAGGCTGCCTCCCCTTCCATCCAACGTCCAAGATGGAAAGAACGAAAAAGACAGACCTGCCTAAGCTTCTTCAATCCACCTCCCCTTTTAATGCCAAGAATTATAGTGTTTGGAAGATACCGGCAGTGGATGTGGAGATGCCATTTTTCCTTCAAATTGGACAAACAAATGGGAGACTGTGTGAGTCCCATTTCAATCAAGTGCCACTCATCCCACATTTACAAGTGTGGGGCACAGAGCAACGCTTCCTTTATGCATTAAGGGTTCAGAAATCAGCATGACTGCGGCCTGAAACTCAACAGCTGATGGAAATTCGCGGGGAAAATCGGGGGAAGCTGATGATGCCAAAACAAATGAAAGCAGACTAAGATGACCTCCCTCGGGGACAGAGAACGGGCTGTTTACCTAGAAGCAGGTAGGGACCGTCCACGGGTGGGTGAATCATAGAGAGGGTCTCTCTTCTGGATTGGTTCTCAGGCTCAAGGGAGTAAAAAGTACCAAGGACTAAACTAGGGACTGGACCGCCAAGCCCACAGAGGACAAACAGGCTCCTTCGGCAGAGGGAGCTGATGTTAGAAGATGATGGCCAAGCTGGCACCTAAACTCTGAGGTTTTCTTTCGGGAAGACATGACAGCATCTGCAAAGACTTGGAGGTGAGGTCAAGTCAGGAAGTTCTTTGTGGAAAGAACAAAGGGGAAGGATATCAATAAAGCTTGAGGCTAAATTGAGACCAATAGCAGAGTCATGTGACTTATCCCACACAGATAGGCTTTCTCAGGTGGAGGACCTGTGACACACAACTTGGAGTTGTGTGTTTATAGCTGCTTTGTCCCCTGGATAGCAGAGCCAAACAGTTGCTCCATATGCCATTAGGTTTAGTGAGCCTACCATGTTCATCTACCCTAGGATTTCAATAGGAAACTATCCGACTTTAGTGTGGGAGGAGCTGCTGGTGATAGAGAGGGTGATGTCTTGATGACCAATTTTCAAAGGTCCAGACAAAGGCAAGTCAGAAGCTAGTCCTTTGATCAATAGCTCAAGCCCTACTTGGGAGCTTGTAGAAATGCAAACTTGACCGAGGCACAGAGCTTAGAGGGACAGAATGTTCTCAGTGTAAATGAGGTTCTAAACTGAGGAAGAGAAGGGAGAAAGAAAGAAACGGGAAATGGGGGGAAGGGAGGAGGGAATGTTGGCTTCATGTCACAATCATGAGGTGCATTTTAACAAAGCTCCCAGGTGACTCCTCGCACAGTTAAGACTGAGAAGCCTTGCTCTGTACGACAGCCAGTTTTGAGAAAGAGGGAGAAAGATCAGAGACATCAAGGAGGTATATTTGATGACCGGTGATTAATTGGATGGCACCAAATTGGAAGATAATTCGCACAGTTTGAATCTTGGATGTCTCAATAGATGGCAACGGTCCCATTAACACAGGGGAACAGAAGACCCACAAGTGGGGAGCGAAGGTAAGGTGTTTGCTTGGGGAAGCATGTTTAGCTCAAGAAACGAGAAGTTTCTCTAGACAGAATGGCAACGACAGAGTGGAGGCTTTTGAAAAGCAAACAGCAGTATAGGACTGTAATTTTCCTTTTTGGAAACTTGACATCACACCACAGTGGTTGAAGCACAGGGATGTGTTCATTCCCCCCAGAGATACGGAGAATCACGCGGAGCCAAGAGACCCGAGACGGCAGCATGAAAAGTAGACATGAAGACACAGGCATAGGAAGGGCAGCTCCTAATGGAAGGTGAAGGTGAAAAGCCCAAGTAGCTAATTCGGTAAAATGACAACTACTGCGTTCTACAAAGGTCAGACCAGGTCTGCATCTTATTCAGAAGAACCAACAGAATTCTATTTTGAACATAGGAAAAACGATGTCACCTACTAGAAAGTCTTCAACAGCTCTTTGTCATCTACTAAGTGGCATTGAGTGTCCCCTGACTGAACCCCAATCTTGTCTCCCCAGCCTTCCAATATCCTCTATGGCAGCCCCCTTGAAGCATTCACTTGGCTCAACTTGGAAGCTCATGCCTCTGTCCCACCCTGTTCTCGCCTTCCGAGATTTCCAGCCTCTCATCGGGACCAACATCTCTTGGCATATCTTTTCATCTCTCAGGTTGTGTCCTTCATCATAGTTCTGTCTTTTGTGTGGTTCACACTGGAAGAGGTCTGGGGATGCTTCTCTCTATGTACCTTAGGAGGTAGGGACTACATTATTCAACTTTGTTTATGCGCTATAAAAAGTCTCATGTCTAAGAGGCGAGAGATCGTTATGAAGAACATAAAGATGTGCACGAATCAAACTGAAATACTGCTCCCCCAAAGTCTCAGCTTGCTCTTCAGAAAACTCTATATCAGTTCAAAGTGCTGTGCCAATCTTTCCTCTGGATTGTAGGTTTATATCTATTGAAGCACTCAGAAGGACTGGTCATATGACCCTATCCATTCTCCACCAATCAATGTGCCATGATGAAGAATCACCCCTTAGTGCCCCCCCCGTACTGTTGCAGTTCCCTCCAGGAATGAGAGACGCCCCACCCCCCGTTCACCTCCCCTCCACTTCCCACTGCTGGTTCATCCCCCGCTCAGCTCACTGTGGCTGTCAGAAATCTTCTCTTGCTCAACCATCTTCACACAGAAACACTTTACCGCCTCATCGGTACAAATGTTTGTTCATCAAAACCAGTAGAGAGGCTGCTGCAAAGGCTTCATGCCTTGGTGTTTCTCTTCCTTGGGGCAAACGAGAAGGAGCAACCAGACTCTTAAACACGGGCTAAATCTAGGGCTTTCACTTTAGGATGTGTGTTTTATATGGTATGTGAAAAATCTATTCAATAAAGGGAAAAGGGGATGGCTCACCAGTAATAGCAAAACACAGACACAACTGTACCCCTGAAGTCCGTCATCTTGTGGTGGGCTGTGCAATCGCACTGTGCAATTGTCCAGAGCTATGGAGCTCATAATGGCTGGGACAGGGAAATGGAAAAGTGATTGGTGAAGGCTGAAGCCACCATGTCCTTTCTGGTCCTAACACTCCCAGCAGAGAACAAACTAAGCCTCAGGAGTTTGAAAGCACTAGCTAAAGATCCCACTGTATCCTCAAATAGCCTGCACTGTAGGGTGTATCAGCTGTTTGGCTAAAGGAGATATTAAATGGCCATAGAACTGCACTCGTTATAAGCAAGGGCGCAAAGATCACCAGGCTAGTAGAGCTACACCATGGGGTGCATGTTGGCATCCACAGTACTTTTATTCCTGGGGAAATTTTATGGCAGTGAGCGGATCTTCAGCCCACTTACACGTGTGAACACGCTTCTGTTCTTCGGGAAAGGAGAAACTGAGGAAATGGTCTTCATTATTCATTCACTAAAGCCAAACAAACACTACTATTTCAAATTATCAGTGGTTCCTAATTAAACAGCCCTGTCAATATCACAGCAGGTCGCAGTGGCTTTCAATACACCAGGGTTTTCCTAGGCAAATTCACTTTTATTAAAACTAAGAAATGTTTTAGTTAGAATGTTCCATTTTGGTTATTTTTTTTTTTTTTTTGGTTTTTTCGAGACAGGGTTTCTCTGCAGTTTTGGAGCCGGTTCTGGAACTAGCTCTTGTAGACCAGGCTGGTCTCGAACTCACAGAGATCCGCCTGCCTCTGCCTCCTGAGTGCTGGCTTATTTTGGTTTTTTAAAAAGAAATCCTAGTTGGGAAAAATAGTAAGATGTTCTCATTTCTGAAGCCTGAAGTTGCTACCATGTTTTATACAGTCTCCAGTCACTCTCAACTAGAATTCTACCTGTCACATGGTATCTAAGCCAATCTGTTTAACTCATTCCTACTTTCTCATCTTCAGTACAAGGACAAAAAAAAATGACATCTCATTGGGTTGTCATGAAAATTAAAATACTTGACAGATATGAACTAAGTAGGATGAAATGAGAAACATATATCCGCTCAGTAAAGTTGACTGATGCAGAGAGAGAGCTTGGGGTCAGGGGAGCCAGGTCCCTTAGCACTCCCTTGCTGTTCTCTGTATCCACTGGCCCCCAAGTCCAAAGAGAAGGCCAGCCCTTTACGTTAATTTCCTCTGCTCTTTCTCTCTGCCAATCACAGTCAATGTCTCAGATGAACTATAACCTATGCTTCTAAGCATTCCTACGCAATTTTTAGGAAAAGAAAATAATCCCATAACTATTGGCAAAGTAACAAAAGAGAAAGATTCAGAGCAGGTTCCTAGGTTGACATCAAGAGAAGCAGCAAAGTCCCTTCAGCATCAGGTCCCCGAGCAGCTCTCAGTGGACACTAACAAGTCCGCATCAGGCTTTAGCTCTGCAGGCTACCCAACCCTGTTCATATACACCATCGTCACACACTGCATGAAGATACGCCCGATGATGTTCAACTCTCCCACATCCCAAACAACCATAAAACACATGCCACACACCCTAAGGTACCAATGTGGTTGTTCTTTTTATTCTACCTCAAGTTCCAGTATAGTTCCAACATATGCAAACCCTAACTAACCATGGTTCACAGGCCAAGGGCACACATTTCCATGGTGCCCACAAAACAATACTACTGAGCAGAAAGCCGTCACTAAGCCATGAGTGACTCCCTAATGCTTTCTGTGTTCACCATAAATAACAAAGGTAATATAGTCTCGATATAAACAGCAAATCATTAAGCAGAAAATGAAATAGCAAAGTTCATCCTTCATCTCCTAACCATCATAATTTAAAAGATAACGCTGTGTACAGGTACATAGTAGGGGCTTGCTAGAATTTTCTTTTTGTAAAATGAGCTAAAAATATGGCTATGACTATGAAACTCATTTTTCACCTAATTAAAAAAAAATCACAGCAAGCACTCATGCCATTAGATATATATATTAAACTCATTTAATAGGTCATTGATAAAATAGCACAATAAAATTAATTATAGTTAATTATTATAGTTTAATAACTGTATAATCTATATTATAAGTACCCCTCAAATCATTTCCTAACTTACTAAAATTCAGGATCTTTCCAGTTCTTTTTTTAAACATGACAAAAATGCATATATACCAATATTTTCAAATGAGTTACTTGTCCAATGAAGGTATTGCTTATGAAAGAAATATTGGCAGACAAATCCTGCCTATTGGTGTTCGCACTTTCTACCATCTTTGCTAGCCATGGCTCCACTACTTCCTCTGAGCTTTGCTGGTTCTACTGGAAGAAAATGGAGTTCATTCTTATTTTGATTTGTTTTTCTCAGTGAGAAGTTTAGGTGTGGAGTCATAATGACCTTTGAACCATATCTAACCATATTTCTCTTCATGAGGCCCTCAACACTTGTGTGTTAATATTTGCTAGGGAGTGAGTCTTCCTTAGTGTGGGCTGTCTCTCACACTGTCAGGTGTTTGGTGCCCCCCACATCTCCCTACAGATGCTAACAATACCTTCCCCCTGATTTTCAACAACCCGATCATCTGCACACAGGGCCAAGCTCCCCTCCAGCTGGGAATTTCTCTCAATGTTTCAATTAGAAAGATTATAATTTCTTAAACAAACTTATTTAGTTTACCAAACAGTACGAGCCTGGAAATGATCTCCAATATTGTCTTCACAAAGTTGATAGGTGCCAGACCCTGACCAGTGACATAAACTAGTGTCTGTTTCATCAGGGTTGGCGTGAACGTCTTGGTAACCTAAAATTAGCACAGAAACACCAAGGACAGACCTTCGGTTGGGCAAAGGGAAGCTACTTGAAATCCGAGCACCCTGCCACCTTCCTTTCAAAGTCAGCAACAGCTTGGTTCATTTCATTCGGCTTCCTGTTTATGAGTCGCGAACAGGTAGAGATAAAAGAGTTATGAAATATTTAAATACCTATCGCTGTGCCTAAGTCACAGATGAAGCTGCTTCTTTGATTATTTATTTTATTACAGCATTTTGATTTGCTTTGAGTTACCTCATCCCAAACAGACAGATGCTTTCTGTAGAATATGTGGTAGACATACTCCTTTGATAAGAAATAGGATTCTTAAGTAAAATATTTTTTTACTGTTTTAATTGTCTTATACCAGTAAATAAACAAATTGCTTTCCTTGAGACTAAAAAGGTCCATTATAATTTCTTCTAATATAGAACCTTTTTTTTCTCATCTCCGAAGAGAAAAATACCAAGAACAGAAAACACAATAGAAAAGTTTAATTGAAATCTAATACAAAAGCAAGAACGCTGAAGAATTAGTTCCCTTCACCTTCTCTGACAAGCAGAAGGCTGCGCTTCCTTATTTATATTACTGATAACACCAGGCACACGGAGAAACTCGTAGCGAGGAAACTGACCTTTATCAATTTATTCCAGGAGTAATTTTCTGCCTTTAATTAGTAGTCAATATTTCATTCCGATGAATTCATAAATGATAATTGAAAAGCTAGCAGCCGGTCCCCAGCTGGCTTCAAGATTTCAATGGTCTGTAACAGCAAAGAGGCTGGGTTTTTAAAAGGCAAAACGTCAGTCATGGGATCTAATCTGACTATTGATAAAATACTGACAGCAGCATTACCAGGGATCAATCAACAATGCAAAGAGCTGACTGAAAGGCAAATGTGGGAACCTGGCCTTCTTTGCAGGGCACCGGCTTTTGTAACAAAGATCACGTAGCTGGACAGATTCTCTCTGCATTGTACCAGCTCCAGCTTCCAGCACACACCATCCTTCCCGAGTTCTACTGTAGAATCTCAGAGATTCTGACCTCAAAACTCTTCTGAAAATTTACGTAGAACGAGAAAGTTCAAGTTTCTAACTTGGGGTTCTGTGGACTTTTACCTTTTCTGCCCCCAAGGGAGAATTTTCTATAAATCCCTAAAGATATATTGATTGAACAGTTTGTTTCCTAGCACAGTAAGTCAATTAGTAGCTTATATTTCCGTCTAGTTTTATCTCATTACCAACTATCTCAGGTATCTGTGTTTAATTATTTGCATCCAAAAATGAACCGAGAAATAAATCTCCTGACTAATGCTAATTGGTTTCTTTTTATGTATTAAAAGAAATCTGTATAAATCACTGGATTAAATAACAAGCAATTGGTGCTGTTATTCCAATTAAAGCAACTCTAGCAAAAAAAAAAAAAGAAAAAAGAAAAAACCACCTACACTATATGGAAGCAAGATGAATTCAGGTTAATTTATTAATGCATTTGGTACAGCATATAATGAGCTTGTAGCTATCGAAGCCACTTAAATTCATTTAACTAATCAGAGTTCAGAATCTTTAAAAAATTAAACTAACTTTTAGCTGAAAGAACTCAGAATCAAAAATGGAAAGGAATCACCCAGACAAGTCATGGCCAGGCAGCCTCCAGACATAGTCAAGTCGTTCTCTGTGTTTCTAGAAGTGTGTCCTGGCTTCTCCCTGCCAGTCCCTTAGAAATGCTGGCTGCTGTCCAACAAAGTCGCAGCTCCCATCATCTCATGAAGTCCAAAAGGAGGAGAACACAGGTGTTCTGGAGACCTCGATGTCTTCTAAAGCGAGAAAGCTGACTTCTTGCGGCTAGTTCTGCTTTTTGGCCATCTCTAGTGTCTCCAATATCCACCACTCACCGCGAAAGCAAACACCATGTGTCCATTCCCATGATGAAAGGAAATATTAAACAGCTCACCTATCTGTTTCCAAGGAAGGCTTCTACCATTGGTGTGCCCAAAGTGGTTTGTTTCTGGACCTATAAATGGCTCCTTGACTTGTTTTATTAACGATAGAAAATACTGACGTGTCAAATAAAAAAGAATCATCAGATAGAATCATGAAGACAGATGAACATCTGAACTCTCTCTCTTATCAGGCCCAGGTTAAAATATCAAATTCAGGCTCAATCTGACCTCAATCAAATGTCCTTCTGAGTCTCACCCTGTTGTGTTTTGCCCTTTGTGGGATGTATGCAGCTGTAGAATTTAAGGTTGAAATGAGAGGCTATAGAGTTAGCTCAGAGGTTAAAAGTGTGCTCTGCTCTTGCAAAGAACTGGGGATCAACTCCCAGCACTCACACCAGGCTGCTCACAACCACCCATAACTCCAGCTGAAGGGGACCCGATGCCCCCTTCTGGCCTCTAAGGCATTTGCACTCACACACACACACACACACACACACACACACACACACACACCCTCACATCGTCAGACTATGGACTCATAATTAAAAACAAATCTTTAGCCAGGTGGTGGTGGCGCATGCCTTTAATCCCAGTACTCGGGAGGCAGAGGCAAGCGAATCTTTGTGAGTTTGAGACCAGCCTGGTCTACAAGAGCTAGTTCCAGCACAGACTCCAAAGCCACAGAGAAACCCTGTCTTGAAAAACAAACAAAAAAAAAGTAAATCTTTAAAGAAACTGCCAATATTGCATAAAGGGACATAACACAAATTCATATAACTAACCTCGTGGGACCTGACTCGCTCCCCTGGGCTCTGTGAGTACCTGAACGCATGCACAGACATGTGTAGATTCACATGTGCACAGCACCTGTAACCAGAAATAAAGCATTGCCGAAGCCCCCAGAGCATCTCCTATTGGGTATTTATCCTCATGGCGTTTTCTGCCCCTCAGAGACAATCCCCTTTCTGCCTTTTCTGTGTAGTTCTGCAGCCTTTGCGCATGTATGCCTTTAAGCAACACCGAGTAAACAACAGAAAGAAAAGCCTTACGAATCAAGTCACATGGACATTGTTTAGTACTTAAAATGGTTTCAAATAGTTATCAACCTGGACGCCCTTCTTAGCCATGAACATATTAGATATTCCTTTCATTCCCAAATGGAGAAGAACTATAATTTATTCACCTACACATTGCATTCTATGCATATAGAAATTAAGATACAGAGAAAATGACTCCATTGTAAATGGAATATCATGTGACTCATTGAGCCATAAAGTCAGACACACATAACAGCATTTCACCATCAAATAGAAAAGGCATCAACAACAGTGGACTTGGGTCATGGGTAGTGCTGTTTGCCAAAATCTTAGCACTCAGGCGGTTGAAACAGAAGAATAGTGAGTTCAAAGCCAGACTTGGATACTTGCAATTTCATAGCCAGCACAAGCTATATGTAAGACCTTGTCTCAAAGTAAATTACATAAAATTGCGGCCATGACAGTCATTTTTCCCATCCCTGGGACTGCAACTAAACTCCCTTGGGGTATTCACTATGAACATATGACAGGAAAAAAATATAACCAATTATATACTATTTCACCTCATGGCTTGGCTGGATAGTCAGGGACACGGTAGGAATATGGTAAAAAAAAAAAAACAGTAAGAAAATTTGAGGAAGTGGTGTGGAGATCGATCCCACTAAATGAGCGAAACACATGACAGTGTTTGTGTCCTGTGTGAATGGCCATCAGAGGATGAAATCAGCAGTTATAAAAGGGGAGTCAGTAATTTAATAATGTAAATGATTAGGACAATACTTGCTGTGGCTACCAGCCAGTCCCCTTCCTTGCTCATCGCTGTCACTGAGAGCAGACTCATGAACAAATTCATGGCTAAGGAATGAGAGGCCCAGGAATGGTATCTACATTTCTGGAGTTGAGGCCATGTTCATAAGAGGCACTGTCCTGGGTATGTTAGACTTAGCCCATGCAATACACACATGTGTTCAAACTTGAAGTTCAGACAAGTTATGGATTAGTTTGCTCTAAATATGTCCCAAACATAGCACAGGGTATACTTATATTCTTTATTTTTGAGATCCAGATTCAAAAATAATAGATTTTTGTTTTATAATAGATTTCTGTTTTATTTTTCTTTTCTTTCTGTCTTTCTTACTTTCTGTCTGTCTGTATGTCTTCATGTTGCTGTCTATTTGCACAAGATTGAAGCAGGGTGAACAGACCCTCCACCACTGAGTCACACACATGGGCTAGGACTGCAATCCTTTCCTTTGCTGCCCTTGCAACCCCAACACCACCATCTCCTACCTTCCCACTTCCCACCTGCGAGTTATATTTTACAAATCTTCTTCTTTAAAAGTTGTCTTTTGTTGCTTATTATGAAATTGTGTGCATATTTGAACATGTGTGCAGGTCTCCATGGAGGCCGAAAGAGAGTCTCAAAATTCCCACAGTTGGAGTTACAGGTGGTTATGAGCGACTGACATGGGTGCCAAGAACCAAACTCTGGTCCTCTGCGAGAGCAGCCAAGTCTCTTAACTACTTAGCCATCTCTCTAGGCCCAGCTATGCAATTTCCTATCAAATTCTCTTCACACATCCTCCTCCTTTTTTGTGTATCAAATGGTAATGAATTATCCAATAAGTTATTTCATCATGTTTAGCTTTAACTTCTTCAAGTAGATGAAGGAAACTCGGAGGTACGGTAATTTATCAATTCCTGATCCCTCGTGCCTAGCACGAGCTTGTTACACAGTGTACATTTATGTGAACACGTGTGTGTGCATTTATGTGAACACGTGTGTGTGTACATTTATGTGAACACATGCATGTGTACATTTATGTGAACACATGTGTGTGTACATTTATGTGAACACATGCATGTGTACATAAAATGATCACATATCTTCAGTAGCTTACAAGTTATTAATTGCAACAGCCCAAATGGCTGCAATTACTCAAGGATATCTTGTTTCTACTCACACACCTATCTGCCTTCTCCTCTGTCCCTAGATTACTTAAACAAATCCCAGAAAGAATTTTATGGCTTCTGTAAATATTTTACCATGTATTACTGAAACAGGACTATTTAAAAAACTCATATGCTTAGAAATTAATAATAATTCCCTAATAGCATTAAATATCCATTCAATGTTTCCTGGTTGCCTCATTACAATTCTTATACTTTGCTCGTTTGGGAAGTAGTGTTAAACATGACAGGTTTACTAGGGAACAATAAAATATCTGAAAACCAAATAATCCTCATAATATTTTAACAAAATTAGCGTTTCACTCATTTGCAACATAAAGGACCAGTTCACAAATGAATGTCGATCAAATTCTATTTACAAAAAAATACTAAAGTAAAAGTGAGGATAAAATAGGAGGCATTGGAGCGGGTTGATTTTTAAGTGGAAACAGTCTGGGGAGTTGACGCAACAGTTCAGTCCATCAAACGTTTGCCGCGTGAGCGTGAAAGCCGAGTCCAGGCTCCAGGTGCCGTGTTAAAAAGTCAGGCATGCTGGGGTATCCTTGTAATCTCCGTGCTGTGGAGCGGGGACAAGAAAACATCTAGGCGTTCTGGCCAGCTAGCCTACCCAAATCAGTGAGCTTCAGGTTCACTGAGAGAGACACACAATGTCAACCTCTGCCCTCCAAACACGCATGCGCATATATACCCCTTCCTACACACATGTCCTCCCAACATACACAATAGCACAACACAAAATAGGCTTTAGATAACAGTGTAAAAACCCCTTATAGCTTGAGTAGTAGTTAGATTCTTTAAGAAAATATTTATTCTGTTAAACACTTCTAAGATACCTATTTAATTCACAACAACATAAATGGTTCCAGAAGGTCTTCAATAAACTACGGTAATATTAAAGTGTAGGTATGAATGCATATGTGTATGTGCCCTGTTTCTGTGTACATACAACCGTATATATTGACATATGTTTATACATGTGTGTGTATATATACATATACATATACATATACATATACATATATATATATATGAGAATATATATGAAAACCATTTCCAGGCATTGAACATCAAGCCTATGATCCTGGATAGAAAAGAAACAATACACCAAAAAGCCTACAGACACCAGCTGTATGTGCGGGCATTTCCGATCCTGTTTGTCAAATGAAGGTGTCCATTCAAATGGAAGCACAGGTCTTTCTCTGCTGCGGTGGCAGGCATCTATATTCCTGCTGTAGAAGCAGTGGGATCTAACTCAGAAAATGGGTCGCTAGTGAGCAAGACTGATTAACCTGGGCATTTAAAAAATCCATATGATTTTCCCTGCTGGAAAATTAAAGGAAAAAAATCACAAGATCAATCAAATAAAAGAACAATATATTGCATGCACCTTGGTGGTTTGGAAGAGAATGGCTCCCAAGGGCCCATGGGTTTGAATACTTAGTCCCCAGTTGGTGGAACTCTTTGGGAAAGACTAGGAGGTGTGGCCTCATTGGAAAAGGAGCTTCAGTGGGAGTGGGGTTTACTGTTTCACAAGACTTGAGACAAGGCAACTTGTCTCATACTTGAAGCATACAGTTGGAGGCTTCCTTACAGCTTCAGAATCCATGAGCATCATTGGCAGGCCCAGTTCTGAAGCAGTAGCTGAGAACCTGTATCTGATTCTGAAGCAGGAGGCCAAGGAGAAAGAGAAAGACAGAGGCAGAGACAGGGAGACAGAAACAGAGAGGCCGAGAACAAACTGGGAATGGATGACTTGGGCTGCCCTGCTCCCTGTGACAATGGTCATGGACTCTGTTCTTCTGAAGCTGTAAGCTGAAATTAAACCCTTTCTTCTATAAGTTGCTTTGATCAAGGGGTCTTCTCATAGCAATAGAAAAGTAACCAAGACGGTCCTTACTCACAATTAACTATTGATGCCAAAACAATGCAAAGAAATTTTCTCCACCCATTAAACATGATCTACGGAAAGCCTACACGTAACAACATACTGTGTAATAAGGCACTGGGTGATTCTACTCTATCATCAAGAGCAATAGTTCACCCTTCATATCCAATAGTATACTGCTAATAAGGCTAAGCCAAAGGGCAAGCTCTTTTATATGCAGGTAAGAAACATTTTGTTCTGTTTTGGGTTTGCCATTGGCATGCAGCAATTTCCAAAGATTTTAAAGACTATTTATTAGAGTCAGTGCATTTAGCAAGGTTTCAGAATATATGTTCATTTCCATGTGTGTATGTGTGGTTTTGTATATATATTATATATACATATTGTACATATAGAGAGTACAAATGTACATATATTTTAAATCAGTTTTAAACACTAAATAAAGTAGTATCAAAGGTATAAAACATTAGGAAAAATTTAACAATGTCAGTACAATACACTACCAAATAATGCTGAGGAAAAACTAAAAAAAAATACTGAGATAAGAGATTTATGTATTCATGGTTAAAAGTTGCCTACTTAAATTCCAAATCCCAACCAATCTTTCTATAGATATTGACCAATGATTCAAAAATGACTATGTGGAAGCACAAAATAATTAGGACAACAAAACTGTCATTGAAAAGAACAAAGATAGAGCAGCTCACCCTGACAACTCTTGAGCGACCACAGCAGGAAGAGAATCGCCCTTTATTTCATATATAATGAAATCTATAAATGAGGTCAGGTAAATCTATGGTACAGAATGAGACTTACCTCAAAAAATCACAATAAAATATTAATAGAACAAAGTTGAAAAGGTTTCTGACTTTAAGAATCACTCTACGGCTGTAATTACAATAAAATAGGAGCAAACAGGTCCACATAATAGATTACAGAATCCAGAAACAACCTACACTGTGTGTTTAACCCAGCAATGTGATCTGAAACTAACTGACTGTGTTGGGGAAGAGTGTGAATCTTAATCCATGGCCAGTAGGTCCATCAAGGTTCCAACAGAATCTTAATCCATTGGCCAATAGGTCCATCAAGGTTCCAACAGAATCTTAATCCATCGGCCAATAGGTCCATCAAGGTTCCAACAGAATCTTAATCCATCGGCCAATAGGTCCATCAAGGTTCCAACAGAATTTTTAACATCTACTAGTTGACATTTGAGCAAAGGCAAAAGCTAAACGACAGAGTTTCAAAGAGAAAAAGATAACTGTTTTTATGACATTTCAATAGGCAAAGATTTCTGAGAAATAAGGAAGTATTAACAATGAAATTTTCAAATGAAATGTAAATTTAAAAATAAAAAGAATTATCATAATCAAAACCTTCTGTTTTAAAGGATACATCAAAAAATAATGAACAAATGAGAAGTATACTGCTAGCCAAACTAGACCAAGATATTATTGGAAAAAATAACTACAAATCAGTATCCTCATGATTATAAAAGTAAAAAGATCATTAATAAATACTAATAAAAATAAGTACTCCACAAAGCAGTGGGGGTGCATACCTTGAATCCCAGCACTCAAGAGGCAGAGGCAGGCAGATCTCGAGACCAGCCTAGTCGAAAGAGCGAGTTCCAGTACAGGCTCCAAGGCTACACAGAGAAACCCTGTCTCAAAAAACCAAAAAGGAACAAAAGTGCCCCAATAAAAATTGACAAAAGTCTTAAATGGGAAGTACTTAAAGGCAAATATATAAACCAATAAGTAGGAAATAATGAAGTATCCATTATCGTTAGCCATCAAAAATTCCAACTAAAGTTACAGGCAAATGCATTCACTAAAATGTATACACTAAGAATTTTGCACACTTCACATGTTTCCAGGCTGTAGAGCAGCTGAAACGTTTTCCCTTTGCTGGCTGAGAACAATGGGATCCACCACTGCTTTGAAAACTGTTTTGAAAGTTTCTGAAAATGTAAACACATGCCTATTGTATTCCTCATTCCACTCTCAGCTCTGACTTGAGAACTGACAAACAGAGGCAGGCACACAAGAGAAATCACTGGAGAATGCACAGCAGCCTTATTCAAAGTATTCCCAACTAAATATAATCTATTACCTAACAACACCACAATAAGCAAACTTGGAGAAATTCCTAAGAATACTACTACTAAGGAATGAAAAGGAGCACAGTGGGCCAGCGGGATGGCTCAGGCAGTAAAGGAACTTGCTGCCAAGCCTGATGACCTGAGTTCAATCCCAGAGTCCATCACATTGTGGTAAAAGGCAAGTGACTTCCCCCAGATTTTCCTCTGACCTTCACACACATGGTGCCATGTACCTCACTTCTTAAACACACACACACACACACACACACACAGACACACACACACACACCTAAATAAATGCAGAAAAGAATTTTGAAAACACAAAATTCCTGTACTATAAAAATGTATGAATCTCAGAAACTTCGCCCTGAGTTAGACCGCTAGGCAGACACAAAGGCTGTGCATCACGTGATTTAGTGACTATGAATTCATACAAAGAGGAAAAGTAGCCTATTGATGAAATGGAATGGAACTGTCCTTAGGGAAATCACAGCACTGATTAGGAGAGTACAGAGAAGCTGCGCGGGGTGGTGGAAATGTTTGTCCTGATGCAGGTGTGGGTTCTGCAGGCATATGCATTTTTAAAATGTCTATAACTATCGTTATAAGCAGGGTGTATGAATGACAGTTTAAAAAAAGAATGGTCTTAAGTTTGCATCCATTGGGTTCAGCTGTAGCCTAAGAATTAACCCCTGATATTTCACCATTTAACTTCTACCTCTTTCAACTTCCTTCATTCGTTTCCAGTGGCTTAGTCCCCTCTGTTGTTCACATTAAAAATCGTAGTTGGAAGCTGTCCTTCCTAAGTACTACTGGTCTACCCCCAACTCTCTCTGTGTCTTTCCTTCTGCAGCTCTTAGCCCAAGTCAGCATCTTTTATCCTTGAGTCACTGTTCCATTTCCTAGACAGACCCTTTGCTGTGCATGGGCCCAGTTCAACCCAATTGTGCGAGGCAAGTCACCTTTCACCATGTTCTGAACACTCTTCTGTGCTGCCCCACAACAACTGGAAAACCAAGGTTCTTCGAGAACATTGTGTCATGTCACCCCTGCCTGCTCTTGCACATGCCACAAGTCATCCCCATCCTTTAGGTCACTATCTACGCTAAACCCTAGCATCTCTATATTCTGCTCATTGTGCCTTCCACAAGCGTGTATGTGTTGGGGTGTGCACACATGTGTGCAATGAGAGCAGAGAAGAATCCCAGTGTCTTCTTCTTCTCTTTCTCTCCCCTGAACCTGGAGTTAGGCTGGCAGTGTGCGAGCCCCAGCCATCCTCCTGTCTTTGCCTCCCATGGCGTTAATGTCATGGATATGTGTTGCTTCCCTAGGCTTTTTTTTCATGTTGAGAATTTGAATTCAGGTCCTCTTTCTTATGCAATGAAATTCATTCCGCCAATAGGTCTTTCCAGCTGCTCCACACCTATTATTTTTTACTCCTGAATTTACCCTTGTGCATTCTCTCACTGGACTAGACTTACCCTTGGCTCTCCCACTTACCTTTCATATTTCAATGTCACCTCTCAACCTATCTTACAGATCTTACAGAGTGTAAGAAAATACACTCTGATTTTCTATCTCCCTCCTTGGAGTAGAGACTCAGTGATTTGGCAGCCTGGGCTATCTTGCTCATGTTGCTAATTTCAGGACTCAGTATTAATTTCAGGACTCAGTATGAGAACATAGGATGCTCTCAGCAACTGCTTCCTATAAGACTCATCGGATGCTTTTAGCTGCCTAAAATCTGCTGGCTAGAGGATTGGTAACATGCATTTTTCTCTAGTTACATCATTACTTATTTCCTTCCTTATTTCTCTATGGGCTTTTATATCACAGTCATACTGACATTGATATGTTGAATAGAGATGAATGGGGTGTCTTCTGTAACTTTTATCACTGTATTGTTTATTGCCTACTGAAGATCATTAGCAACAACGTTGGAGGAGACAGCAGCGGTATCCCCTGTGTCCTCCAGTAGAAGAGACAATCACTTAGCAAACTTTGAAAAATAAGTTTTCTTTCGTATAAACTGTCTTATTGTCTGACTTCTCCCATGGCTTCCAAGGTTTTGGAACCCGGGAGGGATTCTTGAATGCAGACCTGATTGTGTTCTCTCCCTTACATGCCTTTCTCATCTGTAAGTAAAATTTTAAACTAAGTATCTTCCATGCGGTCCATGTATTCATTGGTACAAGCATGCAAAACCTTCACTGAAACTGGAATAAGGTCATTGAGATGGGGAAAGGTCAACAAATAAAATACTGCCAACATCCTAATCGCCCAGTGTGTTGACTTTCTTAGCAAGTACAAGCTTATTATTTGTCAGTTCTATATTTATAAATTCCTGTATTGCCTAAAATTTTGCATGCAATATCAAAATCAATGCTCATGGTGTTTCCATGGTCACTCATGGATGCATGCGAAGAATGGGATTCCTGAGTTGCCCAATGAGCCCATCCCAGCTGAGATGGAGAAAGACATCGCTCCCCCTTCTTGTTTCACCTTTCATACTATAAACACGCATCCCTTTGTGGTTTATTGAGCGCCGTATTTTTCAGTTTTAAGCTTTGGTGAGTGTCTTGCTATTTAAATGGTTCCAAATTCCAAACACAGTGCCGGGGTACCCAGAAGGCTGCAATAACCCTTACTAAAAATTATGTATGCTAGTTAAGCTTCATCTGGGCATAAGTTATAGTGTTGTTGGCTGTGACTTTAAGGCTAATGATTTAATAATTTACATTAAATAAGGTGTTGCTAGAAAGAAATACTCATAAAACAGGATTATGTAATGATAACTTTGTAAAAATGATGTGAGCAGAGGCTCAAAGGAACCTAACACTATATTTTTAACAAGAACAATCAGTGTTCGCCAATCAGTGTTTCAATTACTATGAGCCAAAACACCATGAATAATAAGAAAAATTCTGCTCATTATGTGATATGTAATGATGAAAAAGTGCTTAAACAACATTTGAAAAACAAGAAAATTTTTCAAGATGGAGTTAGGATATAGAAAATAAAAGGGAAGGGCATTTGAGAAAGAGCAATTACACATGAAGGCCTAAAATAGGTTCTTAGCAAACCAGAGTCTTCACATAAAATCTAGCCACTGTCTAATTTTATAAATAAACATTAATTTGAACAGTCATATCCGGTACACTGTCATAGCACAGAGGATCCGAAGGCATGCTATGTCAACAAAATGGGAAGGCATATCTCTCCATAGGAAAGGGACAGTTGGAGATAGGCAGCTGTCAGAAATGAGCTACTGGAAGATCCTATAGGCTAGACGAAGGATTCACAGAGAGAATATTTGATGGATAATTGGATACAATACAGAGTAAAAAGATAATGGAAATGGTAGAAGGGAAAGTTGATGAGAATTTTGGTCCCTATGATGATACAAGAAAAGTGGGGAGGGCAATTTAGATGAAAGTCATTACAGCTTGGTTTAGAAAATTATGAAGAAGAGAGAACCAGTCAGGCATCTGGGAATCTGCGTCAGGTAAATTGGCAAAGAATCATAGACCATCCCCCAAGACTGAGATTCCAGAGGAAGAGTTTTGAGAAGACATGACTTGGGTTTCTGGCATTTTGGACTTGAGATGACACTGAGATGTCTAGGTGGGGACAGGACCTATGAGCCCTTAAGGAAACAGATTTGGAAGTCATTGGATGAGGAGACAAATCTCGACATGGCTGACTTGCCTAAGGGAAGCACAGACGCTCAGAAACACTTAGATCGTGGAAGAGGGATGAATGATCTGGCTTCTTTGAGGTCAGCAGGCATGCAAGTATGACACAGGAGATCCAGCCGGTCATTTGCAACGGTGTTTAAATATGGGAGCAACCAAAGATTTCTCAAGAGTCTCGTGGTTTTACATTGTTAACTGACATGGATGGGTCTAACTACATTTATATCTTCAGAGGATCCCTTTCTTGGAGAAGATAGGTCCAGTTCACAACTTTAAGCCCGAAGGCATGCTCTTATTCGGCACAAGTCTGAGCCAAGAACCAACTCAGACCACCGTGATTTTACCCTCTGGCATCATGGAGGAGAGGGGAAGAACCAAACACAGGCCCTTATTGAGTGACCAGATGGGTTCCAAAGTCAACCAGTGTTATGAAGAGGTTGGGTTCATTATTCTACTCCTCAAGGATTCAGGCAGAACTTGTGACCGGTACAGGGAATTGAACTAAGGGTCTCTTGAGGGCCCTCTGCTACAGAGTCATGAGAAGTTCCAGGAGGAACCGTGCTGTCTACTAAGCAACCTTACTTTTTATGTTTACTCTGAGTATGAGAAAGATTGCATTTCCCAGCTCTTTGTGGTTCAGTACAATAGAATCTACTTGTGGACCAAATTTACTCTGAACTAGAAGGTCTAATGTTGGTAATTCTTTTCCCATGGTCTAGTTCTGGTCAAGCCTTGAGCTCTCTAGATGACCTCATATTGAAGATGACAGAGACTCTATCTATTCACATCTCATAATGAACATCTGGACATAGACTCAGCTCTCAATATTGATTCTTGGAATGGAGTGACTTATATTAAGAAGAAAGTTTGTTATACAACTAAAAGTCAGGGACATTTGTCTTGATGTTAGTGTACACATCTAAGCTGAAACAGTTCTCATCTCAATCTAAATAGCAATATATTTATAATGTTCCACAGTAAGAGCTCCACATAGGCATATACTTGAAGAAAGAAAGTTCTTATATTGATAATGTTAGAGAAGTCTTAGTCTAGAACTCATTTCAAAAGAAGTAGGTTAAACATTTTGCCAAGGCACCCACTCTGCATCTAAATGGAAGTCCCCCAAGAAATTGATAGTGCCACTAGATTTGAACACTAGGAAAGACAAGACAGAAATGAATCTGACTGTTTAATTGGTCTACACATCCATCTTGAAAGGGTGGCAAGGAAAAGCTAATAGCTAATGTAATAGGTAACTATTCTGGTCTTCTCTTGCTTTAACAGTTTCCAAATACTCGAGTTCTCTGGGTTTCTCTGCTGGCTTAGAGCATGGTCCTTGCAAAAAGATTTTTGTGTTTGGGGTCCTATTTCACAAACATAAATAGTTATTTGAAAATCGTTAAATTTATTTAACACATAAGAGCTGCTTAATCAAACGCCAGCTTTATAAGTACCCATCACCTTATAGCACATTGGGAGTGTGACAATGAACAGTAGCTCTTGCCCTTAGTGCAGAAGTCAATGGATGGAGAGCACAGCATTGCAGCACAAGAAAACACTATGCATAATAGTGATATGAAATAGTGAAATAAATGCTATCAGGCATATGAAAAACAGAGTCCCCAAGATGAAACAATTACTTGATTTTATTGGTTTTCTATCTCTGAATATTATGTAAGATCTTGCATAGCTAAAGTATTGTTTATTAATCAGCTAGGAATAAAACACAAGAGGACAGTAAATGAGGCTTTCATATATGACTCCCCGCCAAACTTTCACATTGGTGGTACCCGGCAACACTGATGAATTTTTGCTTTTGAATGACAAAAGAGATAAACACTGTACGAGGTGTTTTATCAGTGAAATACAAAAGAAGACCCACACTCCAGAGTTAAAATACTTGTGGATTCTGTTGGTTTCTGTTACATGAGAGAGAGGTGATGAATTTCTGTACGTGGTCTATTGTTGGGAGAGAAAAGAATAATAGAATCTTGGAGATGGAAAGGACCTCAGAGATCACCTAATCCAGCAAGATGAATAAACTTTTCTTTTCCATGGCCAATAAACTGGCAAAATGTGATGAATCCGACGCTTCTGAGTTATAGATGGTCTGATGAATTGAGACGGCCATGGTTCAACCTAAAACACTGGAGTTTCTCCACACAACAAAAAAATAAAAATAAACTTTTTCCATATACAAAGTCAATTTAAGTTAGGTGGCTTCCATCACTTCTATGAATCTAAAATCAATGTGAGAGGGAAAGAAAGGATGCATCCTGTGGAAAATAGATGAGCGTTTACGTGAGCTCCCTACGGGACTTTAACAGGTTCTGAATGCTGCAATTTCCTTCTTACTCTGTCTTTAAAAGAAATTATTTTCCAAGATGACTGTGACATATTTTCAAGAGGCAGCGACGAAATACACTTAAGAAACAAGAACTCCTCAATGGTTGACACTATTTGTCTAATCATCAGACATTGATCAGATTTTTAAAATTGCTTTTTGAGACATCTAGCTTAGAGAGAAAAATTTGTTACATAAAAACCGGGTGGAGTTCACCCAACATGCTGAAATGCAGTGTTTAGCACTCCCCACTGCCACCCTGTCTGTCTATCTGTCTATCTGTCTGTCTCTTCCCCAGAAACGGCTTTTGAAAAACACAGTCCACTATTCCTATCTCAAAAACTTCTTATTGCATTGGTCATATCCAAGATCAGGGAACACAGATTTATTTTTGTTTTGTACAATTTCATATAGTACTCATAAATGCAAATTATCAAATCATTTGATAATAAATATCATTTAATAAAAATAAATAAAAATGTAAACATATTTACAGGGGCTGGAGAGATAGCTCAGAGGTTGAGTGTATATTTCTTTTGTAAAAATCCTGAGCTTGGTTCCTAGTACCCACTTGGGGTGCTACACCACTGCCTGTCACTCCAGCTTCAGGGGATCCAATCACCTTTTCTAGATTCTGTGGGTACCTGTATTCGCACACGAATGTACACCCATGCACATGTATATGTGTGTGTGCATATGTGTGTGTGTGTGTGTGTGTGTGTATATATATATATATATATAACTAAAAACAAAATAAATGTTTCTAGACACACTTGTAGTCTTTTCTTCCTGCTATAAAGTTCACGAAGAAATAATCTATGAAAGAAAACACCTTTGCTTTTTTTAAAATAAAAGTGCAGCAACAAGGATGCAGACCCCACTTATCATCCAATTAAGAGGAACCAGTCACTGGCTAGAGGAGACAAAAGCACACAGTTTGATGCAATGTAGAGAACTATTCTCTGCATTGTTGCTAGAATTTGGCAGTTGACTATATTATGCAAAACTAAGAATACAAAGATTCATCTACATTATATCTTAGTTGTGTTGGCAGCCATCTTCCTGTTTTATTAACTCAATGCCACAGACTAGAGAGTGTGTATCAGCCACCCATGCTAGGCATGGCGGTTTGCCTACTCTCTTTTCTGGAATGCTCCCTTACTGCATTTTTTGTGGGCTGTACTATTTTTATCTGGCCACGGGCACGGTTTCAAAGCACCTTATGAATTGCTTTTACAACTAGAGCTCTGAGGGAGGCTTCAACAAGGTTTTCCATGTAATTACCAAATGGGAAATTAGCCAAATTCCCAACCCTGCAACCCTTATACTGGTGAACCGGACTGTTTGGTTGTCAATAATCACACCCACTCAACATCCTGGTCTTTTAGAATCCTTAGAAAGGAACTTAAGGCTCCCTGAGAAAGTCACGGCAGATCAGAAAAGGAGCGGTATTCCCATGGAGCCACCCATGGGGCCTGAGGAAGGGTCACAGAGTCTAACAATACAGCTGTGTCTATTCAAAGTCACCTGGCCTTGCATCCAAGGTGCTTAGCACTGAGTGCTGCAACAGACGTGTATTTCTTTGAATATCCTCCAAGCGTGTATTCTTTTGAATATCCTCCAAGCTCAGTTTGATGAGCAAGTCCCCACCTTCCACAGGCCTCTCTTTTTCCACCTGTTCTGTGTGCTGTCCTCCTTCCTTTGCAGCAAACCGTATTGTTAACAGTGCCGCTGTCTGTGAGCACAAAAATGGCCCAAGATGACAAAATGTGCCTGGATGGTTTTTCACATTGAATACATTTGATTAGCCATGAGGGACATCGATTGACACTGCTTGCTGTCATTTGCCGCTCCGTTATTTCTTTAACTTAGAGACTGACTCCCTCCTCTCCTCCTCTGGTCATTGTTATCTGCAACTGACCTTTATTGAGGTCTGAGCACATTGGGGTTAACTGTTTTTCAATGGCACTGTTATTTCTTTCATTTAAGAGTTAATGTGTTTTTTTTTTTGTGTGTGTGTGTATGTGTGTGTTTACACAAGTGAGTGCACATGTGTTCAAATATACACATAGAGGCTAGGAGTTTCAGATACCTAAAGTCATAGGCAATATTAGGTACCAGACTTGGGTGTTTAAAACCAAGCCCTGGGACTTTCTATAAGACAGGCAAGAACTCTTATGGACAGAGCCATTTCCCCAGATCCCTTGATTTAAATTTTTTAATTTATTTATTATTATTATTATTAATTTGTGTGCGTGCAGGCATGGGTACACACATGCCATGAAGCATGCAGTCTGCAGACTTTTAGGAGACAGTTCTCTTCTCTCCCAGTAGTTTCTGGGAATAGAACATCCTTTGTCAGGCTTGCATGGCAAATACACGAACCTGGTCAGCCATCTCACCCACCCTTCAGTCCCATGAGCAAGGCATGAGGCTGCTATGATGCTCATCCTTTTCGTCTCATTCTATCTAACGTGCCTTTAGCAAAGCTCTTGCTCTTGGTGTCCCCTGAAATGAGTTCTGGTATTTCTTCATCTATTGGCTTTTCCGCTTTTCTCTTTGTCCAAAGGCTCCTTAAGAGAGGTGAGCAGTTTGGGAAGTAGAAATCCAGAGGGTCTACTTTCACTTCCGAGGTCTGCATCCTGGGACAACTTGCTTCGCCACCTCTCTGCATGCTCACCGTCTTGAAATATGAGGCTATCCTAAGAATGTAACTCATTGGGTTATAGAGAAGATTAAGTAGGATTATGATATATATATATATATACACACACACACACACACACACACACACATATATATATATATACATATATACATATATGCTGTGGGAGCTCCTTTGGCCAATAGCCTTTAAGATGCCAGCCCACTTGGGCATGGTCTCTTATACTATAAATGCAGCTGTTAGGCTTGCACTTGCTCTCCTACTTTTGGCTCTCACTTCTGGCTGCTAGACTTGGTTCGTGTTCTCCAATTGTGCAGAGGACTGTGATCTTGGACAGTGATCTGTGAGTCTCCCCTAAATAAATAAAATAACCCTTTAGTATACATAAATCTGAACTAGTGTGGTATTATTTTGTAACTTCATATATATATATATGGTTTTATATATATATAAAACCATCTGATGATATTTCAGCCCACATCAATTCTCCAAGGCAATTCTAAACCACATAGTGAGCAAATTAAATTGATACTTAATATGCAGAGCACATAAAATAGATATATAGACATGCAGATCCAGCAGTACATGCTGGACACTGTTGCATCTCCTTCTGAAGAGGAAGCCAGATTCTTAGGCTTCCATGCTAATCACCATGCTTGGGACATGATACATATACTAAGATGTTTTTAATTCATCTTTGTTTAGTCAGTGATGCTGAGCTTACAAAACACTGAAAGGGAGATGGCTCAAGAATATGGGATACCCCCCTCCCCCGCCATAAAAGGAAAGGAAGGAAGAAGTCTGAAATACAATTGTGAATAAATCCCACCAAAAAGAAATAATGTATCCTAAAGAAACCAATTCATTCCCTGAAAAGCTCAGGTTTAAAAAATGGAAATGTTCAAAAGATGTAATGAAAGGGCCCTCACCAGGTGAAGGGGGCATGATTGACAAGAACAGTGTTACAAAGGAGAAAATCCCACGGGAGGTGAGGCAGGATTGGAAGTGACAAAGGGGCCAGGAAGGAGACGCTTGCTAATTTTACGCAGCACTTGAGGCCGATGGAAACATATCTCTTTCTTCCCTAGACTGGAGGCCCCACTCAACAGATAATTCACAGGGAGAACCTGGTCACCTAGACAGTGGAGGATCTTCATCCCAAAAGGATGCCACTAGCCTAGGAGTCCACCAGCAAAGAATGGAGTCCGTGTATCCTGGTGGTAATAGAATCTGAGTCCTGGGTTTAAACCTGGACTTGGTGATCTGTGGCCTTGACCAAGTCTCTTCACTCCTCACTCTCAGAGTTTCCATAAGACAGATGGAAAATGCTTTCTTTATATGAGAAATACTTCTAAAGAAATCTGGTCTGGTGGAATTGCTGAAGAAATTGCAGTAATAGTCATTGCCACTGAAAGTGACAATAAAAGGCTTCAGACATAGGCCAGTCAGTAAGATGCTGGCTGTCAGTCCTGAAGATGTGAGTCTGGGTCCCCAGTACCCATGTAAAAGTCCAAAATTGTGGCACACACATATAATTCCAGTGCTGGGAAGGCAACAAACTGGGGGTTTATGGCCAGACAAGAGGAGACAAGAGGGTGATCTCCAGGTTCAGAAAGACACCTTCCCTTCTGTAAAATAAAAGTGGAGAGCATGTACAGCAACACACATACATGTACACAGACAGACAGACAGACACACAGACACACACACAGACACACAGAGACACACACCCAGACACACACCCAGACACCCAGACACCCAGACACACACACAGACACACAGACACACACACAGACACACACAGACACACCCACACATAGACACACACCCACACACAGACACATACACACACATATACAGACACACACACAGACACACACAGAAAGAGAGAGAGAAAGAAGGAGGGAGGGAGAGAGGGAGGGAGGGAGAGAGGGACGGAGGGAGGGAGGGAGAGAAACATTTATAATAGCCCTACCATAAAGGGACTCGGGTTTCTCTGAAGGAATTCAGGTCTGCTATCTTGGGTGAATAGTATCTCAAGGGAACCTTCTTACCTCCACAGAAAGAATATGAAGAGCCAACAAAATTGAAATATATTCCCAGGGGAAAAAAAATAAGGGATATCCCATTTGCTTATTTCCAGTTCTCAAACACAAACGGAGGAAGGGAATGCTGGGTGAACTGATATTCATCAAAGAAACAGTGTTGATCAGCTTACATAAGAAGAGGAAAAAGTCATGACTGGTGGCTCCACTTTCCCTCCCCAAACACACATTCTAAGATTCTAAATCAGGTTCCTGGACCAGGAGATGAGCAATTCTGCTGTCACCAGGATAAAGAAGCTACCAGCTCGGGACTATACACAGTAGGCACTCACAGAGTCTATTCAAATAGAGCCTCAATCAATCAATCCACAAACACATGAAGTAAGATAAGGCTACTATATCTATCTCCAGTCAGTCAGCAAAATATGACATCCTTATATCTAATACAGAGAAATAGAAAAGATGACAATAGCCTGAGAGAGGTTCAAGCTGGGGAGTTCAAACTGAGAAGCAGCCCTCATCATCATGCCCAAAGGGAATCAAGCAGCTGGGCTTTGTCAACCCTCCATGAGTAATCAGGACTGGGACCTCAGACCTCCTAGCTCTCCCTGTGCTCTGTTGTAGTCATCACACTGCTGAATCAGTGAGTGACGATGAATAGACACAGGAAAGAAGAATTCATCAGTCTTTGTAATGACTTGCATTTTGGAAATCCATGAATCCTCTGAAAATTAGAAACTGTGAATGCTACATTACATAGAACAAAGAGCATCTGGGATTCTTTTTGTTGTTGTTGTTTTTTTTGTTTTTCGAGACAGGATTTCTCTGTGGCTTTGGAGCCTGTCCTGGAACTAGCTCTTATAGACCAGGCTGGTCTCGAACTCACAGAGATCCGCCTGCCTCTGCCTCCCGAGTGCTGGGATTAAAGGCGTGCGCCACCACCGCCCGGCTGAGCATCTGGAATTCTCACTTGGTACATCCCTCACAACCGTGCTATGATGGCTTGGATGGTGGCCCACATGAAAAGAAAAATGCTCACACTGTGCAAGTCACCTGAAAAAAAGCACACCTTCAGAGGTAATTAAGCTGGGGATGTAGAAACACGGTACTTCTGGGTGAGGGAAGATTAGGCCCTAACGCCAAAGGAAATTTCCTTAAGATGGTAATGAATGAGAACCCATAGCAGCAAGGCGATGGGAACATTCAGACTTGAGTGGCATCTCTACAAGTCACAGGGCAGGGAAGGTTGTCAGCCACCTCCAGAAACTGGAGGAGACACGAAGGGAATTCCTCACATAGCCTCCAGGAAAAATTGGCCTTGGTGTAAGATATTTCAGACTTACGATGCTATGAGAGAATTAACATCTATCCTCTCAACTCATTAAGTTTGGAGCCCATGGTTCTTTGACTAGAAAACTAATGTAGATGTTTTTTAATTAGCTAACAAGGAGACTAAAATGTAAAATAGAAGTTTTCTATGAATTCTATCATTGACAATGACTTGCATGTATACTATGTGCCAGACATTACTCTACATGCTCTGGCTTTGAGAAGTGCCCACAGTAATCTGCACAAGAGCGGAAGGTGACGAACAGGCTGTGAAAGGTTTAGCATATTATTTTACTCTTCTAAGTTAGGGTCTGATCCTCAAATTAGGAGACACTTGTGCAAAGACCTGAAGGTGAGAAAACAATCCATAATGAAACATGGTGGAAGTACATTTCACATGGAAAAATTCTGAGGAGAGAGATGGGCTAGTGCATTTGAGGAGCAGAAAGGTTTGGATGGACTACAACATGGTGGCACACTGTGAGGGACATGGTCAGGGTCGAAGGGAAAGAAGAGAATTTGTGGGAGTGGTTTAGATGTTAGAAGTAGCAAGTGAAACAAATTCTTGGGATGGGGAAAAGGTCACTGCTGTGGGACAGTGGTCTGTACCCTGTCAATTGTATTTTAATAAAAAGCTGATTGGCCAGTAGCCAGGCAGGAAGTTATAGGTGAAGCAACCTGGGAAGAGGAAAGAGTCAGTCTGCAGCTGTCACCCAGAGGCAGAGGAAGCAAGATGTGACTGCCTCACCAAGTAAGGTACCAAGCCACGTGGCTAATACAATCAAGAATTATGGGCAAATATAAGTTATAAGGGTTAATAAGAAGCCTGAGTTAATAGGCCAACCAGTTTATAATTACTATAAACCTCTGTGTGATTCTTTGGGACTAAACAGATGTGGAACTTGGTGGGACAGAAAACCTCAGTCAACAGGTCACAATAGGTTTAAAGGTGCTTGCGCACACACAGCCCTAGGCATTTCCTCATCACCATCAATAACCATAACAATAATCAAAGTAACTCTCTGGATATGTATAAAAAGATTAACTACAGGGATCGGGATACGGCTCAGTTGATATTGAACTTGTCTTGTAAACAGAAGGATCTAAATTTGTTTCCCAGAATCCATGTAAAAAATGTCAAGCATGGGGGGGGGTACAAACTTTTAATCCTATCTCTGGCAAGATGGAGACAGCAGATTCACAAGGGCCTGTCAGTCTATGCTAATGAGTGAGCTCCAGACCAATAAGGAACTTTATTTCAAAGTAGGTAGATGCTGTGGGACAATGGTTTTAACCTGTAAACATTTGTTTCTTGTACATGTATAATAAAATGCTGATTGGCCAGTAACCAGGCAGGAAGTAGTGGTGGAGCAATGAGAACAGGAGAATTCTGGGACGAGAATTCTGCAGTCTGCAGTCATGATCCGGACACAGAGCAAGGAAGGAGTGACTGTCTCACCAAAAGAGGTACTGAGCCACATGGCTAACATAGACAAGAATAATGGGCTAATATAAGTTATAAGAGTTAATAAGAAGCCTGAGCTAATGGGCCAGTTTATAAGTAACATAGACCTCTATGTGATTTCTTTGGGACTTAAGGGCTGTGGGAACCAGGCAGGGCAGAAAGCCTCAGACAACAGGTAGATAGCATTTTTGAGACTGACATGTCAGATTTGTCCTCTCGCTTTCCACATGCACCCAAACAAATGTACCCATGCATGCACATACACATACCCATGCATTTAAAAAGGGAGGAAGGGCTATGGAGGGACTCATGTAGAGTGAAGATACTAGTTAGTGAACTCTGGTAACATTCTAGACAAGCAGAACTAATGCTCACAGTGCTAAGAAATGATCAGCTTCTAGAATCATCTGAAGGGGAAACTGGCAAGAATTTTGAAAGAGAATTTATGGATAACTTCTGGGCTGAGAAGCTGGAAAGATGGATGGGTTGCCCTTCACAGAGACGGGAAGATAACAATCAGTAGTAGAACAGAAACTTGAACATGGCAACTGTGTGCTGCCAGTCTTGGCTGCCTTGGAAAAGTATTGGGGTCTGACTTTTAGTCTAGACTAGTACGATCTTTCTCCTGTGTTTTCTGGGGGTGAATAAAATAACCCCCAAAAACTTGAGTTCAAGTTTCTGCCCTACTGCCCACCTGTTGGTTGTCCATCTCAGTGACAGGCAACCCATCTTTGCAGCTGCTCAGTTTAGAACACAGATGAGGTCACTGCTCTTGAGGTACAGTGTTAGACATCCCAGGTAATGAGATAATGAGCCACAAAGGGTTACTGTACAAGCATTGAGCACCTGAGTTTGATTTCCCAGAAGCCACATATTAAAAGACACGCATGATGGCGTGCCCTCGTCACCCTAGAGCTAAGGAGGCAAAGGAAGGCAAGTCCCTAAGTCTCGCTGTTGAGCCAGTTTAGCCTACTTGGTGAGTTCCAGACCAGAGAGAGACTCTGCCTCAAAACAAACAAACAAACAAACAAACAAAATAAGGTGGAGAGCACCTGAGGTTGCCCTGTGGCTTCATGTGCACACACACACACACATGTACAAAAATACATGTGTGCGCACACACACAAATGCATATGGACACACACACATTGTATACACTCAACTAAAATACACTCCACACACATGCACACGTTTCATAAAAAAAAATACTTTCACAAGTGCAGAACAGAAGGAAATGACCTAGCAGAAGGAGGACTACATTCATTCTTCCTAGAGCGATACTGATGAGAACACTAACTCGGTGTCCTATCACCTGAAACAACAGTCTTGGACCAAAGTAGGTCGAACTACAGTTTGACATAAAGGAGCACACTCATGTTTCAGTGTTACATTTTTAAAACCAAAACTGAAGACATGAGAGAGGGCGTAAGGGCAGCCGTCGAAACAGAGGGCATTTCAAGTCCGTGAGTTTGAGTGAGACGCCTGTGGAAAGACAGAGGTGAGATGGTGTAAGACGGAGGGTTGCCGTGCAGCCTTCGCAGGGCCACGGAGAAGATGAAAGGCCTTAATAGATACGAGAGCACTCTGCCAGCTAGACAGTGCTCTACAAATGCTAGGCTCTGCTGCTAAAATCCAAGGTTGGATACCCAGGAGAGGCTTCAGATGTATTCTGTATGGATGCAAGGGATGGGGGGAGATTGAGAGCAAGGTAGACTTTTGTTGAGAGTCAAGACAGACTTTCCATAGACCCAAGAGGTCTTGTTGTTGTTCCTCTTGATGTTGTTGTTATTGATGTTGTTTTGATATTGATGTTGTCTTGATATTGATAATGTTGTTGTTCTGTTGGGTACCTCCTCAAATCTGGAATTTAAGGGCTGCCCAGATGAAAGTATAACAGAGGTGCTAAGAGGAAATTCTCCCACTTACTGATGGAGTTTTTTCTTTTATTGTGTGTTCATCTGAACTATTCTGAGGCTCTGCTGTCTGATCAGTTTTTCTCATTCCTCTGTGTGACATCCTTAACCATATTCACCCCATGTAACACAACTCTCCCTTTGAATCAGTAAAGCCACAGTAGCCTTCTTCCAGTGATCAAATTATAATTATGTCACTTAAACGAGTCACCTGGTAGAATCCAAAGAAAGTTTAGACAATGTATTTCCATTCCCTCGGACTCCTCAGAGAGCCCACAGTTGAATAATAGCCAACAATAATAATTATAGATCTCACCAAAACACAGTGTATGTTTAAACCCTCGAAACTTTTCTTTGGAGAACCTGCAAAACAATATTAATTATCATTAGATAACTGATAAACACCACACGATGAACTGTTCTCACTGTGGTAAAATAATTGAGATGATAATTAGGCATAATTAGCGTTATTATGAGTCAATCATATTTCCATGAAAAGAAAACATATTTGGCTAAGAGGATATAATTTTGTCGTTGGTGCTGTACAAATTCTTTCTGGTTCAGCTGGGTCACCCATTGTATTTGCCAATCAATTATTTCAGCGATGACTGGAGATTTCCATTTTAACAAAAGCCCATTTTAGCAGGTAGCAGAGCTTTTAGAAGCCTTTCTCCTTGACGCGTCCGGAATCTTTTCGCTGGCTCTTGTCAGTGTCACACAAATCCCCATACCTCATGACTGTTTGCCAATGTCACAGTGAAGACCACAGCCTGAAACAGCAGTTCCGAGATGGTGGCAGTGTGGAGGAAAAGGGTCCCTTCATCTTCTCAGTTCATTACATCGCTGTCCTCTGTGCAGTGGGAAAATGTTGGGGGAGGTGATTTTTTTTTATCATAAAACTATTTTTTTTGCATTTACTTTTATCACTCATCATTTTACATTGCATTTATTTATTCATTAGATCAAATTCTTTTCTACACTAGTCCCCCAAAATTTTGATATCTTTCCCCTGCATCTTTTACAAAGGAGTATTTAAGTTCCTGGTAGAAAGAGAAAGGAGGGTAATCCTTGCAAGAAAGAGAAGACAGACTCTCACAAAAGGAGTCAAGGAGACACAGCATTGTTTGAGATGCAGCAACTGGGTCATAAAGGTAAAAACAGAAAGTGAGGATGAACAGGGAGACATTCAAACCTATGATGCTACTAGGCCACAGGGATGAAGCCAAAGAAGGTGACTGTGATGTGTTTAAAATGTAAAACAGAAGGGGTTATCCACAAGGACATGGGAGTGCTTCTTTGAGATATCCCTGACATCCGGAAAACAGAAAAGGACAGAAAAGGAGGAAAGAGAAGCCACAAGCCATAGCCACAGTCCCAATAGTGGCTGTGACACCAAGGACACAAGAGCACAAAGCAATGACAAGTATTTGAAGACTAATAGAAAATTTGACTGTTAGATCCCTTGATAAGATTCTTATCATGGAGTAGGATTAAGTTCCCCCCCAAAAGAAACAAACAAAAACAAAAACTTATAGTATGGAAAATTATAATGTCAGGTACGCTGGAAACTCAATGTTTTCTATAGAAATTTCAAGAGGTCAGAGATGCCCTCAGATGTAAATTTTAACAAAGATGGGGCACTGCCACACTTCAGATGATCGAAAACAATATGGTAATAGTTGGCACCACAAAAAAAAACAAGAAAGAAAGGGAAAAAACAAATTACAGGTACTTAATGTTGAACAGCGGCGGATCTGCAGCTCTTTACAGAGCTCAACGTGTTTATCAATAATTTATTAGGAAAATGTCAAAATGTCCTTGTCAGGAAGGTACACGGGATAATGGTACTTGTTTTTAAAGATGGTTCATGCAAGAGGCTGCAAAATAATAGTCAGGTGTTGGCGGCATACTCCCAACCTTCCATCTAGCCTCATACTTAACAACGGTGGGGCATGGATCCTAGAACATGATAACTAAAAACAATTCCTTGAAGTGGGCATCCCTCCATACAGAGATGCAAATGAAACCTGGTTTTGTGATTGACACATTTTGGTCATGTCCTGTGGCTAAAGACTCTAAAGACGATTTTTTTTTGGTTATTGTCTTCTTTTTATTATATGCTCCATATATCAAAACAAATGACTCACAGCTTTATTCTCTTTTTTTTAGCTAGCAAAGTCTCCATATACAAATTTTCAGTGATTTAATTCCTGCAATGTGAAGTTTCTTTGTTTTGTTTATTATGTCCTTATATAAAAACCAGTCCCTACCAAAACTTACATAAGCAAAAGTAAGAGAAGATACTTACATTATTTTTTTTCTTTTTTTTTCTTCAGTTCCCTTTGCGCCATCAGATTCCCCAGATGATCTTCATATTGTCTCATTAGTCCAATGACGTTAGTATTTTTGCCTCTGTCATCTCTTGTTTTACTAGGTGTCACTTTTTCACCTTAGTGAACTGGGAAGACATGGCTGTGACATAATGGAAATGGCTTTGAACACATACACACACACACACACACACACACAAACTGGAGAGTGTGTGGACAGGTGACGTCATCCTGCAAGGCTGCAAGAGCTCCAGAAGCAATGACAGCTTAAATGAGAACCCTGCCTCTCCATATATGAAGGACCACACATACCCCTTTGGGTAGAATTCCTAGAATGGATAGTTAAAAACACGTAATTTCAATGCTTTCCCTTGAGTTTATAATCTTCAGTACTGTTAGTCATTCTGGTAAGAATATTATTTCTTCATTGTCATATGCCAGGTAAGCAAGCACATGGTGACCAGAGGGACCATGTTCTTATAAAATCCTACTATCAGCCAGGTGGTGGTGGTGCACGCCTTTAATCCCAGCACTCAGGAGGCAGAGGCAGGCAGATCTCTGTGAGTTCGAGACCAGCCTGGTCTACAAGAGCTAGTTCCAGGACAGGCTCCAAAGCCACAGAGAAACCCTGTCTCGAAAAACCAAAAATAAATAAATAAATAAAAATCCTACTGTCTTCATATTTACTAGCTTAATTTCCATCCATCCATCCCTCATTAAATATCGTGTTCCAGCTACTGCATTAGCTAGCTACTGGTGGTATATCAATAAATGAAAGACAAACTTTACATTGAAGAGATTTATGATTTAGTGGTAGTGTTTGGTTCAAAACCTCATTCATAACCGTATGTGAAAATATGATGAAGACATAAGCCATTGTATTACATTTTTAATAATGACTGAGCTTAGTTAAAGGGACTTCAACAACACGGCTATTTTCTAGCCATCTCTAGAGGTTTTCTTTCTTTCCTTTCCTTTTTGTTCTTCTTGGGTTTTGGAGGCAGGGTCTCTACTCTAGTCAAGACTGGCTGGAGCTTATGGTCACCCAGGCTTCCTTTCAGCTCCTTATTTTCCTGCCTCAGGTTCTCCGGTGCTGCAAATCCAAATGAGCACCACCATACCCATCGCTAAACCATGTCAAAGTTCTTTCGTCTCTGTGACTTGAGATTTGCAAAGGATCCAGATACCCACTGTGTATGAGACAAGATTAATTCCTCGTCCTGGACAGCAATGGAGATGGTGGGGAAATACAAATACCCTAAACCATAGGTGAGGGTTGAGGTAGTGTAGAAATTCAAAGGAGAGATGACAGAATGGCTGGGATCTGGCCCTCGGAGGAAAAAGCACCGGACTACTGGCACTCCCTCCATATTCCAGAAATATTAATTGTGGTTAAAGATTTAATATTTCATTTTTCAAATAACTGAGTTAAAGGTTTTCACCTTTGGACCAGTGCCAGCCAATATTTGCTTATGTGAAACAGAAAATGATGAAATCCTAGAATTGATTAATTCTAGGTTTTATATATATATAATATATATAATTATAGATTTTAATTTCTCATTATAATATATACATATATTTTATATATACATTTATAAAATATGTATATATAATTCTAGATTATACTTTCTCATTATAATCTGCATTTCTGGAGTGTTGTTGACTGTTGATATCAGTAGCCGATTAATACTACTGAAATACTTATGACTTTCATATTAAAGGGAGAGAAATAGCATTCATTCACAAACACAGCATGGAAAGTTTGACTCTGTATAAAGTACAATGGGACTGAAATGTGGGTCAGCAGTTGGACACATACCTAGCATTTATGAGGCCCCGAGTTCAAGCCACAGCAACTCCACCCTCTTAATTAAGCCTATATCAGAGAAGCATGGACAATAATAACATATGAATGAGAGATTACAATAATTACTTGTTTTATTGTGGTCAAATGTGTGTTTCCATGCCCAGTAGATATTAGTACTGTCCATGTTTACCTCATCAGTTGTCTGATGCTCCCTGTGAAGATTATTCACGAGAACCCAGAAAATCCACAAAATCATGCAAATCGATTCTTTGTGTTTGCTTTGAGAAACATGTTATGGTTTAGGGCTCTTGCACTGAAGGCCTTTGGGCCTAGCTGATAGTGCTGAGAGGTGGTGGGGCCTTCTAGAAGGTCATCTAAGTTCATTCATCTTGGGTATTTTGTCACAGGGACAATAATCTGAATAACACAGAAATCCATGACATTGCCAGGGCCTTTGCTGATACGCATGACTAAAATGCAGCCAATCAGAGGAAGCAGCCTAGGACCAGCATTGCATCGGTAGAACAGTAGAGCTGGTAGTGTATCCATGTAATAGGGCTGGATGCAAGGTCAGTGACCCAGAAAGAGTTCCAGATTTTAGTTGTGCATGACTAAAATGCAAAGGGTACTGCTGATCACTTTAGAGCCTGGTGTGTTTTGGCACTGGAACATGAAGTTGTTACACTATGGAGTTCACAGTTTACAGGGAATGATTGCAAACAATCTCCTAATGTTTGAAGCATTGCAGCTTTGTACTGAGATATGTTCCTAGCTGTCCTTGGGCTGCAGGGTAGACATACCTGCTAGACATAGGTTTAGACATGGTCATTAAGCATAGTCAGGTGAGCAAAGTACCTATGATGGGCCATGGTACTTACAAAGCTCACAGTTGAATTAACCCTGGACTGGTCTGGGGCATCCTATTGGGACAATCCTCAGTAAAAGAGAATACATTGTTTCTTAAGCAAAAGAGGAGATGAACAAAAGGATGTCCTGGAAGGAGCTGAAGCAACTCAAAGATGAAGCAACATTAGATTCAGCACAAAACAAATGGTACTTAAGCAAAAAGAAACAATAACTTTCATTAGAGTCTTTCTCACAGACCAGGCACCATGCTAGATGTTGGGAACATACAAATTGATAAAACTATTGGTTTCTGAGACACGTCTCTCTATGTATCTTTAGCCTAGGTTTTGCTAGGTAGAGCATGGGGTCCTCAAACTCACAGAGACCTCCTGCCTCTGCTGCAGGAGTGTTGGGATTACAGGTGCATGTCAACGTGCCCATCTTAAAACTTTTTAATTAGTCTCCAGAAATCCACAGGCCAGAGTAATAATAGCTTAAACAATAAAATTAGCATAGTAGAGCCGGGCGGTGGTGGCGCACGCCTTTAATCCCAGCAATCGGGAGGCAGAGGCAGGCGGATCTCTGTGAGTTCGAGACCAACCTGGTCTACAAGAGCTAGTTACAGGACAGACTCCAAAGCCACAGAGAAACCCTGTCTTGAAAAAAACCCAAAAAAAATTAGCATAGTAGAATATATTAAAACACAGAGCCCTGACATACTTTAAGATAGAACATATGTACACATAAATAACACTAAGTAGGTTATTTATAGGTGGGTTGTGCGTGTATACCTAAACACAAGCAAAATCTCATATGCATATATATGTAACAGTAGTTACAAAAGACGTCATGAATTTGAGAAAGGGCTGGGGAAGAAAGGGAGGAGTTGGAACGAGGAGAAGGCTGGGTAGAATTTTGTGAACACATTACTCATGTATGAAATCACCAAAATAAGACCAAAAATATCAACAATTTTTAAAAAGTATTACACTTATAATCGCAAAAGAATTTCCCCTGAGTGAGGAAGCTATGATGTCCCAGTGCCTTTTGCAGCAAATATGTCTGTGCACCAAAGGGCACTGATAGCTCTATAAATAATATCCACAAACATCCTTTTCTTAACAAAGAAATGGCCAGTTTTCATAATCACTAGATTAATAGAGTATATGCTGGGAAAGTAAACATTATATAAATGAAACACAAGATTAGCTCATGTCTAAACGGAGTTCAGCAGGTATAGATGCCACAGTAGAAGTCAAAGAGCAATCTTGCTTCTTCAGTAACTCAAAACCCACCAGGAATAAATCAAACCCACCAGGAATAAATCA
>JAQHUG010000011.1:1323909-1336434 GCA_028555095.1 Dicrostonyx torquatus
GGCATCTGTCTTTAGCGGAGCTACATGGCATCTTCCTGACTCCGCCCTTCTTTTTCCCAGCATTCAGCTAAGTTTTCCTGCCTAGCTAAGTTCCGCCCTGCTATTGGTCCAAGACAGTTTCTTTATTCATTAATGGTAATCACAGCACACAGAGGGCACTCCCACATCATGTTGGTATGTATGATGTAGGTGCACATATCCTTGGATGCAGAGACCCGAGGAGGATGTTAAGTATGCTGCTCTATCACCCATCACCCTATTCCCTTGAAATAGAGACCCCCCCACTGGGCCTGGAGCCAGGCTGATGGCCAGCAAGCCCCAGCAATCCTCCTGTCCCAGCGCAGCAGCTCTGGGGTTGCAGGCAAGGAGCCATGGTTGGACTTCGATGTGGGTGGTGGGGATTTGATCCCAGGCCCTTACGTGTGCGCAACAAGCACCCTTCTTTCCTGTGCCTTCTTCTCAGTGCCACACACCTTGCTTGCTACAGAGAACTTTCAACACAAACCTGATAATGAAATCAACGCCCCCTCCCCAGCCCTTAGCTCGCCCGAACTATCGTCAGTTGTTGACAGATAGTTTTGTTTTCTCTCTATCTAAATCCATACCTTTTCTTTCAATCATATTCTTTCAAAAACAAATCCAAAACAGTGTTTCACATATTTATAACTATTTACACATTGTACTTTTAGGACATCTTCGTACATTGCTACCTTTTTGGTTTTCCTTACCCCTCCCCCTCTCCCTCTTCTTGCCCTCTATCCCATTTGCACCCTCACACACCCCACCCCCCCGGGGACTCCCCGTTTCACTTGCACATCCTACTCGGCCTTCAGTAGAAAAAGCTAAAAGGATGATGGACCTCATAGCCTTGCAAGTAACTGCGTCTATCTCCTTACCCCGAGCTAATGTCCCCCCTTCCAGTGAAAACATACAATGAACATGCGCCCTGCCTGTGCCCACATCCTCACTGGGTCAGCACTTGGTTTAAAAGCATACGCGTGCTGCCCTTCTACAGACGCTAAGGGTTCCGTGCCATCTGCCACATCCCCCTAAACCCCACTCTTCAAATAGCTAAAGGAACCCCTTTGTACGTGGAACCTTCCTGCAGAATTACATGCTTGCATGTATGCTCGGAAGTGTGTACACATGCATGCATCTACTTTCCCAATGCCTCCTCATCCTTGACTTGCGGCACCCAGCCCTGAGCCCATCTAGAACATCTCCAGTGAGTCCCAGGGATGTCATTCACAAGGACTAAGTCAATACTGCCTATGGCATTAACACGGCTCTCAAATTCCATGATTTTACAGCAACACCCACTAAAACTTAAGTTCCTGAGTGGCAGGGGTGGTTTTTCCCCCAGTATGTCACTTGGTAGCACTGTGCTTTACAAAAAGAAGGAGTTTCATCCATATTTACTTGTCATTTATTTATCTATCCATTTATTTTTGGTGCTGGGATTTGAGCCAAGAGCCTTAGGCATGCTAGGTAGGCACTCTACCTGAGTTACGTCCCCATTTCCCCATCAGCATCTTTGGTAGAAATAAAGAAGTGGCGGCTGGGTAGCAGCAGGGTCAGCCCTGAAATCAGCACATCTGTTCATTGTTCCATCCTAGATTGCTATGCCAAAGATCTCAGGTAGGTGTTTCCTCCCAGTCAGCAGCCGGGCATCACAATGGGCAGATGAATGGCTCGCTGCTTCCTTGGTAGGTGTTTAGCTGCTTCCCAACGTTCATTTTCCTCTTGTGAAAAGAGCACTTGAGTTTTAATTGAGAATACTCATACAGAGCAACATTAGGGAGGCATTTTCCATGCTCCAAGTGACCAGCTATGAAATGAGCTACAGGCATTGAAGTACAGAAGAGAACACTATTAGGGACGAAGTCTTCAAAGGAAAACGCCCTTTTCCAGTCCTTCCTCCTTTCTCCTACTGAAGACACGGGAGCAATAGCTAGCCAATGAATAACCATCACAGGCCGCGATGCATAAGCCAAGGGTAAAAACAAACGCCATGCCCCTGACTGTTTTCATATGTTGCTAGATCAGCCACATCCCACAGCTGACTGCAACCTACTCCTACCAGACAAAAGAACGAGAGCTCAGAAAAGTGTTTGCTACTCCAGGCATCTTTATATGTGATGGCTCATATCGTAAATTATCCCAAATGCAACAATGTGTTCAGCCAGCCGTCGGTAACTCTAGGCCATCCTCGTCCTCACCTACAGCACAGCAAATGCTCCATGTGTTCCTGTGTGTTTCCCTTGGGGGCAGAGACTCCCCTTACCAATCTCTTGATGGTTTCGGTTTTGTTCTGGAGGACCTTTAGACTTTTTATTTCTCTCTCTCTCTCTCTCTCTCTCTCTCTCTCTCTCTCTCTCTCTCTCTCTCTCTTTTAAATAGTTTCTGAAATAATATGGCCTTGACTTCAAGCTTCACGAGGGCAGGAAACACTTTTCTTGTGTGTCTTACTTGTTCCCACATATCCCACTCAGTACGTTTTCCACGTGAGAGATTGCTATATGTTTGGTGTGTTTTATTGTCGGCATGATTAAACATACACTCAATATTAAGCAAGAAAGGGGACTGGGTTAGTTTCATTTTGTTAAACTCTGTAACATTAAAAACTTCCAAATGATGGGGGAGGATCCTGGGAGGAGTTGTGGGAGGAAAAGAATATGATCAAAATATATTGTACAAAAGAATTAATTTAAAAAATATAGCAAAAAAAGGAATTTACAATTAGGAAGGCTAATTCTCCACTCCCAGGGACCATCCTCCTTTGGAGGACCTAGACCAGCTCTCCCATCCCTAACTGTGTCCGCTTGCCCCACCTTATTTTTTAATTGTAACACTCCCAATGTTAGCATCTAGGCATTCTGCCAGCCTGCTCCCTGTCACCTGGCTGGGGTGGACCAGCATATTGCCTGAATGCTAACCCCCACCACCTGGCCATTCATTTAAATGTCCTTTGGCTTGATGGTAGCCTTCTTCTTCTACAGTACAAGCGCCTTGAGAGTTTGGGCTTGGTCAATGCTTTGGGACAAACTCATCGCTTTTTGTGCGAGGAGGCATGGTCAAGACAAGAATGTCCATCCACCAAAAAAAGAACAAAGAAGTTGACACACTCAAAATGAGCCCCTGAGGAACCACACCTGTCAGTGTCCTCTAGTGATCACACGCTTGTGTGCACCTGCACACACATGAATACACACTCACAGTAAGTAAATTAAGAAGTAAACAAAATGATACAAAATAAATACATTCTGTTGCTTATATTTGTTTATGTCATATCTTTTAAAAATAAATTCCTTTCTACTGCTCCCCATTGTACAAATGCAAAACGTCAGGCTTACTGATTTGGGTTTTGTGATGGGTGGCCTATATCAAAGTATTTTTGGGTTAAGTTTCTGCGGCAGAGCCCTCTTTCAAACTCAAATGTTACACAGAGCTACAGGAGGGGTGACTTCCTGTAACTTGCACAAGAGCCATCAGTGTGGCCCCATATGGGACCCTCACACACAGGGGGGGTGACATCAACACTGCTCGCTGAAGCAGAACGAGCCTGTTCCTCTTCCTTCCAGCCTGCCATTCTCTTCTGGTCCCTAAGGCAACTTTGTGGGGGACCAGGCTTCATGGAAACAACTTTGAAAAGCACATTATTTCATGCCTCTAGGGAGACTTCCAGCTCTCAACACTATTAATCAGCTGGGACTGAGGCCTGAGGAAGAGTGACGTCTCCACAGAAGAGATGCGGGACAGCAGTGTGGAGCCCGGTGATGGGGAACATCGGTAGGCATTTAGAGTACAATGGAACCAGGGGTCGTGAGCAGCCTGGATTTTGAGACTGACTCAAGCTGAGAAAATCTAATTGCTTTCTCCCTTCTTTCTTACTCTTTTAAGGGAATGGGGACTGCATGATTAATAAAAGAGAGAGAAAAGGAAGAGGTAATGCAACCCAATTTTCGTGGAGTGCTTAGGACGTATCTAATAAAGTCGTACAAAATGAGATCGGATTGGATTGGATTTAGATTCCAACATTCTATAAAAGCTAAAAGGCAAGGCTGGAGACACAGAAACCAAGTAGAGATGGAACATTGTCACATTATAGAGGTGCCTGCTAGCTCTGTCCCAGAAAGCAACTCCGTACACCGTTAGTTAACAGCTTCGTTAATTATCTACACGATGAGATAAAACAGTGTCCTAATGAATATTCTTAAGAAACTGTGAGGAGATGCCACAAATTACATTCTACAGGAGGTTTTCAATAAGCAAACGGCACACAAAAACACCCGAAAGCAAACATCTTAGAACCCAGTGTTTGGGGGGGAAATGGTATACAAGATTTAGAGAAAATGCATTTCTTAAGATTTATAAAACAACAGTTTTGAAGGCTGGAGTAAAAGCAAGTACTCAGTCCAACCAGGAGATTAAATGCTAGCTGACATAGCCAGATAATTGTTTCCCTAACATAGCAAACACACAAATAAGTAACCACAGGACGTTAGGCAGTAACAGAAGTCATGACTTTCTCTACATTTCTTTTTCTCTTGACATATTCATTAATAGCATACCAACACAGGATAAGTACAAGGAACAATAGAGAGGAATTAAATCTTTTTTTAAAAAAGTGGAGAGAGAAGACATCAGCAGATAGAAGCAACAAAGTTATTTAATTATTTTGCACTGTCTGTGTCTGCCTATTTACGTAAGCACTTGGATTACAGATGCCTACTACAATATCTGGCTTTTTAAAAAGTGTTTGTGTGGGTTCTAGGGGTTGAACTTGGGTCCTCATGCTTGCCATCTGAGCTACCTCCTCAATCTTGTGTTATGTATCATTCATTCATTAATTCAACCTAGATGTCCCAGAGGAAGCAAAGCAGAGCCTTTATCCCAGTAAACACACATGCAGGTGGCGGGGCCAGCTCAAACCATGACACCGAAAAAACACAAGCTCTGGTCTCTAACCCCAGGGGAGAGAAGAGATGTTATTCCGGAGGAGGCAGCTTTGAGTTGTGATCTTCAGACTCAAGAGCCAGGCACCAGGCTGCTCTTCGTGCCAGTCAATGAGGGTGGGGGAGCAGGTAGTAGTAAGTGTAGCAAGAGATCAGGCCAATGGTAGAAAGTACCAAAGCATGGCTACCCTTAGAAGCTACTCCAATTCACACTGGGAAGCCACCGGAGAACTGGGAGTTGGAGGATGACATTATCAGAAGTCAGCTAACAGCTTCTCTCTTCTTTATCCTCCTACAGTCCAGTCTCAGCCCAGCTGCCAGCCTGCTCTTGTTAAAATGTAACTCAGATCATGACATTTGTTCTGAACCTCCAAAGGCCTCACATCTCAGAGAAGCAGAAGTTGGGGGCCTTGATGTGCTGTCCTTCTGACATGCGCCAGCTCCCAGCAGCTCTCTTACACTTCTGCTGCTCTGTCTACTCCACTGTGCTCCAACCACTGGGAAACAGCAGGGAGAGATTCACTGCTAGGTCTTCCTGCCTAAGCTCCCTCTTAATGACATTTGTCCTTCAGAATCTGCATATTTCACAATTTAAAGCTCTCGAGACACTACTAAAATCATGCATCTGTAATGAGGTCATCCCCAAATAAACAACCAAAGGAAAAAAATTTAACTTTGTTTACAATAACAAATCACTTTGTAACAAAAGTACCAGTTACCCTAGGTAATGAATCTCTTGTCTTTTCTTGTTACAAGATGAAACCCATGAGGGCAAGATGTTTTTCTTTGTGCCTTGACAAATGTTTCCAGTCGTTTCTTTTGAGATTAGGAAATTTTGTCTGTTTTGTTGACTGCTATAAACCTCATGCCCCAAACAATTTCTGAGCATAGTAAATCCCTAGTATATTCTTTAATGAATTTCATTAAATGGTAAATATTTATTGAGGGAATGACAGGATTAAGGAGCTAATGAAGAACAGAATGCATGAGGCTTGCTGCAGCAGGACCAGTCAGGAGGTGGTTGTTTCTGTGGAGTGACCCTAAATCAGTGGTTTTCAACCTATGGGTCCTGACCCCTTTGGGGGCCGCACATCAGATATTCTGCATATCTGATATTGACATTACAATTCATAACGATAGCAAAATTACAGTTCAGAAGTAGTAACGAAATAGCTTTATGGTTGGCCATCACCGCTGCATAAGGAACTGAATTAAAGGGTTGCAGTATTAGGAAGGATGAGAACCACTGTGAAGACAATAGAGACTGGAGGAGAAAAAGACAATGTTTGTACTCAAAAGGCGACCGCGGCTTTGAGAACCGTCATTTGGCTTCTCCTCTGGTTCTCAGGAAGTCTAACCCTGAAAAGAAGCTGCCTGCGCTTAAATGACTGGTTGACAGCTGCTCAATAATATTCTGTCTATGCATGACCCCAAGAACATCTGGGACTCTCAACAACATCTCAAGTCAGAACTCCCTTCTGTTTCTAGTCACATAGATCAACTAATAAAGGAGGCAAATGATTGTGAGATTTAATGTATCCAAAGAGTTCTAGGAATGGGCACTAGGAAGTCAATTTCAAATGCCATCTTCTAGCCAAAGAGGAGAGGGGAGAGAAGCATCCCCTTGGATGATGAAGATGATGATGTGGACCCCCAGGGGCACACAGCTTTCCCACCCAGAGACTCACAGTAGCGCCTTGCCCTCTGTGTAAGAAGCCTTTGTATACTCTAGACTGTAGATTTCCCCATGAAGGTCTTTTGGTGAGGGATCACAGCTCCTGAGCTAGCATCTCAGGGTTCCAGACTTGGAATAAATGTGACTTTCTTCCCACTGACTCGTCTCCTGGGTGTTGATTTTGAGCACGGAGCAGATAGGCTGACATATATATATATATACCAATTCCACAGACACCTGGAATGTGCAATCAACAGAACTCACATTCCCGAGGGGCTGAAGAAGCAAGGATGAATTCAGAAAAAAAAAAAAAAAGACATGTTAACTTTTTGCCTATGGCAATTTAGAGCACGGTACTTTTGTCTCCTAGATGGGGAATGTGGTAAAGAAATGCAGCGGAGGAAGTCATGGATCAGATGCTGACATGCTGAGCTCAAACCATCTGATGGGAATTTCGCTGGCTCTCATCACTGCCGCGAGATGCTCATGTCTTACAATGTGACTACAAAGAGCCAGTCGGTGGTTTTCTCTGGAGTCTTCTCTGTGCCGATGAAATTCAAGCAAAGCCATTCTGGCTTTGGTAAGCACCCAAAGCACCCCTAAAGGAAATCTGTTCTCCACTCCCAGAACTTCTCAGATGCATGAACTTCTCTCACCAAGCAATCCTCCTCTGGTTCTCTGAGGACCACAGGGTTCCCTGCAGTTTAATTCAACCCTGACTCCAATTACCTGGAATTAGCGCACACTGCACAGGGGAAACACTCAGTCCCACAAGACTGCCCTCTGCTTCAGACACCAATCACCAATGCCACACCCCAGGTTATCGCCTGGACTTCTGACCAATCAGATCCAAATAAAAGACCATCACAATCCTTCTTGATGTTTAATAATTAGCCACAATGACTCACAAAACTCAAGGAAGCATGTGTTGACATTTATTGCTTTATGAAGGAAGTTATTGCAAAGTCTAGGGCTAGACAACCAAACAAAAGAGGTACACAGGACACTGCTAAAGCTTTTGTGCCTTCTTCGGTCACACTTTCTCCCAGCACCGTAACCTGCTCACCAATCTGGAAGCATTCCAAATCCCATGATTTAAGATTCTTCTGGAAGTCTGATTGCCTGAATAATTAGCCACTGGCTACTTGGGACTGAACTCAGTCTTCACGCTATTTTCCTTCCCTGGAAGTTGGGTCCTAGAACTGCACATTCTCCTTTGGTAACTATGTGTTTATTCGCTTGACAACCGCCCTCCACTCTCCGGTGGTCACACCTTTAGTATCTAAGGCACAACTGGAAAGAGAACAGCTTCTTACAGAAGCCACCAAAGAGGCTTCTCTTGACCCTGTCACTCACAAAATTCCATTTGTTTAGGAATTCTACAGTGGGAGTGGCGATAAGGTCCAGATATATCCCCTATTGTCACAGCTAAAGGAGAGCCCAACTGGTAAAGAAAAATGGAAGCAGCAAGGCTAGGCCCATATTACCAGTGTGACCTAGACTCGTCCACTCATCTGAAGGGCTATGCAGATGCGGTGGGGCAGAGATTCTGCTGTATGCAGCCCTCGGGTAGCCAGTGAAGAAGGCAAGAAGACTGATACTCACTTCCTAGCCTGGAAACTCAAGAGTGGCAGTGGGACCCTGAAACAGTGTTTTGTTGGCTTCCTTTATTTTGATAGGCACTAAGATAATCCTTATGGTTGAGAAGATGTCTTCGGGCCTGGAGAGATGATTTTTGCCATTGAGGAGATGTTCTCTTACAGAAGGTTGGAGTTCAGTTCCCAGAACTCATTTTCTATAGCTCACAACTGCCTGTAAACCGAGCTCCAGTGATTCCAACACCCTCTTCTGGCCCCTTAGGGCGCATGCACACACATACACATACACAAAGACACATACACTCATAAAGTACACACACACAGAGAGACTTTTTGTTTGTTGTTTTGATTTTCGGGACAGGGTTTCTCTGTGGCTTTGGAGCCTGTCCTGGAACTAGCTCTTGTAGACCTGGCTGGTCTCGAACTCACAGAGATCCGCCTGCCTCTGCCTCCCGAGTGCTGGAATTAACGGTGGCACACCACCACTGCCCAGCTAACATGTAGACTTCATTAAAAGTCTGAAAATAAGTCTTTAGAAATGAAAGTGTTGCAGCTCTGAAGGGAAAGGTATTCTGGCAGTGGGGAGCCAAGGAATACCACAGAGTCACACAGAACAACAAACCTCACTGACCTTTACTGGGAAAGACAGAGGAGAGAGGGTGGCTGCCTTTGCTCAGGAGGGAAGCAGCAAAGAACTGAGCAGGAGTCAGGCTTATATAGGGGTTTCTTGGGGGTGGAGCTTTCCGGAGTGGAGCTTTCCGGGGTGAGAATTGGTAGGTTTTCAAAACCCAGAAGTGAGCTCAGACTTTTAATCCCTCAAGAGATATGTTTAAAACAGCCTTTCTCTTTTATAAGGAGGTTATTAGATGCTGACGGGAGTTAGAATATGCCACCCCAATATATGCCTCTTGAGTACAAGGATTATTTTGAGCTGATTAATTTGAGAAATTACAGAAAAACCTTTAAAAACAGAGTAAAGTTACAATATTGTAAGATAAAATTATATCTATAAGGAAAAATCTCAGTTTTTAAGGGTGTCTCCCTGCAGACAGGGGCAACATCACCTTGACTTATGGTGTTCATCTTGGCGACCCCTCCCATAACTGAGATCTCTTTACTTTAAATCCTTCTGTCTTTGTTATGTTTAAATATAAAATCTTTAATACTCACCCTTGAGGTTTGTTGCTGGGATGCTATTTTTAAGATTTCTAGGTATCTCCCATCTACACAGAAGTTATATGTGCTATCAACTTCCATGTAGGTTTTAAGTTTTTCTTAATTTGTCTTCAGTGACAGAGAAATAGACATGCACGTGTACACACACACACACACACACACACACACACACACACACACACACACTTTTCTGAGTCAGTTAAAATAGATGGAACAAGCGAACTCTAGGGAATATACTCTTTACCCAGAGTGACATGCACACCTATCTAAGCACTTACATCACGGCCTGTTAGTTAAAGGACCTTGACCATAAATGTTCACGAACAAGTATCGCTTTTGAAGACGAACGTTTTCTCTGGTCTGTCTACATTTTTATCCACATACCAACTAGCGGTAAGAATAGCTGCGATGATTCTCTAGTTCTGGGGAAACGCAGACCCACAGAAGTACTCAACACAGCAGTTCCCTTCTAACAGCATCTGGGATGGGTTGTGAAACACAGTATGCTCGGATACTTTCCTCTGCATTCGTACTCCAGGTGAGGGACCTGATGCGGAAGAATCGCGGATGGTTTCCCACTGTGCTGTCTGGTATCTCTGTTCTGAAACTCGGGCTCAGCTGGACTTTTAGCTTAGAGTTCTGTGTGGATGTGTGTGTGTTTTCTTAATGGTACCATCACTTTGTTTACAGAAAGCTCCGTATCAGGAAACATGCAATCCCAGAAGATTATCTAGTGGGGAACTCATCAACTGACATCCAACCACCGCCCCCCAGGCTCATTTCCTGCCGCCTCCATCCATCCTCTCCCTTGCTACAAGAGCTGTTTTCATTACAATAAAACTTCCACTTTGTGTCTGCTTTGTAGAAACAGCACTCATTTCACATCGCTCATTAGTAATACTCCTTCATCGTGCCCAATGGTTAATGTTTTTCTACTCACGAATATTGTTTGGGGTGATTTGGGTTGGGTGGAATGCATCACAACTTTTTCCAATTAAAATTAATGGAAAATTGTTTTTATTTAATGGCTTTTCACTAAGTGACAGGATTTTCAGAAACAAATTAAAATTGTTCAGTGAGGGATAGGAATATCTAAGTTACCCTTCTAGCTTTTTTTTTTTCTTTAATCTTGCTAGTTAAATCTAAGCAACTTGATACCTCTAATTAAATAAAATGAATTAACGTCTAGGCCCTTGCTTATTTCTTTTAATGAAAATTATCTCTTGATTTCTCTTTATGCGGCCTCTCTTTTAGGTCCTGTCAGGTCTGGCTACAAACCTCTTGCTCATCAGACCTAGAAGCCCCTCCTCTAAACAGATCCTCCTTGCTGCCAGCAAGAGAATAGCGGGGGGGGGCAGTAAATGGGCTAATTCATGCTCTCCTGATTATCAGCAGATTCAGTCTTCAACAAGGCCCACCCTGAAGTAAGCTAAGTGACAGCGGGCCAGACCATGGGGACTGCATGAACATTTATTGACTGACTGTAAGCCCCCAATTGAATGAACGCAAGAGGAACAAGGAGGGGAAGGAAAGACAGGAAGGGGGGAGAGAAAAAAACAAGTAAGGGAGGGATGGAGAGAGAGAGGGAGGGAAGGAGGGAGAAGGAACGTTTGAAGGAGACATGGACACACCTACAATACACAAATACACACCTATACACACAGACTATATGTATGGAATTTAATGCACGCTATCCACAAATATTCTTCTTCTTCTTTTTTTTTTTTTTTGGTTTTTTTGAGACAGGGTTTCTCTGTGGCTTTTGAGCCTGCGCTGGAACTAGCTCTTGTAGACCAGGCTGGTCTCGAACTCACAAAGATCCGCCTGCCTCTGCCTCCAGAGTGCTGGGATTAAAGGCCTGCGCCACCACCGCCCGGCCCCACAAATATTCTTGTGTGGAGGAAAAAACTTCATATCAAGGCTTACATCAAGGCTCAAGAGAAAGTTATGAAGTTAAATCTTAACCCTCTTTATTTCTGAGGTATTTTTTCACAGCTTGCTTTCCTTTCTCATAGATTTCTAGACTTAGTGGCTCTAGTATTAAACTCATTATTTTAAAAACAAAGATGCTGTACTTCTTCAAAGCCTAATGTGGCATAGCATAGCTCCAATGCATCAGGCTTAAACAGACCTTCGTTTATAGAGATATACTTCTTCACTTGGAACCTAGGAAGCAGAGAAGACACTCTCTCACCCTCAGTCGGTGGCAAAATGAGATCTAGCCATGCTTTAGGTTCAGAGATGGGAGTCAGAAGAACCAAATGCAAACCAGCAACCCTTAAGGGCAGATTCCTGCATGGCTCACCTGCCTGAAAATTACCATGAAACAAAATTTGTGTACTGCGTTATTCGTTCATAGAAGTCTCTACCATTAGGTGTACCACTAATGTGATTTTCACTGACTGAAACTTCATAGAAGAACCAATTTCTGGTACAGATTCTTCATAATCACTACAACTACTAAAGCTTGTAAATGCTTTTCCAACTTTTCTGTGTTAAAAATATAACCTGAAAGAATTAGGGATAATAATTATCAATTTTCCCATCAACTAGAACTGCATTTATTAATGTTTTTCTTACTTGCTATGGCTAAACATGCAAATATAAATGTGAATACTGTCTTCCTTCCTATATATTTGTGCATCCATGTAGGTATAGATGCATGTATGTATGTATGATGTATGCATGTTTTTATGCACAAATTCAAGTAGTGATATATGTAGGTATGTATTTATGTATGTGTGTACATATGATATATGGATCTGTGGATATATATACTGATGTATATATGCATGCATGTAGATGAGTATGTTTGTGTGTATTTATATGTGTATAGATTTTTATATGGCTATATATAGAAGTGTGTGTAGTGTGTGTGTGTGTGTGTGTGTGTGTGTGTGTGTGTGTGTGTGTGCTGTGAAGAGCCACTAGGACCACCACAATTCTTATAAAGGAAAACATTTAATTGGGGCTGGCTTAAAGTTCAGAGGTTTAGTCCATTATCATCATGGTAGGAAGCATGGTGACATGGAGGGAGACATGGTTTTGGAGGCAGAGAATTCTACATTCTGACCTTGCTGGGTCAGTAGGCAGCAGAAAGAGAGAGTGACACTTGCCTAGA
>JAQHUG010000011.1:1338549-1350205 GCA_028555095.1 Dicrostonyx torquatus
GCGATCCTAGAAAAGCTAAATAATAAGGTGAACCCAAAGAAAAACATATAAAGATCCTCCTAGAAATTGGAAGCAGACAAGATCGCTGGGCAAAAGTTAGGAGCATGGGGGTGGGGACGGGGTGGGAGAAAGGGGAGAGGGGAAGAGAGAAGGGAGAAGGGGAGGATTGGGGAGAGCTTGGGGAAGTGGGATGTTAAGATGGAGGAAGGGCATATATGAGAGCAGGGAAGAAGATATCTTAATTAAGGGAACCATTTTAGGATTGGCAAGAGACTTGGCTCTAGAGTGGTTCCCAGGTGTCCAAGGGGATGTCCCCAGCTAGATCCTTGGGCAGTAGAGGAGAGGTGTCTGAACTGACCTTATCCCATAGCCACACTGATAATATCCTGAATATCACCATAGAACCTTTGTCCAGCGATGGATGAAGCTTCCCTTTGGTTCCCAATCAGAGACTATATTTTTATCCTTTAAACTGATTTTGACTTTTTGATAAGGCATTCACATGATCAAAAAATTTAAAGTATATAAAAAATATTCCCAAAGAAGTCAGTTTTTCTTTTTTCCCTCCCATAAAGGTATTCATTTGATCTAAATTAAATTCTCTTTCTACTATTTCTTATGTTGAAAACAAGTAAAAGGCTATAAAATGTTTTCTCTAATCTCTTTATTATCTAAGGTAGAATGCTATATACTTGGGTCTGTACTGCATTAAGTTTTTGCTTCCTGTGTGTTAGTATTCTTAACACTCCTAAGAAAAACAAACCTGGACTTCTCCCCTGCTCCTAAACCTCACTTCATAGCTCCCAGATACTCCACGGTGTGGTCATCGGATATATTTTTGGTCATTCATGCAATGGCAGTTTCTGTTAGCCAAGCACCAAGAAAATCTTATTTCATGCCAAAATACATAATATGCATACATGTTTATCATTTCTGCCTTCTGGCATTGAGTATTTGCTTTTCTTACTTATATTTTTATAGATAACTGGGTAAGTAGTGGTCTTTGCAACTAGACTTTATGTTTCTTCAGCACAAGATTTTTCTCCCATTTCCTGGTACACTACTAAAGATCTGGCAGCTGGGTGCATTGCTAGATAGGTGCACATATATACTGATTGCTCACTGGGCTTATGTTATTATCCCAAGGGCTTACTTATGCAAATCATACAGGGTTGTTCAATTATTTCCTCAACAACTCCAGGATATGGATGCTATTCCTGTTTCCATTTTATAGCAGATCTAGGTATGGTCTGTTTTTTGACATAGATTACAGGTATCAGAAACACAGCACAAATCTAGACAGCTTGAATTCTGAACATACTGTTGAGAGTGTATGCCGAAATAAAATGCTTCTCTTATATAAACCCTTCCTTGCTTCAAGCGGTGTTTGATGATGTTGCCTTTCAACTCTTCAGTAGACTTGACTGATTTGGAGTCAGAGCATATAGAGCCCTGGACGCCTTGCTTCCCTGTGGTCCCTGCTCTAGGTCCACTTTGCTGTGTGTGATGGTTAGTGCTGACTGTTGGTAGGATATGGGATCATCTTTGTTAAGAAGCCTGGGGCACGTGCGTGAGAGATTATCTAGATTGTTAGCCTCTGGCCATGGCTGTGAGAGATTGCAGTGATGAGGTTGGCTGAAGTGGGAAGGAGAGTAGATCAACCCTAAAAATGGTGGCGCCATTTCTTGGGTTTGGGTCCCACACAGCATACTACAGAGAAACAAAGAAGTTTAGTGATCAGGATATGTTGTAATTAGAGGAGAGGTGTGTGTTGTGTTCCCCAGCCGCCAGCCGCAGGCCCGCTCAGCTGCTGGTCACCTGCACCCGAAATAACCACATGAGAATGGCATTCATTCAAACTCTGCCTGGCCCATTATCTCCAGCCTTCTTAGCTAGACCTCACCCCATAAACTAACCCATTATAAAAGTCTGTAAGCCACCACGTGGTGACTTACCAGAAAGGTCTAACCTGCATCCATCTGCGACGGGAGCCTCATGGTGACTAGCCACTTCCTTCTCTCTTCCCTGAACTTTCGTTCTGTCTACTCCACCCACCTAAGAGCTGACCTATCTTACAAGCCAGGCAGCTTCTTTATTCAACCAATGAGAGTAATACAAAATATAGGAGAACACTCCCACATCAAGGACATTCATCGCTCCCTTCGTCCTGACTGCAAAGGCAATAGGACCAACTGAGCCTGCCACTCTGACTTCCCCACCCTGATATGCTACACCCTTGAACTACGAGTAGAAATAAACCCTTACATTGCTTTTGTTAGCATACTTCACCACAAAGTTCAAAAACTAAAACAATCAGAGTCTTTGTCTCCCACTCTTTGAGGTGGGGGGCAGGTCGGCCATCAAGGTTAACCGATTCATGTTCTTTCTAGTTCCAGTCTCCCTTCTGGAGGAGAAGCAGGGAACTGAAAGGCTTGGAGTAAGTCTGAACATTACCCCACCTACCCAAGCTCCTCCGCTTGCTTGACCACTGCCCTGTATTCTCAGTCACAGGGAGAACAGCTGGTTAAGATTTAAATGAGACCCTAGCTGTGTCAAGAGCTGTGTTAAGATAACCACAGATCTGTGTAGACAAGCTTCTACAAGCCCCCTGTTAAGTTTGTGTAAGCACCTTGCTATCACAATTTGTGCTACTAATTATAAAATGTTACCACAAGTTGTAAATTCCCAGAACGTACCGTCACTCAGGACCTAACCTCAAATCCTCAGAATTCTTTTTCTTACATCACCCTGACCCTCTCACTTGTGGCTTTTGCTTTAAAGAGGACCGACTCCCTCTATTCAGGGTCACGGTGCCAGAGCTTCTATTTGTAGTCCTAACTTGTTAGTTTTTGTACCCTGTGGTGATGGAATAAAGTTGCTTCTGCTCATTTAGCTTTGGGAGCCCCATCTTCAATATTTGCGCCATCGCCCAGACACATGAGACACTAGACCTCTCTTGTCTTAATCATACATTCTGTGTGACTGAGCATTAGCTTGGTTTACTTTTAATGATGATCATAACTTGTCAAAAACTCCCCTTTTCTCTACCGTGGTCCAGACTTCCACAATAGGCATTGTTCATTCAAAAAGATTCAAATGAAACAGGCCCATGACCAATCAGAAGTCAGGGAGAGACAGGTTTAGTTGTTTGTTTTAGAAAGCAAATATTTAAAATAAACATAAAAGAAAGAGAAGGAGTAACTTTCAAGTTTCTGCAGCCCAAACTAATCCCCCAAACTAGTCAATTAGAAGAAGCATTAGTTTTGTTGCCATGGAAACAAAAGAAAAGGAAGTCTACCAAGAGTATGCCTGGTCAGGACACAGCTTAGACCCAAAGACTCATCCCATCTGGATCACGTAGCAGGTGAGATTAGACCATCAGCAATAATGTTCAAAATTCACCCAGTTCCCTATTTGTCGAACACAGTTCTCGGCACTGCTCACGGGCCGTCGAGGTGTTCAGTAGGCTGCTTCTCATGTCCCGTAAGTTTACCTATCATTGTTAAAAGTGACTTCCCATGACATTTTTATAGCCAGTCTTTAAAAAAAAAATGCCCTGACTTAATCCCAATTTGTGTCACACTTCCGCTTCTGTAGTTCCTGAGCACTGAGGTTCTGAGTGTGACTTGTTCCTTTTCCCTGACTCTCGTTTCCTTCCAGGGACAAACATGGAGGTGACAAAGTCCTCCCTTGTTCACTAGACACTTCGATGTGGGGATCAAAGTCAATAGATTCGCTACAAAGGAGAAGCAGAAGAAGCTGTGAGGAGAAGAAACTGGCATCTTACCACTCCTTCTGGCCGCCCACCTCCGCTGGCCTCTTCCCCTCCACCTGCACTCCCCAGAGCGCGCACAGTGTCCAACCAGAAGAGTTGTCCCAACGCAAGTGAAGGGCACGCATTATGCTCGTGCTGCAAATCCATCTATGAATCCTCTTAGGCCACGCAGGTTGCTCCCGGCTGGTGGCAGCTGTGTCTGCTATGGGCCTTCTAAGCGTAAGAGCCACTTTAATGCAGCAATTATTTGCATTAATCAAAGGCTTCAAGCAAATCGCTCATGCGTGTCTGAATAGTAAAAGTGTACATTCATGCTGTGTTCGAATTAGTGGTTTCATGGGAAAAGGCATGCTTCCATCCGACACTGCTGCCGAGCTTCTGGCCAATGTCTCGTTCACAAACGGTTGATTTTGCTGGAGGATGTTACCCATACACAGGCTCACTTAACAAAACAGACTATGGGGACTGAAGGGCATTAGGCATACTTGATAATTAGGCCATATTTGCGTGGGTTCTGCTGTTCCTGACCGACTCCAGAGGGCTGACTATGTAAATGGGAGAGAAGCCACCTGTTTGAGCAGGTGGGATATTAAGCAAAGCCTTCTTACGTCTTTCTTTTGATCTGGTTCTATGGGCAGTGGCTTGGAACCCAGAGAAATAAAGCCCCTTTCATCCCGAAAGCACGGATGTCATCTCTGTTCTAAAGGCTTCCTGGTACCCAAGTAGGACATCTCAGAAAACACTGCCTTATAGACATCCGAGTTATTAATTTCTTCCTCAAAGATATGAAGATAACAAAATATACCTCGCAGAACAACAGACTGCAAAACTTCAAACCAGTGATCAGAGCCACACAGAGCTTGAGAATACTTCTACCGAGCCATTTCAGCTATTTTAAACTAACTTTGTGTTCACTGGTATTCCACTAATAAAACAAATATCTGAGACAACCAGTTTATAAAGAGAACAGGGTTAATTTTGTTCAAAATATTGAAGGTGTAGCATGAATTTTAGTTGAGTATTAATAATAAAAACCCAGAGTCAGACATAGGGGCTGATTCTGAAGATCAGAGAAGCAGAGTGGCCCAGCACTAGAGAGGTCTTCCCTCTACCAATGTTCAGACCAAAGGGGCGATCCTGTCCTCAGACTGCTTCAGACTGACCGCACTGAGCTCCTGTCTCCTCCCGCCTTATAGTCCTCTCTCCACCCAGCCATATCACTCCTGTCTCCACCTCCCTACCGCTGGGATTAAAGGCGTGTGACCCCAAGTGTTGGGATCCCCTTTGTGTGAGCTGTTTCTCTTTTAGACTGGATCAATTTCGTGTAATCCTGGGTGGCCTTGAACTAACAGAGGTCTATCTGCCTCTGGCTCCCAAGTGCTGGGATTAAAGGTGTGCGCCACTACTGCCTGGCCTCTNTCCTGTCTCCTCCCGCCTTATAGTCCTCTCTCCACCCAGCCATATCACTCCTGTCTCCAGCTCCCTACCGCTGGGATTAAAGGCGTGTGACCCCAAGTGTTGGGATTCCCTTTGTGTGAGCTTTTTCTCTTTTAGACTGGATCAATTTCGTGTAATCCGGGGTGGCCTTGAACTAACAGAGGTCTATCTGCCTCTGGCTCCCAAGTGCTGGGATTAAAGGTGTGCGCCACTACTGCCTGGCCTCTATGGCTAGTGTGGCGAGCTCTGCGCTCTGATCCTCAGGCAAGCTTTATTTGTTAGATCATAAATAAAATATCACCACATGGAGACTTCAATTGGCTTGCGTGGTCAGTTGCTTTTGGACCTGTGCTGAGGCAGTATACCATGACAGAAATATGGGATGGAAGAAGTCAAAATTATCTCTTGTGTACGAGAGAGAGAGAGAGAGAGAGAGAGAGAGAGAGAGAGAGAGAAGGGGTTCCGCCATCTACCTCAAGAGTACATCCCCATAATTTACCTTTCTCCCACTAGGCTCCACGTCTTTAAGGTTCTACCACCCCCCAAGTAGTACCATATAAGTGTCTTTAACATGCGTGCCCACTGTCAACATTCAAGTTGCCAACTCCAGCAAAACAGATAGAAAAAGACAGCCTAGAAACTGCTTGAGCAGCGCCTGGAGACTTGTCTCCGTAGGATGGAGGATTAAAGGAATGAGAAGGAAATCTCGCAGCAATCAGATGCTAGGAAAGCCACTGCAAGAGGCAAAAGTCATTGAGGAACACAGTGGGTGAGATACAATGGAGGGGTGTCTCAGCCGAGCTTGACGGAATCGATCTCATCACGAGGCCTCCCCCTGTGTGTCCTGAGTTCTCCGGTTATTGCTTTAAAATTTCACCCGGTATTATTTCTCTAAAATAATAGGAACGAACATTTTAATGAAAGGTTGATTATCATATTCAAGCATACTCTTTCCCACAGGACTTCATTCTTTGCATATTTATGACTCCTCTGGCCTACAGCTGAAAGGAGCTCACCAATGAACAAAGGAGACGGCCAAATTCTGAGAAGGTTGTCATAGAACGCCCTTTGCAGAGATCACACCTTGGTGCCCCGTCCACATTCACTCAACCCTTTTGGCTTGACACACCCCAGTCCTGCTTCACAAACTCTCTCTCCTCACTCTCTAGCTTCTGTTAGAATTGTCTTCTTGGCTCCAAGGGCAGAGATGTCAGTCTGACTTTTCCAAGGAAGACATCACATCTCTGTGAACTATAATTCGTAGATAGACATGTCCCCTCCACACTAAGCCAGCAAGGGCGAATTCATCTCTAGGGAAGTGATGAGTTCCTTCTCATCCTCGATTTGAACTTACAGAGTTCTAACCTTGTCATAGTGGGCAGCCATCAATAAAACCACCTAAAAGGAGACTAGAGTACAGAACTAAGGGAGAGCTAGGTGTATATATTGGACCAGAGAGTTGGAAGGTACCTGAGTCTATGAATTGTAGATGTAAGTTTCTGTCCTGCCCTGTCCCATGGCTGTTCAATCCCTGAGAAACACACAGAAGCTTATATTAATTATAAGCTGTTTGACCTATTAGCTCAGGCTTATTACTAACTAGCTCTTACAACTTAAATTAACCCATGATTCCTGTCTATGTTTAGCTATGTGACTTGGTACCTTTTCTCACCGCAGCATTCTCATCTTGGTTCCTATGCACCTGGCTTGTGACTGACTCTCTGCCTTTCCTCTTCCCAGAATTCTCCTACTCTGGTTGCTTTGCCCATACTTCCTGCCTGGCTACTGTGTTTTATTAAACCAATGAGTGACAGATCTTTACAGTGGACAAGAGCATTATCCCACAGCAATGAATACTGGGGAAGCGGGAGACATGATCATTTATTCAGTCCCACAGTGCCATCCTTCCATGGTTAACTCATCAGGGTAATGACAGACTGGAACTGGGGTCAGGAGTAGGGACACCTACCTGCCGGCAGCAGATGTGTGAGATGTGAGCAAATTACTGACCCAGGGTGGAGACTGGGGATTTTCCTTCAAGACAAGGTGGGACCAAATTAGAGGCTTTCAATAGGCTTTCCAGCTATACGATTTCACAGTGGTAACTTGCTCAAGAACTCTACCAAGGATTTTGAATAAAAAAAGAATCACAAAGGGGAAATAGGGTGCTTACCCACGTGGACAAGGCTTCTGTGTTCTTTAATCAACTGTTAGAGACCTGAAGCCTCATGGCAAAGGGCATGGCTTGAAAATAAATAAATCAAAGAAATGCACACCTTAGTGCATGGACTTTCTCACCTGCTCTCCCGAGCTGGCGTGGGAACCAGATTAAGCTATTTTCTAATTTTCAAACCGGGCCAGCTGGGCAAAGCTACACGGTCTTTGATAAATGAGAAGGAAAGCCTCATTAAAGAGACCTCCATGCTTTGATTTTTTTTTTTCCTCTTCCCTTCCCCCTCCTCCCTCCTCCCTACCACCTCCATCAAGGATTTCTGCAAGCCACAGTTAAGGACTGGAGCCACAGACACTTAACAATCCTCACCGTGTTTGCACCTCGACTGAACTTGTTTATTTGCATTTAAAAGGGATTGGGGGCTGGATGTAAACACTTTGATGGGATTTATGACAGAGACAAAGGAGGGTTCACATTGTGATCCAGTGGACAAGCACCTGAAAAGCCATCATTAAAATTGGTAACCAATGGCATTGAAGTCACCCTTTGAAACCACTGATTGGATTGTTGGGAGCAGGAGGGATCAGAACAGAGGGAAAGACTCAGAGGAAGAAAGGCAGGAAACCTGCTCTTGTTTGGGGAGGTGAAACACTTTTATTTTGAAAGCATAAAATAGAAACGGAAGTGTCTATCTAGCTAGATCCACAAACCAAAACGCACAGGATTAGTGTGGCATGTGCTTCTAATCCCAGCTGCTTTGGAAGCTGAGAGGGAAGACCACGTGAGTCCAGGAGTTCAAGATTACAGTGGGGCCCTGGCTCAAAATACATGACTCCACAGCACTCGTCAATGTGTCAAAGATTTGGAAGAGGAATAATACAGTCATATTCCACAAAAAAACTCGGGCCAATAATGGATCATGTATGTGACACTGGTCCCACAAGAGTGTCATAGAGCTGAAAACTCCCTACTGCCACCTTGTAGCATCATCGCCATTCCAGGATGACCGCCCATTGAACATGTGCGAGACAGGGTGTGACTGAATCTACCTCACCAACAGCTGGTTAATACACACATGGCAGATGATACCCAATACTTGATTATCATAACAAATGACCATGCTATTCCTAACTGGGGGCTGGCTATGTTATAGTCTCTGCTGTAAGGCCTTTTTTGCTATTTTAGATTGTATTTGTTATTCAAAAGCTTCCTATGTAACACAGTGTCATGTCCTACCCATGGCAGTCTCATTTGCAAAGGATGTGTTTATTTGTCCCTTGATTGTATTGTTTTCTCATGCATTTACTCTTAGTATTTTGCTGTGTTGTCCATTAGGACCTTAGAGAGCAAGAAGGAATACATACATGTGCAATTTATGTATATATATATATAAACACATACATATATATACACACACATATATATCTACACATATAGCCTGTGTCGTGGTTTGAAAGAACATGGCCCCCAAAGGGAGTGGCAATAATTAGGAGGTGTGGCTTTGTTGGAGGAAGTGTGTCACTGTGGGGGTGGACTTTGAGGTCTTTTTCTCAAGCATCATTTGCGTGCCAGTCAGATGACTTCCTGTTGCCTCTGAGCCAAGATGTAGAACTCTCAGCGGCAGCACCATGTCCACCTGCCTGCCGCCATGTTCCCTGACATGATGATAATGGACTGAACCTCTGAAACTGTAAGCCAGCCCCCCTCAATTAAATGTTTTTATTTATAAGAGTTGCCCTGGTCGTGGGGTCTCTTCACAGCGATAAAAACCGTAACTGAGAAGCCTGGTTGTGTCCAGGCTGTGCCATCTAGGTTTCTGTATGCATACCCTATGATGTTTATACATCAACAAACTGCCTAAGGATGTATTGTTCCCAGCATTCATATGATATGTGTGTATCAGTCATACTCCTTGCCTTCAGGATAACTCCAGGGAACAAAGGATCATCTTCCTGGAAGTATTCCTTTAGGTCACAGGATACACTGACCCTGGGCCAAGGGTTTCTGAATCCCTCTTTGCTCATCTAGCCAAATAACTCCAACGGTGCTTACCTTGCAGTTTCTGCCAAAATATAACACTTTCTCTGTGACCCTGTCCCTGACTCTGCCTGGCCAGGTACAATGTTTTATTTTTATTTACTGCACAGTGTTTTCACTAAGGGCAGATCTCTATCAACTGGTTGCTATTGATCGAATATCTACTACATGATCGGAGATCTCTTTGGTGCTCAGAATGGTCACTGAGGAAAAACGGCACCTGCCCTCAAGCACTGGTCTGGAAATAGTAGTTGAGTCTGTGATGGGCCTTTTTTATCTGTTAAAAGAAAGTAAGCGAGGGGCTGAAGAGATGGCCAAGCTGGAGAAGCGCTTGCCGTGTAAGCTTGAAGACCCGAGTTCTACCCCCATCACACACATAATGGGTGTGACCTCACATAATGGGTGTGACCTCACACAATGGGTGTGACCTCACACAATGGGTGTGACCTCACACAATGGGTGAGATCTCACATAATGGGTGAGATCTCACATAATGGGTGTGACCTCTCATAATAAGTATGACCTCACACAGATTTAATGCTAGCACTGGGGAGGCAGAGACAGGAGAATCCCTTGGATTTCTTGGCCAGCCGGTCTAGCCTTGGCAAGTTTCAGGTTCAGTGACAGACCCTGTCTCTAAAAGTAATGTGAGATGTGCTCAGGGAAGACACTGGATGCGAACTTCTAGCCTTCGTGTGTGAGCACGCACGCATACACACACATGCGTGCACACACACATACACATACCCATATACACACATACACATGCATACCTACACACACATATCCCCACACACATACACTCACATACCTCCCCATATACATACACACATACCCACCCACATACATACACATAAACACACATACCCACACACAAACACACACACATGTACATGTACATATATACACAAACACACACAGATGCATCCACAAAGCATAGTGAATAAACAAATCACTGTTCACTCTCTTCCATGCAGAGCCACCAACTACTTAATTAAAGAGACGCAAACGGAGAATAAGGGACATTCAGCAACTGTCACACTCCTATTCGGCAGGTGACTGCTTTTTGTGCTACCCACCACTTTGTATAAAATATTTAGAACCGGGAGACTGCCTCTGTTTAAAATTCAGTCTCAGCGTAGAGGAAAATCTCCATGTCTCAGCTCTGCTGGGGAAAGGGGGATAAACGTGGACCCCTTGATCTATAAAACAATGCACCTACTGGGACCCCGATGGCATCTTGGGTAGGCTGGCTACTGAACAATATTAGGGCCTTCTTTTGATTTTTATTTAAACTTTCTTCAAAGCTTCGGATTCTTCAGTAACTTCTAGGAGTGCTAATTGTATCTCTCAGGAGGTATGTCTAATGTTTAAAAAGGATCTTGGACTTCTAAGACCATGAAGGAGCTATTTACACTTACCAGAGCAGACGGATCTATTTATCAATAGCCTGTCTCTCCTAAATGAATTAAGAGAAGTACTCATAGGGCCAAGGCTATTGATGTTCAGTGTATCTCCGGCTTTCGGAATTAATTTTCCCACTGCTGAATGGCAACAAAACGCAACAAAAGACTTTGTCTTTTCTTTTCTCTTTTGCTGTCGTTTTTTCTGGTAATGGGGATGGAACCTAGGGCCATGCACTTGCTAGCTGAGTGCTCTACCATCGGACCGCATATCCATGGCCCAAGACATCACACTTCAGGTCTGAAGCAAGGAGACCTGTCATATAATGCACCCTGCTTGGCTGGCCCTGAGTGTCCCACATCAAGTAAACTTCCCCAGTGGCCTATTGTTAGCTTCTCATGCAAAATCGCTGGGTCTCTCCAAGCCTCCATTTGATTGCAAAGCAAAACAGTAAAGCTGGGAAATTAATTAAAGTCTTGTGCATTCCTGTTATTCTGCAGCTCAGAGGGTTGATTTTCCTGGAGGTTGAAGTTAAATTCCTAACAGGTTCACTGTGGCCCTAGCACAGGGAAACACTACCTCTTCCCCAAACTGCCACTGGCTTCCCTGTGTAAAAACCCAAGAAGGAACCTATTAGTTAGATCTGGTGGCGCTGGCCTGTCCTCCCTGCTTCTCAGGTGTCTGAGGCATGAGGATTGAAAGTTTAAGGCCAGCCTGGGCAACTCAGTGAGAACTTGTCAATAAGGAAATAAAGCTAAATGCCTACTATCCCAGCGCTGGGGAGGTGGAGACAGGGGAATCAGGAGTTCTAAGGCCAGCCTCAGCTACAC
>JAQHUG010000011.1:1362633-1378034 GCA_028555095.1 Dicrostonyx torquatus
AGGGAGAGAGTTATTTCACCAGGAAGGACAGAGCCACAGAAGGCTCAGACACTGCAGAAGGGTTTCTAGTGTTGACCATAACCAGATCAGAATCCGCATCGAATGTCCGTCATCAAACAGAGAACCTCAAAGAACAGAGCCTGGATCCCTAGCATCATGACTGTCCAACTGGAAGCATGCCTCTGCATTTCTTAGGGCCATGAGGCATCAGAAAAGGCCTGTGTTATGGGCAATGCGTTAGCAGAAGCTCACAAAAGTGCGAGCCTTCTTTCCCACCGTGCTCCAACTGGTATAGTTTCCTGAGGTTCCACGAGACACCAGCAACGGAAGGTGTCCTTCTGTCCACGTCAGTTTTCCATCACTGCAGCCAAATGTCAGGCAATTAACTTGTAAAGAGAAAAGGGTTATTTTCACCCACGGCTTTCGAGGGTCCAACTCAAGATCAGTTGGCCTTACTACATTTTAGCATCTTGTGGGAGTACCAGTGGCCAAAGACAAGGAGCACAGAGCAGAGCAAAGTGACATCTATAGCCAGGGGACAAAGACCACAACGTCCTCTTTGAAGGCACTCTGTGATGGTTGGTCAGTCTTGAGGAGATTTAGAATCACACTCCCCTGAGTAGGTTTGTAAGGCAGTGTCTAGATCGGGTTCATCGAGATGCAAAGATCTACTCTGAATATGGGTAGAACTAGGCATAGCTGGAGCTCTGCACTCAACAATGAGAAGCAAGCCGATCACCAGCACCACCTATATGGTCTGCTCTTCTCTGGGAGCACCGCAGGTCCAGCTGCCTCCATCTGTTGTTGCCAGGACTTCCCTCCTGTGATGAGCCCTAACCTCCCTTCCTCCCTTTTAAGTTGTTTTTGTAGGAATTTTGTCACGGTGTTGAGAACACTAAAGGATGCCAACTCCCTTCACGACCCAAGGAGCTCCCCAAAGGCCCCGCCCCTTAAAGGGTCCGCCAAGTCCTAGTAGTCCACAACACAGGCTCACTGGAATTTCTCCCTTGCTGCTCTCTCTTTACTTTGCCTTCCTCTATGATTCAAGCCCCTCCCCTGCCCAAGCATTTCTGCTAGATAGCTACAAGAGGACAAAATCCTCTGTGACATTTTCCCCCAGAGGGGAGAAAATAAGGCACATCTCTACATGACAAAGAGCCAGGCCAGGACATGGATTCCCTCCCTACCCATGATCTCTGTGGACATACCCTCTTTTCTCCCTCATTTTCATTTGTCTCCCATCAGAATTTTTGGGACGCCTATGACTCCCCCAAAATAGAGTTGTTGGGTTTTGGGGTTTTCTTTGCTTTATTTTGCTCTGTTTTATTTTTCATGGAATTTTTTTTATCTTCCTCTATTCAGTGTACTCTCAACCTTCCCAATGCTGCAACTCTTGTGTTGTGGTCACCCCCAACCATAAAATTATTTTCATTGCTACTTCATAACTGTAATTCTGAAGCTGTTATGGATCATAATGTAAATATCTGTGTTATCCGATGGCCCTAGGTGACCCTGCGAAAAGATCATCCAATACCTGAAGGGGTTGCAACCTACAGGTTGAGAACCCTGCTCTAGCCAGTTTCTCCCTCCAACTTCTTTCTCCCAGGCTTTCTGTTGGGAAGTGGGCAGTGACGATCTCAAGTTCCAATGATAGTGACACTTTGGGGACCACACCTTAACATATGGGTCTTTGGGAACGTCAACCTGTCAACTACGGTCCTTCTCCGGTATCTAACATACCTGTTCATTGGAGCTTCTGCTGATGGTGCTTTGTTCTGGGCTTCTTGAGATGGAATCTCACTGGGTAGCCTCGATTGGCCTGAACCTTAAAACCTTCCTCCCTTTCGCTGGATTGGGTGTGTACCTGCATGCCTGACCCTTCTGCCTTACATACTATTTAGCCAAGTACTCATTGATGATGAATACCTACCAAGGGAGCAAAATTTGCCATATGAGAAGAAGAGTTTTTAAAAGCAAGATACACATGTCGAGGTTCAATTGAAATAGGTGCCAATAAAAATGTGATAGTTATCTCAGGAATAGCATTGATCCACATGATGCCAGGCACTAAAGGTCACTCCTGAGTATTTGACTGAAGGATTCATATGAAAGCCACTGACATAGGGTCCTCCACTGTTTACTCCAATAGATAGTCGTCAGCTCATCCTTATCATTTAAAATCCGTTATTGCATAAGGACCTCTCAAGTCACTAAGACCCCCCCATTGTCTTTTCAAATACAAAACATATGTGTGCATGTGTGTGTGTGTGTGTGTGTGTGTGTGTGTGAACACACTCTTAAGAAAGAGCATAGACCTATTTACAGTTGCAGAATGGGAAGTTTCAATTGAGCAAAGTCCCCTACACCATCTCCACTCATCTCGGACATGAGCCCTGCAACATGTATGGGCCTAGCTGAGGCAAATTTACCATGACAGGCACCAAATAATAAATCTGTATCTCTATAACCAGTTCCATTTCCGTATAATTTCTCTGCCGTGCATTATTTTAAGGCTGCCAGATTGCTCCATTCTCCCTGTGTCCCCTTCCTTTCACTTTGGGGTTAAGCTGCACTTTCAAATTCGCGTTATTTTGCAGCTGGCGTGTCACCTTCACTTAAGTTGCTGGAGCCCGCGCTGCTCTCCCATCAGCTGGAGCAGTTAATTTACTCGCATTGACCAGCCAACGGCGTAATCTACCACCTGATAATTGTGTTCTTCTTGGGCCATTGGTGTCTTCAAAGACAGAGGAGACCTAATTTTTTTTTTTTATTCCCAGAGATTCGGTTTTAAATCCATTGAATTGTTGAGGGTCTCCAGAACTAGGTAAGGGTTTTTAATTTTTCTTCTTCTTCTTTTAAAAATCTTTTAGACAAATCTCATTCATCCATCTGTGTTCTATTTAAAATAGGAACACAGACCATATTGGAATGGACAAAGCCACAGGGGAACTTAACACACAGTAAAATACAAGGAGCATACACGTTTAAGGACTGGTGGCTAAATTATCAACAGATTATTCAGGGAAGGATAATTTTGTCACTGGCATTGTTCAAAGAAGGAAAGAGGGGAAGAACGAATATTATACAATAAATAAACAGGCATCTTCTAAAATGTTCACACATCAGCCCTAAAATATTGTAAACCTGAGAGAGAAACATTTCTTAAACCCACTAAGTCATAGTGGAAGCAAATATTTCTGTTAATCCAAAAAGTCTGAGGCCACTAAAACTTGCCAGGGACGGATTTCACAGCTTTTTTTAATCTTCCGTAAATAATCACTATTTCCACTTCTCTCTAAACCATTATAATACCAGAAAATGCTAATTTGTACATATCAAGAGGAGACAAAGCTGGAAACTAGAAGCATGCCTTGTTTGGTCTGCTGCTTTATTTAGGGCTAAGACACTGCAGTTTTGACAGCAGGGCCATCTGCTACTAACTTTTCTCCTCATCTTCATGCCAGTCCAGTCAAAAGCAATTAAACCTGCTTTGCCATTATAATATGTAGATAATGATGATAAATTATAGCTTGAAAATGGGTCTCGGGTTATGCCTGTGCTAGGTATTTTCCTCGCAGCTCTGGACGTCAGTGCTACCTCTGCACGTGTAAAAATTTTCAGCTATTTTATTAATGATGTTACCTCTATAATGAGCTACCTACCAGGGTATTTTGCAGGCACAGAGCCTAGCAGTCATTATAAATCTATTTATAGCTCGGCAAGATGTTCCGAGGGGCGCGCATAGCCCTAACATTCTGCATTCGCTGTTGAACAAAATATATGGCTCATACAGCCCCAACTTGCTATGTTTTATTATGTCACATAATCAATAAGGCACATAAATACCACCAATAAAAAGGAACAGGAAGAAAACTCTATGGTTCCAGCACAACATGGGGTTACACAGCGGAGAGAAGAGGAGGCTTAATGATTTCCAGGGGCAGACTCAAACCCATCCTTCTTGAGGCAAGCCACACGTTACCTCTGATTTTCATCAAAAATGTTAGGACTTTTTTTTCCCCCAATGTGGAAACTATAAATAAACCCACGTTTGAAAAGACAACCAACGCCAGTCTTTTTTATTTTTTTACGGAATCTCAGTGGGGGTTCCTCAGACAGGACAATGGTTCGATGTGCTTGGTTGGGATTTTCAAATTTGTAGCTAATTGAAAAATAATTCTTTTATTTTTCTTATGGTTGGTAAACACATTTTGCTTCCAACTTGTAATTATGTTAGGAGAGAAAGGAAACCACAGTAACTGCTTTGAATGCCCCACTCCTTGTTCTTACAGTGATCAGGACACAACCCCTCAACATTGGGTAACAGATATGTCTTTGCCAGATGAAGTCACTGGAGCTGCGACGGGGTGATGATGATGCCGTTGGTAGAGTGTTCGCTACACAAGCAGTAGGACCTGACTTTAGATCTCCGGCACCCAGGTAAAGGCCTCGATCATGGCTCTGCACACCTGTAATTCCAATGCTGAGAAGATAGGATTCCCAGAGCCCCTGGCTAACCATCTAGCCAATCAGTGAGCCCCAGTGTCGGGGAAAGAGTCTGTTTCAAACACTAAGGTGGAGGATTGGAGAATCAGCTCAGTGTGGAATGCACTTGTCATCCAAACCTGATGACCTGAGTCTTGGTCCTGGACCCCACGTAAAAGTGAAAAGAGAGAACAGAGCCCATTAAGTTGTCCTCTCATCTCTACATTCGGGTCACGTTGTGTGTATGTGCTCACAACCTCTTCCCACACACACGTATATTAATAATGTAGAGAGGCCGGTGGTGGCACATGCCTTTAATCCCAGCACTCGGGAGGCAGAGGCAGGTGGATCTCTGTGAGTTCGAGACCAGCCTGGTCTACAAGAGCTAATTCCAGTGCAGGCTCCAAAGCCACAGAGAAACCCTGTCATGAAAAACCATAAAAAAGAAAGAAAGAAAGAAAGAAAGAAAGAAAGAAAGAAAGATAATGTAGAGAGAAATAGAGGAAGAACCTGATGTCAATTTCTTGCTTCTGCACTCACATCTACACAGAAACAAGTACACAGTACATATATGTACACATACACATGCATACACACACATACACATGCACACACATACATGAACATACATGCACACACACAAAGAATATACAAGGAGAGCAAAAGAATTGAGTGCCCCTCCCTACTGTTTCCGACAATTATTTTCTCTTGCAAGAAACTATTTGGCAGAGTAAACATGTATTAATTATGGATATCCAACTTTCTAATTCTGTTTTATCATCAAAACACAGACTAACGATTATGGGGAGGAAAAAAAAAACAATTTTAGCAGAAAGAAAAGAAACTCTTAGCCACATTGGGGACGGTTGTGCCTGGCAGTGGTTCATTACAGCCTATCTTTTCATTACTATGTAACACTCATAAATAAGTCAGGGGGTGGAAGAACATGGAAAAATGAGACACTTGCCAATTATCTCCACCACAACATTATATAAATGGAGGCAGTCTATTGATATTTTAATAGGCCTTCTCCCAAACTGTATTAGAAACAGGAATCTCAATTACAAGTAATCATCTATCTGCCGACAGAGGCATTACTCTTCGTGACTTACACGGGGATGCGCCGCCATTCCACACCCTTCTTCAAGTCTTCCTTTTAGGTCAAACCCTGAGCAGATCTGGGATTTCTCTAGACAGAGCGGGATTCACAGCGACTTACCCACGGCGGGAAATTTGCAAATTCTGAAAGTGAAGGGCACAGCCCCTTTGCTTTCTCTTTTCCCCTTTTTGGTCTTGATTTATAGGAAAGATCCTTTAGGCGCTGGTCCAGTTTTGCCAGACAGAGGATTGGCGGCCACATTCTTACACTGGGGAAGTATTTCAAATCCCTAGATAAACAATGATACTGCTTCACTTTGGCTTCTCCGTGTGTTTTAATTGTGTTCGTGGAAATATATGTTGTGATCTGAATGTACACAAGTCATGGTTACAAACGAAAGTATGTATTGTACCAGGAAATGGCATTTGAAATGAACGGCGCGAGCACTTTAATAATGGCCTTAGTAGGGAGAGCTTCAAAAGAGGGATGAGATAGAAGGATAAAATCTATAACAAGAGTAACTGCTGAGGAAGAACACGGGGGCAGTTGTAAGTAACCAAGAATACTGCATGGTCCCATCCCCCTGGGTCTGAGACATGGCTATCTAACAGAGGAAGCGAAGGGTCATGATGCTTCTACATCAAGTGAAGTCACAGGAAAAGCCACGAATACGATGGGCATAGGGGGATCTCTCAGCTCCCAGGGTAGCTCCATCCTAATTATATTATGTTACTCAGAGACTACTTCTTTTTTTTAAAAAAAAAAAATATTTTTATGGCTTATTTAACTTTATTTTATGTGCATTGATGTGAAGGTGTCAGATCCCTTGCAACTGGGTCTTCAGACAGTTGTGAGCTGCCATGTGGGTGCTGGGAATTGAACATGGGTCCTCTGGAAGAGCAGTCAGTGCTCTTAACCACTGAGCCATCTCTCCAGCCCCCCTCAGAGACTACTTCTTTTTTTTTTAATATTTTTATGGCTTATTTAACTTTATTTTATGTGCATTGATGTGAAGGTGTCAGATCCCTTGCAACTGGGTCTTCAGACAGTTGTGAGCTGCCATGTGGGTGCTGGGAATTGAACATGGGTCCTCTGGAAGAGCAGTCAGTGCTCTTAACCACTGAGCCATCTCTCCAGCCCAGAGACTACTTCTTAACCTGCCAATTAAATAAATTCTACGTCTTCCTTGTAGGATCACTGTGAAGATGGAGAGATACTTTCTAGAAAGGTATTTGCTAAGAGGCTCGGGAGGGGGCCCAGGTAGTAAAGTTCTTAGCCTACAAGCATAAGGACCCGAGGCTGTAGCACTGCCTTCAGAAGTCAACTGTCGTGGTGCACCCTGGGGGTCCAGTTCTGCATGCATGGGTACTGGCAGGTCTCTAGAGCTGGCAGAAACAAACAGAACAAAGCATGTGGATAGCTCCCTAGGAACAATACTGGAGGCCGGACTCTGCCTTCCACAGCCACATGCATATGTGTGTGTGCACGCACACACACACACACACACACACACACACACACACACACACCCCTACTGTGTCTTTTGTCAAAGATAAGGTGTTAACAAATGGCAATTATCTTGGTTGCCTGCTATGCCCAGCATTTATTTCAGGTAATTTTTTTTTTGACTATAAAAGTTACACAGAAGCATCATGGAAAGAGTTTCTCTTTTGTTCCCTACATCGTAAAATGTGCTTTCTCCCTGCTCCTAGTAAATTCTACACACACACACACACACACACACACACACACACACACACACACACACATATGCGCGCGCGCGCAAGACCCTCAGCTCTCTTGCTCCTTCCCGACAGCCACAGTCCACACCACACCACCTGGGGCACTTTTGAAAGAATGCTGGAGCCCCTGATTAATTTATCTGTGAGACTGTACCTGAAGGTTTCTGAGAACTGCACAGAGGTTTCTAATGCGAAGCCGACTCTGAGCCCAGGGCTTCACTGCACGTGTGGGTGGAGCTGGGCTGCTGAGCAGAGGTGAGCTGAGTCACCCTTGAGTCTGATTTCCCAGGGAGCGTGGATTCTTTAACTTTGACTATCTCTTTTTAATTTTTATTTCTTTTATTGAGCTATATATTTTTCTCTGCTCCCCTCCCTTCTTCCCCCCTCCCTTACTGCCCTCTCCCATGGTACCCATACTCCCAATTTACTCAGGAGATCTTATCTTTTTCTACTTCCCATGAAGATGCTTATGCCGGAGAGGTTGCGAGGTAAAGGGAACACTTCTGCATTGCTGGTGGGAATGCAAACTAGTACAGTTGCTTTGAAAATCAGTACAGCAATTTCTTAGAAAATTAGGAAGCAACCTACCTCAAAGACCCAGCAATACCACTTTTGGGTATATACCCAAAGGCTGCTCAATCATACCACAAGAACATATGCTCAGCTACGTTCATAGCAGCATTGTTTGCCATAGCCAGAACCTGGAAACAAACTAAATGCCCCTCGATGAAAGAATGAATCAAGAAGATGTGGTACATTTACACAACGGAGTACTACATCTTGGAAAAAAAATAATGACATCTTGAAATTTGTGGGTTTTTTAGATGGATCTAAAAAACATCATATTGAGTGAGGTAACCCAGACCCAGAAAGACAAATAACATACGTACTCACTCATAAGTGGCTTTAAGACATAAAGCAAAGAAAAGCCAGCCTACAATTCACAATCCTAGAGAACCTAGACAGCAAAGAGGACCCCAAGAGATATATATCCATGGATCTAATCGTAATGACTATTTTTTTAAAAAAATCTTCTTACAAATAAAAGCATTTTTTCTTCTATCAGGAAGGCCAATTTAGTGCATGGTTTCTTTAAAAGCAGTGCCAAACCAGCGAGCTAAATACACATATATTCCATTTTTTCATTTGGCTCCTTTGTTCTCATTAGCACCTGCCGGTCAGTGTGTTGCTGTGTTTTTATTCCCCCTTGGTGGAAAAGATAAAGCGCTCCGGGAAAGGGCACATGTCCATCAAGAGGATGGCTAAGGTGGCATGCAGGCAGTCAGTATCCTTGTCTTTGTCTTCCAAGGGTGCAAATGCTCTGTTTCTGGTCTCGTACCCATCCACCCCTGTGCTGGAATTTTTGAACTCAGGCATCAATCTGCCTTACACACCCATTGTTAACTTTCCACTCCAAAATTCTTGGAAGGCAGCACGGTCATGTCTTATTATTTAACTGTGAATATGTTGTACTTCATTACAGCCGCTTCCGCAACACACCTCCGAATCCAGTCCTTTCCAAGAAATTAAAAGGAGACGTGATTGAAATTAGACCCCAGCCCCAATCTACCTAAAAGTTACTCTGCCTTCCTGAAGTCTTCTGACTCTTCTAAGACTCCGTTCAGCAAGGGGAGGGATGAAACCACCCAGTCACTTTCTTTCCAGTTGGGAAATGGCTCCTTGTGTCCCCCCTCTTGTGTCCCCCTCTTGTGTCCCTATCTTGTGTCCCCCTCTTGTGTCCCCATCTTGTGTCCCCCCCTCTTGTGTCCCCATCTTGTGTCCCCATCTTGTGTCCCCCCTCTTGTGAACCCATCTTGTGCCCCCCCTCTTGTGTACCCATCTTGTGTCCCCATCTTGTGTCCCGCCTCTTGTGTCCCGCCTCTGTGGAGCTCAGTAGCAGCAGTTAGTTCAAAAAACACCAATCCATCCACCAGTCGTGTTGACATTCGTCAATTATACCAGCGCCAAACAACAACAAAAGACAGTGAGCCATGAAAACAAGCTGTATGAATTGCTATTATATCAAAATAGTTATATTGATTTCAACTCCTCGTTACCGAGGAAAATAGAAAAGGGTTTTCCAAACTGTAGACTACAAAGAAGAAAGCAAGGGGCAATTTCCTAAGTTTTTTTTTTCTTTGTTTGTTTGTTTGTTTTAATGTTTGCCTTGGAGCACACCAATTTAGAACTGATAGTTGGATTTTACTCTCCTCTCAAAACAGTTTAAATAAAAATTAGGAACCAATTTAAACAGGTAGGGAAGGTCTGTCCGTCTGTTACTGTGGCAACAGGCATCCCCAAGACACACAATCCCTAATAAGTTAACTAGATGCACCTTGGCCCGACCATCCGCGTTGGCCATCTCACTAAACAGCCGCGAATCACTGGCAGCTTCACAGAGGGAGGGCTGGGGCAACTGGGTCCACCAGGGAAGCCAATAATCCAATCTAGAAGTGCAGTTTCTCATCTCGGTTTCATCGGCATGCTCATTTCCAACTGAAGGGATCTGAGCAGTAATTCTATAAACAACCAGCATTTAGGAAGCAGACACAACAAGATCTCCCAGAGGTATAATTGCTTTAAATCCAGGCAACCTGAAATTGTGGCCGTCGTCTATTGGGGCAAGAAGAGGGAAGAACTCTCAGCTGGGAGATAAGGAGCTGGCCAAAGCCTCCAGGCAGCTGAGCTCTGCCAGAGGGTCCCTAGCATCCAATAAACAGAATGCCATCCGGTAAGATTCAATGAGGATTTTTCGAAGCACTTATCACGCTAGGGACCAATGCATTTGACATCGACTAAATTTCTTAAATTCAAACCATAGATTTTTAGTGTCAAGAGGACATAAACAAGGAAGACCAACCTGGTTCAAATCACCGGTCTGCCATCCTATTATCAGGGACAGAGAAGATGTAATCTGACTGATCCTAACTACATAATCTCTAAAATGTTAGCAGTAGCTGTATCTCCATTTTAAGCACCAAGTAGAACTGACCGTGTATTTACCACGGCTCCCAGTGAATGCCAGCCTTCAGTATTATTCATCTTTTGAATAATAAAATGAATTCTGTTGGCTACAACAACAGGAACTAGATTTATTACCAAAAGAAAACTGCTCTAACAGGAATATTAAAAAAAAAAGCCAATCCTGATTATTTTGAGGAAATGGGCTACTGACAATTAGTAACATTGAAAGACCTGAATACCCAAAAGAGGTATTTTAAGAATAGATTTTTTTTTTTGAGACAGGGTTTCTCTGTAGCTTTAGAGCCTGTCCTGGAACTAGCTCTTATAGAGCAGACTAGCTTGGAACTCACAGAGATCCGCCTGCCTCTGCCTCCCGAGTGCTTGGATTAAAGGTATGCGGCACCACCGCCCAACTAAGAAAAGAAATTTTTAAAAAGGTTTTTATATGAGCCCAACCTCTGTATTTAGGTCTTCGGCACTGCCCTTCATAGTCAAGGCACCAGAGCCTTCCACCTGACAGAGCAGCTGTGGTGGCCTGAATAGGCATCCACCCCCATAGGTTCATATGTTTGGATGCTTGGCCCAGAGGGAGTGGCACTATTAGGAGGTGTGGCCTTGTTGGAGTAGCGGTGACCATGTTGAAGGAAGTGTGTCACTGTGGGGGTGGGCTGTGAGGTCTCAGATACTCAAGCGAGGCCTGGTGGGGCACTCAGTTCTGCTGCCTGCCTCTCAGTTCCTTCTCCAGCACCATGTCTGCCTGCATGCCTCTATGCTTCCCATCACGATGATAATGGACTAAAACCTCTGAAGATGTAAGCCAGCCCCAATCAAATGGTCTCCTGTACGAATTGCCATGGTCATGGTGTCTCTGCACAGCAACAGAAACCCTAAGACAGCAGCTCTCTTACTCCTGGCTACTCTTCTTGTTCTTAGCTTCCAGAAGACATTCTGGCCAAGAGTGGAGTCTTAGTTTTTCATCTTCTCCCTGATCTTAATAATCTGATGTGCCTTAAGGCTCAGTTCTTGGGCTTTGGCTCCAGCTAGTCTCACGTCCTTGGGGATGTTAGTCGGGCTCGTAGGTTTAAATAGCATAACTATGCTGGCTTCTCTCCTGTTCATAGTTCGGGTCTTGGCTTCTATGGAACAGCAAGGGCAGCTCCATGTTTCTACCGTGACATCTAAGAGTCAGGGCTGGAGATGTGGCTCAGTGCTTAAGAGCACTTACTACTGCAGAGGACTGGGGTTTAGTTCCCAGCACCCACATAGTGGCTCACAACCGTCTATATCTCCAGTTCTAGGGGATCTGACACCCTCTTGTGACCTACATGGACACCAGGAGCAAACACAGTACACACACACACACACACACACACACACATGTAGGCAAAAACTCATATACATAAGATAATTTTTTAAAACAAGAAAATTTAAAGGACTTAAAGTCGTATTCTGCAGACTCAAACAGAACCGAACCCCCCAGTGTGTCGTGCAAATTTGTTCTAAGTCATTTCCACTACAGGTCATGGAAATTGCAGTCCCACGTGAAGAGACATTCTTAGTCCCACTCTCTTTCACATCCCATTCTCGGATCTCTGCTGGCTCTACGTCCAGAATGCACCCAGAATCTGGTCACTGCTTCCAGCTCCCAGGGCCGGCACCTGCTGAGAGCCCCAGACCTCCTGCCACGACCCTTGTACTGACCTTCTGCTGGTCTTCCATGATTTTCCCTCTGTTTGCATCAAAACCACCAGAGAGGGTCCTCTTAAAATGCACCAGGTCATAAGATCTACCGGCTATGACCCCCGTAAGTTTTCAGCTAGTTTCCCTAGTTCAATTTTCTCTAGAAACTCGCCAGAATAGGATGGGCCTTTGGCTAGCCCCTGTGAGATACCGTTAGAACATTCTGGCCAGTTTGGCTGCATTTGTACACCCGGGGCTCAGACCAGCCCAGATAGCTTGTGCTCTCAGTGTGATTTATAGTGGATGCCTGCTGTTGCTGTCCCGAGCCCTGGCCCATACTACACCAGTTTGACCTCGGAGGGGTCAGGGTTGAAAAACAAAAACCTAAGGTCAGTCATTCAGGTGACCCACACCTAGAAGCTGGCCCCCAATAAAATCCTGAGGAAGGTGTGATGGATGTCCTTGGTCAGGAACTGCACTGACAGAGAACAATGAGGGGCTTGGCCTGATGGTCCCTGCTCTTGGTTGATTTTAATCTTCATGGTTTCATTACCACAAGCATCCACTTGAGCAGAATATCTTTTCCCTGCTCCATGAGTAAATCAGCAAACCCCAGGGCAGCCTGGGGGACCATGGCACACCCAGAATTTAGCACGGTATCTGGCATATAACAAACAGGCAATAAAAGCTGAGGGGTGAGCGGAGGATGGAATGAATACAATGAATTAATGCCATGTTAATGCCATCTAAATATGTCCTCCTCCTCTCTCCCTCTGCCTCTCCCAAGACTCATTCCCTTTTCCATCCGTTCTAATTGCAAATATCAGGGCTGACCACTGCCTAGTAAAACGTCAGCCCTTAGAGCTGCCGCTAAATCCAGTTACGGCTGACAGAGAGTTAGGATTCAGAGATCAAGATCATTTGGATAAACAGGGCTTTGCCTCTGCAGGTCATCTTCCGAGTCAAATAATTTGTTTTGCTACCCGACTCCCACTCTTCGACCTGGCTTGAACCCAACTGGGGGATGCAGGCGTCAAAACTGGGCTCCAGCCGTTCCTGGATGCCCGGCACTGAATTGGTAACAAGGTAAATGTATTTGCTTGGGATCTGACAGCCAGTGACAGGCAGGACAGGGAAGTGGCCAGGGCTCTAGTTTGGCTACACAGTGCTGATGTATAATGGCATGTGCATGTGTGAGATTTAACGACGGCTGGTAACACCCAAGGCGTTGAGGTTTCCTCTAGCCCACGGCAATGACATCTATCACTTTAATAGCCACCGAGGAAGAAAAATGTGTTTCTCATTAGCACCCTGAATCTGACCTTCCACTTGTCTTGATCTGAAGTTCCGTCGTAGCCGGGAATGCAACCGTGCCCATTACGAGAGCGGAGTGGGCCCCAATCCACGGATCTACTTTTCCTATGGAGTCAGAAGAAACACAATGGCAGAAAGTCAGGGCTGCGGTGGACAGGGTTATAAGAACCCATTTCTGTTTGAGCTCAAATAAAGGAGACGATGAGATAGCTTCCCAACCGGAAACCAAGGCAACTTTCTTTTAATATCTTATCTATGGAAAAAACACACATAAAATATAATAAAATTCACTTGCTTTAAGAAGTTTCTTGGTAATACTGTCCACCTGGCAATCTGACTAAAGACCGGACAAAGTTCACTTATTTCTTGCAGCCAGAGGATTTTAAGTCAATGACCTGCTGCACTGTTGTGTTAAGGAAGGACCCAGTCTGTGCTATGTCAGAGGAGGATTCTTTTGTTGGTGGTAGTTGTTTGGTTGGTTGGCTTTTTATTTGTTTTTTGAGACAGAGCTTCTCTGTGTAGCCATGGCCATCACGGAACTCATTCTGCAGACCAGGTTGGTGTCAAAACAGAGGATGTTTCTATAGGGTTCCACGGATCATCCTGAAACCACACCCCGCACCCCCCGCCTCCCGCCCCCCACCCTCTACCCAGTGTTTTAGCAATGATCACAGTGAAACAATCCCCACAGTGGCCTTTGCTTTCCTACTATATGCGCTCAGAAGGACAATGGATTTGCTAAGGAGTGCAAACGAAGGAGGGATTTCATCTGCTTAAATATGGAGGCCAGCACCCTCTGAAACACCCCTGAAACAGTTCTCCTAGGTATGAAAGGATTAGCGAGAAAGCATTTGTTTCCTATATGAAGCTAAGCTGCCACATAAAATCTGTTATTCTGATTGTAAACATTAAAAAAAAAAATCGGCCCTAAAGCCAATTTGATACTGCGTAGGATAAATTTAGGTAGGCAAATATGTAGCCCATTCCTAGACTTGCTCAATACCTACATAATTCTCCACCACCCCCCCGCAAGGTGTGGTTTGGAACAATAGCCCAGACATTTTAAAATACATGTCTTAAACATTTGTTGCGGAATAATCTTTTTGTACCCTGTGAAGATGTGACTTTGCCAAGGTGCCTTCTATTTGGTTTAATAAAGAGCTGAATAGCCAATAGCTAGGCAGGAGAGGATAGGCGGGACTTCTGATGAGAGAGAGAGGAAAAGGAGATGAGTCAAGAGACGGGAGGGACACCAGGGGGCAAGGGGAGGAATGAGGAGGTGCCAGATGGAAAAGAGGTAACAAGCCATGAAGCAAAACATAGATTAACATCAACGAGTTTAAGTTATAAGAGCCAGTGGGACAAGCCTAAGCCATAGGCCCAGCTTTTATAATTAATAGTAAGTCCTTGTTTGAGAGCTGTCAACCCAAAGGAAAATCTGTCTAGAAACATTTATTTTAGGTACAGCAGATTGTGACACTGCATGAGCCATACATTCTCTACTCTAGGGAGTTCCCATTCTCCTAAAACATGAGCAAATCCATGAAAAATGAAGCTTAAAGAGCTAAGTAGCAATAAGAGCCAAGAGATTGCCTGAGAATAAATCTGAATAGGATCTGTGTCTCATCACGCAGCTAAATAAAGAGACAGATAAAAAACAGGACTATGAGAGAAGAGAACTCATGCTGTTTTCTGTTTTATAACATAGCCATAATGTGTGTGTGTGTTATAACATAGCCATGGTGTGTGTGTGTTATAACATACCTATGGTATATGTGTGTTATAACACAGCCATGGTGTGTGTGTGTGTTATAATATAGCCATAGCATGGAGTATGTGTGTGTTATAACATACCTATGTTGTGTGTGTGTATGTGTGTGTGTGCGTGCGCGCGCGCGTGTGTGTGTGTATTATAATATAGCCATAGCATGGAGTGTGTGTGTGTGTGTTATAACATAGCCATGGTGTGTGTGTGTGTTATAACATAGCCATGGTGTGTGTGTGTGTGTGTGTGTTATAACATAGCCATGGTGTGTGTGTGTGTTATAACATAGCCATGGTGTGTGTGTGTTATAACATAGCCATGGTGTGTGTGTGTGTGTGTTATAACATAGCCA
>JAQHUG010000011.1:1378204-1397475 GCA_028555095.1 Dicrostonyx torquatus
GTGTGTGTGTGTGTGTGTGTGCTGTGGAACAATGGTCTTTTATCCTTTTACTTATATTATTTTAATAAAATGTTGTTTGGCCTGTAGCCAGGCAGGAAGTTTAGGAGGAGTGACAGGCAGGAAGTAGAGGCAGGGCAAGGAGAACAGGAGAATTCTGGAAATAGGAAAAATTCAATCTGCAGTCATCATCCAGCCAGAGGGGAAGCAAGATGAGAATGCCTCGCTGATGAAAGGTATCAAGCCACATGGCTAACATAGACAAGAATAATGGGCTAATTTAAGATGTAAGAATTAGTTAATAAAAAGTCATGGAACGACCACCAGAGACAGGAACACTGGAAACTTGCTGGTAGGCCATGAGCCTCACAATAAAATATAAAATAATAGAAATGGGTTAATTTAATAGATAAGAGTGAGTTAGAAATATGCATAAGCTAATAGGCCAAGCAGTGTAATTAATACAGTTTCTATGTGGTTATTTTGGGAGTCTGGGCGGCCGGGAAATGAACAAGCAGTTTCATACAACATGTGTGCGTTATAACATAGCTATGGAGTGTGTGTGTGTGTGTGTGTGTGTGTGTATTATAACATAGCTATGGGGGGTGTGTGTCTGTGTATTATAACATAGCTATAGTGTGTGTGTGTCTGTGTGTATTATAACATAGCTATGGGGTGTGTGTGTATGTGTATTATAACATAGCTATGGGGTGTGTGTGTATGTGTATTATAACATAGCTATAGTGTGTGTGTGTGTGTGTGTGTGTGTGTGTGCTATAACATAGCCATGGAGTGTGTGTGTGGTTATAATATAGCCATGGTGTGTATGTTATAAAACAGCCATGGTGTGTGTGTGTGTGTGTATATATGTATTATAACATAGCTATGGGGTGTGTGTGTGTGTATTATAACATAGCTATGGGGTGTGTGTGTGTGTATTATAACATAGCTATGGGGTGTGTGTGTGTATTATAACATAGCTATGGGGTGTGTGTGTGTATTATAACATAGCTATGGGGTGTGTGTGTATGTGTATTATAACATAGCTATAGTGTGTGTGTGTGTGTGCTATAACATAGCCATGGAGTGTGTGTGTGTGGTTATAATATAGCCATGGTGTGTATGTTATAAAACAGCCATGGTGTGTGTGTGTGTATATATATGTATTATAACATAGCTACAGGCTGTGTGTGTGTGTATGTGTGTGTGTGTATGTGTATGTTATCACATAGCCATGGGGGTGTTGCTGTGGCTAAAATGATGGCTCACCAGCTAACTTCCTGCCCTTTCAGAGGACCTGAGATTGAGTTCCAGCACCCACATCAGGCAGCTCACAGCTGCAAGGGATCAAATGACCTCTTGTGGCTTACACACACACACACACACACACACACACAGACACACACACTAATAAATTAGAAAAAAGACGTTTAAGGTCACCTGCTAAGATGGAAAAGGGAGGAATTAATCTTGTCCCCTTTTGCTGAAGGGGTCAGAGAAGAAGTCAAAACTAACAGGGAGTGTGTAGCTTGGTTTGATGCTACATAGATGAAGAAGGAAACGTTCTAGCCCCGAGGAAGTCTATGAACAAAATCAGTACTGGCTCAAAGTTTGAAAGGACTAGTCAATGAGAAAATATGTAAGAAGGCTGGAGCCCATGGCAAAGTGGGCAGAGGCCATGTCGGTCTGCTTGCAGAGGTTAGATATTCCTTCCCTGAAGGGCTTGAGAGAGAACAGAAGTGTGCCCGATTTCAGACACTTTTCAGGTTTTGAATGTTTTCATATTCAATATAATACAGCTTGGGGATGGGACCCAAGTTGTAATGCAAACTTTGTGTATATTTCATATAAATACAATACACAGCGCAGAAAGCTCATTTTGTAAAATTCTTTGGTTTTGCCTGTGTTTTCACTGTGACCCATCCCATGGAGCCATGTGCGGAATTTTCCACTTGCAGCATTGCACGGTGCTCAAGAAGTTCTGAGTCTGGGAGAATGTAAATTTTCAGAATTCCAGATTAGGGCGGAAACTGGCATTTCAACAGGAGCAGCAGCTAACCACTGTCTGATGGAAGGCCTTCTAGCAACCAGGTATGAGACGGGTTGAAAATGGAAGACACCAGAAGGAGAAAGACCCGTCTCATTCATCCATGCGCCCATCCCACAGGCTGCCTTAACAAATGATGGCCACTGGAGTTGGACTCCTGCAGAAGGAGCCTGCATCTCCTGAGCCTGGGGCAGCTCATCTCCAGCTGTGTTGAGCACATCTGCACTTCATTTGTTCGTCTTCTAAGATGCCTACACATATACAAATGAAAGGATTTCTCCCACAAACGGATATTTTTTAAATATTTTTCTTTAAAGAAAATCAGATCTGGCAGAATTGTGCCCACATTCCAGCTGATGTTGCACGGTGAATAAACCTCTAAACTGGTGGTCCTCAACCTGAAGAAGAAACAGGAATAAGACAGTATTGAAATAGGTGGCTCTCCAGGCCAGGAGTAGGATTGGGATCCCAGTGGCATGAGGAACAACCATACAGCTTCCCTGTGGCTGAGTTTGGACAGCCATGACTTACAGCTCCTATGTAAGGGTCAGGAAATCTTTGGAGCAGCATTTCAACAAGGGGAGGAATATGTGACTCACGGGGTCATCGGGACAGCATTTTGAGAAAAGAACAGGAGCTTAGATCTTGTTCAGTGACTAGGGTCCATGGTTTTCAACAGTTCACGGAAAATCGGACGATGAAGCTCCAGGATAACCCTACGGATGCTCATTCTTAGGCAACCTTTTCTTAAGTGGGATTTCCATTTCAAAGAGAGGAAGCTGTGTCTGGGGGAGGAAGAAGGGCTGAAGTCGGCCTCACCTTACTTCCTTGTTCCTGTAAACATGATTTGATATGAGAATACACCAACATGAATGGATAGGAGCTCTACATCAGGGCCAATATCAAGCGCATTAAAAATGTACGAGACATTGTGTATTCTCCAAGAGCCCCATCCAAGACCTTTGCACAGATAAATGACATAAAACCGTGAGTGATAATATTGCAAATCCTGCTGATTGGAAAACTCAGGGACATATGACAGATTGATCTGCCTCTCTGATTTAAGCCCATAGCACAGAAATAACCTTTTCAGTCTCGAGAAAGAATAATGTCTTTGCCTGAAGGATGGAACACAACATGAGGAGATGCAGTTGTCTTCCAAGGTTCGTTTTCATCCCTCGAAACCTTTTATATTTGAAACTTTATGTCGAGGTACGCAGCCATTAGCCAAAAATTACTACTATTTCATTAACCCCTGTTAGCCATGCGCAAAATATCAAACACAAAATAAGAGAGAGGAAATCTGCCAGGATGCTGTCTGAGAAAGCATCTAGGTCACGAGCTTGAGAAATCGCTCCCGACTTTGCAGCATTTCGCGTGTTGTTTTGTTGATGTTGCTTTAACAGAAATCTGAAGCTGAGGGAAAAATAATGCAGTATTTACGTAAAAATAAAGAAGTTCAAAACTTTACAAATAAAATGGCTACCCTTTCTGTTAGACCCCCACCAAAAGAATCCCTTAGCTCCAAGTGACCAATAAACAGTGAACACTTTGTAGAAGAGCAGGCACAACCGTCACTGTCACACGTAGTCTAAAGGCACGTCCTACTGAGGTTCTTCAATTGCGGATCTGCTCTACCCCAGGAAACACCCTTTATTTCGGGTCTTCTAGCTGACCCTTCCCTCCTCTTTTGGTTAGATACATCTACCGACAAAGCAGTCAGACACCTTATGTATTTCCTCCTACCACCCATATCTCAATACTCACCTGAGAAACCACCCTCCCCCCCCCATCTTAGATTCTAACTTTCTGGCAGAGTAGGCTCCACACCCAGCTCCAAGCATGGACACGTGACTCTCTCTTAACCAACTTGGTTATATTTCCTGGCTACGGCTATCAGAAATGGGCCCAGGACCAATCAAAGGACTAACAGGAGGGACAGAAGCAGATGCTCTTCTCCCAGGAACTTGAACTTGGGTACCCAGCTGACAGTTTGAGAGTGAGATTCCTCTAGAGAAAGCTCTTCTTGCATCATGTGAGACCTGAATAGAGACAATCCCAAGGTCCTCTCCGCTTCTTGACTTTTCTCTCATTTATGTGTTTAAACCAGTTTAGCTTTTGTTTCTCTCTTACAGCTGAAAGAGTTGCAGTTGAGGGAGTGTTGTTTTCTACTTAGTCTCCTACTCCTGGGAATTGTTTCCAGGGGATTACACTGTTCTACCAGAATAAGACCAATGGAGGTGGATAAGAAAATTCTCATTGACTTCAGATATCTAGCATTCCCTTTTATATCCTCGATGTCAGCTTGCCAACTGCACAAGCAAGTACAACTACCAATGCCTTTGGTGCAGATAGATTTATCTAAAGTCAAATCATGTATATAAATGTCAATACACCCAGTCCAATGAATAAATAAAGAACGCTCTAGAACATTCTAAACGGTTCTTACGTTTTGACAAAGGTACTGGATGCAATAGTTAGTGTTGTCAACTTGGCTGAGTCTAGACTCACTTTAGAGATGGCCTCTCGGTATGTCTGTGGGGGACTGTCTTGACTTCTTTAACTCAGGTGGGAAGCCCCACGGGCAGTGGGTAGTACCACTATTTCCCGGTGGAGATCCTGGATTGAATAAGAAGAGAAAAGGGACTGAGCAACACTGTATATCATGGTTCTCTGCCTCAGGATTATAGATGTGATGTGGCCAGCTGTTTCAAGCTCCTGCTACCTAAATGTCCTCTATCATGATGGGCTAACCCTTGAACTGTGAGGCCGAATAAACTTGTTGTCTCTGAAATTGCTTTTGTCAAAAGTAGTTTACTACAATGACAGAAGAAGTAATTCAGATATGAAGCATAAGCGCAAGTAAAATGTCTCAATCTCCTGGAGTTTCTTAGCCCCAGGTGTTGGTCGGTTTTAGGTCAACTTGACACAAGCTAGAATCATTTCAGAAGAGGGGACCCCAGTTGAGAAACAGCCCCTACATTGTTGGCCTATGAGTAAGCCTGTGGGTCATTTTCCTAATTGATGATTAATGTGGGGAGGTCCTGCTCTGTTGTGTTATAAGCCATCTGTGTTTTATAAAGGAATATATATATATACAATATAATTACCTAAATAACTTTACAGTTTAAATCTGAAAATATACCTGTGGGTCATCTGAATATAAAAGATCACCTACTTGTTCCATATAACATAAAAATCTTATTAGATTTGTCATCTTTGCGAATATTCTGTGTCTATATAAACACACATTTATGGCCAGTGAGTTACAGCTATAAACCCAGCACTTGAGAGGCTGAGACATGGGCAGGATTAACAAGCTGGAGTTTAGCCTATGCTGTGGAGAGACTCTGCCTCAAACAATAAAAAACAAACCCGAAGTCAAGTATGGCTCTATCAATAAAGTGCTTACCATACAACCATAAGGATTTGAGTTTAGTCCCTAGCACCAACATAAAACAGCCAGGCCTGGTGGCATGTGCTTGTAACTCAGACAAAGTCAAGGGGATTGCTGGCGCTTGCTGGCTTAACCGCCAGCTTCACCAAACCAGCAAGTTCCAAACCAGTAAGAGAGCCTCACAAGCGAGGCAAATAGTTTCTGAGGAACTTCATCTGGGGTTGAACTCTGTTTAGCACACATACACACTCACACACACACACACACACACACACAATCACTTAGCCAGCAGATGCTGGAAGGCATCAGGTTGCCTGATCATTCACTTTCAGCCTGGAAACTCAGGCCGTTCTGACGTCTTCTGAGTTGGATGAGGGCAAACACTGTCCATATTCACAGTTCACATTTTGCCACTCTTCACGTCTCCCGTTGTTACAAAGCCCCAAACAATGCCAAGGAGTTATCTCATTACTACTGAAATAGGATGTCATTAATTAGGCTTCTTAGTTGACTTTAGCCCACAGAAACTACTTTTGTGGGCTTTTGGGGGCAGTGTCTTTACTGAGACAACATTTCTTGAGTGGCTATGGCTAATGATAAATCTTATTATAGCTTTCTCCCGTCAATAATGCCAACGATTCTTCAGATGAGCATTTGTGCTTGCCCCTTTTGTAATAATCTCACTTTTGAAATGATACTTTAACTGGCCTCTCCTAGGACTTAAACTCCGTAATATTTTTTCCACAAATTCAAAGGCACGTTAGATATAACAGAAGCTCAATGAAACTGGCTGGTACTAACTACTGAGGGAAGTGGCAAAATGGTGTTTTCAACTACTTTTCTCTTTTCTCGTATCTTTCTCTCTTTCCCTCTCTGATACTCAGACTATCCCTCTAGATTTCTATGTATCGAGAAAAAGAGATGGGCTCAGAAACATAATGGGGTATCAATATTTTTTAAAGGCAATTTGATAAAGAAGCACACAATTCTAGATCGATAGGTCTGATTCCCATGCAGCTTAAACCAATTACACTGAAAACGGCATTCATTTGGACGACAGGCCTGGCAGAACTCTGTCATATACTTTTAACTACATATTATATCATGCTATTAAGCTCTATTATAGAAAGAAACACTCCACTTGGTTGTTAAGAGGTACCGTAGTCAAATAAGCATTGCATTCTGGTCTAAACAAAAGGAAAGTGTTCTTCCATCCACCCATCTACCCCTTCGTTCACTCATTCGGTGGCAGATATCTGACCAGCTGACTCCCTGATGAATCTTGGGGATACAGCCGCGGCATATCTCACTTTATAGTGGTGAACTCATACAATTAACTAATGAAGCCAACAGAAGTAGGTCACCGGATGATATGTGTTGCAATAACCAAAACAGAGATAGGGAGGGCAGGAGAAGATGACTTAAATCCTAGCATCATAGAAAGACTCCAGGAGGGGTGGATTTAGGTAAATACACAAGGGAAGAGAGACAGCTGTGGACATGTAGGAGAAAGAGCATCGTGGTAGAAGCAATGGCAAGCATTTAGTCTGACTGCATCCTTGTGGCCCAGCTAGGACAACTGTGGGCGGAGCAGAGAGGTTAGAATAGTGGGGGAAAGATGGAAGGCGTAGAGGTCCATGTAATAAGGTTCCAGGTGGAGAGGACCGATACTAAGGTAGTTGGCTTTTCCCTTGAGTGAGATGAAGATCTGTGGATGCAACGGAACAGGGGAGAATTGAGCAGACACTCAAGGGTCCTAAGGCATCATTTGCAGGAGGAGGTGACAGGTAGAACTCTGTTGTAGGCCTGCAGACGGTAAAAGAAAATTGTATTCTGAAGTCCTTCGAGGCAGCAACAGGGTGATTCACTACACTTTGGGCCAAGAGGAAACAAAGAACTAGAGACAAATCCAAGGTCTTTGGCTAAGAATATGAGAGGGTAGAAAATTGTCAAAATGAGCAGGGGAAAATATAACATTAAACAGTATTGAAAACGTTGTTGACCAAGTAGGAGAGAATCTCCTACTATTACTGTGTTAAATGTGCACAACATCAAATTGCCTTCTAAGTTCTTATCGCAGCACTCGGTTATCATCAGAGCAGCTTCCTTTCCCAGTGTACGGTAGTTAATGCAGAGATTCACCACTGGCCAACATGCAGGGAATAGGTGTGTGTGAAGTGCCCAGCCATACACAGATCTATGTCCCAAACTTTCTCCTTCTCCTTCCTCCCGAGGCTCAGGGAAGTTTGCAGTGCAAGAGGCAGGAAGATTGCAAGAGTCAGAGCTCAGAGAGGATGACTGGAAAACGGGATCTTCTGGACATAACGGGGCTGTTATGCTGCTGAACTCACAGCAGCCATGGTTGTGGGCACAAGACCTGTACAAGATCCAGCCAACTCAAATGTCAGCATTTAACAGGTAGGGCTCATAAGCCCCTCCCCCTCACTGAGGAGCTATTGGCAGCTTCTGCTGTGGAAGGGAGAGTCATTTTCCTTATGGGATATTTGCCTCCTAAATGAAGTTGGCCGTACTCCAGGGGATGTCCCCACAGTCTTGCATGTACTCATGTGCATACAGACAGCACTAATTAGACTCGCTAGGATAACTCTGGAAACACAGGACATGAAAACATGAGGAAGTCCTGGAGGGGTCAGGGAAGAGCTGAAACAGAGGAAGTTGGGGTGAATACAATCAAAATGCAATGTCTCAAAGAATTAAGGGTGTGTGTGTGTGTTAAAGAACTGTAAAATAGCGCCGGGCGGTGGTGACGCACGCCTTTAATCCCAGCACTCGGGAGGCAGAGGCAGGCGGATCTCTGTGAGTTCGAGACCAGCCTGGTCTACAAGAGCTAGTTCCAGTGCAGGCTCCAAAGCCACAGAGAAACCCTGCCTCGAAAAAAAAAAAAAGAACTGTAAAATGTCTCCAGCCAAATTGAAAAGAGAAACGATTGCCATTGCCTCTCATCACCCACACTCAGCAAGGACCAAGCAAAGAAGGCCCCTAAGTAGAGATTGGTTTTCTTAATATGGGGTGCCTATTATATACAGATTGTAAATATCTTTGACTCCACAGACTGTAAGTATCTTTTGCTCCTAGAATACCTTTCTAACTTAAAGCATGATTCTAGAAACTTAGATTTTGTTCATTTGGGGCATTGGTACTTCATCCCATAAACAAAATTGTTCACTTGGGGGAAAAAATACACAGCCAACACCTATTACAGACCAGGCAAGATGCTGGGCGAAGACAGTAGGAATATTAGGCATTGGGTGTATAATTATGAACAGTGCACAATTTCATCTTTTTCTAACACTTTGATAATGTACCTCTGATATAACATAGGCTACTAGGAGGTAAATGGGACCGTGCCGTCCCCAACCTAGAGACCAATTTAGCCAGAAACGACTGGGAAGAATCCTGATCTGAAAGCACCAAGCAGGGAGAATGATGGGAAACGCTGCTTGTGAAATGGATGTTAAATATGAGTGTGACCTAGGAGAGAGCGAGGCCATTCATATTTACTATGTAAAATGTTTTCCATTACTGAGACACTTCAGCCCTGCCATCTTCTAGATTAGGAAAATCAGACATGCCACATTAGTGATTTCTCTGGGGCCGTGAGGCTCGGGAGCTTGGGGCAACCATGCATCAAAGTAATACGGCTATGCTAACATTAGACTGCAGGAGAAGGGGGAAAACGCCGGAGATGGATTGAAAATGTCACTAAATCAAAATGACGGAGGCAGCACACGAAATTGGCAGAATTAATCAAAGGGTAACTCTGAGGGAGCGCACAGGGTGAAGAGGATGGCATTTGCCTGTCACTGGCAAGGCATAGTAGGCATACCTCACTCACACTGGCCAAAGCACTGCCAGCAGCCAGACAGGGGGAGGCGGGAGGCACTATTTCTTGGCAAGTCCCAAACTTTTAGTCTGATTGTCTTGATTTCACTCGATCTTGTGCTAGTCTTTCCCTCCCTTTTAATTTTAATTTTGATTATTTTTGATTTTTTTCCCTGCCAGATGAGTGAATTTCATATTTGTGATCCAAAGAGACGGAAGGGTGCCAGTCTTCCCTTAGCATCATTAGGAAGCATGCATGCCCTCATGGGCCATCATGTATGACTGGGCAGCTTTTTGTCTTCGTTTTACTGCTTATTCAGAGTTTGAATGTTATACATAGAGTCTGCGCTGAACTACTATTACAAATACCTCTTTGTCTTCATCCTTTTTGGAAGCCATTGGCATGTTTGCTTTGGAACATTCGTATTAATGGTAAGGTAATTTCTTTTTCAGTTTTCAAACATTCGTTTCTATTACTGTTATGAATGAGGTATGGCATCACAGAGGTAAAGTCCCAGGACATCACCCAGCGCTGGACATTGAATTTGTCATGCCTTTCTCCAGCCCCTCCTGACCTTTAGATCAATTGAATTTTACTTTTGAATGCTTTCGAGCTTCTATGAGAATCCAATAAGGGCGCTGGAATGCACCCCACCACTTCACTCCATAGCCGGGCCCAGAGACAAAGAACTTGGCTTCTCTGTGTGCAATTGAATCATATTTCTCCCAGCACCCCAGCTAAGGATAGGAAATCTCAGATTTTCAGCCAGCCTTCAATTTCCTAATCCCAGCCTCCAGTCCCCTTGGGCTTTTCTGCATGACCTGGCGGTCTCTGCCCGGCAGACCGGTTTAGCCCTGCTGGCAGCCTCTGTGCTAAGTGCTCACAGTGTTGAGGGGATCTAAGAGAAGCCAAGATGTTCTTTCTCCAGAGAGGCCTCGCTGCCCTGACACATCCTTGTCTTCTGGGGGAGCCCTGGTTTCCATCTTCTTCAATGAAGCTAGATCTTTCCTCTCTCGTTATTTCTTTTACCTTTAATATATTTTTGTTAGTGTTTTGTTTGTGTGTGGGGGGGATTTTATTTTGACCACAATCTGGTGAGTTTGTGAGAAGGTCCCTTAACCAGACTTAAGGGGAGCCTCGCTCTGATTGACTTTTCTAAACAATTTCTACTTGACTTTCACAATGGCTGCAACATAAAAGTGATTTGTCGAGTGTCACTAATGACCTTTCTCGGGAAAGCTTGATTCAGATTCCTGACGACAGTAAACAGCATCCATCAAAATCTTCCTGCAGCACCTTGGAGCCAACAACCATCTCGACATCGCCTCTTAGCCCTTCTAAATTAACCACATCCTGTGCACCAAATGCGCACGCGCGCACGCACACGCAAGGTTGATTGATTTACGTGTGCATCTTTGGCATTTGTAGTTGATGAAGATGAAAACTGGGAGCATTCTCCAGGCAGAGGAAACTCATCTAAAGTTTTAAATGAATCATCGATCTTCATTTGTAACTTTGGTACCCACATTCCTAGCGTGAGAGGTCAGAGGTAACTAGCATCCTCCTATCATTGGGAAGAACAGGTCATCATCTATTGTCTTTTGCTTAAAACTAGAGGAGGCAACTGAGGCCACAGATCAGAGAGCATAGCAAAAGAAATCTTTCTGCCCCTCACAGGAACAAGATAGTTTTATACTATTATTTGGAGTCCCAGTTGGTCCTAAAGAGAAATCTGTGGGGAGGGCTATTCTTCACTTCAACAGAAGTTTTCTTTTCTATTTCCATGAGAAAACATTGCACCTGAATTGGCAAGCCTTTTTGTAAAAATATCAAATGCCAGGAGGCAGGGGCTGAGCAGAGGGCTGAGTCTCTGTAAGCTTGAAGACGTGAGTTCAAATCCCTAACACACTGGTATAAAGCTAGGTGGCATTTTGTGTGCCTGTGCTAATAACCTTACACCTGGGGGCGGAGGTTCCAAGAGTTCACAGGCCAGACAGTTCGTCTGAACCACCAAGCCTCTCTTTAGTGAGAGACCCTGCATCAAAGCAATGGTCAAGGAAGACACCTGAAGGCCTGCTCCAGCCTATGCATACATGTATGGGCACAGGCACCACGAGTTCATGTGCATGTTCCACATACATACGCCATACATACAAAAATTTTAAATTCAAAGCAAAAGACCAAATCCCACTAAAATTGGCTCACGTACCTCAGTAGTTAACTTTCAGCAACATGACAGGACCTCACGAGATAGGTCCCTTCGTTAATCACTATCCAGAACAGTTTGCTCTGTTTGAAAATCTTTTTCAGAACTCCTTCCTGTCTTAGGACAAGCTAGCAAGGCCATGTTCAAGAAGATAAACTAATGATACTTAGTTATGGGAGTTAACCTTTAATGCTTAAAGGATAAACACTACAGTAAAAGCAAGATAAATCATACAATCAATGCAGATAATGTTGCACTAAGTGAGCGAGGAACACCAGAAAGGTCTAGACAAACGGACCATCAGCACCAACAGGAGACCTTCGTTCAACATCAGAGCTGTGAAGATGACATTGTGATCTCTTGCAGCGCACGAAGGGACTTCAAATGTAGAAAACTCAAATGGGTTGTGGGAAGCACGGGCAGAAATGCCTCCAAAGAGGAAGCACCAGGGAAGGAGTTGAGAGGAACAGAGTAGGAAGTCCGATTTCCAGATGCCAGAGGCCAGTGTTGATGCCGAAACAGAGCGGGAAAGGCGAGGAAAAAGTTTGGGAGGTTGGGTATCAAATTGGCTTCGCCCCAGGTATGTTAGATAGATGAGGCCGTGATTTACATTGAGGAGGATCACGTAACTTCCTGAAGCTCATGCGTAGAATACGTGTTAAATGGATGATTAGACTTATGGGTCCCCGTCCCACAAACTTACACACATACACAAAGCTTTGCTAATAGCTCCCGGTGTTAAGGGATCCCCTAAACCTCAGCTCATGGATGAACCTGGGCTTTTGAAATAGAGGTGATCAGAGCCTCAAGGTCTCTCCTTCCTGCTGGGTTACCATTGTCCCTACAATGACTCACAATTGTCTCTACAAGGACTCACAACTGCTGAAGGGAACCAAACTCCAAACTTCCTCCGTAGGGGCAAAGGGGCTGGTTAGCTTCTAAAGATGCTCTGTTAATGTCTTCTGCCCCAACTTTAACCTCAACTCCAGCTGCTTCTGAGAGGGAATTAAGCGTATTAGGAAATCTCAGTAAGTCCCTCCTCTTCTTGGAGTCACCACAGATTTCCTCAGTGTCTATGAAAACAAGTCTAGAAATCAGATCTCCTTTAAATGTATTTATTCCTAATCTATTATCATTAAAAGAAATTCTGATGATACATTTCTGCTAATGTTTTGCAAGTCTTGTTTTCTGTATATCAGCACTTCAGAAGGTGGGAGTCTCCTGAGCTAATTTATACCCCGTGACATAAACAGGTTGGTAAGCCCAGAATTCTGTTCTGGGAATGGAAAGGTTTGGTCCATTCCAGGTCTGTGGTGATCTGAGATTATAACTGGTCGTGCAATATCTATGCCTTCTGTATACTTGTGTGACAGTCGCGATTTTCTTCAGATGTGTGCACTTGTGTCAGAGGGTACATGTGCCAGAGTGTGCCTGCGGATATCACAGGATGCCTTTGTGACATTTCCTCTCTTCTCAAGTCTTTAGCTAGACTCTGTGGAGCTCTCTTCGCTAGGCTTGTACGACAGCACCTTGCCCACCCAGCCATCCCGCAGGCTCCCGGCAGTTACTGCCTTTGATTCCTGAATACACTCCTCTGCTGGGTTTCGTAGTCTGTTTCCTGGGTCAGTTTTTCCAAGGTCAAGGTGTTCCGCGTTAACCTCATTTTTGTGGTCCATGGAGCTCTTTTGAAATGGGGAGTTATGGCTTTACAAAGGAAGTATCAAAAATGGAAAGGGTTTAGATAAAAGGACAAGAAAGAAAAAAGCTAAACCAGAGGAGAGATATAATGGAAATGAAGACTCTGGGGCAAGAATACAAATCCAGAGTCAGGAAAGAACTCTGATGACAGAGATTGAAGAACCGAGAAAGGAGGCAGAGGTAAGGGGGCATGGAGAGGCCAAAGATGGTGTCCAGCGTGTAGCGGTAGCTTAGTGTTAGTTGTCATAGCTCAAGACACCTCTCAATCAATATAGTTTGTTAATAATTTAATTAGTCTGTGCATGTGTGTGTGTGTGTGTGTGTGTGTGTGTATGCACGCATGTGTGTGGTGTGGTATGTGTTTGGGGGAATGTGGTTTGTGTGTGGTGTTTGTGTGTATGCTTATGGGGGTGTGGTGTGTGTGTGAGTGTGGTGTGTGTATGCATGTGTAGAGGGTGTGGTGGTGTGTGTGTAGTGTGGTGCGTGTATGCATGTGTAAGGGGTGTGGTGGCGTGTGTGTGTAGTGTGGTGCGTGTATGCATGTGTAGGGGGTGTGGTGGTGTGTGTGTAGTGTGGTGCATGTATGCATGTGTAAGGGGTGTGGTGGTGTGTGTGTGTAGTGTGGTGCATGTATGCGTGTGTAGAGGGTGTGGTGGTATGGGTGTATTCATGTGGGGGTCTAACATGATGTGTATATGTGTGTATGTGTGTGGCATGTGTGGTGTGGTGTGTGTGTATGTGATATGTGTGCTGTGGTGATGGTGGTGCTGTGTGTGTGTGTGTGTGTGTGTGTGTAGTGTGGTGTGTGTATGCATGTGTAGGGGGTGTGGTGGTGTGGGTGTATTTATTTGGGGATCTAATGTGATGTGTATATGTGTGTATGGTATGTGTGGTGTGGTGTGTGTGTATGTGATATGTGTGGTGTGGTGTGATGTGTGTGTAGTGTGGTATGTGTATGCATGTGTAGAGGGTGTGGTGGTGTGGGTGTATTTATGTGGGGGTCTAATGTGATGTGTATATATGTGTATGTGTGTGGTATGTATGGTGTGGTGTGTGTGTAAGTGATATGTGTGGTGTGGTGTGGTGATGGTGGTGGTGGTGCTGTGTGTGTGCGCACGCACATGCATGAGTATGTGTATTTGTGTGTAAGGCTGTAGTTGGGGTTGAGAAGAGTCCTCTGGTGTATTTTTTAGACTCTGACACTTTTTATATTCAACAATGGACCTTCAAGCTCAGAAAGAGTTGAAAGGAAAAAAAATAGAAGAGAAGCACCTTTCTTTAGAAGTTCAAAGCTTGGCCTTTGAGGTCTCAGATGTGCAGGCCCTGAGAGGATGCAGGCAAGAAGACATGATAAGATAAAGGCGATCGTCTTGCCCCTCCTGCTAAGACTGGAATCCCTAGGTCCGAGGGTTGTGGATGGGCAGAGGATAGCAGCAAGCTGAAGGGAAAACCAGAAGCAGAAGGACAGGCTCTCCATGTGGGGAGGTCAGACCAGAGACCGCATGCATGGGATGTATGTTTATTGGCACAGCAGTGACAGGCACTAAACATACTCATTAGAGGAAGAATAGCATCCATAACAATAAATGCTAATGACAGTCACGGGGTATGTGTAAAACATTGTTGAATGATTAATGTAAGCTTACCGAAGCACCTTATGTGTATCAAATCTCACCAAATCAACTACCCTAAAAGGTAGTAGGTATTATGTATGCATTCCATATTGTCAACTTCTCACAAGCAGTTGACTCATTATGGAAGGCTAGGCAGCTACCAAGTATTTAAGTAGTGAGTACAAATTAATTATTTGAAAATTATCTTGAAATTATTTGAAAAACTATCTGCAGCCAACAGGATAGACAAGAGGGTGCAGAGGCTAGAATTAGAGAAAAGAAGAGAGTGCATCAGGCAGAGAGGTGAAAGGGTGCACACAGGGAGCCCGGGCCTGAGAGCAGACGCTCTGGAGTGTCAGGGACGACACCAACCTTTCTGGTCACTGTGTCTGGGAGATCAGAGATATAGCGGAGCAGCAGACTGAGGGTGGAGAGATAAGTCATACCACAGAAAAGCTTGGGCCTGGGCAAAGATTGCAACACAGCAGAAAACATCAGGACACAATCATCCATAATCAATAAGCAATTCAACTGCAATTTCTCATCTCATCAGATGGTTGATAATCAATACCTGTGTCTAATTGCTTAAGTCACAAAACTGAGAGCATTATAACATTGCTCTGAATCAAGGCCAATGGAGATGGTGGAAAGATAGAGCATCAAGGGTTCCTTCTTAAAATATTTTACTGACAAAAACAGATAATAGGATTCAGGCCCTGGAATTAACAAAATCAATTTACAAAAAAAAAAAAAAGGACTTGGTGCTAAGCAGAATAATGTTCCCTCAAAGACGCTGTCTTAGTTCGGGCTGCTCTACAGCAGATTCCAACAGACTTAAACAGCACACTTCTTTTCTGATGGGTGTGGGAGTCCAAGAGCAAGGCATCATAAGACCTAGTGTCTGGTGAAGACTCTCTTCCAAATTCCTAGACATTGCCCTTCTCACTGTGTCCTCGTTTGGCAGAAAGGGAGCAGAGGAGCTCACGGCGGCCCTTTTCCTGAGGATGTAGCTCCCCTGTGGCAAGCTGCACCTGTGGAACTATATCCTTTGTCAAGGGTTCTACCTTCTAACAGTGTCACATTGGGGGTTATAATTTCAGCCTATAAACGTTAGAGGAACACAATCAGTACACAATAGATGCCCAGAATCTCATATCCGGGACTTATGAATAGTTTATGTTATTGGGCAAAGGGGAAATAAAAATTGCTGATGAAACTGTAACTGTGAGTCAACCTTAAGTCTGACTTTAACTAAGGGAATCGCCTCAGTTCATCAAATCACAAGGGTATTTTAGAAGGTAACAGAGGAGACAGGCGGTAGCCGGAAAGATAGCAACGTCGGGAAGATGCTGGAACACTGTTTATACGAGTGATGGAAGAGCGTGTGGTTAACAGCAGGCACCCATACAGTCTCTAGAAGTCAGACAAAGCTTGGGAACAGATTGCCCCTTAGAGCTTCCAGACAAGAATGCACCCAGCAGCACCTTGATGTCAACCTTAGAGCTTCCAGACAAGAATGCACCCAGCAGCACCTTGATGTCAGCCTGGTGAGACCCATCTCGGACTTCTGACACCCAGGCCGTTAGATGATGCATGGTTACTGTTTTAAGCCATATAATTTGCAGGTATGTTACAGCTGTCATGAGAAATTAATACAGCACATTGGAAAACAAACCATTTCTCTAGACAGCTCAGGTTTTAATTTCAGCGATGGATCTGGGGAACAACACTTGCCTACGCGAAACCAACAAACACTAGCAAGCAATCATTGACTTCTATTTGTGTTCCTGGCACTGTGGACAGCCAGCTACGAATGAAGCCCAGAAGTGTCTAACTGGGTCATCTTCTAGTTGACATTTAGACTGAGGACAAGTCAAGCATCCCCCGAGAGGGAACATCTTCCTTTTACCTGAGCATATCCCCTTGGAAACCAAAGATGGCCAAACAAGGTAATCTTTCTGAACATGGATGAAACCTGATCCTTTGTTTTAGCCGCATAATGTACAGGAGAAAGCCCTGCATCCGGGGAAAGCATCTCAAACTACGTCAGTAGTTGACATAAGATTTTTTTGCTTCATTTCCTTTCTGTCAGATCCTTCCCTTGCCTTCCCTCAGCCAAGTGGTAGGGCCCCTCCCCCTAAGACTCCAGGTTCTTCTCAGCAGGGTGGGACAGGGTTAAGGGTCATGTGGTCCCTTTCGGATCAGTGCAACCCTTAACCTTATTAAGGAAGAAGACAAGAGAATTCCAAGCAGTATGAGAGGCCATAGTCCCATTAAGCTTCCTTTAACCAGGTCCTCCATGGAGTACGATAACTCAAGAGATGCTATCTTAGAATGTAGAATGAAACCTGCCCTGTTCCGGGGTCAGAAAACAGGGGAGAGGTAAGCTTGGTTAAAAGAGGATTTTTGTTCATTTTATACAACTTTCTGCTTGGGGGCATCTGAGCTGGAACCGGTTTTGTGCTAACTCAACATTATCACCTGCACAGGAAACTGCGTTACCCACCTGCTTAACTCGAGTCCGTTACAGAAAACAGCACCTCTGACCTCAGTTTCAGACTTTGAATTTCATGAGCGAACACAGATTCTCTAACAGAATCAACTAACCTCTGGTCGCATCATAAGCCAATGTCAAGAACGTAAGCAAATTCCCGCGAGGGAAGGAACAAAAAGTGGTAGCCGCCGAGCAGACATCTGTATCCATCTCAAAGAATTCCTCCCGCCAACAAGTGCTCGGGTCTCAGCTTCCTCCTGCTATCCAGATGGCCAGATAATGAATGATCAACCAAGAATTCCTGAGTGTTCAACCAAGCATGGTGGAGACCCAACAGCTATAAGGCATTCTTAATGCTGTCTAGAAATCTGTAATTAAGTTAAGAAAATCAGCGAGGGATGGTCACAATGGCTAATTATCTGCTTCTTTGTGTATTTAGTGGCTTTACCTCTATACCTTAGACACAAGGACACATGTGTCTTATCCTGTCATAGCCATAGTACCATGCACAGGTGTGCATTCCGCCCTATTCACATAAGTTTAAAAATGGAAACCATAAACATAAGAACGGTAGAAACAAAATTTCTATCAAGATCTTAAAATCTAAAAGTTTTTTCTTGTGGCCCCTCCTAGGTAGTTAGCCGCATCGAGATGAAACTGAAGATCCTTTTCCCTGCAACTTCCTGTTGGAAACTCATAGACGTGAATAATGACCGTGAGCTTTGTGCTTTCCATGAAGAGCACAAGGCCACAGAATTATCTGTTGATGCTCTGCATGCAGAAAAGAGGGCTGTGTAGTATGAATCAGCGGTGGGAATGGCAAACTGGTTTTCCCATGAAAATAAGGTGTCTTGACCCACAGCAGAGTGTGCCTGTTGCTAAGTAATGGGTATCACTACTATAGACCAAGGAGAACTGGGGGTGGGGTGCGAAGATGTATTTGCACATGAATCTCGGATGCCGGTCTGAGTGTTCTCGGCTTGGTTGTTGTTTAAATACAACAGTGGAGAGGAGGCTGTTGCTGGATTGGTGGAAACGACTGTGCTTCTAGGCTGGGGCCCCGAAGAGCTAGTGGGATCTGAAAGGCTTTCTGTCTCTCTGAAGATGATGCCTGCCAGTGTGTTGTCAGAGAGCCCTTAAACAAAGAAGGGGAGAAGCCCAGGATCAAAGCACCCATGATTAACGTCTTGTTATTCCATGCGTTCTGCGACGCAAACCCTAACGTATCGCTCTAATGAAACAATGCTAAGAAAAACCAAAGAGGAAGCTACAGGATATGGTCAACTTTAGGCCAAGAGGATGACGGAAGCAAAAGGAAAATGCCAGGAACAGATTGCCAAGAGACATTGCCTGAGCTGAGCCCAGTCAAAAATAAGTCCTTAGGTCAGTAAGTAATAAAAATGAGTGTTGAGACACTGAAAAACAAAGATCTTGAGATGTAGTGTAGCAGCTATGATGAACTTAGTAATAAGGTTAGAAACCATATTTTCCCAGCACTACACATAAGATTAAGAACATGCTACTTGCACGTAAGAAGCATGTGTGTGTGTGCATCTACACATGTATGGAAATTAAAGAGACCCAGGATCCTCACCTATTATAGAATGAATCAATCGCATTCATTCCTAATGCAGAATTCAGGTCAAAGAGAGATCGAAAGTTTATGGTTAAGGAACATTGTTCGGGATGGGAACGTGGTTGACCGGGTAAACTGCTTGCCTTCCCAGAGTGAGGACTGAAGGTTGGAACCTCAGAACCCACATAATAGCTAGGCAGGAGTGCAATCCCAGCACTCAAGAGGCAGAGATATGGGATCCCAGAGCAAACTGGCTAGCTAAACTATCCAGTTTGTGAGCTCTGGGTTCTAATGAAAGACCCTGGCTCAGTAAATAAAGTGGAAAAGTGAAGATCAATTAGGAAGACACCTGGCATCAACTTCAGGACTATTCTCTCTCTCTCTCTCTCTCTCTCTCTC
>JAQHUG010000011.1:1397685-1409630 GCA_028555095.1 Dicrostonyx torquatus
TCTCAAACCATTCAACCCAACAGTCCTTAGCATCCTACTTCAGGAAAAAGTATAAAGAAATCCGAGAGGGCAGAAGAAGGGGCTCTGGGAAGGTGGAGGTTCAAAGCAAGTTGACCACTGTTTCATCTTCATAAAATACAGAGAAGCTGTAAGGACTTTTACTGTTGACCTTTCTCTGTGCCTCAGAAGCTGTGGGACCTGAGGAAAGTTTGAGTTGCACAAATGCCCACCTGTGGCATAGGTTAGTGACAGTGGCTACATTACAGGCTAAGGTAGAGCAGCACAGACAACAATACGGGAATCTAGGGGGGTTGTCACATCCCTTTCTCTCCTTTCAGACCATCTCCGATCCCAGGCTGTAAGCGAAACTAACAGATGTCACCTCTAGGCCACCAAGGAACTCAGGAGCTGACACACAATTATCCGTGTTCCTTTCTCCCTTTGTTATGGGGAGTCATAACTGTGTCTGAGAGGTGACCACTCAGACACAGTTACCAGCCAACTGAAAGTGTTTATTCCAGCTGGCTGGGATTACACTCAGGCATGTGAGCCCCAAATATAGCCCTGAGCATTTAGTGGAAGGGGCTTTTAAAGCAAATCAATCAATCAATCAATAAAAGCCAAAAAAAAAAAACAAAAACAAAAAGGATATCCTGGTGTCTCCTCGACAGCTGTAGAGGAAGGTTTTGCACAAGCAAGTAGTTTAACAGAAGCTAGGTTGGCTGAGCCATCTTGACCTCAAGTTCCTAGGGTTTGATAGTTTTCCACAGGATTCTACATCAGGAAGATGACATTCCAGTTAAACCTATAATGGCCTCAGCAAGAACCCCGGATGAAGGAACCTCCGCACTGTCTTGTCCTGTCACATTCCACACTGGTTCTGTGGACATGAATCAAATCGTTGACTCATTCTGTTGTAGGAGAGCACAGTTTGTCTTAAGGACCAGTAGTTTACCTGAGTTTATTCTCTGTTTGATGTAGTCGGCAGTGGAGGATGCAGGGTTCCACCAGTAGCCCAATCAAAATAAGAATCAACGGTCAGGTCATGGGGACCAGCTAGCTATGCAAAGACTGATACCAATTATCTGATTCATGTCTGCTTTCTTTTCTTTCTGTTGTCTGGCAGCATCCACTACCATCATTCACCCTGTGTGGCCAGTTTTCGTGTCACCTGGTCAGTCTTGCCCATGGGGTATTCTTGACAGTCTAGTAAGTGCGCTCTGGCAGGGCTACCAAGACTTGGTGAGGCTCCCCTCATTCTAGAGCCACATTCCAGGTGGCCAGGCCAGCTGTTCTGAGCTTCCTGGCTGCTGAGAAATCCCCTTTTTGGTGTTTTTTGCAACCGACCATGGCCAACCTCTTGGGTAATCAGATACCTTCCAACAGGGCTAAGAATTCTGCTCTTTTTAAAAATGTCTTTTCCTGCTGAGGTTATGAATTCTCTTTCCTCATATACAAACCCAGTTGCCACGGGCCGTGGTCAAAGCATATTGACTACCAGTGTATACAGTGAGAGCCTTATCTTTCTCCCACTGGAGTGCTTGGCTCAAAGCTAAAATCTCAGCCTACTGAGCTGCTTAAAGATTGTGCCCACACAGTCTCATCTTGGGTCACCACCACTGCCCCTGTCTACTTGATCCCATCATGAACAAAACTGCTCCCATCTGTGATCAATATCCCATCGGGTGTCATCAACAGGACATCAGTCAGATCAGGCCTGCTAGACTGGATTGGATCAGTCACCCCAAGGCACCCCTGCTGGAGACCTAAAGGGTCTTCATCCGGCAGGATCGAGGGCTGACATTTTCTGGAATGGAATCCAGTGTTGATCTAGATGCAGGGTTCGGTATTGGGTCACTCAGGTGTTAGACATCCATCTCTCGGAGGTCCCCCTCAAGAGGTTCTCAACAGAGTGTGGGGCTGCCACGAAGAGTTTGTGTCTGAAAGTTAATTTGTCAGCTCCTTTTATCAGCAGAGTGGGGGACAGCTATGATCCTTATACATACTGGCTCAGGCTGTGACTAGGTTAAGTCTCTTGGACAGATGCATCACCATGTTCTTCCAGGGGTCAAGAGTTTTCATGAGTTCCCCTTAGGCAGCACCTCTAGCCTTGCCCATATACAAGAGAAGTGTCTTGGTAATGTCTGAGAGAGCCAGGGTCAGGGCTGTCATCAGGACAGATTTTAAGGCTTTGAAGACCCTCTGCTCCATCTCAGTCCATTCCAAAGTCTACATTCCTCCCGGGCCGGCATAGAAGGGCTTGGCTAACTTAGCAAATCCCTATCTGTAGCCAGCAGTATTCCTGGCTCCAGGAATTCTTCTTTTTCTTTTCTTTTTTTTTTTTCAATGTGGGATTCGGGATTTGCAGGATGACTTTCAAAAGTCATGGGAACGCATCTACTTCCCTTCCTCTAGGTTGTCGCCTAGGTACATGACCCGAGGGATGCTGAAAGAACTGAAAGTTTTTATCTGTACTCCAGTGGTTGGAGGATTTCTAAAAGGCCTTTGTTGCCTGACTAACATTTCCCCTCAGTGGTTGAAGCTATGAGGAGGTCATCTACATATTAGAGCAGGGGTCTTTGTAGGTATTTTTGCCTAAATTCCAAGAGATCTGTACTCGAGACTCCATCAAACAATATTAATGAGTTTTTGAACCTCTTCTCCTGGTCTTTTTCTCCTATTTTCTTTCTTATCTGTTCCCCCACACGGGAGAGTTTCTTCCCCTGGTTGTCCTCCTCTAGATCCTGGCTGCTATAAACTTTCTGAGCAATTTCCAAAAATTGAGACCTATTCATCCCTTTAAATCCCTCTAATTTCTGGAGCTTTTTTTCTAATGTCTGGGGCCAACTACATGGCAAAGGCAATATTAGTGGCTCACTGGTTTAGGGGGCATCTGGGTCTCAGGGAGTAAATACCTGATCTGCCTCACAGAGCCTTCCAGAAACCCAGTGGGCAATTCATCAGGTCCTTGAGGAGCTTGTCTTACTTTAGGTAAGTTGGTAGGTTTTCTGACATAGTTTATAGCCATTCAAAACTCTTTACTCTGGCCAGCTTGTATGACACTCGGGTATTGAGGATCCCATGCATTTAGAGCAAGGATCTTTTAAAAGAAAAAAAAAATCCTGGTTTCTAGCAGCTACTGGGGGAGATTTTGCACTAGCAAGCAGTTTAACAGAAACTAAGATAAGTTAGCTGGGGCATCTTGACCTTAGATTCCTAGAATAGAGTTGGGTCATTTTCAAAGGGATTCTCCATCAAGGAGATCATTCTAGATAAACCGAACATGACCTCAAGCAAGAATACAAGATGGAGGAACCTCTGTAGGTCTTGCCCTGCCACAGCTTGGAACCGGGATGTGGGTTATTGACATAGTTGAGCCTCCGCCATCTTGAGTACCTGAGGGACCACATGGTAGAGAAGAATGCCATTACTACTATACACATTGAACAATTACGTGAAGATAATTCAATCTCTGACTAAGAGTTCAGGGTGACGTCCATCATTACTAGAATTCAATCTAGGCACTATGAGCCAACACAGACGGTGCTATGGTTGAAACAGTAACTAGATAGCCTGGTATACTGGCTCATGTCTGTAATCCTGGCACTTGGGAGGCTGAGACAGAAGAAATGCAAGGTTTGAAGCCAGCATGGATAATATAGTGCATTCTAGGCTACCTTGGCCTTGTCTTGAAAATCCAAAAACAAATAAGAGAGAAGGAATCTCTTAAAGGAGTGATACAAGAACGTAGCTAATATGGAAGCAAAGGCTACATATGGAGCAAATGATCTCTTGGCAAATGTGAATCATAACCTTCAGATTCGAGATGAACTTCCTTAAAATGACCCTTCTTGTTTCAAATTATAACAATTAATAAATATTGCTTTTGTCCCTTGATTGCCTTGATGTTGTTCTTAGGCTTGTCTCAGTTTGCTTCCTTTAAAAAGAAATGTAAGCATGCTAATGAAGTAATGTTTCTAAGATTCATATACGGAGCATGGAAGTTACTACTAACATCACTGAAAACATAAAGGGCTTTGTGAAGACACTTAGATACTCTTTTTGATTTGCTTTTCCTTATCCTCCATGCCTGTACTTTCTCGGCTGTCCACAGGAGCTCCTGATCATTCTTCTCACTTCTAAAGACAAGGGACATGTACACCAATAGTCCCTATAACAATATATTGCAAACCAAGTGACTTTGAACAACAGAAGTTTAGACAAGTGTCGGGGGGGTTCTTTATTTCTCATCCAGATATAGCAATTGCCATTAATCCTCAACATACAGATGCATCACTCCAATTTGTCCCCATCTCTTCAGGCCATTCTTCCAATGTCTTCGTGTCCTCACATGACTGTATTCATATAACAACACAATATGTTGAATTATCATTCACCACAAACTTCCATATGACCTCACCTTAGCTAACTGTACCAGCAATAACCCTATTTCCTAACAAGACCCATTTTGTGGCTCTAAAGATGCACCCCAGTGCTTGTTTTAAGAGGAAGGAACATAACTCAACCTATACTTGGATTATATTCCTGTGCAAATACAATCAAGTCCCATGAGTTGATCAACTTCTGGTATTTTGTTTTCTCCATGTAAACAATCCCTATTGCATCTCAGTTGTTGGTGCCCAAAATTCTTTTCGACAAAAGATCGTCACCATGAACAACTTAAAACTGAGGATGTCAGTATTAAACCGCATCAGTAAATTGGAGACACCCAGAATGAGAGGAGATAAAACTCTGGAAAGGGGGGTACTAAACTGTTGTAAAAAGCGGGCGGCTGTGTCCCGCTGCCGAGAAGTGGGGCCGTTTACCCGGTGCCTGGCTCCCAGCCGCCAGCTAGCTTATGCCCGAAATAACCACACAACAGTTATATTCATTTAAATACTGCCTGGTCTATTATCTCTAGCCTTTGCTTGGCTAGCTCTTGCATCTTATTTCAACCCTATTACAGACTATTTATTCTTAAATAGTCTGTAAGTCACCACGAGGTAGTGGGCTTACTGGGAAGATACAGCATATCTGACCCTGGCAGCTTCATGGCGGCTCTCACACTTCCTTCCCTCCCACCACCTTCTGTTCTGTCTACTCCGCCCACCTAAGGGCTGTGTCCTATCTTACAGGCCAGGCAGAGTCTTTATTTAACCAATGAAAGCAAAGAAGTACTGGAGAACCCTCCTACACCACTAAACAGAAACATATTGATACAGTGCTACTGTTTTGATGATTCTGCATTCAGAGCAAGGACATGGAAACTTGGATTGTGAGCCAAAGGCAGCTAGGGATGGAAAATAGAAGAATTGCTGCTACTTCTTGGGCAGAAAGACACAAGATTTAAGGCTTTATGAGCCAAGATCTTGGTAACAAGGGAAACATCTACAGCTAAGCCTGACTATGCATTTGCTCGTTCCCTTAAGCACATGCCAAACACTGAAGCTTGGCCAGGCAGCTTAAAACTAAGCAGATAAAACTGAAAAGCAGAACTGAGTTTTTTTTATGATTTTGAGTCATAAAGAAAAGGGGATAAGAGTTTAGGACCTGGTGGGATGAGGGACTTGGAGAATCTGCGTGCTCTTCAGAGCATTAGGCGGGAGAAGCAAAGGGGGTCAACAAACTGAGTCATAGCCAAATTAAAACACAGCTTATATTGGATTTGAGAAATGTCAGGATAAAAGGTATCAACTCTGGGTTAGAGAAGTTGAAATTATCTAGAGACATTGTGACTGTTTCTATTTATAATATGAGAAAAATAATAAAAATTACCATCAGGCAGGTCAAGAAATAGTACATGTTCAAACACCCAGAAATTTTCTCATAATTGGTTAATATATTAGAGTTAGCAGAAAAGAAGTCTTAAAAATATCTCTGAGTCGTAAGTTCAAAAAAGTAAAAGAATTTTCAAATAGATGAAAAGATGAAGGATTTCAGCAAAGAACCAAAACATAGAAACAGAGCCAAATGAGAATTCTAGAACAAAAACATGATTACTTAAATTAAGACCAATTGAATATTAAGACTAATTACTAAATTAGGAACTTAATACCTGAAAAGACAGGCAGAGGATACAATCATTGCATGGAAGGCAACTCAATAAAAAAAAAAATCCCTAAACTGACAGAAAAAACAGAAAAAGAATCTAAAATTTTCCAAAGAGAACAGATAGATGTGAGATAGCAATGAGAACTCTAACACGTGTAATTAATGTCTCAAAAAGAAAAAAAATAGAATAAGAGATTGATCGTTTAATGGATGCCTGAGAATTTCCCAAACTCATGAACAGGGTCACACACAGTCGGGGAAATTCTGAGGGCCAGAGACAGTATCTCCCCCAACCCCCACACAGACCAGAAAAGAGTAAACCTACCCACATCACACACAACTGATGACAGGACAGACGATAGCAACAAAACTTTCAAAGAGAGGTGGGGGAAGGATGTAATCTTTAGAAAGCAGCAATAGCTAGTGTCCTGTGGGCGATGACGACAATCAGACCGCGATGGAAGGGACACCATGACGGGGCGCAGAGAAACTTCCAATTAATCTATCTATGCTAAGGTCAGCGCAGTGGGAGCTCATGGACTCCTGACCGACAGCGGGGAACCTGCATAGGCCGGAACTAGGCCCTCGGACTACGGGTGACAGTTGTGTGGCTGGGGCAGTCTGGTGGGGCCACTGGCAATGGGACCAGGATTTGTCCCTAGTGCTTGTACCGGCTTTTTAGAGCCCATTCTCTTTGGAGGGATACCTTGGTTCGCCTAGATATGGGGGTGGAGGGCCTTGGCCCTGCCTCAAAGTGATAATAATAATAATAATAATAATAATAATAATAATAAAAAGATGTCCATGCTCAGAAATGAAAGGAGGACTGAGATGATGATGACCAAGTCCCTCAATGGAAAGAACGGATACATGGCTAACATATCTAAGCTCTGTAACGAAAGTGCTAAAGGGATTTTTCTTTCCTATAGAAGGAAACTGTTTCCAAACAGCAACATGGTAACACTGGACACAATGGACAGCCAACTTTTCTCACAACCCCCAGGAGCCTCCAGCACAACCGTACCTTCAGCTCCTTATCCCCAGCCCCCAGCAAGCTGCTGAGCTCCCAGTGGGTACTTCCCACTTAAAATCAGGCCGTCTCCCCTTTGCTCCAAATGGTTTTCTTCCTTGCCGATTCTTGCCTTTTGGGTGTTGCTTCTGTTTTTGAGAGAGCACATCACTATGTAGCCCTGGCTAGACTGGAACTCACTATGGAGACCAGGTTAAGCCTCAACTCAGATGGATGGGCCTTCGTCTGCCTCCGCAGGGCTGGGGTTAAAGGTGTGGGCCACCACATTTAATTCAAATGAACATTTTTCTTCAGTCCTGCTCTCATCTGACTCAAAGAAATTTGGTACCCATATTATCACACAAATTCATAGAGTCAGTACAAAGTTTAGTATTCTTGGGTCAGCAAGGGAATCCTTCTCATTATAAGCCCTGCCAAAAAGCCTAAATCTTACAATACTGCAGGTCCTGATGAGAGATTAAGCACTCCTCATGGTGAGGGGTGTTAGCGATGAACCTCACAAGTCAGCTGGGTTTTCTTATTGAACTTAAATGTTTGTTCATTGCCTTTGACTTCATTGAGACAGGGGCTTAGTATAAAAATAAACTGATCTCAAACTCATGGCAAGCCTTTCGCCTCAGCCTCACTAGTCTGGGATGACAGGTGTCAGTCAGCACACTTGACTGTTGGGTGAGGAACCGCTTGGTTGTTCCAGCCATCCAGCCCCAAAATAATCTCACAGAAACTATCATTTAAAACACTGCTTGGCCCATTGGCTCTAGTTTCTTATTTGGTAATCCCTGCATCTTAATTTGACCCATTTCTATTAATCTGTGCATCACCACGAGGTTGTGGCCTACCAGCAAAGTTTCAGCGCCTCTGTCTCCAGTGGAGGCTTCATGGCTTCTCTCTGACTCCGCCCTTCTTTCTCCCACCACCCAGCCTAACTTTCCCTGCCTACCTAAGTTCTGCCTTGCTATAGGGTCAAAGCAGTTTCTTTATTCATTAGTGGTAATCACACCACACAGAGGGGACTCCCGCATCACTTGACACCTATTTAACTTTATCCATGACCCAGAAAGTCATAGGAAAGATGGCACAGGAGACATCTTTCGGGCTTCTCCCATATTCTGTGCATACTCTCCATGACTAAATAAATGGCCACCGAAAAATCTCCGTGAGCCATTAAAGGGTTAAGTCCCCAAAGATGTAGTGAACTCGTTGATTCTTTCCTCTAATCTTTGAAAGAAGCTGAGGTGGAGTGATGGGGAGAGGAAAAATAATAAGATATGACCAGTGAAATATTGCTACCTGTCTTCTTTATATTCTAAAGACTCAGTGGGACAGCCACTGGCTTTCTTGGCCACTCTCCTTTGGGATGGAGCACAGGGCACTGCTTTCTCCAAGGCTCAGAAGCTGCCTGCCGTGAAAGTGCCCTCCCGGTGGGGCTTCTGAGCACAGGCACTTCCTCCTGTCTTATTTGCAGCTCTCTACAATAAGCCCTCGCCCACACAAATACATATTTTCATTATCTTATTTTTAGAAATGCAATTTGTAGAAGGGAAACTGGGAACGTGATTTGACATTCTAATGGTCCTAGATTCTTCCTTCTGAGGCCCTCTAGGATCTGGCAGCAGGCACAGCAGCTTAGCGATGGCTCTCAGAACACCAGACACCGGTCCTGCACATCCTGACGACAAGCCAGGTGTACTGCAGTTGCAGAAATGCCTTCCCACACGGTCGTTAGTAAAAATCCATCCTGCGATAGTATTAATTCTTACTGCGGTATTATCGGATATGAATTGTGAGTGTAGAAGTGAGTTCCGGTCCTGTGATCCAGTGTACTGAATGTCCTGGCAATTTTCATCTCTCAAATAAGCTGTTCTTCCTGCAGGTCACAAATGTCTGTTCCGTGCATTTCAACAGTGCATTTTACATCAGGACGTAGGAGATGGCTCCCTTTGTAATATCCTTGGTTTACAAGCCTGAGGACCTGGGTTCAATACCCAGAACCCATATCCCAGATAAAACAAAAAGACAGAAATCAGGCCTGCAGGAGTGGTACATACTTGTCATCCCAGATCTGGAGAGGAAGGCAGGTAGTCCCTGAGGTGAGCAGATCAGCGATCCAAGCTACTTGGTGAGTTACAGACCAGAAAAAAGACTATATCTAAAGAAGAAGGAGGGGGAAGAGGAGGAGGGGAAGAAGAAAGAAGAAGAAGAGGAAGAAGAAGAGAAGGAGAAGAGGAGGAGGGAGGAAGGAAGTGAAGGAGGAATGGGAGGAGGAGGGGAGAAGAAGGAAGGAATCTGAGGAATAACAGTTTAGGTTGTCCTTTGGCATACAAACACAAACACACAATATATGTCTAACACCAATAAGATTTTTTAAATAATTAATATATGAACTAGTGAAAACTTTATTCCTGACTCAGACGTATTCTTAGAGAGGGGAGAGCCTTAACCTAAGGACTTCTTTCTCAAGCCAACGCTAGCTCTACTCCCTCTTTCATACCTTCCTTTACTCCCTCTCTCTTACCTCTTCCTTTTTTCCCTCCTTCTAGTCATCTTTTCCTTTGTGAATAGATATCTCAGCATCTAAGATGCTCCAGACACTATTTGAGGAACCAAAGAGGCAGAGAAAATAAGTCATAGCCTCATTCACATTGGAGGATGTAGATAAGCCAAAAAAAAATCATTAGAAGGCAAAGAAGGAAAGGTAAGCAGGGTTCTAAAGTGTGGGAAGTGAGCAGATGGGGAGAGGAGACAAATCCCAGTCAGAGAATGTTGTAAGTGGGGGAGAGGTGTGGGTTATATTCCGGGCACCCAGCTCCCAGCCCCCAGCCGCCGGCCCGCTCAGCCGCTGGTTGCTTGCTTATGCCCAAAATAACCACATGAGAATTATATTCATTTAAACTCTGCCTGGCCCATTATCTCCAGCCTTTTATTGGCTAGCTCTCACATCTAAACTAACCCATTATAAAAGTCTGTGTGTCACCACGAGGTGGGTGACTTACCGGACGGTTCTAAGGTACGTCCATCTGCGGTGGGAGCCTCATGGCGACTGGCACACTTCCTTTTTCTCTCACGGCCTTCCGTTCTGTCTACTCCGCCCACCTAAGGGCTGTGTCCTATCTTACAGGCCAGGCATCCTTTTTATTTAACCAATCAAAGCACAGAAATACAGAAGAAGCCTCCTACTCCAATAGAACAAAGGACTGAGCAGCCCTACTTTTTAAAGTGGTGCTCACACTTGGACTGACCATGCTGGGAGCAGCAGGACAGGTATTGGGTGACCGGTGTTTAGAATTTGGTGTCTAGGGAAAACAGTCAGTAGAGAGGCCCGTCTGTCTCAATGCGTCAAACAGCAAATATGGCTTCTGTACTTACTGTGTGGTAGGTACTCTGTAGAACACTGGGGAACACACACAGCTGAGCAAAGAAGATGTGACCCCTGGCCCCCGTGAAGCTGGAGGCAAGAACAGAGATCTCTACCTTAGGTCCTTTCTAATTGATTAGTGCACAGTAATGGGGCCACAGAAAGGTTTCGGGAAGCAGTCTCCATGTAAGCTTCCGGAGGACTGTGTGACAGGAAGGTGTGTGCACCTGGTTACAGAGGACCCAAGTGACAAGGTACAGAGGTAAGGTGAAAGACATTCCCCTACTTTTCCAGGATGGTGCTTAGGAAGTCAAGAACTAGAAATCCAAAGCTGACATTTGATAGACACTTGAGTCAGTCAGTTAGAATCAGAGAAACAGAACCAAAAGGTCACTTGTGTGAAGCGAGATTTCTTTTAAAGAATTTAGTTTATAGGATTGCCATTAATGTGGCAGCCTGAAATCCATAGAGACGGTTAGAAACTCGGTGTCCTTAGGTCACCTACACTATATGTCCATGGAGAATCTCTCCTTCTCTGGGAAAAGCCTAGCGTTGCTCAGAAGACCGTCAACCCACTGAGTAAGAAGTCCTGCATCATAGTGTGCCTTATTTTAAATATTTAAATTTTAAAATCACATAACAAAATCATTTGGTAGCAGCATCAGGACTAGTATTCAACCAAGTAGCTGGGTGCTAGAGCAGAGTGAAGAAGGCACTTGAAATTAACCATCACAGTATCAAATAAAAATTTCTTATCCATTAGTGTAGACACAGTTGTTCCCATCATGGACCTAAGACACCAGCAAATGTGACCGTGATACCCAGTTGTGAGGGCGCAGACAAAGCTTCAGGTCTCTCGTGAGCACAGATGAAGTCCTCTGGGTACTCCTTGAATCCTAAGGCTGAAAATGAGTCTGCTGGTGAATGCTGAAGTATAGACTCTATCTCTCTCTTTCTCTCTCTCTCTCTCTCACACACACACACACCTCTGACTCCATTGATTTAAATAAGGGACTTTCTAACTTTATCAAAAGGATGAGTTTTAGAAGTGGCAGAACGTTGCACTGTAGCCTAAGGGTGACAAGAGCCCTAGATGGATGACTTTTTGTTCCCAAATGGCTGTTAAGGATGGGGGTGCGGGGAAGAAAAGAAGAAATGGGCAGTTTCTGTATGCAGGTTTGGAGGAACAGAAGACCCTAAATGTGACAGCATGGAGTGGGCATCCCATGAAGTTATCATTTTCATGGGTGACATGACCCTTTCTCCATTAATCTATTGTTTAAGATTGCGATAAGCAAAACCACCACCTTGTTTCCCTAGTGTCCAGGGCTAATGCCTGGAAGTGATGAAACAGTAGAGTTGTGTCCATGCGCTTCTCCTGCTATCATCCATTTGTGTGCAGGCGAAGATACCATTCAGCCACTTAGTCACCTTGGAGAAAGCCCTTTCCACATCTATTTAATCTCAGCCATTCACTGACCTCTGCAGAACTGGTCTTCTAGAATATTA
>JAQHUG010000011.1:1412837-1427418 GCA_028555095.1 Dicrostonyx torquatus
AGTGGCTGAGCGGGCCAGAGGCTGGGGGCTGGGAGCTGGGTGCTGGGAACATACAACCTACACCTCTCCCCCATAACTTACAACAAATCTCCGTGCTTATGCAGCGAGCACTGGTACCCACCGAGCCGCCTTCCCAAACCCTACTTTGCTACTTTAATTTTCAAATTAGGACAGATTTTGAATTCTGCAGTTGTCAGAACGCATAGGCTGTTAACTGTGGACTGTTTCCACTACAGTCTCAGGAGGAAATTAGATAAAACAAACCAATGTCCAACATGGTCCAACACAACGGTCCCCTGCCTGTAGGTGAGCCTAGAATACAGGAAACTTAAAGGGCCAGAGAATAGTTTTAAAGGGGTGTGTGTGTGTGTGTGTGTGTATGTGTGCGCGAGCATGCGCATTTGCCCAAACTCTAGCATAGTCCGCATAGCTAACAAAGCACTATGCTCAAGGCCAAGGAGATTTTCTTGGATCTTGTTTGACAAAGCAAAACATTAATGGAACTCTATGTCAGAACATGGAAAACAACAGCAATGATACTAAAGGTAAGGTTCTGAGCAGGGACAGCACGGGGTTATATTTAGAAGAGCCGATGAGGACCAAGGCAGTTTTGTGAGTCAACGTGTAGGAGAAGAACTCTACCCATATGCTGAGCCGAGAAACTGAGACGTGATAGGAAGAAGATGGGTCAGAAATCTGAAATTCTAGCCATGAATAGCCAACACAAGGGTCAAGTCTGCCTAAGGTAGCGGTTATGAAGTTTTGGGTCACGACCCCTTTGCGGGGGGGGGGTCAAACAACCCTTTCCCAGGAGTCCCATCCGATATCCTGTTTATCAGATATTTACATTAGCATTCATAACAGTAGCAAAATTACAGTTATGAAGTAGCAATGAAGTAATTTTACGGTTGGGGGAATCACCCCACCATGGAGAGCTATATTAAAGGGTCACAGCATTCAGAAGGTTGAGAACCACTGGTCTAAGGGCAGTCCTCAGCTTTCTCCCCCTGGCCTGGGAATGGGTGCGCACCCATACAGTGTTATCCTGGCTGCTGTTTTTAATCTTTTATTTTTTTTAAAGTGTTTCGGGTGTTGCCTGGAAGACCATGCTTCCTTTTGTACTGTCTTCCCTCCCGAGATTGTAACCACATGAAAAGTTGCAACTACTTCCTCAACTTGGCAGTGCCAGAGAAACTTCCAGAACATGTTAGATATTCAACAAACATTTCCTGAATGGATGAAGACCTACCGTGGGCAAATTAGCAGACATCCAGGGAAGCTGATGCGGAGCCAGCTGCCTCCTGAGAGAAGCGCTCCTTCCTTACATCCTCCCCATCCAGAGCAAACTGGTTTCAGGGTGTGGGGACATCTGTCGGCGATGCCTGCCAAGAATCAACAGTGCCGTCTTCTGAGAAGAACAAATCAATTTTGCTTTGGGGAACTACCATTACCCCCCTCTCCCGGCTAAGAGTGTTCTAAGCACGCAGCCAAGTCTCCCTCCGCCCTCGAAACGTGAGCCTTAAGCAAAACTTCAAGTGCAAGATGTGGACGGAGGTGATTCAACCCAGCAGTGGCAGAGGGTCTCCCCATTAGTCCCGGCTACCTTGCTTGGCTCGTATCCACCCTCTCGGAGAACTGGCAACGTAGCTCTTGCTGTGAGCCAGTTAGCTCCCTTTATCCATCTAAACAATTTCTCTGGTGAGTTCGCAAGTTATTGACCAGTGACCTAGTTAATCAGCCCATTTTAAGAGCTCTGAACTAAGAATCTACCAGGCATGGTGGTACATGTTTGCTAGCCCATTATTCAGGAAGCTGAGACAGGGGGATCAAGGTGGCAACGTAAGGGCCTTGTCTCCCAAAACCGATCTAGTTATACACTAAGAAATCAATGCTTTGCGCACGCTGACACCTGACTCTCCAACAGTGTATTTCTCTGTCTCGGCTCACCCCGGAATCCTTGGGGAGTTTTGAAGACGATAGCATTCAGGCCAGACCTCGCGCCTATTAAACGGGACTGCTTGTTCCACTAGTGCTTTTCAAAGCCTCCCCAGGGGATTCTAATGGGCAGCCATGGTGGAGGCTGACTGCTCTCGGGCTGTGTAGAAATCTGCCCACCTGCCTACTCTTAGGAAGCGAGGAAGCCAGCGGAAACGTCTAAGTAGCAGACTTTTAACGGGAAATGCACCACCGCTCAGAGATCATGCATTCGCACTGAATTCAAGGACTAGACCTGGGTTTTCATCTTTAGTTACTTTCTTGGTGTGTGTGGTGTATGTGTGCTCACAAGTGTGCAGATGGCAGATGTATGTGCGGGCCCTTGTGGAGACCAGAAGAGGGCATCCGATTTTGTGGAACTGGGGTTACAGGCCATCAGCCAATGTGTGTGCTAGGAACCAAAAACAGCCGTCCTCTGAAAGAGCAGCGAGAGTTCTTCACCATTGAGCTGTCTCACCAGCCTAACCAGCCTACTTAAACTCTGTGTTTCACCGCCAGGTCAAGTTAAAGAACCTTACAACTGTAAGCATCGCCTAATTTTATTGACAAGTGCAAATCAGCATCGGGGGAGAAGCTATTCTAGATGACTCCTTTCAGAGATCACCACCATCCATTCCAAGCTTGGGAACAGTTGTAACAGAGAAACCCTGGAGCTGAGAGTGAGAGGCCGCCTTTGGTGACATCTGTTGACTAGAAGGCGATACTGACAGGAAAAGAAGCTAACTCGATCACCATCTCTCACCCTGTCTACTCTCCTTGCTTTGGGAAGACCATATGTTGCTAATGCAGGGAAATACTGCCCAAGAAGCAAAACAATTAAAATCCACACGCCCCAAAACAACCAAGATGTCAACAACCAGAAAGACTGTGGATATGCTTGAGATTTCATTTCCTAAAGCGAGAACTTGCCTGGTCATGTGAATGCTTTCTGGTGACATGGTGACCCTCCTTGAATGCCAGTTTTGGGAATACACAGCACACAAGGGATTCCTTCTTCACACGAGGACCCCGAAGGAGAAACCTCAGTGGCCATGCATCCTGGTCACTGCTCGAGCACTCTGGGCTGGGTCTCAATCACTCGCATGGCTTTCTCTTCACCAGGACTCTTCTCAAATGCATGGAGACTTGAGGCACACGCATGGCTTATTTTGAGCTCAGACAGAGCCCACGGAACATCACGGTGCCTATAGACTTTGCTCTACATCCCGTAGCTTTCAGGTGAAATGCAGTGTACTGCCCGCTGAAATTAGGGCCGTCTCTGCTAGCAGCTACGCATACCCCCCACCCGCATTTTGGTTTTAGCTGTGGTGAGATCCCTAAGAACAGGTCGACGCACAGTGAAGCAATGCACATGTGTAAAAGTACAGTTTGGAAACTCCAGCAAATATCCTGCAGCTGTATTTAGACAGGAGGAGGGTACACCCCGGAACACACCAAAGATGACCCAATGCATCTTTATTTTTTTTTTTTTTGGTTTTTTTTTTTTCAAGACAGGGTTTCTCTGTAACTTTGGAGCCTGTCCTGGAACTAGCTCTTGTAGACCAGGCTGGCCTCGAACTCACAAAGATCCGCCTGCCTCTGCCTCCCGAGTGCTGGGATTAAAGGCGTGCGCCACCACCGCCCGGCTCCCAATGCATCTTTAACACGTGGGGAGGGTACTTTACTTCGCTGTTAAACACAAGATTGACATCAGAACACATTTGAAAACTTTGAAAAGGATTTTTTAAAAGTCAAATAAATTTAAAATCAATGATGCTCATTGATCTCCTTTATTTGCATTTGACCAACACATGAGGGCAATAACTGCCAAGCATAACCCAACCGCAACCAAACCACAGATCAGTGGTTCTCAGCCTTCCTAATGCTGCTGCCCCTTCATACAGTTCCCTGGGGGTGTGGTCACCCCCAACCATAAAATTATTTTCATTGTTACTTCATAGCTGTAATTTGGCTACTGTTAAGAAATCTGTGGGTTTTGATGGTCTTATGTGACCCTTGTGAAAGGGACATTTGACCGTACCCCCATCCCCACCAAGGGGTTGTGACCTACAGTTTGAAAACTGTTGGTAAATCAAGTACTGCGTTATAAATGAGAATTGATATCATGAGATCTTGGAAACTTCAATATGTAGTAAGCATATATGATCAAACAACAAAACTCCCACCTTCGTGATTCCAATACACTGGCTTTTTTTAAATCTTAAATAAATGTAACTAATTTAGTTCATTTGCCCAATGGTGAGAATAAAATAAAAAAGATGAAAGGAAATGAGAAACAAAAGACCATTCATCAGCTCTTTTGCTACTGGGTCATTAAAAGTCCTACTTTAAGCATATTTCTAAGCCACTAATGGCAATGATCTTTGGCCAGGCATTGTCTTTCCTTTTTCCTTAATGGGGAGACTGGGCTGGAGATACAGCTCAGCAAGCAAAGCACTGGCTGCACAAGCTTGGGTTTGAATTTCTAGAACCCAGGTAGAGCAGAGATAGCAGTGAGCTTCTGTAACCCCAACGCTCCTGCGACGAGATGGGAGGACACAGGAAACAGGAAAATCCCTTAGAGCTCACAGCCCAGCAAGCCTGGCATAATGTGACAATAGTAAAAGGAGGTCCTGTCTCAGACAAGGTGAGGATCAACATCTGAGTACACCTGCCGTTCCCCATGTACACTGGCATACGCACACACGCACATGCGCGCACACACACACAAACACACACGCAGAGTAATACTAGTTGTCCCTCCAGTCCAGAGTATAATTGAGAATGACCCATCTTAAGAATATAACCCGTAGGTATGTGGTGAAATTGCTCCTTATTGTGTTACTGATTGAACATAGTACAACACAAGAGACAAACGGTTAAGATGATAAAAAAAAAGAAAGAAAGCTGCAGTTGGGTCTCTAAAGACCCGAGTTCAAATCCCGATCTCTCATGTCACAAGCTGTGAAGCCCTGCGCTGTCTGAGGGGTTCTGGCCCCTGTAAAGGCGGGGAGGTAAAAACGACAGCTGCCTGTCTAAGAGTTAATTCGGACAATTCAATGGCACACACTTGAACTCCAAATTTAATTAGCCCTGTTCAGAAAATTGCTGCACTTGCTTGTCCTCTGCTGGAAGCAACAGCTGTCATGAATGCCGTTTTCTTTGCCATGCGTAACCCAAGAATAAGTATGGGGGCTTATATGTGTTTTATCTTCTCCAAGCCTTTCTATATTTGCCCTGCTGTGATTATGTGCAGGGTGTTATGTTAGGCGTTTTTTCACTATTATAATGAAATCCCCGAGGCTGGGTATTTACATATATCGCAAAGTTTTAGAGGCTAGAGTCTCACTTCAGCTCTAGTGAAAGTCTCAAGGAAGACGGCACCTGTGGGGATCCAACTTGACATGACCACAGCCATCTTCAGCCATAACCACCACGGCTCTCCCTGAGGAACCCTCACCTCTTTTCTCTGTGAAGTTTCCTTATATGCATATCTTAAATTAGTCAGCAGAGTGGTCTATTCACGATTGTTCCTGCTGCTGTCACAAAATACTCTGACGAAAGTGACGTAAGGGAGGAAGGGTTTATTTTCGTTTATAACCCAGAGAACTGTCCACCATGGTGGGGAAAGCAAGGCAACAGAAACTGTAAAAAGCCGGTCGCGTTATACCCACAGCTGGGAGAAGACAGCAATGAATGCCGGTGTTCAGCTTCTTCCGTCACAGGCAGCCCAGGATGCCAGCCAGGGAATGGTACCATCCACAGTGGGCAAATGTTTCCACCTTAGTTAATGTAACTGCAACAGTTCCCTGCAGACCTGTACCGAGGCCCCCATTCCAAATGATTCTAGATTCTATCACATGACGGTACTGACCATACATCGGGATATGGCTTTTCACAGCTGGGCCCAACACCTTTCTCAGCCCCAGGAATGTGTCTGACACCTTTGACATTAGCTTGGGATAAACCGGGCACATTCCAGCCTGGATGGGATGTCGCTGTAGTCAAGGCCACGACCTAAGTCCCTTCCTCTGATCAAAGTCGTGAGGACCCACTGCTCTGACTGCCACCTTTGACCAGACTTCCGTTTGTAGGTTCCCCCGTCGCCGCCCTCTGCAATCTATTGTGGCTGGGTTTTCCTAAAACAAGAGCAACGATAGCTACATCATGGGTAGGTTGAGAGCTCATACCACCAAACAGGAAGCCAGAGGGGAGTTCAGAGAGCCAGACTCATGTGAGAACAGACTTGGGGTCCCAAGAGAAGTATCTTTATCCCTTCTCAGGTAGGACTCCCAATGGCTTGCCCTAGCTCTACATCCCTCGAGGGTCTTCCTACCGCAATGTCACTACACCAGCAGATCTCAACCTGAGTCGTGACCCCCCCTAAGACCACCAGAAACCACAGGTGGTTCATGATAGCAGCAACATCACAGTTATGAAGTAGCAACAGAGATACTTTTATGGGGGGGGGTCACCGCCACAAGAGGAACTGGATTCAAGGGTCGCAACGGTAGGAAGGTTGAGAACCACTGCTCTACCCTAAGGATAAAGCCTCGAAGCACGCAAACCCTTGGAGGACAGCCAAACCAGATCCAAGCCGCAGTGCTTAAATAACTATAATGATATTTTATTCAAAGAAAGACGTGGGAGTAATTTAGAGGTTGGAGCTGGACCACAGGCAGTAGACAATGAGCACAGACGTGGATGAAGAATGCTTTTGTGTGAGTACGGACTGAGTCAAGGACAGATTTCAGCAACCAGACCACTGAAATGATTGGGGTGAGAAGCTGGCTCCATGCTCCTTATTTCCTTATAATTCCAAGTGTACGGAAGGTTTCTTTTGTGTTGTCAATGCATAATTTATACAGTTAAAGCATATACAGGGTCTAGTAATTAGAATATAACCGCCATTTATTAAGTACTTGTATGGGAGATTTTCGCAAACAGTACCCAATCAATACTATTTTAAATATACTTTGGTCCCCATTTTATCTACAGAAGATCCAGAGTGATCCACCCCAGGCTGGGACTAGTGGGGAGCCGTGGTGGGTACTGGCAATCCCAATTTAACTCCTCCCTGTATTCTCCCACACGGAGGAGGCTGGAGAGCTACAGTTTTTAACCATTTTTATTCTTCATGTTCTAGGTTCTTCCAGGCAGATCAGCCACAGAAGAGCAGGAAGGCAGACACGAACAGCAAGTGGGATGCTTGGGCAAAGAGTCCAGCCTTTGGCTGAGGCAGGGGAATTGCAGTGTGTAGGAGTGACAAGCTGTAGTCAGAGTTGGCAGTGGGGTCTGGCCTCAGGAAGTCCCTTACTATTTTGGGATGTTTCTCCTAGCAGGATTATTTCTGTCTCTATGAGAGTCACACTTTATACCCAGGCCTGGGAAGTCTGTAAATTATCCATTGTCCTGTGATAAAGTGGTTTTTGCTTAAACCAAATGAAATGAATCATGTTCTTAACACTGAGGAACTGGGACCAAATCGATGATGTTTTAAACTCTGTATGTTAAACTATGTCTATGTGAGTCTCAAATTAAAACCAGTTTGCTTTGTTTTGTTTTGTTTGAGGGAACATTTTGTTCATTTGTTCGTTTTTTGCTTTTGTTTTTGCTGGAAATTAACTCGGAAGGGAAACAAGCAACAACAGCACCAAAAACAACAAAACCTAGATTTGGGCCTCTTTTTTAAAACTTGTTTTAATGATTTCCTTTTTATTTTAGTTTTTATGTGCATTGGTGTTTTGCCTGCATGTATATTTGTCTATGTGAAGGTGTCAGATCACCTGAAACTGGAGTTACAGACGGTTGTGAGCTGCCATGTAGGTGCTGGGAATTGAATCTGGGTCGTCTGGTAGAGTAGCCAGTGCTCTTAACAACTGAACCATCTCTCCAGCCCTAGATTTGGGCCTCTTAAAACCACAGAGATGACTCTAATGCAAACAAACAAACAACAACAAAAAGGAAAGGAAAACAAACAAACAAAAAGAGTTGATTGGAAGAGGGAAAAAAACCAAGACAAGTTCAGAGAAATAGGTCTAAGTCTGTGGGTGTGGACTCTGGGAGGGCTCGATCAACAGAAACGTGGGAAAGCAGCAGAAAGCAGAGCTCCCTTTTTCAACTAAGGGGAGAGAGAACTTGAAAGAATCTGGGCAGGTGGTTCAGGATGGGTCAAGAGTAGCACTGCTGGGGACAAAACACGGTGGTGTGACCTGAACTCCACCAATAGAAATGACACTGGGAATCAATACCCCCTTACTGGTTCAAAGGCTGCAGGCTTGAAACGGCAGATGTGATTCTGGCTACGGGCTCACAAACTGTGATCCAGAAACACATTCTCAGCTGCTGGCTTTTTTTCCCCCTTTTATCAAGTTCTATTGAAATACATCTGTGCCCACCATTTGCATATTGCCTATAGCTGCTTTCGGGCCACAGAGGCCATCCAGCCTTACACAGCTTTAATGTTTGCTATCTGACCCTTTCCAGAAACATCTGCCCATCCTCAGTCTAGGTGGTTGGGAGGACAAAGTCATTCAGAATTGATTTCAGCTTTATATATCTGTCAGTGGGGAAGAGGACTATATGAGCAGACAGAGAGTCCTAGGTCGCTTCCTAATGGAGAGAAAAGTGTTGACCCTCATGGCCGAGGCGGTACCCATGAGTGTCTAGTCTGCAAGCATCCCTGTGTGGGTGGAGAGGGAGCTAGAGATGAGGGATGACGGACACTGCAGAGACTAAAGTGAGGAGGTTCAAAGCAATGAAACAGTAAAGGCAGAGGGCAAAGCTGATAAATCAGGAGGGGAAAGAGACCAGATAGAGACAGAAAGCGTAAAACTTCAGGCCAACACTCCATAAGGTATTCCAGGGAGAAAAGAAAAATAACAGAGAGGTTACCAGAAAGACGACAGGTGACCCATACCACAGAGGCCCAAAGAAGAGTACTTAATTGCTCTATGAGCTCCTATGATGCACCAGGTCATCAGAGTCTGTGGGAACATTGGGGATAAAGGAGTTGGCCATGGTCTAGGAACAGGGCAGTACCAGGCAGGGCTGTCTTTGGATGAGACAGAGAGGGAGCCTTCAGCAATAGCGGTGCATGAGTTGGGCTGTGGATGGACCCTGGCATTTTAGAGAAGGGCTCTTCTGAAAGAGGTGTCTGGAACTTTCCAACAGTGAGGTGGGATTGTGTTCCGGAAGTGATTAAGATAAAAGGGAGAAGATGAAAAGGGAGCCAGCCGGGAGGAAGAAATGGGTCTCATGATGCTTTCTGAAAGATGGGCGCTATGGCCAAAAGCTTTTTTATCCACAGAGATGTCAACTGGGCAGCATTCACTGTAGTAGGATTTGACCTGTAGGTGAGGAGTTTCCACTTTCTTGGGCAACAAGAGGATCTTTTCTTCCTTGACCGTGTTGTAGACAAATAGAAAGGAATACCAACTCTACCGAAACTCAGTATTGAGGCTGCCCACCTCATGCCCGGGGCTAATTTATCTCAGAGTGAAGAGAGAATACATAGGAAAGGGACTCCTTGGCCTTTCTTTAGCTGCAGCTGGGGCTGCCATGAGGAAGGACAGACAAGAAAGCAGAGCCCAATCATTTGGGAAGGAGCACCCCAGAAAAGTATATTGATAATCAACAAACATGGGCCTCGTGGAAACTTGATGGAGTTTTGTCGGAGTTGCAGGGACAGTAAGAGGGCAGCTCCGACATATGGGGATGTTGTAGAGGCTAGGGGAAGTAGGCAAGAGGAGAATCCTACTGTAAAGTCTGAGGACACGATGAAGGAAAGCTGAGTTCTTTATCTTCCGGCCACTTTTTGCATGTCACTTTTTGGATGTCTGGAGACTCACAACTTCGGGGACATTACAACATTCTCCAGTTCCTTTCTCCATCGGTAAGAATGGTTGATAAAAGTCATCTATCACAGCACTCGGGAGGCAGAGGCAGGCGGATCTCCATGAGTTCGAGACCAGCCTGGTCTAAAAGATCTAGTTCCAGGACAGGATCCAAAGCTAGAGAGAAACCCTGTCTTGAAAACAAACAAACAAAAAATAAAAAATAAAAAACCTATTACTCCCCAGTGAATTTGGGCCACTGATGTGACCACTGCTATTAGGGTATTTAATACAAGAAAGTAACTGTGAAAAGGCACAGGAGCTGAGTCCTAGCAATTTTCTCCACTTCTGGAAAATATCAAATGGCATGCACACTTGAGAGCCAAGGCTGCATGAGGAGAGAGAAGCTCCAGTGTCTGGAAGAGCCTCCTTGCCAAGTGACTGAAGCAGTAATTAAAGATGTAATTACCCAAGCCAGCTATCTTTAGTATATATATATTTTAATAGATGAAAGAAAATAAACAAACTCACAATACCAGATCCAGGATCCCACACTTTCCGAGGGAGCGCGGGGCCGGGAATGAGAGAGAGAGAGAGCGCGAGCACACGTGGCCCGTCCCTTTTATACATCAGGGGGACCTGATGGTCCAACCCAAATAATTAGCTAAATGCGGGCGTGGCTTTTAGCTTGATTGGGTAAAACCTTTTCCCATCAAGTGACAGTCCTGTGGCTTCCATCACTAGATACGGCACTTCTGACCAAGGAATGTAGGTAAAGAGTCAGTGCAGCCAGGGGCAGGAAAACTTGAGGTTTGTAGTAGCCAGACCACTAGCTCCTTCTGTTTCAACTTGTGATCCTTTACAAATTTCTCAGCCTCTCTAAATGTCAGTTTCCTCACTTATGGAGTATAGATCACATACACACACACACACACACACACACACTGCACATACTAGCACACAAATGCATACACATCCAAATATAACATAATTATAATATAAATAGGTACGTTATTCACCTCTCAATTTTGTTATAATCTTCTTTCAGAGCCAAGAATGAAGATGGGAAATGAGAAATGCTGGTGATTTGGGGAGCAGCCCACAGGTTCTCAGGGTGGGAAGTAGGAAATGATGACATCAGAGGGAAAGAGCTAGTTATAGAAAAATCTGGCTTTGCATCGCCTCACTAGGATATCTGGGGGTCCTCCGAAGATGCTGTGAGAAAAGAGGTCCCCATCAGGAGACCCTCGGGCATCATCAGGCAGGAAACAGCTCCTGGCTGAGGACTAAAACTCACCAACCACTGGAGGCTCAGACATTGCCTTTCATCAACACCGCTGTCAAATGTGTAGTTGACAGAAGGAGAGAAGGTCATCTCAAGGGATTCTCCTCATTTCTCTCATTGGTGAGCATGAAGTCTGGAGCCTCACACTTGCTTAGTATAAGTTACACATCCTCAGCCCCTCAAGGGACTGAGTATATCCCTAGCCCCTTGAGACACCCATCAAGGTGCCCAACTGCTTTCTGGCTCCAGAACGTTACCAAGAAGCAAACCAGGGAAGCGAGCCAGTCAAGTAGCCAGGATGTCCGGCCGATGTTGTTTGGTGGCATTTCCCGAGCATTACCTAAACATAGCCTTTGTTTTCTGTTTGAAGTTATTTGACAAATATCACTTTCAAAGCAATGAGAAAATAAAAACAATATTAGGAACCTTTCCCAAACGAAATTATATGGCCTGCTCCTTAGATTCAGCAAACATCTTTCTTCCCACCATGTTGTCCTTTATTAAAATAGGATACTAATGTGCGGCTAATGGGACAGCCCCGAGCACACAGACAAAGTTATAAAGGAAATAAGCTTTTATTACTTTTCTAAAGACAAAGCAATAACTTAGAATAACAGAACAATGTTAAACTTTTTGCCATGTGTCACACTCAAATGTCCCCTCTATCTTTCCCCGTATCTCAGGGATGGTTTCCTTAGAAACAATGAAAGTTCCGTTTCCAAGTTCACAAGAGAGCAGCGAGAGAGTAGAGCATATTCTGTGACGTCTTCTAGAAGCAGGGAAAACTGCCTTTGAAGCTCGTCTACACATGTGCTGTGGTTTTCCCCCCAGACATATTGAATAAAGGACTAGGTTGGCCCCAGGTGGTAGTGGCGCACGCCTTTAATCCCAGCACTTGGGAGGAAGAGGCAGGTGGATCTCTGTGAGTTCAAGACCAGCCTGGTCTACTAGCTCTAGTTCCAGCACAGTCTCCAAAGCTACAGAGAAACCCTGTCTTGAGAAACTAAAAACTAAAAAATCGATTGTCCCCTGACTCCTCTCCCTGTCACACTCGAATTAGGCAATAATTTTATTTAACTTCCTGATTAGCAATCCTTGAACCCTCCTTGAATTTTAGCAACTACTTTCGTTAACATGTTCTTCTGGGGCCCGAATCGGGGTATTTCCAATGCGCACATCTCACTGCTCCCTATTTAAAAAGTCAAGGATTTCCCACCTGCTAAGCCGACACGTTCCTACTCCCACTCGTTGGGATGCTCACCCGCTCTCTCCCCAGTCTTTCCCTCGTCCCGGCTCCTCTCCACACCCCACTGCTTCACTCACACCCTGATTGTTGCCACCACCACCACGTGCTGCAAACCCTACGGCCCTAGAAAGCCCGCGGTCCGCTCGTGCAGCCATGGCTACACTCGTCTATCTTTCAGAGTCTGAGCCTTGTGTAACACCCTACACATTCCTGTTTGCCGAACTTCATAAATAATTAGAGTGTACATGCCCTCGGCCAGGACCTATGCCGTGAGCTTTATGAATGCTAATGTATTGGAGCTTCACAGCAAGCTGGCAGCAAGGGTATTGAATAGATGAGATCGGGTTCTACAACTAAGTCAAAATCACACAGGATTCCAACTTGGACTGTACAGCTCCTGAGTTCAAGGCCATGCTCACACACTGCTCTGCCTCTCTCTGCTCGGTCTAACTCAGGCATCATCGCTGAACAGCCCACTCTGACCATAAACCTCAACTGCTAACCAATCCTCGCTATGAACTTCGGGAAGGGGCTTATTATGGTACTTTCACGACTCTTCTCCTCGTTTAGACCGTACGTTCCTAGAAGGCAGACACCATAATTTATCATGGTATCCTCAGTACAGGTGGTCAATACTTGTTTGATGAATGGCCCAGAAGGGGTGATAGATAGCCTTATTACGTGTCCTGTCGTTGGCATAAGGAGAACGTCAAAGGAAGTACATGCAAAGAAGTGTTTGCTTCTTTTAGAGCACCATGCCTCAAGCTATCATTATATCTAAGCCACAAATCGTGGGGAAACTTCGCATGTCCCTAACCTCTCCAAGTACCCAGACTCAATAGTTGTGTTGCATAGACCAGCACTATCATCTAGATTGTTTTAAGAGCCTACGGATGGTCTGTGTCTCCACTATCCCATAAAGGGGCATTGAGTACAAGCCTAGAGACTAGACAATTAAATGTCTCATTGTATTTCATTTACTTATTTAAATGTTAAGTAGGTTCATGTAGCTAATCATATACAACACAATGCATTTTGGAGCTACCAGCAAAGTGGCCGAGAACAGTGCAGTGATAGAAATAGCTGGAAATCAGAAAGAGCCCTAGGTGCTGGGCTTCTCTAGGCCTGAAAAAAATCACCTGAGGTCAGTGATACAAATGTGACAGTCCCAAGAAGGCAGGGATGGACAAACAGACAGACAGACAGACAGACATAACTGGAAGTTTCACACAAGAACTATAGCAAAGCAGGAAAAACAGTTGAGAAAAGCCTGGGAGATCAGACAAGGATGAAGACCCAGATCCACAGCAGAGGAGGGGGACAACCATCCCAGAAGCAACTGTTTCTCATCCTGTCCCTTGATGTCCTGATGTATCTACACATTCTAACACCTGGTTTCCAGCATAGCAATTTCAAGCAAGCGTGTGTGACTCTCTTTGATGCTTGCTCCTTTTCAAATACGTGGGCTTTGTTTTACTCATCTGCCCCTCTTAGCTGGAGGAGTCAAGATGACAGACTACTCAACGCTCTTTGATCTGCCATTTAAATTCCCATTTTCATCCCATAATCTGTTAATCTTTCCAGCATCTCTGTGCAAGGTTGAATTAAATTCCCATATTGAATCCCAACATGAAAGGCATTTCTTTGTGAGAGGCTCAGTAAAATGGTCTTCGAAGTGACATTTAAAATGCTTGGCTCCATAATGGAATGATAAAACAGGGCTCCTGGTGTTAGTACACACTGGTAAAAAGAACATTTTTTTATTAGTCAGAAACTAAAAAAGATAGAACAAGATATTTTTTTTTAAAAGTTTATGGCTGCTAGACTGTCACGATGGCATTATGACTCAAACTGTAATAGTCACTGAATTCCTGTAGGAATCTAACTTAAGGAGATATCAGACATCAAAGCCTGATTCACACCACATTAACCACTAGAGAAAAGTTTGAATGTCACTGGAAAAGTTAAATATTAGATTTTCCCTGAAAGACTTAAACCCAAAAAAGCCAGCACTGCAGTTGTCACCCAGATGTGTGTGTGTGTGTGTGTGTGTGTGTGTATGTGTGTGTGTATTCTTTACAGGTCTGCAGACAGATAGCTGCATACCCCTCCTTCTGTTACCATGGTAACCCAAATACATTCTCTCCTGAGATCCATTTCTCTCAGATGCCAATGCATCGGGTCAAGCAGACAGGCAGGCTAGCAAGTAACACACTGGCCCCAAACATTCTCACCTTCTCC
>JAQHUG010000011.1:1433341-1448567 GCA_028555095.1 Dicrostonyx torquatus
GCTATGTGTATATAATTACAATGAGCTCAAGGCCCGTGCTCAGAGTCCTTTGTCTACCGGAGAGCTACCATGAGCTAATGGTTTCATCTCCCTTTAAAACAGTGCCACCATCTATCCCAGGCACTAAACACATGAACCTGGAGACGACACTCCTATACCCTGATATAACTGCTATTGTTCAGTCTTACGGATTCTTTTTATATTTCAGATAAAAAGCCCTTTATCCTCCGCAAATGTTTTCTTCAAGTAGACGCGCTCTCTTTTTCTCACTGAACAATGATCTGTTGCAAAGCATAAACCGTTTAATGAAGTCCAGTTCCTCAGTTTCTCCTAGTGGCCATTGTTTCTCCTGTGCTCTCTCTTAAAAAGTCATTATCAGAAGAAAATCAGGTAGCTTTTCCCGGTTTATCTTGCAAGGGTTGTGTAGGGTTTTGTTTGCTTGTCTGTTGGTTTACAATAATGTCTTTTATTTACCTTAAAGAGATTTTGTGAAAGTCTCAGATCTGCATATATATGTGTGTGTGTGTGTGTGTGTGTGTGTGTATGTATGTATGTGTGTGCATATATACACATATATTCTTGCATAAGAGTAAACAGTTCTTCCAACGCCATTCTTAGATTTCTTTTTTACCCATTGTAATGTGTGTGTATGCACATCTGTGACCAGTGCATACACACTGTATACATGTATGATGTAAATGACAAAGGACAACAGGACAACAACTCTTGGCATTATCTTCTTGGATCGTGTGTAGCCCTTTTTTGGAGCTAGGGTCTCCTACTGGCCTCTAACAAGTAGAGTGGGGCCAACCGGTCAGCGAGCTTTGGGAATCTGCTCGCATCACCTCCCCAGAGCTGAGATTCTAAATGCACTCTGCTGCACCTGGCTTTTTACCTTTTTAGTGTGTGTGTGCGTGCGTGTGTGTGCGTGCATGTGTGTGCATGTGTGTGTGCGTGCGTGCATGTGTGTGTGCATGTGTGTGTGTGCGCGTGTGCGTGTGTGTGTGCGTGTGTGCGTTCTGGAGCCAGAACTCAAGTCGCCACACTTGCAAGGCTAGCACTTTACTAAACTCCTCTCTAGCCCTGTCTATGTTTATAATGTTTAACCCTCATAAGCTAAATGTATCTAATATCATCATTAAACAGACAGCGAAGGGCTCCTTCACTGCTTCCACCAGGCAGGGCATCCTTGGCAGACTTGGCACATGCCAGGACCTTGATCTGGGTCTTCTCAGCCTCCAGAAAGCTATGAGATTTGAGTTTCTTTTGTTTAAAAGTCCCCTAGTCTGTGGAATTCCACCCTAACAGCACAAATGGACAATGACAGCAAGAGAATAACATGAAGCAAACACTTCCTATTTGCTGAGGATGACACGAGCCACTTTTGCATATGCTCAACATGCGTACTCTCTTGGGAGGACGATTGAATAAATTTCATATTAAAACATTCACATTGAATGACTTCGGGCTCAAAGAGATAATGATCACTTAGAGGTTGCTGAACTTAAATGCATTTCTAAGCCCGTCATGGTCACGGTCATCGGTATGTTATTTGCTGGGTACCGAGCAATGTCTGAGAATACAGGGTCTTGTGTCCTCCTAAGCATCCTCCAGGGAAGGAGCTATTATTATCTCTATTACATAAATTATCCAAAGAAAGCCTTAGAGATCTGGAGCCATTTCCTGTAGCCAGTCAGATAGCATATTCAGGAGTCGGGATTAGACCTCAGGTTAGACTACCAGTGCAAAATCACGTGACTACAAGTTGCCATGTAGACTCCAGAATAGTAGCAATTCCTTTCCCTCTGCTCTCTCATCATTAAAAAGATCAGAAGGACATAGATATATCATAGACAGCGTCCGTCTAATTTCTCCTACCAAAATCGTGAAGAACAAGTAACCGATCCAGGTGTGTTCCCTGCACTTGGCCCTGAATGATAGAAAACAAACATTCTCGCTAAGAGGCTTGGATGGAAGCGATCACCAGGAATGAAATCTCGAATGATAGCTTGCCCAGAAGCACGTGGCAATACATTATCGCATCCGTCCTGAAGCATCCCTTCACTCTCCTTAACACCAAGTTTAACTTTGCAGGAGGCAAGTTGTGTGATAAAACTGAAAGAAACAAAAAGAGAGAGAGTTTGGAAATGTTGATATGATTGTCTATCTCACAGAAGGGAGACAATTTACAGGGAAATAATTGGTGCGTTTTCCCACCACATCGTGTTTCTCAAAACATGTTACGGTGTGTAGAGATTAGCTCCCCCTTTCTTCGGGAAGAAAATGACTTGTCTCCCGTAGTGAATAGAACTGTCACTCTGAGAACAGACAAATGCTAGCAGCCTTTGGAGGTGTCATGGGCCAGCATCTAAATAGCAAATAAAATAAAATGAAGAACCCAGTAACCAAAGAAAGAAAGGTCATGAGAGGAAGAAAGTGGAATAGAACCTTAGCAGTGTTTTTAAAAGTAAAAATAAAAACAAAGAAGAAAGTCTGCAGAACGCTAGAAATAACAGAGTAATAGGTTGAAAATGACAAAAACAAAAATAAATCATTTTAAATTAAAGACACCCCATTACTTTTCTGCTAGGTGTTAGGCTCCTTAAATCTAACAGATTCGACTCCTCTCGGCTCAGAATCTGGTCGTACTGGGAAGGCAATTTATAGAACTGGCCACTAGAGCAGCAAACGCTCAGCCTGACAATGTGAGCCCCTGAGATGGGCTCAGGGGCTGAGGCAGCATCCGCTCCATCATGCACCCATACCCTCGATTCCTGCGGTGTGATAGAGTAATATGTGTGACCAAGGCTATAGACAGAAAGCTATAGAAGGATGCCGAGTAAGTGAGGATTCTGGGAGCGGCTCTGACAGTACCAACTAAGGTTCCAACAATTGGGTGGCAGGCAAGAGAAGATTCGGGCCAATCAAGGTCACTTTTTTTTTTCCTGTCAGAAAAAGCTCTGAAGTAATCTCATTTTTACAACAGCATTTTCTTCCTGAGCTTTTTTTCCCCGACCAAATACGGATCTACGACCGATAAAACTCAAATGCCTAGTCTGTTGAGATGAAGCAGTTAAATCCCCCTTATCCTCAATATATCATATATCCCCACTGATGTCGGCATGAAATTGGGGTAGGGGCAGAGATCAGTTTTGCTAAAAACCCCAAGCAGTCACTGCATCTGAGAAATCTTCATTTTAAACAATGACAGCTGCTTCTCTACGTCTCACAGATGTGAGGATGTCAGAGGCAGAACGGCCTTCAGCACATGCCCTGAAGATTTGTGTAAGAAATGTGATTCCTCCCGAGTAGCTGTAGGAGGGATTTGTGTGCGGTGTCTGTTGAGCACTGCCTATAAGCCGTGGGCTACAAGGGCTCACTATATGTTATCATAGTTCTGTGAAATGCGCCGTTATTAACCTTATTTCGGAGATCTAAAATTATGGTTAGAGAGCTTGAAGCCTTGTTCAAGATTTGGCCGCCTTGTGTCAAGGTTAGCTTCTGTAGGGTTTTTGTTGAAAATGGGAAGCTGTACATTGTCAATTTTAAATTGTAGGTTGGACACCTCCATATTCTTTTCTTGATCTTTGCTCTAGATGCAACTGAGGTTCTTGGAATAATGTGATGCTATTGCTTTGCTAGTCAAGACAGTGTCTTTTCATGGGCTAATTATCATCTACTACTTGTAGCAACTTCAGGACGTATTACTTAACATCAATGAATTATGACTAATTATGATTTTTTTTCTCTCACTGGTGGGACAGGAGTTGTTCCCAGTCCTGTGTAGGCTGTTATTGATCTTAAAAGACTTTCATTCAAACACTTCTCTTTCTCCCATCCTAGTATTGATATCTCATGTCCATATGCTGGTCAATACTCAGTTGTAGGGTCAAGGTGACTTCTCCACTGTCTACTAAAGAGCTCCAGTGTCTTCTGTCCGTGTGATTCTCATCTCTCCATCACTCTACCACAGAAACACCAACTGTGGTCCATCCGAACTCAGCCTTGTCTTCTCTGTACCTAGATTCCTTTTACGGCACCTCAACCTGGAAATTTCCTCTAGGCAGTAAATGACAATGCTCAATGAATCCATGGTCCTGATGCCAAATTTCTTTCAACCCGTCCAATACCATATATGCTGTCTAGTTTTCTAGTGGCTTGGAGATAAAAAAAACCAGATCTACTACCTATCATTTTACCTTGCCAAAGGCAAACAGTCTCAAGTTCAATTTTTTTTTTCGGTTTTTCAAGCCAGGGTTTCTCTGTGCCATGCTGTGTGACCTGGAACTCACTCTGTAGACCAGGCTGGCCTCGAACTCACAGAGATCTGCCTGCCTCTGCCAAGTGCTGGGATTAAAGGCGGCGCCACCACCACCCGGCTCATGTACAAATCTTAAGTATTTATGCTCCAGAACCTAAACCCACAATATCTGCTTCACTTTTCATGAAGTAGCTGAAAAGAAAAAGGTAAGTGGCATAATAAAAAATGATACTATGTGGAACCAAAAATAATTTTCCTTACCACACATGTGGTCACCATTATCATTTCTTTTACAAGGTTATTAGGAAAAGGAAGGAGAAAGACTCGGGATTTAATTGCCTCTTAAATTTTTAGCTGCTTGCCACTCAACCTCAACCACCAGGTATTCCTCCAAGGAAATGCTTATGCCTTGAGTCCTAGGAGGCCATTCATAAACTATGAGCCTCCATATCCATGCACACACACATGCATATACATACACCCCATACGATCACATATGGACACACATATGGACACACATGCACGTATGCCACATATATTCACAAAACCTTTTTCACTAATGAATTATACAGAAAAATTTAGAAATATGGAAGTCGGAGAAGGGGCTGGAAAAATGGCTCAGTGAAGGAGAGCACTCGCTGTTCTTGCCCAGGGCCTGGGTTCAGTTTCCAGGAAGCAGAGTTGTCTACAATAATACGCAACTCTAGCTCCAGAGGATCCAGCTTCCTCTTCTGGCCTCTGTGAGCATCAGACACACGCATGATACATACACAGACATACAGGCAAGCAGACACACACGAACACCAACACACACATATATACATAATAAAATATGTAATATATAATAAAAGCATAGAGATTCTCTTAAGTCAGAAGAAATTAAATACCAGAGATGGCAATCTCTAGTTATAAGCACTTCCATTGATATGAAGGGTTTGGGTCTAATTTTAGATATATTAAAAGTTAGACTGCCCATCATTTTCTGGGAGTCGTATAATTAACACAGTTTGTATTTGATGCCATGTTCTTTCAGTTTTCACTGAGTGTCATTCACTAATAATTACAGACCATTGTAACCCTCTGAAGAACTGAGTATTGAGTAACCATATCAACACATCACACTCCTTCATTTATCGTTTCAAATCAACTGCCTGCTTCTTTTCAAGATTTCTAAGTATACAAATCAAATCCTTTAGTTCCAACACTCTTATCATTTTGTACAAATAAAAAAATTGTAAAACATAGTACTTGGCCAGTACTGCCTTCAAAATGATAGAAAAGAAAATTTCTAGTGTTCTTGTTTTATATATATATATATATATATATATATATAAATATAAAACACTGCAGTTTTATATATATATATATAAATATAAAACACTGCAGTTTTTAAATCCTTTTTTTCCTCTTTTTCTGGCTTATTTTTATGTACATTGGGGTTTTACCTGCATATATTTGTGTAAGGATGACAGATGCCCTGGAACTGGAGTTTCAGACAGTTGTGAACTGCCGTGTAGGAGCTGGGAATCGAACCCAGGTCATTTGGAAGAGCAACCAGTGCTCTTAATTGCTGAGCTATTTTACCAGCTTCTCTAATGTAGTTTTCAAACTGCTATTGTTCATTCCCTTTCCAACATTGCTGCTATATGGCTTCTAAGAACCAGCCATTTATTTCGATCCAGAAAAGCATATTAAATCCAAGAGAATTGACCCAGAAAGCCTAGAAGATTCAGAGTAATGCTTGAAAAAAAAAAAAAGCTCTAATATATTTTCCAAACTTACGGCTGCCAGTATTTTTTATTTGGTTTGGTTTTTATCTTTGAATGGCATCTCACAATAGAGCTGAGATTAGCCTTGAACTCATGATTTTGCCTCCACCTCCAGAATGTTGAGAAGGGTGTACCACTGAGGGTTGTTGTATTTTTATTTGATGATTCTGGCACCTCTCGGTGTGTGTGTGAAGAACAGGCATATGCTTGTATTTTCACAAAGTCTTCAAAAGGCTACATATGTTAACTGCAGAAATCGGTAGGCTGCTTTCAAACTTGAAAGCTGTCAATGTTAGAAGCTATGAATATTTGCGCTGTTGAAAAGATCTTTATACAATTTCTCTTCCTGGTGATTCCAACAAGTCTTAACACAACACAAATATAAAATGTCATCAACTTCTGTAAACATCGGGCATTGAGATGGCAAATGAAGACAAACCTAGCCATCCCTTCAGAAATATTCATTGGTTGGATGAGTTGGTCCATGACTCCAGCGACTTTGAGAGGTATACACCAAAGCCAATTCCAATTAATCCGAGATGGAAAATTTCATGTGACACTATCACACACTCTACCGAAATTGAGATGGATTGCATCTACAACTTCACATTACTTTATCTACTGATCGTGTAGCTCTATCGAGAAAAGCAATCAAGTTTGTCTAGCATGATTTGCTCTGTTTAAATTTCTGTCTCATAATGTCCAATATCATTATCTTTATACGTTTCACCAGTGCTTCCAGACATCCTGTTAATATTCATTCTGCTCTTTTAATACACAGTGACTTTTTTGCTGGATAATCAGCTCAGCTTTGTTCTTCTTAACAACAACAATAATCGTTATCATTAGAATAATGCTCTGGCAATTATTTCTCATATTTGGGTTGATAAAGGGTCTCCGATCAATTCTAAAAGACTTACTGTGCACTTACTAATTGCTATGACTCTGACAAACAGTAGGAAGAAGGTAGTCTAAGAAAGAAAAGAGCACTCTGGGGCCATTAATCTCACTAAGGAGATACACATTGACTTGATCTTGTAGGAACTCTGCTTTCAGGCGTACCCAATATTTGGTAAATCCTAACAGGACGGAAAAAGTATCTGATTGTTAGAATTCAAGTCCTGTTAACAAATCCTGAAGTCAACATTTGCATTTTTCACAAGGGCCATCGAGCAATTTCGGCATTAATATGTCTTACACTAGTCTTCAAATCCACTGCCCTAGACAGTCAAGTCTTACAGGCACAGAATAGCGCTCTCGTCCCATACAGAAGATGTCATCCTAAAAGATGACTTTAAACATGGTAGTAGCAGAGTATTGATATATTGCCGGAGACTACGCTAGAATTGCTTTGAATTATTCTTAATTCACAAAGGTAGACTTTGACCAAATCAATTATGGCATAAAAGTAAGATTACTAAGCAAAGTTAATGAAAGCAATAAAGCATTAAAAAAATGAATAAAATCCCACTAACTGATACATGGAAAAACAAACAACTGTCTCTGTGAAAAGACAAAAATCAAGTTATCCTTTATATTAACACCAAGATGTATTTATCTGGATTGCTTCATATTATATACTCTGGATATATTCCAAACCTGGAGAAGTCATCAACTTTTTAAATGACGATGCAGAAAGCAATAATTATAAATTATTTCAATATCCAGGAGGTTTCTATCATACAAGTAAGTTGTGTGATCTTCCTATAAAAGTCTATAAAGCTAAGTATGATTATTCTAGATTCACGAACCAGATGAAAGCTCCCTGAACATTTACACCCTCCCTTCTCCAAATATCGAAGATGGTCCTACTGGATCTTTTCATTCCTTGTATTATCTAAGTAAAGTCACCCTATTTGTCAGGGCCTGAACAAGAAAATTGAATTTAAAACAGAAGAGATTAAACCCTGAGCGACTTCAGAGACAATAACAAGGAGACAGGGAAGTAACAGCACCTTGAAGGCACCAGAAGGAGTCTCTCTGAAACTGAAGGGACCAAGGAGGAGGTGGTGTTTCCAGAAACCACATGCTCACCCAAGGAAGCCAGAAAAAAATGGCAGCTTGTGGAGAAGAGAAGCATCCAGGCACAGAGGGAAGGGACACACACTCAACTTGTGTCTTCCCCCCCCCCAACCCCCGCCTCCAGTGTCCCTGTGCCTTTAAGGACTGATCATGAGTCTCAGATGGCACAGGCTCTGAGAACAGACTGGAGACTGCCAGGTCTGGTGCTGGAAGGTGATGGTGGTGATAGAAATTTTTTTTTAACAGTATTTTTTTTTAAGTGAGGGAAATTGAGTTTGCACAGGGATTGTGAAAGTTTTATAAATTCTTCAATTATTTAATAATTCATGGCATATGTGACCTCTGACCTTCCAAACGCATTACATTTTATTCGCTTATGTTTTGCTCCCCTGGTTTCCTATGAGTTAAAATCCAAGGCTGGAATGGGCTTCATTATCCTTTTCATCATCACTGAATGCAAAATGCAAATCTTTTGTCCCTACTCATCCTTTTTACCTATACATCGGGAGATATTCTTAATTCATTCCTAATAGTGGCTAAATGTTCATACGTCTTTATTGTTATGTCTTTTTAAGTATTTCCAAAGGATGATATGCTACTTAACCCATTTAGTTACTGTAATTTCACTCCTATCTGCATTCATTAGTGAAATCTTTGTAGCTAACAATTTCTATTCTCCCTGCATAGGGCTGGATATTTGTCTCTTTAGCACGCGTGTCTAGCAGGAAGATGTATAAACAAAGAAAATTCGGTACCTTCCACACCCTCAAAAGTCTATCATATTAATTAAGCGTTGCAACGGGGGTTGATGTTTAGCAAAGCACTTTGCATGAATTGTATGTACTGTGTGTCGGTACGTGCACGCATGTGTCTATATATGCGCATGTGTTTATATGTGTGTGTGTGTGTGTGCATGAGTATATATGAGTGTGTGAGTGTGTATGTGGGGGGGTTGGTTGGGGTTTTGTGAGTGTGCATGCAAATAGAAACAAGAAGCAAAAAAATATAATTAAAGGACTTAGCATTTCCATCCATGCATTAATGTGCACATATATATAAATGGCCTAACAATTATATAATCACATTCTTAGAAGGCAGAATTTCCTTTGCCGCAGTTACCCAAGCCCCATAAACTACCTCTCAATTGGCACTTCCTTCTTCATAACAAGTTTCTCGTCATCAGAGACATCTCAACACACACACACACGAGTCATTTGTGCGCCAAGATTTTCTTGGCCTCCATTTCCACAGGCTTTCCACTGCTCAGTTCCCTGTCAGATCCACTCTGTTTCCTGCCATGCATCATGGACAGCTATAACCCTGAGGCGCACCACTGCTCTGTCTCCTGAACTGCTAGACTTCACACCCAGGATAAGGAACTGTTTTTGCAAAAGTCCGTAAGGTTCTTAAAAGCAGCATGCTCTCTTCACGACACAACTGGTGTGAAGTCGTCCATAAGAGGCGGGTTCCCAGAATATAGTCACCGAATGCCACGGGAGCTTCAGAGTCAATCCTGAAGTGATCTGGAAGCCGGTCTGGGGAAACGGCTCACTTCATAAAGAGCTTATATAACATGTACAAGGTCCCGTGCTTGATCCCCAGTACCATCTATGAGACAGGTCTAGTGCCACACACCTGTAATCCCAGCTCTTAAGAGGTAGGATGATCAGAAGGGCGTGGCCACCATTGTCCATACAGCAGTTTTCAGGTTCGTGTGAGTAGCTTGAAATGCTCACCAAAAGCACCAAAACACTGGGGAAAGGACAAAAAGGAATGCGTTCCAAGGACCACAAGACGAACCTATGACCTAAGCCCAGGGCTTCTCAATCTTCCTAATGCTACAACCCTTTAATACAGTTCCTTATCCTGTGGTGACCCCCCCAACCATAAAATTATTTTCATTGCTACTTCATAATTGTAATTTTGCTGCTGTTATAAATCGTAACACAAATAGCTATGTTTCCCAATGGTTTTAGGTGACCTCTTGAAAAGATCATTGGACCCCCAAAGGGGTCACAACCCACAGGTTGAGAACCACTGACCTAGAAAAAAGCCAAAATACACCAACTTCATATATGCAAAGACAGATCTTTAGCAAATATCTCATTCTTTTTGTAGAAGTTTCCAAGACATTTTTCTCTTCCTTTGAAGAAAAAAAAATTACGGTTTTATCTTCACTGATTAAATTTCTTTTGTTTTAGCCAGCAATATATTTTTGCTGCCTCTTGTATCTTGAAAAATAACTCTGAGGAATTTCATCTCCCACTCGCTCCTTGTGATCTGTCTTCCGCCCCGTCTTAATTCAGTTTCATCAGGAGGATCAAATCCAAAGCCCATCTGTAGCTCTGATTAGGTGTTCACTAAATGTGATTTTGAAACTCGAGTCTTCGGATGGCTTCCTGAAGGTCAAGGGGGATCACACCAGTGACAATTAAGCACTGTGGCTTCCCCTCAGGGCCTCCTCCACCCCCACCTTCCTCTCCCAGGACCCTAGACTTCTGCCCCACTTCCTCACTTAAACCTCTTACCGCCAATATGTCTTCACCTTAAAAATCAATTCGTTCACTGTTTCAACCTCTGTAGCACAGTTGCATCTTCATTTAATCTCCAGGGTCATCTCAATCCCCATAAATCTAAACATAGCAATCAAACGTCTCCCCTCTTTAAAATGTCTTGCCACAGGTGGGGTACAAATCGCACTCCCTGATTGATTGGGCAATTTAAAAGAAAGATGGCGAAGAGAGAAAATTATATTTCCAGAGAAAGGCCACTGCGTCAGAGACACGGAGATGCAAGGGTGGCTCTTTCCTCTTGTTATGGAAAAGGCTTCCCTTTTAACACTGGCTTTATAGAGCTTTTTTATCTTGAAAATCCCGTCTTGTCTCTTACAAATGGGGTCTGAAAAGTCAGGGTTCGATGTCTTTAGCAAGTGTCCAGTTTACTAAAATTGGGAAGGCTTCTCCTAAGCACAAAGTGGGCTGTCTTCTCCCTCTGCAGATAGCTATCCCCACATTGAAAATACTGCCACAAGCTTGCTAAGGACTGGGGTTCCCCTGTTGTGTGTCCTCTGTGTTTTCTCCTACATGAACACTTAGTGATCAGCTAGCATTAAACCGAATGCCTATCTTTGTCTGTGTGACAAGAACAAAATGCCTTATTCTAGGCAATTTAAATGTGACAGAAGTCTTTTGCTCACAATTCTGGAGTCTGGAAAGCCCAAGATCTAGCGTCTTGTGAAGGCTTGCTCTGCTTCAGAGGTGGCATGTGTCCATATGGATATTAATCCTATGCATTACAATGGATTCTCATGACTTCATCCCTTCCCCAAGGCTCTTAATGCTGTCACCTTCTAATCCAGTGGTTCTCAACCTTCTTAATGCTGTGACCCATTAATACCTCATGTTGTGCTGACCCCAAACCATGAAATTATTTTCATTGCTGCGCCTTGACTGTAATTTTGCTACTGTTATGAGTTGTAATGTGAATATCTAATTGCAGGAGATCTGATATGCTGCCCCTGTGAAAGGGTCATTCAACTCCCAAAGAGGTCACAGCCTCCAGATTGAGAACCACTGCATTAGGTTTTTACAGATTATAGCTTACAGACTTGAGAGGGAACACTACTGTGCAGATCACCGCAACATGGCCAGTTAGGGTTCATCTGACATAGTCCTTGCTCTCAGCAACACTAGCCCTGCCGCAAATGGCTATAAAGAAAAGCCATATGCCATGAGTAGAGCACTTAGCAGTTCAGAACGTGTTTATTGAATGCTTTCTATACAGAAAAAAATCTGCAAACACCATAAAGAGAAAAAGAAGAGGAAGAGGCACCCTTCCTGTCTGCCCTTGAGTTTCCGGTTTTGCAAGAGATGCCAAACATCAATGCAACCATCAGGTTAAGGATCAGAGAGCCACAAACTAAAAAGAGGAAAATGGTATAGACCAAAGGGAACCAGTGTAGGCCCAAGAGGTGGGGATCTACGTTGGGACTGAAACCTAAAGGGTAGATAGGAGATGTAGAGGTCGAGAGCTTGAGCAGGATGTTTCAAACATGGTGAGAGAGAGGAAAATTGCTGTGGGGATTTTAGAGGAAGAGAGTGAAGGAGGTGAACGAGGGGAGGGGAGGAGCACCTTCGACCAGGGAGAACACTATTGCCATCTCTCACTAAGCCTAGGACTTCCTCCAACCAAGGCTGGGAGCCAGAGAAGGTAATGGCAGACCAAGGAGAGGAATACACAGCACAGTGAAATAGCATGGCTCAGAACAGGCAGAGGGAGCCCCAGGAAGAGCGTGGGAAGGAAAAGACTCAAATATGTGTGCTGAGAGATTTGATGTGACGTACAAGAAAATCCCAGAGATCTCTGGAGTAGCACTCTGAATACCTGGGGTTATTCTGATGATGAGGATTTGGGTGTGGGAAGTTGTAGTCAACACATAGTCCAAGGCAGTGTGGACACAACAGGTAATGAATCACTAGTGAGTAGATTCACTAGGATGAGTCCTTGAAGGGAGTTATGGGTGCCTAGGGGCAGTAAAGCCATGCTGCTTTGACAAATGAGAAATAAAAGGATGCATAATATTGCCAGACCCTCTGCTGAGCACTTCTAGTGAATGGTCATATTTAGTTCCCAAGAAACCCTGAGATGGGTATGGGTATCTTCCTTTTGTTTTATATTGAGACAAGAACTGTAGCTGAGCCTGGTCTGCAACTCATTAGGTAACCTAGGCTGTCCTCAAATTTGTGGGTGAGTCTCCTACCCCAGCCTCCCAAGTAGTGGGATTATGGGATAAGGCTTCCGTACACTGTAAAGATTTGTCATTCGTATTGGTTTAATAAAATGCTGATAGGCCAGTAGTCAGGCAGGAAGTGTAGGTGGGACAACCAGACTAAAAGAATTCTGGGAAGAGGAAAAGCTGAGAGTCAGTCACCAACTAGACAAAGAGGAAACAAGAAGAGAATACCTCACTGACAAAAGGTACCAAGTCACGTGACTAAACATAGCCAAGAATTATGGGTTAATTTAAGATGTAAGAGCTAGTTAATAATACAGTTTATACTTAATATAAACTTCTGCTTGTTTATTTGGGACAGAAAGGCTGTAGGACCAGGTGGAACAGAAACTTCCATTTACATGAGATTACAGGTGTCACCACCACCATACTCTATGAGTATACTGTGTGTGTATGCATGTGCTTAACATTTTCCTTACCTAGGAGTCGAGAAACCAAGGTTCAGACTAGCCAAAAAGCAAGGTGATGGTTCTGGAACCAGGTGGAGTCTGTTTTAAACAAGGTCTTTCCTTCCTAATTCTCCACTCTTACACCGTTTGCCGTTCCTCTGGCTCTATTGACATCCAAAAGATGTGCTCTGTGAACCTCTGGTTGAATATGAGAAATCCCCACAGTGTAACATGAGGGTCCTGCTTGTTGGGGTTTCTGTCCCGCCCAGTACCCCACAGCCGGCAAGCCCCAAAGAAAATCACACAGAGTCTACATTAGGTTATTAACTGATTGGCCCATTATCTCAGTCTTCTTACTAGCTCTTGTAACTTATATTAACCCATTGTTCTTATCTATGTCAGCCACATGGCCGGTACCTTTTCTCAGCGGAGCAGCTTACATCCTGCTTCATAGATGGACTGCTCAGGAATGCCAGGGAGCTTCCTGCTTCCCAAATTCTCCTGTTCTCACCTCTACTTCCTGTCTGGTTTTCCTGCCTATACTCCCTGCCTGGCCAATCAACATTTATTTAAAACATGATTGACAGAATACAGAATTGTCCTACACCACCACAGGATACACTAAGGCAATATCACACATATTTATCAGCCGGGTAAGAGAGAAAAGAGCTGTACTAAAACATACAACTGGAAGCATCCAGAAAAAATAAGTTTCCATTTTTGGAGGGGCCTGGTCCCTCTGTCCCTAAAACTGCAGCAGCAAGACATTTACAGCACCCCCCAAAAAAAAAAAACAAACCAACGAGATGCAGAGCTCCGTGTGTTTACTTTCACTGTGTTGTTTTTACTTTTTCCCTGTAGGGATCAAGAAGATACAACATTCTTGTCAAAGCTTGTAGCTCTCTAATTACTTAATTATTAACAGCGCAAATCTGATTTTCAAAGTCGTTTGGTAGTCACGAAACAAGCCAACGTGAGGTGACTGAGGATGCTGCCACTCAGGCCTCCACAGAGCCGAGCCATAGTTACCATTATTTCCTGACTGGAAATAGAAAAGACCGTGCTATTGCCTGGGACCGTACTGCAGTCACACACCTTGAACAGACAAAATAACTTTTCCATTCAGGTGGGTCAAGGAGGAGATTCTTACATAACATTCCTCTCGCCAACCACTCTTTGTCATAGCAGGTAAAAATAAATTCCATTATTAGGGAGAGGGAAAGACAACATGAGCCAATTATTAAGCACATTGCATTATGCTTAGGGTTGGTTTCCAGCCCCGCTATCACCACTGGCTGTGGATTTCAGCATTAATTATGTAGGGGCATCAAACGTGTACTGATATTATAATTTGAAACCATTATACCAAGCATCTCCACTCCAGCTCGTTGTGCCTGGCAACAAACAGCGAGGTGAGAAGCAAAGCAGCCATAAAAAAAAAAAAAGAGGGGGGAACCGATGAATAATAAATAGATAATCTCATATTAGCTGTGGGATCAATGGGAACCCATCCACAAATAAATGGCGCTGACCAAAATTCTCTGCAGGCTCGTCCACAGAGGAACAATTCCCTTAACAGGGAGGCCGGTGGATAGGCTGGGCTTGCACTGAAAGGAAGGATTGCAAGATGACCTGGACTGGCCAGACAGAACTTTTGAGTAATCATTACTGAGGCAGGGTGGCTTTTAGGGATCTGAAGAAAAGGTCCCCAGAAAGGGTTGGTCGTGGTTTAGACCGCTCCCCTAGGGGGAAAACAGAAACTCATGAGAAGGGGTGTCTGTAACGTTTACCTAATCCACAAAGCAGCCCACAGCCGGTGCAAGCCTCCGTTACCCTGCTAGAGTGGAGGGGACAGTGGGAAACAGTTACTCCTCTGGTGGGAGTTCGTCTTTGTCCCCTCTCAATCTGATTCTCCTGGTTATTAACACTCTCCTAGCAAAATATCATTACCTAGTCTCGGTCTCTCTCTCTCCCTCTTCGTCTCTCTCTCTCT
>JAQHUG010000011.1:1448980-1459045 GCA_028555095.1 Dicrostonyx torquatus
CTTACCTATTTTCTGTCCTGAGCTAATCTTTCCCCCTCCCCCTATCACTGCCTCATGCACTTCTGGACTGCTGCTTGAACCCATACTATCCACAAAGTCAGTCAGCATAGGCATGACTCCTCGTGTGGCTAGACCCAGTGCTCACTTTTGGGTTGTAATGTTCCGAACTCTCAGCAGTGTGTGGCAGTTACGACCAGTGTCTCTTCCTAGAAATTATCTTTTATCTTTAACAGTATATTTTCTTAAAATTGTCTTCCTTATCATCTTGGCCACCTAGCTCTTCTACAGGTCCCACAATTTTGAGGTCTCCTTTGAGTCCTGACCGAATGATTTTTCTTACCTCGCTCAGCACCACGCATCAGACCCCTGATGCTGTCCTTAGGCCAATGAGTTAGCAAATGACATCTCCAAAATCAAGCAGACTTTTAAACTCCACATCAGTAGGCCAGCTGTAATTTGAGCATGTCCTCCAAAAGTTATTGTGGGAATTTTACTCTTTTGATCTCCCTTTTGGGGGGACCCACCACCCAGCTTCTAAATAAATCACCCGGAGGTTTATTATTACTTATAAGTGCCTGGTCTTAGCTTGACTTATTTCTTGCGAGCTTTTCTTAAATTATCCCAGCTGCCTTTTGCCTCTGGGCTTTCATCTTTCTCTGTTTCTATTTGCCTTTCCTTCTTACTCCATGACTGGCTGGGTGGCTGGCCCCTGATGTCCTCCTCTCCTTGTTCTCTTGATCCTCTCTCTCTCTCTCTCTCTCTCTCTCTCTCTCTCTGCCTTCCAGCCCCGCCTATCCTTGCTCCTGCCTCGCTATTGGCCATTCATCTTTTTATTAGGACCATCAGACATTTTAGACAGGCCCAGTAACACAGCTTCACCGTGTTAAACAAATGCAGCGTAAACCAAAGTCACACCCCTGGAAATAATGGTCCCCAACAAAATCTCATGGCTTGGTATCTTTATTCCTCAGTGTGGTAGTGTGGGGTGATAGGGCCCAGTGGGAAATGGCTAAGTCATGGGCAGACTCCTCCAGAATGAGGTCTGGGGATTGGGAAGATGGCTCAGTATATAAGAGTGCACGCCCTACACGCATGAGTACTTGAGTTCAAATCTCCATCATCAACAAAAGAAAGCCTCAGATGGCTGCGTGGACCTGTAACCCCATCGCTGAAGGACAGAGATAAGCAGATCCAAAGAGTTCTCTGGCCATTCAGCCTGGAGGAGACAGAGAGCTTCCGGTCCAGTGGGAAACCTTGTCGGAAGGCAACATTGGGGGTAATGACAAAGGAAGTTACCACCGCACTCTGGCCTCCACCTGCAGGGACGTGCACACCCACCAACACATTTATACAACACACACACACGTACAGAAAGAATGCATACTTTCTCATGGAACTTAGTTCACTACTGTGGGGTTCAGCCTCTTCTTCATAGCCTGCTGTACCTCAATTTCTGCCACAAGTCAATGTAGCATGAGGACCTTATCAGAAACTGAGTAGATGCTGGCCCCATACTTTTGGACTTCCTAGCCTTTGGCACTATCCACAAGACTAATATAAACCATGTCCCCAGTGCTCTGTTGTAACAAAAGTAAACAGAGACACTATTCAAGAGTCTTCTAGACAGCTCCATTTGATGTCTTCTGCATGCACTGAATATGTGTTTAAAACAACTTAATCTTTTTCTTCGAAACTTGTTCCAGATTTTGTAAATGGCATCGCCGTACATATACTTGCTCAAATCAAATACCTGAAAATCATGGGGGGCACCATCTTCTCCTGCCTCTTCTCACAACCATTGATCCTGCTCATTATTCTAAAAGCACCTATTGAGCCTACCATCTGTGTGACGTGCTTGTCACAGCTGTTGTCGTCATTGAGATTAGAGTTTGTTGAAGAAAGTCACGGTCGTTACACGACTAAGCACAGAAAACAAAAACGGAAATAGGAAAATGAGGTTCAAAGACGATCCCGTTTGGACTGAAGTTGGGGAAAAGGAGGAAACGCGCATGCACAGAATTGGTTTAGAAGGAAGAAGGGGGAGGCTTTGCTGGCAGATTGGCTATGGCTCCTAGAGAAGGAAGTTAAGGACTTTCCCAGGCTTCTCTGTTGACTACTTACGTGGGTGCCAGTGCTGTTGAATGTGGTGGAAGAAGGTTGAGAATTGGCATGTCGGTTTCCGATGTCTCGGGTTGGGAATATCTTTTTAGACTTGCAAATGGGCTTGTCAAGTAGGCGGTTGGGGTCCCTAGCCTGAAACCCAAAACTTGTGATTGACCAGCACACAGACTATATAATCACCTAGAAATGCAAGGCAGAGGGAGGGAGGAAGCCCTGGACGAACCCTGAGTGATGCCATCAGGATTGGTTAAAAAAAAATTCAAAAGAACTAAATAAGAGGAAATTGAAAGAGGTTGAATAAGATGAGAATAAACAGTATGAGCAGGCTGAGAAAGAAAGAAACTCATAAAAGAAAAGGTCACAAAAGCTAACTACTGGGGCATCGTCAACTAAATTGAGAAGAGAAATATATCCAGAGGCCCAGCACTGGTGACTATAATCATGGCAGAGGTACTGTAAACAAAATGACAAAACCATAAACAAGGGAACCAGGGATGACTCAGTGGGGAAGAGTACTTGCTGCATAAACATGAGGAACCCAGTTCGAAGCTCTAGAAACCACATGAAAGACATACATGTACCTGTAGCCACGGCACCGTGGGGGACAGAGGGACAGGAGGGTCCCTGGCGTTTGTTCGTTGCCAGTCCAGTTCCAGGTTATGTGAGTGACGTTGTCTCAAAGGAATAAGGCGGAGTCATAGAGCAGGATACCAGGTGTCCTACTGTGATGGCCTCTACCTGTGCACACGTGGGCAGGCACAGCTGCATACATACATGCCTATATCCTCACACCACATAAAAGCAAATGAATAAATAAGGCAGAAGTCAAATAGCTCCAACTTTGAAATGCTTTCCAAATATGCTTGCCCTAATCCATCTTAAATCAAGCTTAAGCCACCAACATCACATACAAGGATGACACATATTTCCTTCAATTGGCTCCTCTTTCTACATGCAAAACTGTTATGTGTTGTTTCTGCTCTTTTGGCTTTTTGAGGGGCTCACCACTGTGCTCCCAAATAAATCACACTCAGGGGTTTATTCTTAGTTATGGATGCCCGGTCTTAGCTTGGCTTGTTTCTAGCCAGCTTTTCTCAACTTCAATTATCCTGGCGACCTTTTGCCTCTGGGCTTTTTATCTTTCTCTGTTTCTGTGTATCTTTCTTTAGTTCTTTATCCATGGCTTGAGGTGTAGCTGGGTGGCTGGCCCCTGACATCCTCCACGCTCGTTCTCTTGCTCCTTGCACTCTTCCCAGATTTCTCCTTCTATTTATTCTCTCTGCCTGCCAGCCCTGCCTATCCTTGCTCCTGCCTGCTATCAGCCGTTCGTCTCTTTATTAGACCATCAGGGGTTTCAGACAGGCACAGTAACACAGCTTCACAGAGTTAAACAAATGCAGCGTAAACAAAAGTCACACACCTGAAAATAATAGTCCCCAACACCAAACCATCTTGCCACACCCCAGTGCTAAGTATGTCACTTCCTGACCTCACCTGGGCTACTTTATATGATCTAGCAATGTCCTCATGGGACACATTGCTCTCAATACATTCCCCTCCCCTATGAGAGCCAGGACGTCAGCCATCTCCATCTTGCACAGCGAAGACTCCAGATGCATGTGAAAGTAGGGGCATTGCAGGATTAGCCATAGACATAAGTGAGAGAGACGAAGGTCTGTAAGTGCCAGAGAAGTGGGCAAACACGGTGAACATTGCCCAGTCCGGCTGACCCTTCCTTCCCATTGCCTATTTCTTTGGCTTAGGTCAGGATTCCTCTCTAGAGCTGGACTCTTCCCTCTGCTTACATTGACCATGATAAAGAAGGATGTCATTTGGGCTATGCTGATTTTTCCCAGGAGGGCTATACATTCTTTCTGTTTTGTTTTGTTTTGGTTTTGGTTTTTTGAGACAGGGTTTCTCTGTAGCTTTGGAGCCTGTCCTGGAACTAGCTCTTGTAGACCAGGCTGGTCTCGAACTCACAAAGATCCTCCTGCCTCTGCTTCCCGAGTGCTGGGATTAAAGGCATGTGCCACCACCGCCCGGCCTGGGCTATACATTCTTTATCTTCCTTCCTAAAACTGCCAACTCCTGCAAAGTCAGAGACGCCAAGAGTATGGGTGCCTGTGTTAGAATTGTGGTTTATTCAGTGTTTGCAGGTGTGTGTGTTTGTGTCTGTGTGAACGCGCGCATGCGCGTGTATGGAGGGGGTACATTTGCCCATGTGTACACATATGGAGGCCCGAGGCCAATGTTGAGTTTCTTTCTCCGCCATTATCCACTTTATGACAGGGTCACCTACTGAACCTGGGCCTCTCTGTTTTGATTAGACTGACTGGCCATCAAGCTCCTGGGTTCACCTGTCCCCTTCTACCCTAGCGTCATATTATAGATGCACACCCCTGCACCTGACTTTTAAGTGGACTCTGGGGATCCAGACTGAGGAACTCACTTTCCTACCTGAGACATCTCCAAAGTCGTTGAGCAATATTTTTTTTTAAATAACATTGGGTTTCAGTTTCTTCATTGGTAAAAACGATGTAGTTATCAAACACCTAATTCATAGGATCTTGAGATGCTATGCGAGAGCCAATTCTAAGGTACTTACTCCAACACCAAATACAGAAAGAACTTTCAACAAATACTTTATTGTCTTACTAAGTTGATGACGCTTGCCTGGTAGGGTCTAGAGCGCTTTATGCAATACCGGCTGAGTCAGGGCTTAACAAATACCGATTGGCTGCCCGACAACTCCTAGCCAGTGGCCTTTGCCCGCATCTGCGACAGGGCGTTACTCAAGGACACGAATTGTGCGCCCAACCTCACAATTAACTCCTTCTTACGTTCTGTTAATGGAGTTTGCACATTTCCCCCCCTCCCCCTCGACAAAAATAGAGTGGTTCTAATTTGCTCCAACCCAAGGTAGGGGTGGGTGTACGAAATTCAGAAGACTGCAAAAGTGAAAACTTTCTGGCATAAAAGAACCAGCAGGCTGCCGTATGTTCTCGACATTAGCATTTAAGCTCGCTGCAGCTGAACTCAATTGGTATCAGCGGAGACGTACATCAAACAGTGGGAAGGCAAGTCATATCCTACCGCTGTCTTGTGGAATTATCATCAAGAACGTAGCCAATTTTAGCACGAATAAATGGTAGTTAGGGAAGTAGCTTGTGTGATCAAGTCCTATAATGGTCATTCTTTGATTTAGGACTATGTGATAAACCTGTCACTTTGCGTAAGCCTGATTTTCAAAAGGAAAATGGAAGGGGGAGGGGGGAGCCACGCTATACTTTCCGCAGTGAGAGTCTCACAATAGACAATAACAAACCAGAGAAAGTTAGGGAACATCCTGCTCACCATTTTACCCTTTCATGTGTACAGAAAATAACTAGGTGGCTGGTGCATGCCTATGGATTAAATTCTACAGAACACAACCATCCCCGTTACAAACCTCCGAACTGAGATGCTCCGAAAACCGCCATCTTGCCAGCACTTAGAAGACAGCGAAACACTGGTGTGAATTTGATCTTTTTTTAAATCACCTTTGTGAAGCAGGGGTGCTTTAGGAGACTCGCGTTTGAAGAATGGGAGAACGCACTGTCGGTGTGAATTAAGTGAAGGCTCATTTAAAGACGATGCCTCTGAGTTCACCATCTTTATCCCTTCCAATTACCAACAAGGCAATGGAGACTCGGTGAGCTCAAATGGCCAGCCCCATGGGACAGAACACACAAGCCTGTATTTCTCACTATCACTAAGTCAGACCTAAATATGGCTGCCCATTGGGAGCATAGGAAGAAACAGTAGGTTCCAACACATGTGGACTTGCATAACCAGGATCTCTGAGAGTGGCATAGGAAGTTCCATGTCTTTAACCAGCTCCCCAGTTGACTCTTCTGCCAATTCAGATGCCCAACATTCAGGGACCAATGCTTGGGAAGCACCAAGCAGCCCAATTCTTGCGTATGAGAACAGGGATAATCTGTTCAATAGATAAATAACTATTTTATCACAAATACCACATTTATAAATGTCATTTTCCAGCAACTCATATATTTATTCTAGAGTGACCCTGAAAGCCATCAGACTTACCATACTTTTAAATTACCTCATTAAAACAGTTTTAGGTATTATTATCTTTCTCCTTTCTCCAAAAAAAAAAAAAGATTATATTAAAAAATACAGGATTTTTCCTTTTAAGAAAATAATTTTAATATCTTAATTACCGGATAGTGATTCTGTTGTATTAATAGTGTTGTATATATGGAGACCGATGGGCAAAGAGAACGTTCATACCACACGCAATCTCAGACAGGCTGTTTGCTCGCCATTCTCCTACAGCTGGGAAAATAGACTGGGGATTGCAATGGGAGCAGCATCCCCCACAAAAGGGACCCTGGAGACGAAATGATCTTTGCAAACCCCAAGGTCTGATTTCTCCAGCCCCAAATGGCCCTTGAAGTTCCAGACTCCGTCTGTGGGAGTGTCTGCCAGAGGTTTACACTTCCCTCTGCTTCCTCTGTGTACCTGTGTGACACATTCTGGGCCATCAACACAACCACCCTTGACAAAATATTGGGGACTTTGTTCAGTTGCTGGACTTGTTGAAATTTTACTTGCAGACAAAAGCAGGTCAAATGAATCCGGCTTTGGGAGGAAACAATTCACAGGCTCATGTAATTGCAAACCCTGCTAGGTGACTCTACCTCTGACTGACCCTGGCTCAGCAACTGAATAAAAGCATTCTCCTTAGTTATTTTCTCTTCTCGGGATTTCTCTATCAATGCCTCTTTCCCAGAGAGTCCCACACTAGCTTTGACACCAGTGAAAGAGACTCTCTCCCTAGGAATTTCAGCAAGAGTTCTGGCCTAAGCAGATCAGCTTAGTCCGGCGTCTGCTACTGGCCCAGTCACTGTGGCCAGAGATATGGAACTCCTATGTCAGGTGCACACACCTTGGGTGAATGGGATCGGGGAATGAACTGATATCCTGGCTGGTTTTGTGTGTCAACTTGACACAAGCTAGAGTCATCAGAGAGGAAGGAGCCTCAGTTGAGGAAATGCCTCCATGAGATCCAGCTGGAAGGCATTTTCTCAATTAGTGATCAGTGATGGAGGGCCCAGCCCATAGTGGGTAGTGCCATTCCCTTGGCCTGCCGGTCCTGGGTTCTGTAAAGATAGCTTGAGCAAGCCATTGGAAGCAAGCCAGTAAGCAGCTGCCCTCCATGGTCTCTGCATCAGCTCCTGCGTCCAGGATTGTGCCCTGTTTGAGTTCCTGTCCTGACTTCCTTTCGTGATGAACAGCAAGACTGAAGTATAAGCCAAATAAACCCTGTCCTCCCAAACTTGCTTTTGGTCATGGTGTCTTGTCACAGGAATAGAAACCCTAACTAGGACACCTGAACATCCAAAGAAAACAAAGATGCTATTTCAAAAAAGTAAGTGAGGGAGGACCAGGGCTGTAGTTTGAATCTGCATTGTTACCCAAAAGCCTAGGGAGGATCCAATCTATGGTGTTATTGAGAGTCTGGAGAAAGGCCAAGTGGGAAAGACTTCATCACTGGGGTGTGGCCTGGGTAGGTCAGAATAAAATTTCCTTCTTTTAAGTTGATGTATTGATGATAAATTTTTAGATATATATGCAACAGGATTCTAAGTAGGTATCCATGACAACAACAGAAAGTTAACTGGCATAGTCAGCATGTAAGGAGAAATATCATATAGCTTCTATATTTTTCTGGGCTCTCGGTCCTCTCGATGCTTTGATCCAAAGAATTGTGTCAGTCCCACAATTCTGTATCTTTTACATGTCTCTCTCATTGGTTTCCTTTGCTTAGATTCCACCAATCTGACATAATCCAAGTCCCGACTGTGTCTCTCCTGGAATTACGATGCCTCTACTTAGAGTCCTGTAACCACACAGCAATTCAAATCTGATTATGGCATTGCCTTGCTTAAAAACCTGTCAAGCTTGATTATGTGCAGCATAATGAACAAGCTGCTTAGGAGGATCTGTAAGGCTCTGTAGGATTTGTCTTACTTTGTCTTAAGGTGGGTGACGACCACAATACAATAATAAAGAAAATAGCATTGCTTGGATTGGTTCAGGCATCAGCTTCTATTCAAGGAAGCTTTTGTGCCCTTATTACAATCTTCATTTTACAGATAAGAAAACCCAACCTTTGGAGAGACTGAGAAAAGTGCCTAACATTTCACATGTAACAAATGCCAGAGCTAAAATTATCTTGTCTCCTGCTGTCCTGACTTGGGATGCTAACCAATGTTCAGCACTCCAGGCTTGCCATGTTCTTTCCTTCTGCTCAGGATGCTCTCCCCATATCCATCTGGTCAACCCTTGTGTACCTTGAAGCTCTACGCTAAGTAACTCCTCTTTGGAAAAGCCTTCCTTGACACAGGCTAGCAGAACTTACCCACTCTCTCGTTTCTTAGTTTCAAGTGACAGCTAGTAAAATTAGAAATCTATATTTTTATAAGACCATAGAATATTTAAATAATATCAAAACTCATAGAAAATGTGAATGGCATGAAGCGTTGCTCTAGATAGAAGGTGGGAGAAAGGAGAGAGTAGAGAACAAGGTCCTAGAGAATGCCTGCTTCCCCCTTCAGAAAACGACCCAAATCTAAAAACATCGCTATGTCCAAAACATAGAATACTAATTAAGAGAATGTACTAATGACACTAAGACATTATGCTATGGATGCTGACTGTATCTTTGCCACTAACTGTGGGAAGTATATTTCTTCTGAATCTCTGAATCTGTATGTGAATGCATTCCTGTTTCTACACCAGTCCACACAATATATTATATATTATAACACTTACACCATGACTTAAAGAGAAAGAGCTGGGAACAAGAGACAAGAAGGAAAAGTATACCAGAAAAAGTGAGGATATACATAATTGGCTGGATAGTCTCTATCCTCTTTCCCTTATTCTGGTCCATTCTCTGTACTACTTCACTGTGACTAATCTAAACTGCATTGGAAGCTGAGCCTACATCCACTCAAGCTGAGCCTACATCCCCTCAATGATACACTCCACATACCCTCCACATGACCTCCATGCTCAGGGGCCCAATGGCGGTGCCAACACCACAGCAGATATGAGGTCTGCTTTTGACAGTTTTAGAGCTGATTGTCTAGTCTCGGATTGCATAAAGTCATCCATTCTATATTTCCTTCCCTGGACTAATTAACACCTCCTTAATATCTCTCCACGATGAGGAAGCAGAAAAGCCAAAATGACAAGATGGGTATCCACCAGGTCTCTGACTCTGAAGAGCTACGGATCATTGTGTTCACTCACACACACACACACATATATGTGTGTGTGTGTGTGTATATATATATATATATATATATATATGTATCTTTAAAATGCAATGACATGGGAAAAAAACTCTCCTAATAAAATGCTTGGCTTTCTCACTTATGAACAGATCTCTGCTGTTTGATTTGACGTCGTTCTTAACAATTAGAAGACTGGGCATGATTTGCTGCATTGCCTCCCTCCTTTGTCTACATTTGATTTCTCATATTAGTGTTATTTTTATCTTTCTTCATAGCAAGTGTCCTTGTGTTCTAGAGCATGTGCATGGGTATATGGGGGCAAATGTACATGCCAACATCTGTGTGCCTCTGTGCATGGAGGTCAGAAGTCATTGCGGGTGTCTTTCCTCGGGGGACACCCATCAGTTTTTAAGAGAGTCTCTTGCTGGTCTGGAGCTTGCCAAGTAAATCAGGCTAGCAGCTCCAGTGATCTGCCTGTCACCACCTCCCCGGTGCTGGGATGCCATACAGACATCACCATATTCTTTTTTGTTTTTTTTTTAACGTGGGTTCTAGAGATAGAACTCAAGTCCTTTTGCTTGAAAAGTGAGCACTTGGCCAGCTGAGCTATCACCTCAGCCTCACTAGCAAGTTCCTA
>JAQHUG010000011.1:1459609-1470284 GCA_028555095.1 Dicrostonyx torquatus
CTGAGCCTAAATTCCTCCCACTTACTCTCCCTGTCAGGAAGTCCCACCTATCCCTCCTCCCTTGCTACTGGCTTTTTATTAGGCCAATCAGATGACTTAGGCAAGCAGAGTAGAACAACAATACATTTTTACATAGTTAAACAAATGCAACACATCTTTGCAGAGTTAAACAAATATTCCACAGCACTCCACACATAAACTCGCCTCCATCCTATAATTTTGGAACGTCATGCCACTAAATATCAGTATGTTCTATTTTATCTTGCTTTTTAAAAAACATTTTTAGTAGTTTCGCCCTCATGATCTCACCTACCTCTCATACCTTACTAATAGAGTATCCATCACCTTATTTTATATCTAGGAAAATCGATAAATAAAGACCAAGGGACAAAAAGAAGGTGAAACTACAGTTTTTGGAGCTGCCCAACCTCCCTGTCCCTCTTCCCCTCTCTGTAACATAGGATGGTAGCAATAGCCAGCACTATTGAGGGTAAATGCCAGGATGTGTAAAATCACACACCGAGGGACAGAGATGAGGTGGTACCGAATCTTTCAGAGAAAGATTTCTTGAGATTATCTTTTCCTGTATCACTAAAACATTTTACTCTACCACAAAATAGATAACAAATGGGGTTACTGCCAGATAGCTCTGGAGATGGCCAACCCTCAGCACTTGGTAGCTGTGAAGCCTGGGGCTGGGGCCATAATGCTGGGAGCCATATTGTCCTCGATTATATGGTGGAGAGAATAATGGCACTCCCTTGCTCTGGTTCTGATGCAGAGCACATCACACAGGGCCAGGACAACATAGGCAGCTAATAAATATTACAGTGATCGCCGCTGTGCCGTTGTTGCTGCCATTGTACGTTAAGCCAAGTGGACCAAAAAGCAATCAAATGCGATTTCTTTTTATAATATTTCACAATCCAAACTTCAGAAATAATTTAGCAATTTGTTCAGAAGAATTAAAATGACAGAGGATTTGGTATAGTAAGAAGAGGAAAATGTATGTTCCCAAAGTAAGAAGTTTTGCTTAAAGCTTTCTTCTAGGTTTTTTTGATAACTCTATAATTGTTACTAGTACATTAACCAACATATTCTCTCTCTCTCTCTCTCTCTCTCTCTCTCTCTCTCTGCATATGTGTGTGTGTGTGTGTGTGTGCGTGTGCACACATATGTGCGTGTAAGTCTGTACATGTGCATATGGAAGTCTGAGGCCTTGGGTATCATTACCCAAGTTCTATCCCCTTTCTTGTTGGTTGGTTAGTTGGTTGGTTTTAAGGTAGTAGTTCTGAACCTGTGGGTCATATATATCAAATATTTACATTATGATTCGTAACAGTAGCAAAATTACAGTTATGAAGTAGCAACAAAATCATTTCATGGTTGGAGGGCACAACCGCATGGGGAACAGTATTAAGGGGTTACAGCACCAGGAAGGTTGAGAACCATTGTTTTAAACAGGCTCTCTCGTCTGCCTGAGGCTGGCTGGTGAAGGAGCCCCAGGGATCCACTTCTCCAACCCTGGGGTTACAAATGTGTAAGATACCACAGGCTGCTTTTTTGTTGTTGTTTATTTGGGGTTTGTTTTTGTTTTGTTTTGTTGGTGTTTTGAGACATCACTGCTGATCTGGAACTCACGATGTAGACCAGGCTAGTCTTGAGCTCAGAGTTCTTTCTGCCCCTGCCTCCTGAGTCCTTCACCATACCAGCCTTGAGCTCCTTTATAACATGAGTTCTGGGGCTCAAACCCAGGTCCCCATGCTTGTAAATCCTAACTGACTGAGCTATGCCCCCATCCCGCAGCACTTTTAGCAAGTAATTTTATGCAAAATGAATCCCTTTGGTTACACAATTTCCCAGGATTATTTAAAGAGTATTGGCCTCAAACACCATCTACACTCTCATTCCGTTTATGATACAAACACTGGTCAGAATCTCTGGTTTTAATTATGTAGTTAGAGGTGTTTTGCTTTTAGGGTGAGAAGCAGGGACATACGCTTGCATATTGCGAGATTAAGACTAAGTAACTAAAAGCAGCTAAATTTAATTAGCTGCTGTCTGACAACAGATTAAAGCACTGTATCTATGTCATTCATAAAGCTGTTGTCGCAAAAACGTGTTTCGTAACAAGAGCACAGGTAGGCACTCCCTCCAGAAAACCCAAACTATGAGGGAATGGCTAAGCTAGTACAAAAGGGACAAAAGCAGCTCTTTGCTTTCAAAAGGGACTGTCGCATGCAGATTCCTACCCAAATTGAGCTTTGTGTGTATTGGCGATGACTCTGTGCTAGGAAACCTGATTTGCATGGACCACACATACTGAATAATCGGTGACATTACGCTCATGTCTGGAGCAAAGCAAAGGCCCACGTCTTCAGCTTGGCGCCATTAGGCTCGTGTGTCTCCTAACAGATCTCTACGGTTTAAAAATAACAACCAGCCTGGATGTCCTGGCCTTCATCATTTGCCAGTGGGTCCGGTGACCCTGGGTACCTTCGCTGCAACTGGAGCTGGGGGGGAAAAACCCAGGGCTCTGACAGCCAGCCTTGAGCATCACACAGGAAAGTCTAATTAGCATGTCTGTGCTAATTAAAAAGCAATGCTGGGTTAGTTCCAATATCATGCTCTTGAGTGGCTGATGTCTCAAGAGCGCAAAGTTGGGGGGGTCAACCGCGTTTCCAAAGGCAAAGCCCCCTTGCAAACTTTCTTTAGTGACCGGGTTGGTTGCTGTTGTTATTTACATCTCGTTGGGAGGGTGGGCTCCGCCACAGCTTCTTTTCATCGGATTCCCATTTTCACTTTCTCCTGCTCCGCAAGCAAGCAACGGGGAATTCAACGTGGTTTTCCGCTTGCTTAAATCCTCTGACCGGCTGCTTTCACACAAAATTAATTAAGGATTTTCTAAATGGAGAACACGCCTTGAAAGACAAGAGCAGGGCCGGATTTGCAGTCTTTTCTTCAGACGGTGCAAAAGCACACAGTGTACCCAGCCACTCCAGCCTTTCCTGGAAAAGAAAAAGACAGATTTAAAGAGAAATACCACCTCGCCCGAACCCGACGGTTCTTTCAAATAAACAGATGACGGCCGCTGATTAAATGTCTTTCAAACATTGCCCAATTATCCCAACTCACAAAGGTCCTACATGGTGTAAAGTCTGATTTTCTTTCCAAAGCAGAATGTCTGGGGATCACGGAGAGGGTGGGGAGTGGGGGGGGAAGCTATTGTTCCACCACATTCCATTCGTGTTAAATCAACTTGATATACACGATAAATTAAGTCTGCACCGCAGGTCAGTGAATTTCTATTAACTACTTATGGAAGAAAGGAAAGGGGTCCAGTCGAGAACTCTTACACATCAGCCGAAGCAAGCTGTCACTCTGTTTAACTTCACAATAAACGCCCCTCTGTCTCGCACATGTGAAAGTAGGATGGGGTGGGGGAAGTCCCATCATTTAGTCTTTAAGCTCTGATGGCCAATGTGCACGAAGCTGAAGAACCAGGCCACCCCACAGCGACGGCTTTTCTTGACTTAAAGGGCTAGGAAGCTCCAGATTTTGATAAGAGTTACTGATTTATCAAGCAACCATTCAAAAAACGGGCCTCTCAGGGTCTCTGAAAGCATGGCCACCAGGTTGACATTGTGTGACTGGCCAAGGCCCCAAACCAGACCATCTGTCGCTGTTGGGTCCAGGGTAAAATGAGACATCCCCTCTGAGTAAGTCCCCAAAGGAGATACACGGCTCAAGCTTTCTCCGTGGGAGCTGAGAGAGCCAGATTCCAGGAGCCCAACTTCAGAGAGAATTTCAGCTGACAGGTTAAAAGCTCGGGGGTGTAGGATAGAGCCTGGGCCACAAAAAGCACTGGGTTCGAAGCCCAGGAGCAGGCCTGAGCTCCTCAGAAGAAAGATGCAAGTGATACACAGTAGCAAAACACTCAGACGGCCATCTTTCCCTTGTCCACACTGCAGAAGACCAGACACCTGGGACAGGAGGCTCCCTTCTGGGAATGGCAGCTCCCCTGAAGGCTGGCAGTGTGCACATGGCTGTAACCACTCTTCCCACTACAGGCCTTATATTGCCTGTCTAGTGCTCTCTGACTTCACCCAATTCAGATCTCTAAGAATTATTCCTGAGGCCAAGGAGAGTCCCTGAGAAGTTAACCAGGGAGGTAATGAGTCAACCGCCAATATGTAAATATTTAAATAACAATAAGGTCAGGGACAGTACAGGCTCTCGGGACAAATTGAGACATGTGTCTAAGAAATTAGAAATGTTTAGGAAAACAAATTAAGGTTAATGTGAAAAATACGTGTGTGTGTGTGCGCGCATGCGTGTGTGTGTGTGTGTGCGTGTGTGTGTGTGTGTATTACAATGAATAATCACACTTGAAGAAACAAAAATACTTCATACAGGACACTCAAAGCAAAGACCATGATATCTTAAATGAAAAATATACTGGGTGAGTGTTCTAGGTGAAATTAATTTCAATAACATACATTAGTCCAATCTATTAAAAATATTAATTCAGTGTGTAACCAATATAAAATGTATAAAATGTATACATTGTGTTCTCTTTTGTACTGTCTTTAAAAGCTAGTGTTTGCTACTCATTATTGATAGTCATATTATTGTAATAATGTATTGTCTATAATTTTTCTCAGTTGCGACTAGCCACAACTTAAGGTCTGAAAGAGTGAATGTGCACTTTGAAGACCAAAATGAGTGATGATGTAAGAAGTGTCCCTGACTCATAGCCAAAGTCAGAGGTAGAAATCCACGATCACAATAGTCTCAGGCTGTGCCGCAACATTCAAGGCAACAACCGGGCATGTAGCCAGACAGCGTTCATTCTTGACATGCTACCGGCATGCAGCTCACTGCATGGGCGCTTATCCAAAAGTACAGCACATACAATTCAACAAACACACAGTACTTGTCCGTGATACTGACCAGCTGGGTTACTCATTTCTGCACTGCTATGATTGTAAGGTACCCTCCTACCCATTGAACAATTTGTACTTTAAGACAACTTGTCGTGTATATTAGTTAACTAGGACAGAAATGCCTGGCAAAGGCAACCGAAGGAACGAAAGCGCTTTCTTGGTTCACAGCTCAAGGGTTCAACCCACCCCCACGGTGGCAGGAAAGCCATGCAGCGGGCGGGTCACAAATGCACCTACAACCAGGAAGCAGAGGGAGATGACGCTAGGACTTGCTTGCTCTCTCCTTTTGATTTAGTCCCGGTGTCCAGCTCAGGGAATGATGTCACCCACCATGGGAAGGTCCTTCTGCCTCAGTTAGCCTAGCTCAGACAGCCTGCGCAGGCACACGGAAAGGTTCTTCCACTAGGTGATTCTGGATCTCGCCAAGGGGTTAACCATCACAGCACGTTACATCCTCAGCAGCCTCGTCATCCCTCGGCGAGCGTGTCTTTTGGCTGTGCCATGTCCCAGGCACCTGGTTTATTCTCATGCTGTTTATTTTTCATGGCCTTAGGAACACTAGTCTATGCCAATTACGTTAGTACCGTAGAGCCTCAAGCTCAGTGGTCTATACCACCTGGGGTGGGTATAAAGTGCACGGTGTGACGCTCACATCGCTGAATGATGCATCATCCTTGTTGGGAAATGCTATTTTCAGGTGTGTGACTTTTGTTTACCTTGCATTTATTTAACTCTGTGAAGCTGTTACTGTGTTGCTATATCTGTCTAAAACAGTTGATGGTCCTAATAAAGAGAGGAAACGACCAATAGAGAGGCAGGAGCAAGAACAGGTGGGGCTGGCAGGCAGAGAGAATAAATAGAAGGAGAACGAGAATGGGGAGGAGCAAACAAGAGAACAAGGAGAGGAGGATACTAGGGGCCAGCCACCCAGCTACACAACAAGCCAAGGAGAAAGAAGAAAGGTAAACAGAAATAGAGAAAGATAAAAACCCAGAGGCAAAAAAATAGTTGGGATAAAAGAAGTTTTAAAAAGTTAGCAAGAAAAAAGCCAAGCTAAGGTCATAAATTTATGATTAAGAATAAATCTCCGCGCGTGATTTATTTGGGAGATGGGTGGTGCCCCCCGCCCAAGTCAAAAGAATAAAACTTCACGCAATAAATCCTGATCATTAAATGACAAAGGATTATGTTTAGAAGGTGAAAAAATATTTTAGGACAAAGCTGAGAATTAAGTACCTCCCCCTAAAAAGAGAGAACAAGATGACAAAGATACAATGTTAAAACAAACCAAAACCCAGCTGCTTCTCTGAACAGAGACTTCATTCTGCAGACTGTCCGAACAAACTTCAAACACAAAATACTACGAGAAGATACAGATGGGGTCCGGATGATGCCTGAGCAGGTAAGAGCACCTGCTCTGTAAGCCCTGAAGCCTGGGCTTCGATTCCCAGCACCCCATGTAAAAAGGTGAACAAGACTGGATACTCACCTATAACTCCATCCACGTGACCAGAGCAGGCAGCAATAGGAGGGTCTCTGGGGCTGCTTCACTGGAAGCACAGCTCCACATTCAGTAAGGAACCAGGTTTCCAGAGATTAGGGTAGAGAAAGAGAAACTGAGAGAGAGACTCTGACCTCTAGTCCAGTCCGCATAGACATGGGTACATGTGCACATGAATGCTTATGCCACACACACACACACACACACACACACAAATACACACATATACACACACACAAATACACACATACACACACACACACACACACACACACACAAAGACGAAGGCACATGAGCCTATCATAAACAAACTCATGGGCTAGTTTGAAAAGCTTCCAGGGAGAAACCCAAAAGAAACAACAAATAAAGCATCAACCTTCTCCTTGGCAACATTTGGTCCTTAAGATGATGAAATAGCACAAAACAACCACTGAGAAGCAGGACCGCAAGACTGGAGGAGGGAGGTGATAAAAGGAGAACGGTAAGCCTCTGAGGGCCGAGTGGAGACACACTCTCTGGGGTTGGGATTAATCCGAAGAAGCAATATTAGAGAAAGATACATAATCTAAGAACAAGAAAAGGAAAGAGAACCTTGAATAGGCTGGCAGAGTCCAGCAGAACCCCCAGGTAAACAAGGGGAGGACTCAATGACCTGATCAATTAAAATTAGGATAGGGAAAAGCGGAAACACCAAATGAATAATAAAAAAAATAGACAGGAGGATTCAAATTGTGACACTAACCAGAGAGGAGGATTCACTAACCAGAAATCAGCTAAATTATCCCATCAATGAGACAGCTGGAAGGATCTGCAGGAAAAACCGTGATTTGGGCAGTTTAAATGTGTGCCAGTTGCATAGGCAAGCCATTAAGAAAATATTGAAAGCAAATGTGTGGCCGAAGTTGAAAGCAAAAGACCATTAATATTTGATGAGGTGGAGTTTAATGTCAAAGTCCCTAGCCAGGAAAGAGAGGCTTCAATAAAAAGCACATATGAGGAAGTATATACCCTCTTCAATACATCTCTACTAAGATATTATGTAAATGTCATGTATCGTGTAGTATACACAAGAGAAGCTAAACATAGCATGGCATTTTTTTTTTAATTGACGGGTGTCGTAGTGCACGCTTTTAGTTCCAGCACTTGAGAGGCAGAGGCAGGTGGGGCTCTGTGAGTTCAGGGCCAGCCTGCTCGACAGAGCAGGTTCCAGGCCAGCCAAGGCTACAGAGTGAGACTTTGTCTCAAAAAAACTATTTAAAAGTTGAGACACTGAGGAACTAGTGCCTCAGTTTGAAGCGTTGGTCTATACTTCTGAATATTACATAGCTCTAGTTCAAAACCCCTCCTAGAAAAGCTGCAGAGTGTAATTTGCAAGGTTTCCTTCATCGTCTATGTTATAGGCCGGCTGGTACCCCCTTAAAAATTCATGTACTTCAGAATATGACAGTCTTTGAAGACAGTGCCTTTGAAGGAGGAAAAGCGAACGCTGTGTCATTACGGTGGGCCTAATTCAATCGGACTGGTTCACTTCCAACAAGAAGAAATTTGGTCCCAAAAAAGAGACTTCAGTAGTGCCCAAGCAAAGAGGAAAGGCCGCAGAAGACATGAGAAAAACAGCCTGTGGCAGGTCGATGGGAGAGACCCTATCTACAAACACCACAGACATTAACTTCTGGTCTCCAGACTGTGAGAAAGTACATTCATGTTGTTTAAATACAAATCTGTGGTGTTTTGTTGCACCTGCCTTATCAAACCAATACAAGCTACATTGTGTGTGTGTGTATGTGTGTGTGTGTGTGTGTGTGTGTGTGCCTGTGTGTATCCCCACAGAGAGAGAAACAATTCATGGATCACTTATAAAAGTAATCACACGGGGCTGGAGAGATGGCTCAGTGGTTAAGAGCATTGACTGCTCTTCCAAAGGTCCTGAGTTCAATTCCTAGCAATCACATGGTGGCTCACAACCACCTGTAATAAGATCTGGTACCAACTTCTGTCTGCAGGGACACATGCAGGCAGAGCATTGTATACATAATAAATGAATAAATCTTTAAAAAATGTAATCACACATAAAAATGTATATTTTTAAAGAAAGATGTCAAGGGCTGGAGATGTACTCAGTGATAGTGTCGTAGAATGGGAAGAAGAGAAGGGAGGATAAAGCGTGTCGGACTCCCCAGTTAAATGCTGATATAATTGGAAAGAAATAACAAGATATTTCCTTCCCCCAACAACTCCTAGGAAGTTAGAAACTGTTGGGCAAATGTAGAAATCAAAAGAGAAATAAACTACCTAGAAAGCCAAGAAAAGCACAGTTTTAACCCTAAAGGAGCATAAGGGAGAGAAGGCTCTAGAACAGGGGTTTGAAAGGTTAAAACAAATGGAATCAAGGAGACAAAACACTTGGTGTTAAAACGAAGGCCCACCAGGGGCTGGAGAGATGGCTCAGTGGTTAAGAGCACTGACTGCTCTTCCAGAGGACCCAGGTTCAATTCCCAGCACCCACATGGCAGCTCACAACTGTCTGAAGATCCAGTTGCAGGGGATCTGACACCTTCACACCAATGCACATAAGATACAGTTAAATAAACCATAAAAATGTTAAAAAAAAAAAAAGGCCCACCATCTCAGAGGTTCTCAGTAGAGTTTCACAAGATCAATGCCCACCAGCAGAGGTGCTTCTGAAGGATGGTCACGTGATGCACGGGGCTGGTTGATGCCTCATGCAATGGCAAACCATCCCTTCCTTCCAGGTACCAAACACCAGTGTCCCTGCAACAAGGAGACGCGTGAAACATTGGCACGGCTTAAAATGTCAGAAGGAGCAGGCGATTCCAGCGCCACGGACACCAAACGAAATGTCATGGGCACCAAACAAAATGTCTCTAGTTGAATCTAGTTTATTATTCAATTAAACCATAAGATAGGAGGAAAAGAAGGTACTAGGACAGTATTGGTTAGTAACCAGCCCATGTTATCAGGCAGGAAGACTTAGTACACAGAGCTGTCTGTATCAACATTTCTAGACTTAGGATATTTAAACGCAACTTAAATTTGAGTTCTGATATGATATTTCATTTTCTTTCCATAATGACATATTTTTATGTGGGAGAATAATTGCATAAAACAAGAAAGCAAAAGACTTCTAAAAGAGATTTGCTTTGCCAGACATCAAATTCAGCATAAACTTGTCGGCATTTAGATCGGATGGCAAGTCAAGAAAAATATCTTTATACATAAGGACATCTTATACAAGAGGGGTAGCATTTCAGTTCATTGGCTAAAAATTTAAAATAGTAATTTGTATTATCTACACAGAAAATTTTAGACTCATTTTTCATCTCACGAAACAAATTTGATGTGTCCTAAAGGTAAGAATATAAACATCAAGTAAACAAAAATATTTTGAGAAAAATCTAGAAGACTAAATGTATTTCTGAGGAGAGGAGAGACATTCTTTAGCTGGCTAGAAAGCCCAAGAGTATCAAAGACAGGATAGAATGGTTAGCAATCTAGCTCTAGCTAGCTCCTTTGGAAGAGCGCTTATCCAGTATCTACAGGGAGATTCGATCTCCAGCGCTGCATAAAACTGGGCGTGGTGCTGTGCTGCACAGCTGTGACCCTAGAAGTGAGAACGAGAGGCCAGCGGGGACTCTGTGCAACTCTATCTCAAAATAGAAACAACAAAAATCCCTAGCTCTACACTTGGAAGGAAAAGGTTACACTAAACACAGCCAATGAACAAACAAACTGAAAGGAAACAGTGTCCTCTAACAGAATAAGTGGCAGGTACATGACACAGTTCTTCCCACAGGAAAAGAGAGGAGGAAACTCAGGAGAGGAGCCTCTCCCCAGGACCAGAAGATGTCCAGAGATGTTCGACCACCACCTACTGATGTTAAAAGCTATGAGAGGAGACAGCGTCCGTGCCCACAGGGTTGGCAAAGTTTAAACGAATAAGAATCGTGCTTACCAGTCTTCACATTTCTTCAGAAAGGAAAATGTGGGGGGCATGGATAAAAACGTGTTTTAAGGAAAATGTGAATTTTCAAAGCATTTTTAGTTTTCTTTTAAAAACGAAACAAGGCCTGGAGAGATGGCTCAGAGGTTAAGAGCATTGCCTGCTCTTCCAAAGGTCCTGAGTTCAATTCCCAGCAACCACATGGTGGCTCACAACCATCTGTAATGACGTCTGGTGCCCTCTTCTGGCCTGCAGGCATATACACAG
>JAQHUG010000011.1:1482250-1495825 GCA_028555095.1 Dicrostonyx torquatus
GGTGGGAAACCCTGTCTCAAGAGATAAGAGCAATAGAAAAGGACATCCGGCATGACCCTCCAGCCGCCACACTCAGATAGCCATGTGTGCATATGTGTACACGCATATAGATGTGCAGGTGCCACACGCACACATGCACAGAGATACACACGTGTACTCACACACGTGCACACAAATACCACAAACACACACCAAAAAATCCACCGAGTGTATGAGGTTTTGTTACAGATAGGTTTGCATTCAATATGGAAATAATAAAGTAAATTTATGCTAAAGAACTAATATTTTATGTTAAATTTAGAAAGGGGGCAATATTTATAAGCTTTCCGTAGATAGAGAGGTATTTAGGATTTAAGACCATATGGCCTATCAGTGAATATGACAGATTGGCTTTCAGATTCCCATTTAGAGGTATAATTGAGTAATGGATTTTTAGACCATCACCTATAAATAGAAAGATACAAAGAATCCAATCAAGCTTAAAAGTATTGGACTGGCTCAGAGAGCACGTGATTTGTTATTTATTAGACTTACTGGTATTGTTAAAGTTTGGCTACTACTTTGGGCATCTGAAAAACTTAAAAAGAAAACTGAATATGTTAAATTTATACAGGGAGTTTAAATACTTAAAGGGGATTTTATTAATGGAGTTGTAAAGAGAACTGCCTGAGAGTTGAATGTGTTCAATTTAAATGGATCAAACATTATCCAAAGGCTCCCTTGAAAGCAATTGTTAAAATTTACTAGGTTCATAAATCAAATAATAAAATGTGTAAGGTGAGCTTACAGGTTTGGAAAAAGCTGGATTTTTTTTTCAGTCTACTTTTAATAAAAACGAATATGAAATTAAAACCTTGAATAACAGCATGGACGCTTTCTCTGCACAGAGAGCAGCTCTCAGGTTTAAAATAAAAAAAAAAAATCGCAATTGACATGGAGATCTCATAATTGCAAATGTGCCCGGGAAAGAAATCGACACACGTGACACAGAAGCAACAAGATTGAAAATTACTTTCCTAGGCCAGATCCCCCCCCCAAAAAAATGTCTTAAATATGTAAAGCAAATAGATTTACTATGTGTTAGACAAAATTAAGCACTGAAATGACATGCTAGCGTAATGAATTGAATTACAAAGAAAACAACACATTACGCTCCAAATTAAACAACGTGGTTCAGGAGGAAACAGAGTCTGGGTTCAGACTTCTTCTTTTTCTTAAGGCAATAGCTCAGAAGAGGCAGGTTTAAGAGGGAATAGCCTTTTTTGTTTTGTTTTGTTTTGTTTTTCGAGACAGGGTTTCTCTGTAGCTTTGGAGCCTGCGCTGGAACTAGCTCTTGTAGACCAGGCTGGTCTCGAACTCACAGAGATCCGCCTGCCTCTGCCTCCTGAGTGCTGGGATTAAAGGCATGCGCTAACGCCGCCCGGCTGAAGGAGTAGCTTTTATCTAAGCATTTCATCCCCCATCATTGGTCATTCATTTATGAAAGCACAAAGAGGGTGTGCTCGTCCTCCCTCACTGGTAGAGGGCTTGCCTAGCACGCTTGAAACCCTGGGTTCCATTTCTCTAAAACCGCAAAGCAGAGAAACATTTTCAGAATCATGATGAATCCAAAAATTCATTTGAAAATGCCCCGCTGTGAGTGAGGATAAGTTATACCTCACCAGGGATTTCCACATATAAGAAACCCATCTAAGAGCATTATCCAAGTGAAATAATCAAGTTTAATCTCTTCCTTCCAACCTCTCCAATCAATGTGGGGGGTCTTGGATCAGGCAGCCTGGCAAAAAGGAAGGACGGTATCCACATGGGCAAACTGGTAAGCAGCCTTCCAGACACCAAAGAGGAGCCCAGATAAAGAAAATGCATAGAGTAAGTTCACCTCGGTCACTTCCCCTAAGAAGCAGCGGAACAAGGATGAGCCTGAAGGATGGCCTAGCCTTACTTTGTGGATCTTCCTAAATCAGAGAATTAGGTTGGATGTGGGACAAATAGGGACCACCTACCACCTACTGAACGCACTCTATGACCCCAAAATGATCACTAACATGGAATGCATCTGGTTCCAGTCCCGATCGCCACCTATTAGGCACAGGCCTCTGGCATAGGGCAGGGCTGTGGTGTGCTGCTTTGCAGAAGATGAAGCAGTAGATCTAAGTATCAATCCCCTATTGATCCAAATGCAGGGTCTTTAGAACATTAGTCTACACATCAGAGATTTTGCCAAACAAGGAAACCAGAACCCTCCACTGACACACGTTCATCCACTCAACCAATATCTACTGAATACCAACTAATTAGTAATTTAAAATGGTGAGATCTTTGTGTTCTGTAGTTTATAATGTATGGGGAACTGACTCAGAGGAGCAGAGCACGCCATGATGATGACAATGACAGAGGATGTACATGGGGACAGCCAGGGATGTACTGGGCTTCCAGCTCAGACACCGGCATCTGGGAAAGACTGACTTGACTAAGAAGCCGCTATATCCATGTGAAAACAGTCACAGCGAGATGAAAGCTCTAAAGTAGCCAAGTAGTGGGTGGGAGAGAGAGAGAAGGAGGTTAAACCGAGAACGCGTGATCCATCGGGATCTGAACCTCAGAGAAGAGGAGAGGAGCCAGGTCACAGAGAACACCGTGAGTCATGTTGAAAACTCTGGCCTTTTTCTCAAAATCAACATGAAAAAAAAAAAGGATAGTTGTGAGAACAGAATACAGTCTATCACTTTTTGCAAGATGATTTTGAAAAGAAGAAAAAAGGAAGGATAAAAGGTTGTAGGCCTGAGAGGGAAACGGGGGAGTATCATGTTAGAAGGCCGTTATAAACATTCAGGGGTTGATGACCATGCCTGACTCACATGCCTGATGGTTGTCATAGAAAATAGAGCAGATATGCCAGGCGGTGGTGGCACACGCCTTTAATCCCAGCATTCGGGAGGCAGAGGCAGGCAGATCTTTGTGAGTTCGAGACCAGCCTGGTCTACAAGAGCTAGTTCCAGCGCAGGTGCCAAAGCCACAGAGAAACCCTATCTTGAAAAACCAAAAAAAAAAAAAAAAAGAAAAGAAAAGAAAGAAAATAGAGCAGATTTGAGAGGTACCAAGGAAACGAATTTACAGTACTTGGGAATTAATTATGTAAATTATTTATTGCTGGCTAACCAGTGACCAAGAGCTCTACTCAGGCACATTGGTGTCATTGTCTTCGGAAGAGGACCCTGGGCATGGTGTAGCTGGATCCACAGACTCACGGGTGGACATAACACTACAAAAAGTTGGCCAAAGTCTCGCTTGAAGGCCCAGCTGGAGGAAAGCCTGCTTTAAAGTTCACATGATTTTCGACAGAATGCAGTTCCTTGCTGTGTGGGCTTCTCCAACACCGCAGCGTTGCAACAAAACCAGCCGAAGACCAATTTGCTAGCAGGCTGGGAGTCATGATCTTATGTCAACTACTTATGAAAGTGACAAGTCTATGCCTCTTTCGGTTCCAAACAAACTGCTCTGTCAGACATTATTGAAATAGGAGGGACTATGGAAGGGCATGGATAACAGAGCAGGGCTTCTTGGCAGCCATCTTGGAGACGGCTTGGCTAGGTAGAGTGTGATGGGGAGGAAAGAGATGGAATTGCCACGGTCTGGGAGCATGGGAGTAACGATTAGCTTCTGCCAAAATCAACGAGATGAGGTCTGGATTTACGGTGTTTGGGAATTCTAAAGCAAATTCACGTAGTCTTGGAGAATACACGTGACTACATGCTGGCACACAAGGTTGGTTCTGCTTCAATGCGCCATTAAAGCTTTGGATGTAGACGCGCTGAGCAGAGAGGACAGGAAAATAAATCCCCAAGGCATATAGGATGTAGGCCACGTTTAAGGCAAGAAAGGAAAGCTTCGAGAAGGACCTAGTGAATGTGAATCTCCAGAGATGAACTCTGCTCATCTGTATTTTTTTTTAAGCAACACGGGTGATTATGATATGCAGCCAAGCTTGAAAGCTGCTGAAATTGAACTAACACAAAAAAGATTAAACACTCCTACCTAGGTCTAAGCTGCCAGGGTGGTTCTATCCAGAAGGTAGGCTTGTGAATTATCTTTATTTTCTCCTTTAAGCTTGTTTACATTTTAAGCCTTGAGTATATCTTATTCACTAAGAAGAAAATCAACTTTCTTTTTTAAAAAATGTTTATAACACCAATATGGTTAACATAAGGAGTACAATAAAATTAATTTGACAGAGTAAAAAGCATGCAAAACTTAAAATGTATCTATTTTTGTCTCTGTTTAGATCTCCATGTTCCTGATAAAATACAAAGCTAATAACACCATCCTTAAGCAAAAATCTATCTTATCCTATGAGTTGAGATGTAAATTTGAATACTCACTCTGGAAAGCAACTTGACAAAGGGTGTCGTTACCCACAAAACTATTTATACTCTTGGATTGAATTCTACTTCCAGGAACTTAGCCAAAGTGAATAATCAAAGATATTAATATAAAAGTCTCCAAGAGGGAAACATAGCATCTTAATGGCAGTGAAAAAAATTAAAAAGAGATGTTAGATAATTGGAGATAATTAAATAAATAGTTGGAGGCAGGTCATCATAGTGCTGACACAGCTCAAAATATAGACAAATATGCCATATTCCCTATGCTATTTATTGTAATGCCACATCACTCTATGCTATAATAATAGACACTATACCATATACTATCGTGTGTTTAATGTATTTCTAATGTGTTAGACTGAGTAAGTGGGCTGCCTATGGTTTTGTTAACGTGGTACAAACTATAACTGCTTTGTCATGGCAACAGAAACGCTAATGAATACAGCTAAATCTAGGCTGTCCAGTCCTGCAACTCATCACCCCCACCCTGATGATGAGGTGACGGGAGGAGAAAGGTAGGGGAAAAGAGGGCCATGGATTTCAGCTCTTCATCACTCAACTCTTGGTCTGTTTGTGTCTCTCACCGGCTGCTGCCATTTCACCAAGTCTCCCCTGAAGTAGGATCTGTGTAAAGACGCAGTTCTTTTGTAGGCTCACAGTGCACAGGTCCTGGAGACGGTTGGTCTTGGGACAGATGAGGACACTGTGCATGGAATACTGGTGCTCTACACCAGGGCCCCTCCAGGGCACTCTGGTTGATCTGCAGACCTTCCTCAGGGTGACTTCATTCTCAGTCCCTTGAGCATCACTTCAGGAGGCTCGGCCCACTCTGGTACCTACGCCATGGATGGGGCTGTTCCACTTCCTCCCTCACTCAGCTGGCATCCATGGAAGCTGGTCTTCTCAGATGACAAACTCCTACGAGGAAAAGCTGTTTCTCTGCAAGCCAGTCACGTCCTTCTTCTGCCTTCTTCCTCTTTAAAATTGGTGTGTGTTTACTTCATAACTGATCAGTACAAATTATATCTATTTTTGGTATACAACTGGATGTTTTAAAATACATTTGTGTTCTGGAATGGTTGAATCAAGCTAGCTAAAAGCATTGTCTTATACATTTATTTCCCATCTTCATATTTTCTTCTGGGTTTTTGAGGCAGGGTTTAGATACACAGCCCAGGGTAACCTAGAACTCGTGGTCCTCCCACCTCAGACTCTCAAGGTCCCAAGTATTGGGGCTGAAAGCATCCTCCACAAAACACATCTTGTCTCTCATTTTTTTAAAATCCAGATTCCAAGCAGTTCTCTTTCCATGGGACAAACGCCATCCACGCGTATATGTGCACACCTTTAAGTAACAAAACTATTAGAAACATCCTAACAACCCTAACCGCTATAATGCTGCATAAATAACGAATAACCAAGAAAACAACATATGCATTCCTCTACTTAAAAAATAGTATCACTGGTTCGCAAAGCAGACATTGCAATGGCCATTAAAATGAATGAAAGGTTAGTTCCTGCTTTTTCATTATAGAATAGGTAAACAAAATTATTAAGACATAATACAATATGAATTAGTTGTGATAAGTGTGATATGATGGAATATGATTTTCCTAGAAAAAAAAATGAGAGACCCAAAACAATAATACAAAAGCTTTATGGGACGCTCAGCACTGAAAGAACTAACAGTAGTAAGATTTTTAAGAACATATTCTTAACCTTAAATTCGTTGCTTTGTTAAGACAATGATTTATATTCCTGATTTTCTAGCTCTGGACTTTATTACTTGGGAGTGCTGGTCACATATTTTAGGAGCCTTATGCACTTTAGAGCTTTGGGGGAGGAGGGAATTTACTGACTGGGGAGGGAGAATACCGGAGGCATCTCAGGACAGGGTAAGGGCAGAATCGTAGTATGGTTGGCTCAGGTGTTATCAGGTAATTGTCCCTACACCAAGCATCTGAAGCTGGAGGTGTGGGTATGTTTTACAAACTCATCAGTGGCCAAGGATGTTACCAAGAGGCTTAGGAACGGCCATGGAACCAGTAAACCGCAAATGCTGTGTGCTCCCTTTGCAGGACTGTGGTCCTGTGAGAGAGCAACATCTCCTTCCTGAGAATGGTTCATCATCATATAAACGTGACCCAGTGGCCATCCTAGTTGTGCAAGATTGACAACCTCTACAGAAAGAATAGTGAGGGCTTTCAGGGATGCGGAGTGTATCTCTAGTGATTCTTACAGCAGTTTGCACAGGCAATGTACAGAGAAATTCTCAGTCCAGATACTGAGTACAGAACATTGGCTTGGCACAATCTGCTCAATCAGCCAAGTTTACAAGAAAGAGATACTGAGATGCGGACGGTTTCTCAGTTTGTCTAGTTCTCCAACCATATCATCAAAAACAGGAGTCTTACACTGACCTCTCCTCTGGGTATCTGAGCAAGGTAAACAAAACTTTAGCTGGTGTCCATGTTGTCTAGTTAAATCTAAATGCCCCTGCCCAGCTCCTATGGCAATGATGCTTCTAGGCCATAGCTTTGTATAACTAAGATGCCCTGTGAGAAGCATCAACAGAAGGAGAGCTTCCGGCCCCTTCCCTACAGACACCTCTGTTGATTGAAACTCACCTGTATGAGACAGTCATCAAAAACCAGTAGTCTGGAGAGCAGAAGACTAGACACAGATGTCCATCTGTGTGATCTACAGGAAGCGCCATGGTCATTTACCAAGTCTTCATGGGTCTTTCTGAAGTTAAAAAAAAAAAAAAAAGACACACAGCACAGCAAACAGCCCTCCTGGGCTATCCAAGCAGAGTTTCTGGGTGTAACAAAAAGAGATGGGCCATTCATCTTGTCAAACTTGAATTTCACGTGAACGAGAGCTTTTCAGTAGAAACGTGTGCCACGAAATACTTGTGAAAACGTGTGCCACGAAATACTTGTGAAAGACTTTGTGCACACCTGTCTAGAAGTCAAGATCGGGAATTTGTACGGTCTTTGGAAATCAAGGTTCATAAGGTCATTTTGGTATTGTTGCTTTTTCTTCTTTCTGGAGTTTTTTCTCTCTCCAAGCAGCTTCTAGGAATTAAATTTCACCAAATATTTCATTTAGGCACCGTCTCTCCACCTCTGCTCCATGCCAAGCTTTTGGCTCTTTCTGTCCTGAGTATGAAACTCACAGTAGATCCAAAGGATGGGGGAATGAATAGAAAATACATTATTGCAATTATTTTCTCTTCCAAATCACCCCATTTCCTCCACATCTCCCTACCACCAGAATAAAACACGAGCCTTTTGACAACGATGCATTGGGTTAAATCTATCAGAGACACACGCTATTGCTACGTCCTAGAGTGTCTGATACAGAGTCCTGGGGACACCAAAATTGTCCTTGCCAGGATTCATGAGGGCCAATGCAGACGAATGCTGCTATCACAGCCACACCCTGTCTATATATCACAAGATGAGAACAGCCTTGCTGTTGCCAGGCAAGAGGAGGCTGTACATCACCTCTCAGCATCCAGAATTTATCTTTCAACCTACCCTTGCAATGTCAGGTCTGGGAGGTCCTTGTATTAAAACACAAATCATAAAATATTTGAAAAATGAACATGAAAACCATAACTCTCCCTCAAACCAATGCCTACGCTGTCATTTTTATATGAGGATTTTTACTAGTTTTTGTTGGTGAGAGGACATATGGAAGGGTAAGAGGGCGACATCTAGGAAAGAAAATATAATTTCAAATGGAAGGACAAAAATCTTACCGTAGCAAATATTTTTCAAACAATCTAATCTATTACATTGCACTTGTTAGGAGACCACAAACCAAACTGCTAGGAGATGGAATGAGTGTGTGTGAGTGTGTGTGAGAGAGAGTGTATGTGAGTGTGAGTGTGTGAGTGTGTGTGTGTGAGTGTGAGTGTGTGTGTGTGTGTGTGTGTTTGCATTTGTACAGAGCCCAAAAGGCCGGAGGAAAACCTTAAGTGATATTCATTAGGCACCATCTACTTTAGGACAGAGTCTCTTACTAACCTGGACCTCACCTAGGATGGGTAGTAGTGATTCCAGAGACTGCCCGGCCCCACCTCTGCGGCTCTGGGTTACAGGCAATCACCATCACACATATTTTTCCCCAGGGTTGGTTCTGGGGCTCACACGCCGGTCCTCATGCGTGCACAGAAAGCACCTAACCAACTGAGCCATCTCCTCAGCCTCGCAGGAGTTCTCCAGACTGATGGATAAAGGGATGAAGTAGCCATCTATCCCCCACTTCCTAGATCTGCATCCATGCTTCCCCTCTTTGGGGGTAATTGGACATTTGTCGAGAGAAACATTTCCTTTCTGGAAAACTCTCACCCAGTAACTGCGGAAGGACAGCCAGAACCGGAAGTCGTCACCCTTTGTCAACCCTGAAATGAAATAATGACTGTAGACAACAGTCATCAAAGGAACGTCGGCTCTGGCATGATGGGTGAGGTTGACAACTTCTGTGTACGTGTTGGAAACTTTTCATTAAAACGCTGAAAAAAAAAAAACAGGTATTGAGAATGTTCTTGAACCCTTCACTTCTCCCCTCGTTAGAAATCCTTCAAAGATCCGTTCATTACTAGTCCCGTTAACAGCCCGAGTGCAATCACCATCCCCATCCCAGCTGCCTGTCTTTGATGACGGAGGTCATCGTTCTGGCTTATTATAACAAACTTCAAACAGGAGTTTCCATAGTTACTGATTTGAGCCATGTAGAGGAGAGTGAACTGTCTCTACACTTTAGCCCAGAATCTTCTCTCATTGATCACAAATGGTCTTCCGGATCTTTCATGTGCTACGTGTCGCCACCATCTGTTCCCTGGGTATTTGATCATTTTCTGACACCATTGCGGAAAATATGCAAAATCACAATGAGTGGGATAAGAAGGGGGACTGCTGAGACATCCTGGCTAATTGGGTTTGGATTGAGGAGGCTGATCTTAATGACAAAAAACATATGGCAGAGGGGGTGCGCAGACGCCTGCAGGAGGTGTTCACTAAGCTGGGTTCCACTTCCAAAGCCCTTGGCTGAACTAGGATTCACCGTGTGTATGTCCTAAGCCAGGCAAGATAAACTTGAGAGTTCATGAGAAGTACAATAAGAGCAACTGAACCTTACACATGCACACACATGCACACACATACACACACATGCATACACATGCACACACATACACACACATGCATACATATGCACACACATACACACACATGCATACACACACAGGCAAAAGAGTAGCTTCCCGAAAAAAAAAATAGCGTGTTCTTTCTTCTGTGATAATTGGGAATAGACAGGGGAGCTGGATAGGCTGTTTCTTTCCATCTCCGCCATCCAGGTCTGCAGCAGAGTGACTGCAAGTCTCCTCTTTGTATCTCCACCAGGTCTGCAGTGGAGTGACTGCATTTCTCCTCAGTGCCCTTCAAAGCTCAAGTCCTGCATGCTAATCATCATCAATCATTTTTAGAGCACGTGATGAACACACGTGCATGATTTCACGTGTGTGTGTGCATATGCAGAGAGGCCAGAAGTTAGGATAACATGGCTGGCTATATCATTCTCCGCCTTCATATTGTCTTTGCTTTCTTTTTTCTTTCCTTCCTTTCTTTCTTCCTTTGTTTTTCTTCTCTTTCTTTCTTCCTCTCTCTCTCTCCTTCCTTCCTTTATTCCTTCAAGAATGTCTCTCGCTGAACATGGAGCTCACCAATTCGGCAAGCAAGCTGGCTGGCCAGCTCTGATGATCCCTGTACTGTCATCCTCAGCACTGGGGATTACAACTGCACATCACTGCACTCAGTTCCCAAGTGGATGCTGGGGATCCGAACTCAGGCCCACACGCTTGCCGGACATGCACTTTATTAATCGAATCAAGCTCTCCCAACGTCAATCTTACTGCTGCAGATTTTTGCTTGCTCCCCATATCCTCCGGAATGTGCTGTCCACCTACGCATGTATAAACCGTCTCTCAGTTTGTGACATTTTGTGATAGGACCTGTACTTTCGCTGAGCTCTTGGTGACCAGTTCTTCATTTTCTGTCTGCCTGTTACAAAGGGAAGATGATATTTCTTGTCTGATTGAAGTTTCTTGATGAAAATTGACCTCCTACTTTAATCTGATCCAATGTCACGGGACCTGAAACACCCAAACTCCCTCCTTCAAGCCATGGCCAATGCCAAATATTCCCCATATCAGCCTTCCTGATGTTGGTTTTCTTTCATAATTCCTCAGTGAAATCATTCCAGCTTTGCCTATGGGTCAAAAGAGATTAACCAGGCGGTGGTGGCGCACGCCTTGAATCCCAGCACTCGGGAGGCAGAGGCAGGCGGATCTCTATGAGTTCGAGACCAACCTGGTCTACAGGACCTAGTTCCAAGGCAGGAGAAACCCTGTCTTGAAAAACCATAGGTGGGAGGGAGGGAGGAAAGGAGGGAGAGAGAGAGAGAGAGAGAGAGAGAGAGAGAGAGAGAGAGATCGGGTAGGGTCTTTAACAAAACAAGGAAATTCTTCAAAATCAGACCAGATCAGACCAGAGTTTCCTAGAAAAGAATCACTGTCCCTTGGATATTGGACCTTTTGTGATAAGAATCAAATGAAGATACTTTACCTCTTTCTCTATTAACCCTTCTTCTCTCCTGTCTAGCCAAATATACACATAAAATCCTAGATAATGGAGAGCACGAAATGTGTAAAGGCACAACAGGTCCAAGTCTCCAGTTAAAGGGCTGAAGAAATGTCTGCACCTGAGAAGAACATGGCCCGGCTGGAGACAGCTGAGCAGTACAGTGTCTGGTGTGCATGAGGCCCTGTGCTAGACTCCGAGCCCTGCCAAGAAAGGAAACAGAAGAGACTGGCTGTGGTAAACTCAAAGACAGGTAAGACTTTAGAGGGAACGTAGGGAAATAAATGAGAGGAACCAAGAATTGATAGGAAGGAAAATAGTACAGATGAAATAAGGTCAGAATCCATAAGGAAATCAAGGAGCCGGGGAATAATGGAGCCATTTTTAAAACTGGAGGCTGCAGATAGCCAAGTGAGAGTCCCAGTCAGCTAGGCAAGAAGTCCTCGCCCAGACTCCACGCATCCAGAGAAACGCACTTCCCCAATGATGCATGGTGTAGGCTATAGGAAACCGGATGCACCATTTTCTTCTGGAAGATGAGAACAGAGGTCAAAGTTTAAAAACTGTGCAACTCAGGCTTAAAGAGAAGACCCGAGATCAACTGGCCTGTATCGGAATCAAAGGGGACAGACGTAGAGAGGAGAGTTTGGCACAAAAGAGATAGATCTATGCCATTACTGACACAGCATGGACAGGATTTCATGTTCGAGTGAATCTGAACGTCCCTGAGTCGGGTGGGTTGAATTTAGATGGCTGTGTCTGTTGGAGTTGCCCTACTCTGCACCTAAGATGTGGAAGTTTACAGAGCTGTTGAGGCAGAGGAACCCTGGGGTAGAAGGAGACAGTGTTAGGGAAAGGTGCTTCACGGAGATCAACTTTCGTAGGGAAAAAAAAAGTCCCTTTTGTGCTTCCTTAGAAGGAAGAACTCTAAAGCCATCCAATAAAGTGATCTGTTTAAATCTAGACCTACAGCTAGTGCTCCTTAAACAACAAGTCATGGCCATCGACACTCAGCGCAACAATAAACAGAGCAGGTGTCAAAAGAAACTAATTAAGAGGGGGACATGGCAAGGATAGGACCCAAAGAGTTCATTTTCAACTTGGACTAAAAGCAGCATGGCCCGTAATCAGTACTGGGTGACTGACTATCAGCTGACCGGAACACACATTCTTCCCATCCGGGTATCTGTCCAAGCATCCAATGAACAAGCGTGCCCAGTGTTTACTGGCTGTCGAGATGCCTATCGGGTGGCAGGAACAGAAGCTGCCAGGCATGATGCCTGAGCATGAGTCAATCTGCCTGGTAGAGCAAAGGGAGACTGACAGGCTAAAACCAAACCCGCTACAGTGTGTTACAAACACAGCGTCCATCGATCCCCAGACCCTGTGAGAGCCTTTGCACTTGACCGGCAAACATAGAGGAAAACATTCCAGACAGGAGGAATAGCACAAACCAGAGAGAAGGGTGAGTCTGTCCAAATGCTTCCTCTGGATGGAGTCTGGGTGACACAGGAGGAGTGAGGGGGTCAGACAAGCCAGATGTTCTAGTTTCACTTCCATTACTGTGATAAAAAAAAAACTAGTCTGACAAAGGCAACAAGAACTTAAGATAGCGCTTGACATCGCATCCATGACCAAGAACACAGAAAAGTGAACGCAGGCATGTCTACTCACTTCCCATGTTTGTAGTCCGTTCCATGTCTCCACGCATACACTTCAGGGCACCTTTGATTAGTGGCACTGCCCACAGCGGGCTGGGTCTTCCCACACTGATTAATTTAAGACAATCCTTGGAAGGCACACACGCCTACAGGCCAACCCAATATAGACCGATCCCTCATTGGAACTCTCCCCTGGATGACGCTAGGCTGTGTCAAGTAGACAAATTAAGTCTCCACCGAGGTTTTCAAACCTCAGCTTCATCGACATTTCAGACCTCATAGTTGTTTGTTAGGGAGTTGTCTTCTCCATTACCGGGGGGTTAAAAGCACCTCCGTCCTCTATCAACTAAGTATAAGTTACATCACCCACCTCTCGCATCCATACACATACCACAGTGATGATTAAAAGAAAAAAATCTGAAGACATTTTCAAAAGTCTCCTAAGAGGCAAAACAAACCGTGGAGAGGTGGGAGTGGGTCAATATTGTCAACATGGCAATGGGACTTAAATATTACTACTCCAGCCGGGGAAGACATGGACGGTAGAAAAGGCTGTCTTTCAGGCGTATCAGTTTGTTCTGATTTGTATTGATTTGCAGATGGGCAAAACTGGGGTCATGAGCTCAGGTGGAGCGAGGATCCAGCAAGAAGAGTTGGAGCAAGGAAGTGGTGTGAACCTAAACTAAGAACCAGGATGACAGAAGGCGTGGAGGGGACAGGTGACAAAGTGATGCCATGTGCCCTCTCCATCGGAATAATAACCAGAGAGCAAACAAACTCAAGCCTAAAATGATTATAACTGTCAAGTAGATTTACAGCGTGGTGATAGAAAAGTAAATATTTCATGAAGCTTTCCCGAGGAAACAGTACTGCTTTTTCAAAAAA
>JAQHUG010000011.1:1512216-1528732 GCA_028555095.1 Dicrostonyx torquatus
AAAGTCAGCTTAATACAGAGATATTTCTACAGGGTCCTTCCTTCAAAGGCCATTCCTGGGCCTCACCTTCTTACCGCTGCAACTACACAATTTGATGATTTATCTTACTTTTGGGTTCATATAGAGTTTTACCTTGTACAGTCATGCCTAAGTAGTCTGTCACTCGAGGGCGACCGGTTCCCCTGTGGAAGCTGGTAACACACCACTGCTATTAGCATCACCTGTCCTCTCATGTATCTGACCTACACTGATGTTCACACAAGTGACCGGAATCCATTCACTATGCACTGTGTCCACAGGGCAGGGTGAGAAACACCAGGCCTCGCTCCAGGAGCTGCGGACACCATGAGCAAACAGACCCCAGCTCTCTCCTTGAAGCACTGTGGAGGGGTGGTGCATACACTAACCACTTATCCCTCGGGCCTCCCATCAAGGTTTTGGAGGTCCCCTCCTCCCCTGGTTTTGTTCTTACACACAGCCCGGCCAAGGACGTGCTGTGGTCTGCTGTGCACACGTGCTGGAGTTTCTTCAAGGCAGCAGATGCCAACACGGAGGGAAGGTGAGACCCACCCAGGGATCCGCTCTCTGACGGCTGGCAGTGCGAACAGATTGAAGAGCTTGGATCCCTTAAGACGAAACTTCCAAAAGAGTCCCATGCAACAATTACTCTGGGAGGCCGCATAGTCTTGAGCTTCACTGGAGACTAATAACTTTTCGGGACTTCAGAGAGATAATTATTGATCATTCTGTTCCCGAGAAAATGAAAGACCGCCTAGTGAAGCAAAAAGAAAATGAGCTTGGAAATCAGAAAAGTCATTCCGCTTCGCAATACAGCACAAATAAAGAAATTAACCATCTTTCCCTGGCTCCATTTTCTAAGACTGGGAGGTGAGATACTTTTTAATTCTGGCTTCTAAGTGACTAGCAGGCTGGAGAACACAATGTCAGAGACAGCCATTGTTTCCTGCATGCTATGTTCTAGGCTGAAGTCTCTTCAAGTATCCACACACTGAGTCTTAGGCGGCAAAAGCCCCTCCAGGCTGGGAAATCCAGATAGTCACCCTGTATCCATCTAACTCCATCTTCTGTTGTTTGTTTCGCTAATTTACTAGATCTATGCCCTTTCTAAACCAAACTTCCTCCCCTCCACCCCCGTGAAAATCAGCCTAGCGATCAACGTAATCCAAGCAAGTGTTTAGCATACGGCTCAGAACCTAGGGATCAAGAAGCTTTCATGCCTTTCACTGCAATTCTGAGACTTATGAAGTTTAATAATAATAAAAAAAATCATAAAATTCTACTTTCCATTGCTCGCCTCTCGTATTATTTTGCTTTGCAAATCCCCCATGTTATGAAGACTGTCGTCACCTGCCCAGCAGTCCAAGCCAAAAGTGTGTACATGATGACATGCCTCCCTGATCCTCAAAAGGAGCTCATCAGATAATTTGTTGTCATGGGGTAAGGCCCTGCCATCTCTCAACTGTTGTGTGTTCATGGCCTGCTACTGCTGTCCAGACCTGCTGTTCCCTTGTCTCCCAGCATGCAACCTCCACTGTCCATCTGGTATGTGACAATTATCTATATTCTGTCAAATATATTTTAAATAAACGCTGATTGGCCAGTAACCAGGCAGGAAGTATAAGCGGGACAACCAGACAGGAAGTAGAGGTGGGTCAATGAGAACAGGAGAATTCTGGGAAAAGGAAATCTTGGTGCTCAGACCTGGCCCAGCCACAAAAGCAAGATATGACTGCCTCACTGAAAAAGGTACTGAGCCACATGGATAACACAGATAAGAATAATGGGCTAATATAATTTATAAGAGTTAATAAGAAGCCTGAGCTAATGGGCCAATCAGTTTATAACTAATATAGACCTCTGTGTGATTTCTCTGGGACTTAACAATTGTGGGAACTGGGCAAGACAGAAACTCAGACAATATCCATCAGTGACTTTTGAAGACAAGATAGGACTGCTAAACTCTCTTGCCCAAAACTCCTTATGGTTACACACATCCTTAGACATAAACACTGATCTCATCAGCAAAGCAAGTGAGGTCTTAGCCTGTCTGGCCTGACTGGTCTTCAGTCTCTCTAGTCTCACCTCTCACAATCTAGTAGATTTGCAAACTAAGTATAAATGGATTATTAAGTAAAGAAGAAAGAAAAGGGAAAAAAGCTTGACTTGCATATTCCTCTGCATGCATTATCTCCTTACCCTGCATTACCTGGGCTTCTTATGCTATGCCCAGTCTGTGGGGACCCCAAAAGACCACCAGGGAGACCAATTCACTGAAATGCAAAGGCAAAGCTTATTATTGTGCACCAGGGACCTCATCAGCGCAGCAACGAGAGGAGGTACCCCACCCTTCTAGAGGGCACTATTTAAAGGCAACAACCAGAAGAGTTACATCAGCAGGGTTTGGGGATGTATGCCACTTCCCAGAGTTCACAGTATCTGCAAGAAAAATTTTAGTACTGATTCCATAATGGCCAAGCCCCCGAAGAAAGCAAATCCCCAATGCCTAACACATCTACTCAGTTTCAGAGTCCGGAGCCAATTTGCAGTGCTGCCAGTGATGTACTAGAGACTTGGCAGCATTCTTAGAAAGAACAGCAGGCAAAGAAAGGATAGGTGGACTGGGACTTGGTATGACGTCAACCGGTGCATGGCAGGTAAACATGGCCATTGGCCTATTATAGCCCATCAGCTGGATAGTCAAGGCATGTTGTTGGCAAGGTCTGTTTGCAGAACACTGCACTAAACAATCCTCCCTCGAAGGAGGCAATGCTGGCTTCACCAAAGCTGAAAACTATTCAATGTATTTCTAAACTATCTACAATGTCATTGGCTATTTTAGGTCCCTGATCTTCAGCGAGCATCCTGATGTCGTTACCTATACTTCTTAACCATCACATCCCTGTGATGGTCCTTAGGGGTGTTCTGAATTTTGGCATGCTGCATATGGGGGGCATTCCTATTGAATTTCATCATTGTTTCAGTTGCAGAATCACTTACAGTTGATCCCTAGGTTGAATTTCTGGGGTTTAAGTCCCAGGCAACCTAGTGACCACTTTCGCTAGAGGCTCTTCAGGACAGTCCTTTCTAAGTTTTGCAGTATTTCCAGCAAAGTGGCAGTCAGCAGTGTTACAATACCATCTGTGGTGGGAAGGCATGCCTCTGGAGTTGGCTTCCTTGTTCTGCATCCTTAATCCCATTCAGGAAGACTAAGTGGATTTGGAAACAGCTTTACCGTCTTCATTTGCCTTTCCTCTCCTGAACACAGAACTGCCTTTTAAAGTGCTTCTGTCCCTTAGATTGTTCCTTTGGTTTCCGGCCTAGGCATCTGTTTCTCTAATATGCTCTTCACATGGCAAGAGAGCAAACAAGTTCATGAGCTCTGAGCGTGGCAGTGAGCAGCTTTGCCCAAACAAACCCTGGATATCGTTTCTATCCTTCTTCCTATTGATGGAATAAGACCCATTGGGATGTATGTTCCCATCAGACCAACACACAGCTCAGACTCAGATGCCATCTATGAACACAGAGTTGGCTCCTATTCATGCTTCCCCTTCCCTGTGCCATCCTGACACTTAATCCTATATACTTCTCAAGCATATGGACCCATTACCATCACGCTATGGTTTGGATATGAGCCCCCTGATTAATATGTTAAATCCCAATAAAATACTCATAAAGTGACATGCTCAGGAGTGATAAAATCTTTGGGGAAGAGCCCTCACGAATGGGATCATGACCTTATAAAAGGCTAGAAAGAACCAGAAAAATACTTTTGCGATTCCACCTTCTGCCATGTAAGAGGACATCCATCTCTACAGAGGAGGCAGCAACAAGGTGTCCCTCGCATCACTGCCGTCATTCCAGTGCCAAGCACACCCGGCACCTAAAGTCTATTTTACTAATAGCTGCTAAAGAAACAATTGAGATTGCACGCATTTTCAGTCCAATAAAAGAAAACCATGTCTATGTGGGCTATCCAGATAACTCAGCCCGCCATACAGGTCTGAATTGTTGTTTCATTATTTGGTGGTTTAGATGAGCAATGCGGGACTCCTTCTTTTTGTGTCTGGAGACCACCACCTAGGCTGGGAAACGGCAGGTGCTACAGTTAATAAAACACTGAGCAGGGTCTCCCTGAGAACCGCATTGTTTAAGGAGCTTCGACACCAACCAGCTAAGAGTCACTGATGCAAAGAAAAACTAGGCTTCTGCCGATGTGGAATACAACTATTAGTTCGCCGAATACCTCTTCAGAATAAAAGTCCCATTCCATTTTCCCATGAAGCCCGTGTACTCCTGAATTGCAGAAATTGAATCCCGCCGCTGTTTGGCATTTGACTAGTGATTTTACATTTCTGAGCAGTGCTGCGGGACAGAATGTGTATGTCAGTGGGAAATTTAAATGAGCATTTCAAAGAGAGTCGATGACAAAAAAAAAAAAAATACAAACCATGTGATCGCACAAAGCCACCAGGAGCCACTTAATATGCCGAATGAAACATTCCATACAAAATGCAAGGGTCAAACGTCAATGAAAACCATGAAAGCAAGGATTACACATAGGGACGCGCCACTTAGCATCTTAGTCACACCAGCTCACGAGTTTTCAGACAGTAGTGCAGGTCACTTTTTAAGACTTGATTTTGAAGGAATGCAAAAAGCAAGGGCGATTTGTCTTCTCTCTATATAGACTACACAAGTCTTCGCATACACTCTGCTTGCTTGATGTCTTCCCTGGGCCCGTCTTCTTAGTTCTTTGGTTTTTCCAAGACAGGGTTTCTCTGTGGCTTTGGAGCCTGCGCTGGAACTAGCTCTTGTAGACCAGGCTGGTCTCGAACTCACAAAGATCTGCCTGCCTCTGACTCCCGAGTGCTGGGATTAAAGGCGTGTGCCACCATCGCCCGGCGTCTTCTTACTTCTTACACACTGGAGAGGTGGGTGAGAATTTTTCATCCACCTAGCATCTCCCCTCTAGTTCCCACTGTCCCTCTCTTTGGTATCTAAAATCTTTCCAAGCTGGTGCTGACCTTGCTGTCTGCACATCCACACTTCATGTGCTTCCTTGACCGGCTGAAAGTGAAGTCTCCCGCCAGCCCTACTGAAGGGTACCAACAGATCGCTAAACAGCTGCTAGAAATTCTACTCCCTATCCACCCTCAGCAGCCCCCTCTTCTTACCATCTCTGCGGGTCTCATCTTTCTCCCAAGGCTCCTCAAGCTGAACCCTGGTATTTTAGGATGCTGGCCTTCGTCTTTCTTCTCCTTCCTCCACTGTCTTGCCTTACATGGCTCTCATCTCTCACTAACTCACCTTACAACTCCCAAACCTCTACCTCAGTCCAGAGGGACACCTCCCCTTGGCCACAGGCATGGCAAGCATCACGGAAGCCAATGTTCACCTTTCTCAAACCCGTTCTTTCCCCATATTCAGTACTGAAAACCTGACTTTCTGTCTGCACTCCAAGATGCAAGTCTTTTGCCACTTCTCATATGCCTTGTCTCTTCCTTAGCCCTGCCATTACACCTTAACCCGGGTCTTATTCTTTGTCATAGAGAAGCTGCAAGAGCCTTGTAACTGATTGCACTTTCTCTCTGGTTTTGACAATGTCATATCTGTATTCCTTCTGCCAACAGTGACTAAAGATCTAACCCCATTGTGCTACCTCTCCTTAAATGTCCCCCTTGGAGCCCCAGCATCTATAGAATCAAAGACAAGGCATTAGAAGGCAATGAAGAGCCATCTTTCCTTGACTCTAGCTCAGGGCCTTGCAGTGACTTGTCACCTACCCCCTTGGGTTGACAAGTTAAAGCTGTGTACAGTTCCCTGAGCTTACATAACCAGAAATGATTTGCTTCGTGGTTCACTTGAGAAGCAGCATGTAAAAACTTTCTAATTCAAATTAAAACTGTTTCAATCTTCCTTTTTTTCAAGTTGGAGGGAAAAAAATCCATACCCAGATATTAGATCCTGTGGCCAAGGGAAGGTGTCCCTCTGGACTGAGGTAGAGGTTTGGGAGTTGGATGTTGGCCACCTCCTTTTGCTGAGTCTTGTGAGACTCCCAGGGCTCACATAGGGAAGAGGTTCTATTTCCAGTCCACAACGTCATTTCCATGGCGACTACTTCATTGTAAGTAATTCTATCTAGAGTCTCCCTGCAGTGTGGAATATAGCAATAATGATGACCCATCCTTAACTGGCACTCCCATGCTGGCCTCTGTTCAAAGCAATCTGTATCTGCTAGCATACATATTCCTCACAGTAGTCTTAGGAGGTATCTGTTAAGGGGTAGCATGCCACTTTAGCACAGGGATTATTTTGAGTCAAAGTAGTAGAAGTAAATCTTTAGAAAGGTAGCATGCTCGTAAGCTGGAGTCCTAGACTACCTCTCCAATCAGGAGCTCCTGCTTGTTCCAATGAATCACTAACTTGTTAGTTTTTTTCTCTTATTAATTTCTCTATTTTTTCTATAGGGGTCCCAGCCAAGCACTTAGAAAGACCACTTATAAACACCACTTATAACAGACCTACCAGCCCCAGATGAGAGTAAGAAAGCCAAAACACAGTGTGGGCTCTGACATCCGCCAGCCTGGCGACGGCCATGGTTTGAATACAGCTTGGTAGCTGGAAAGCTAGCAATTTAGAAAGACAAAAGGTAAAAGGCTTGGCTCCGGCCTTTGACTTGTAGATTGCCCAGGAAGAAGTTGCTGGCTCCAAAGCTGGTGAGGTATGCAAGTGTATGGCTCAGAGGTGTGGTGTCCCCGGAAAAAGAAGGTGAATAGAGAATTCCTGAGGGTGGAGGAGCAATTCAGGTTTGGAGAGAGCTTGGGGGAGAGAATAAACGCAGGTCATGCTGAAGGACAAGAAGTCCTGAGCTGCCTTTGAACGATGATGGTGTGAAAGAGTCTGATTTCTTCCTCGCACCTCCGAGAACACATTTAGGGCAAAGCACCAGTTTCTATGTTGGGGCGACGGTCCCTGACAACACAGAAGTTGAGGAACGTGTCTCACATGACCTGAAAGGTTGGGATTTACCCACGAGCCCCTGTTCTGAGTCCTTGCTCCTCCCCTCCACAGTCTCTCTCCCATCTCACGGTACAAGACCACAGTTCCTGCAGGTCAGGCTTTTGCCTCCAAGGCTCCTCAGCTTACCGACACCTTCAGAAGAGCACCAAGTCCCTCTTCATCGCAGGGAAGTTCCCAACCCCCATTTCTTTCTTCGGATCTAAGAAGCAACCTCATGCCTTTTGAGTTGTTTCTCTTGACCTGTAAAAGTTAAGATTGTTCTCCTGACCCACGGGAAATATCTCCAGATGAAGCCCACTCCAGGGCACCTTCCCCACAAAACTCTAAGGCCTCCAGCTCTCTAGTCTCCCTACAACTCTCTATGCTCACACTCCTTGGAACACAGAAGGGGTTTACAGTGTAGGGTCTTTCTACATGGCCAGTCCCTCTCTCGAACTCTTCTGAAAGATGGACTTTACAGTACTAGGCCTACAGGGGAGAGGGTGAGAACCTGGAATTTCTAAAAGGGGGAAAAACGAAAACCTCAATGCCTACACTAATTTCCCCTTCACCTGCAGGGAGAGCCCTGTGATACCCAGCTTTTCTTCAGGCTTGCCATTCCCTGTCTAGATGTTTATCTGTACGGTGACCGTTCTTCTTTTCCGGCACTGGCCACAATGCAGTGTGACAGCCTTACTGTTTGTTGCTATTGTTTTCAGAGTTGTTATGACCGTGAGAATGAGCTTTTGTAGCTGGAATCACAGCCCTGGGTGTCCAATCCTTTCCAGATTGTTCGCCAACCCAAGTGAGCAGACCCAAGGCCAACACGCACCTGTAATCCTTTCATCACCATCTCCCCATTGTCACTGTCACCCACCAGCCCTTGTTCCTGGATTGGGACAGTGACACAACCCCCACTCACCCTACTGGCTGCTGGCAGTGTTTCTATTTTGTCTTCTCATGTCTTGTTTTCAACTGCCAGGATAATCCTATTGTAATAGAAAACACATCATAGCATTCTGAACCCTCCAGCAGTTCCTACCTCATGAGGAAGTCCTATAATGGACCCCCAAGGCTCTGTATGACACATCTCCCTCCCCCATGTTCCTTAAGAGTGTGTCTATGTTTCTCTCACTCCTGAGATGCACTGACTTCCTTCCGGTTGTTCCTCTAGAACATTCCCATCTCTGGGGTCTTTACACATCCTGTTCCGCATCCTGGAATGTTCTCTGCCGTGTACCTTCTCTGCTCACTCAGTCACTATCTTTGTTTGGTATCCTCTTCTCACTGGGGCTGTCCCTGATCACCCCATCTTAAAAGACTTGCTTTCCTCTTCTTTGCTTCATAATTTTTTTTGCATTTACTACAGTAGGCAGGTATGATGTGTATATGACACATGGCATCATTTACCCCCTTGTCCTATTGCTTGCCTCTGTCTTCCACATAGCATGCAGGCTCCATGGAGACGTGACAAGCAGTGGACACCCAGGAATTGATTGTATTGCTGAGTGGTCCTTCGACCAAGGAATATCATGTCTAGCCTCATCTCTGCTTCTAACTGAACAAGCTATTTCATACATTGTCCTTAGCTTAGACTCTAAAATAATGTTGAGCTAGAAGATTCCCTAATGGGAGACTCAGAGTGGAACAGTAAAGGAGATGTGAGATTTTGGTCTTATGTGATCTTTAAAGAAAAGTGGGAAGCCAGGGTCACAGTCTCAAAACATCTATTGATCCTTACATATAGTCGGCCTCAGAAAGAACTTAATCTTTTGTTTCTACTGTAGCTCAAGTTTGAGGAGACCTCTACCCATGTACACACACACACACACACACACACACAGACACATGCATGCATGCACACACATATGCATGCAGCAGAGTAAGAGAGTTTTATGGCTCTTCAAGGGAACTCCTAGCCTAGCCCAAGACTTTGAACACTTTTGCCAGTTTCTGCAGACATTTGCTTAAACTCCTAAGTATTCAAAGTACCATAGCGAGAAGCCTCCTAGTTGAATCCCTTCTCCCTTTCCAGGTATCCTACAGAGGGCCCCACGCTCTGCTTCTAACTCCCGTTTAGTCTTGGGAACCCGAGAGGTCTCACACATCCTGTTTCCCACACTAAGCCTTTTGCTGATTCTCTACAGTGGCCGGTGACAAAGCTCCCCAATTACAGACATTTCCTGCTGGGAACACCAATCTCTGTCCCCTTTATATGAGCAGGGTCTCACCTAGACCCTGGGTGAGTCATAATAATGAATAAGGTGTTATCTCTGCCCTCCGGGCACTTACAGGCTATTAATGCCTATAGAACTAATTAACTTCTAAGGGAAAAAAAAAAAAAAAGAGCGTTCCAGTTGCCCCATTTTGCTCACATTTAGGTTACACAAAGCCACCCCAATCGCTTGTTGGTCTTTGTAAATGACTACCAAGGAGAAACCACAGCCAAATCAATACATTTTAATTGGAAGTGTTTATGAAACCCAGGAGAGTTCCCTAAATGTATTAATTGCTTCCTGAGGAAATATAAAATTCACAGTTACTAAAGCCATGGAAATTAGTACAAAGACAGCTCCAAAAGATGGCTTTGTAAACTGTTGCCAAACATGAAAACAAACCGATTGACCTTTCAAAAGTTGTGGGTTTGCTTTTTTTTTTTTTTTCAAAAAGAAAGTAAAGTAGAATAAGAAAACCCTGAATAAGCTTCATCTAGCTGTTTGCCTTGAGACTCACTCACTTAAGGAAGTGCTACCGTTTATTGGAAAGAGATTGAGTCAACAGTAGCATGAGTTCCTTTGACAAAGGCGCTGGTAAAAGATTAGCCATGAATTACCCTCCTCTTCCTCCTACACCGACAGTACCTTAGCAGAGATTCCAACAACAATAACAACAACAACAACAAAACTATTAGTTTTGAATTTAGACCTTAAAAAGTAGTCTGAAGTGAAAATAGCAATTACCTCTATTGTCAGTTTTTTTCATGTCAAGTTTCCAGTGAATTGTCTCGAATAATGGGGCTGAGGAACAGTTCCCCCACAAACATCACATATTCACAGCTGGAAAACCCCAAATTTCCCCATGGAAAGAGCCTTCTTGTCGCACGGTCATTTATTTAGTAGACATTTCTGGGTAGCTGCCACACAGCTATTACTGTGTTGGGCACAAGGAGAACAAGACAGAAAGTCCCAGTCCCCAGCCGGAGAGCACGAGAAGGTTCACTTTCCAAACAGCAGGCACGCTGGCAAGCAGTGACTCAAGAGAAGAGGACACCAAGTCTGACACCGAGAAGAAAGCACTTGAGCTGAGAGTTGGCAGAGGAGGAAGACTTTGTCAGGCAGCGGGGATGAGCACAACCATTCCAAGAGGACTATCATGGAGCCGGGACACAAAGAGCTGAAAGGGAAAAAGTGTCAGGGCTCGAGGAGGCTGAGGAGCTGAGAGCAGACCCAACAAGGGTTTGAGATCAGCAGGACGCACACACAGCTAACTAGGGAGAGGATGAACACTGTTGAGGTGCTAGGCACAGCAATATACATTTCACTGGAATTATTTTAATTTTGATCCTTTCACCATCCTTTGGAGTGAGCACTATTACCCCACTTCGACAGATGAGAAGGAGTGAGACTTGAAGAGTTAAGTCAGCTGTCAAGCTCTGACAGCAAGGCAGTGGCCGTGGAGCCAGCATTCTTTCTCTGGGGTCCAAACGCTTCCCCACAACCCCAGTTATAAAGGCTCTTGCACTCTGGTCTTGCAGGACACTCTAAGCTATGAGACGCCACAGTTAGCCATGCAAAGCCACTGCTAGCCATGAGAAGCCACTACAACACACGGCAACGGCACTGTCAGACCTAAGCCATAAATGTAATCTAGTAAGGCTTCTTGATTTTGCCTGTCTGCGTGTGTCGGCTGAGGAAGGAGGGGGAGCAAATAGGAACAAAGACAGCATCCCAGCCACAGAAGAAAACACATTTTTTTAGGGAAAAAAAAGGCAAAAAAAAAAAAGAAAGAAAGAAACAAAGAAGAAAAAGTGGAGACACACCCAGGATGTAGGGGATGAAGTAAGACTTTAGGATACTGATGCATGCATATTGCCTGCAAGCAAGGGATGGAGGCTGAAGAGTGGATCATGAAGAAGACAACGTCTTTTTCACTCCTTAAACATAAAGACATCAATATGAAACTCCTGGCCTCTCTCTGGCCGACTATACCTATACCTATAACTATTAGCATTTTTGGGGGGAGGGGAAAAGACAGTCCTCTTCCCTGCCTTGGAGGCAAATTAATCTTAAGAAGTACATTCTCTGCTCTGCAGTTCCATGAGTGTGGAGCCTAATTACCCTAAAAAATTACCTCAGTGGCCCCAACCTATGCAGGGCCAAACAAATTGAGGCAGAGGGCAGTGGCAACCAACCGTGCTTAAGTCACAGGTTTGAGGTGCTGGCCTTGGTTTGGGCTGCTTGGTGTGTAGCATAGATTGCCCAAGGGGCCAGCTTTGACTTTTATACAGTTGGCTTGTAACTGTTAGCCATGACCAGACCTGGCTATATATGATTTTCCTCTAGATGATCCTCGGTTATGGTGGGACTGTTCTAAAGCATGTACCACCCTCTACCAAAGCCCTAAACCTGACCCAAAGAGAGGGCCAGACGATGGAGGGATGGTAGAGGAGGTGAGAAGGTCCAAACTTTATAAACTGTCAAACAATTGAACTCATATACAGTCAAGCTCCATGAGTGCCTGTGTTTAAACTGTTATTGTCTCGTAGATCCTTTCATCATATGAGCAATTGCTTTCTGCCATGCTCCCTGGTAAATACAGGAAAGGCAAAAAAGCATAGAGCTTTTAAATGCGACAAAAACATAAGGAAAATAGTAAGAGTCAACAAGGACAGCAGTGTGACAAAGGGAGGAGATAGGGCATAGGCAACGTTTTCCACCCAGTTTCACTAAGCAAATGCACTTGAAGACATGGCTAATGTGTTTCAGACAGCTGATGATGGAGGCTCAGAGAAGCTGGACTCTTTCTCCTTGGGGCCTCCTCCCAGATACCACAGTCTTTGTACTCCAGCCTGTGTCGAGTCTAAGCATGGTATTCTAGGAACCCAGTTATGCAGGGATGGGGGCAATACTCAAAAGTTGGGGGTGGCTTTCTAGCTAAAAATATAGACTGCCCCTTTAATGCTTCAATTTTCTTAGAAGAGGCTCGTGGACACTGGGGCTCCCCCAAGTCTAATTTCCCAATTCTGCCTAGATTTTTAACTGGGCTCTAGGTCCTGAAAAATCTGAGTCTATCTAGAATCAAGAACGTCACACCCTAAGATGGATCCACATACTCAGTGGAGGAAGATGAATTGTTGATTTTACTTTTTTTGCATGTGCTTATTAATTCACTAGAGAAAAAAAAATACAAGATGGGGCGTGAGCTCCTCTCAATTTTATTGTCTATAGGTTTCTCTTTCTCTCCAGAAAAGAGCAAGTGTGTCCATCCAGTAACTGCTCCTGCTTCCCAATGTGGGCAGCCTCGAACTAGTCACCCAAATGATCGCAACTAGCGAGTGGAGAAAAAGGGGAACCTAACCAGAAATGAATGTGGCCTCTGTATTCCCGATCCTTTCCTTTGAGCCAAGGGCCATGAGTCAGGTTCATGTCCTTTAGCTTGCTCTCTCTCCCAACCCTTTGAGCCTGAATTCTACCCCAGCAAACAATAGAATCCCATACAGGTAGGGCTCAGCCTCCATGGCTTTCAAAAATCACCCAAGTGACTCTAATATGTAGACAGGGCTAAAAAAACCAATGAGGTAAATGACCTCAAAAGGTACCCTTTAAAAAATATACAACAATCTTACCAAGAATTGGAGGAAATGAGTTGGAAGCCCTTGGGCCATGCTTCCCAGCAGCCCCGAGACCCCGATGCCTCACGTGCAATCAGCCTTCTAATGGGAAAAAAACATTTCTTCTTCATGTGTTGGTCCCAAAGCTTGCCTCTTAGGTCTCCCCCACTGGGCTACAGCTACACAATCAATGGTGGAACGGTTCTTGACTGAAACTTGAGAGGGAAATAATCAGGGCCCATCCTGCTATACCGCAGCCTAATCACAGGGGCTGATATTTCTGGGGCCGTGTTAATCAAGCCTTTGTGTAGACAGACCCTTCAGGTCAAGCCGATTCCAGAAGGATTCTGCCTCCACAGCTGGAATCTTTTATAAGGCGGAAATTCTCCATTCAGCCTTCCCTCTTAGCTAAGTGCAAAATCTCTCCTAATGGTAGCATCTGTTGCCTGCCCCAAACAGAGTTGATTACTGGTGTTCTGAAAGGAACTTAAGTCCTTTCTTGTACTTACCAGGGAGTGGGACAGAAAGCAATAGCTCTTATGATTAAAGGACAAATCTTTGGGCAAATGGTGAATGCAATAATAAGGTAAAAGATGTATCATTATATAAAATATTAATATTTGTTGAATTTTTATCTCTTTTCTTTGGTACTAAATACAGCCAATAACTGTACATGGACTGTCTCTTACAGCTCCAGAGCAGGTGTGCAGGTAACTGGTTACCAAGCAACGGATTGGCTGGGGATTAGAGCACACACTTGCCTGAGCCTAACTCTGAATAATGCAAACCTTGTTAAGTGATACATTTTTCATTATCCTAGTATCACACCAAGTTCTCCCCCCCCACGCCCCCCCCCCCACACATACTTCAATCTTGGGAACACATTGCTATTAAGAACCTGAAGAGATCTCACCACCAGATATTTCTTTCTTATTAAAAACAACGAAAAGAACAGACTCGTTCTATCTTCTCCATCAGAGCTGTTATCTACCCGAACATCTGTTCGGCTTTTGTTGTCATGTTGAGAAAGAATAATTATCCGACAGACCTTATAAGAAATGAATTCCAACGTGTAAGTGAACTTTCCTAATGACTTGCGTTTATAATTCCTCGAGGAGAAAGTTACCTGTGCCCATAATCCTGTTTATTCTTTCCAAATGAAAAGGTCTTTGGTGGTTATTTCAGAAGGCTTTTTTTTTTATAAAGTAGCTCTCAAAAGCCTTCTGATCCTTAATAAATATGATCAAAATAAATTTGAAATGCTTGGAGCTCCTCAGTCCCTAAGTATAAAAAATGCCTCTATTGTTTACCTTAATTTTCTACATTTAAATATTACCCTGCATTAAGAACGCCAGTCACAACTAAGAAACTCTTGTGTCTGGTACATCCTAAGTTCTCTGATACTTAAGATACTTAAGATGACCTCAGTTGTCCATTTTTTTGAGCAGTTATAATTCCATATTATTTGGAGGAACTAGAGTGAGAAGGGAAGAAAGGGTAGAGAGAGAGGAAGGAATGAAGGAGGGGTAGGCTCAAAAGGGACTCAATTCCTCCCTTTCTTAAAAACTCTACACAAGAAGACCTGTTTTTATCACTTTTCTTTGTTCTCGATAAAAGGACTTGGTATTTTTCTTTTTATTCGTTTCTCATACAATACATCCCAACCCGCAGTTTCCCCTCCCTCCACTCCTCCCAGCCCTCCCCCATCCACCCTTTCCTCCAGATCCACCTCCCCCCACCTCCCAAGGTATCAACCAAACACTGCATAACAAGATACAATACAACGACAAAGCCCCACATCAAGGCTGGGCAAGGTAACCCCCTCGGGTGGAAAGGGTCCCAAGAGCAGACAAAGAAAGTCAGAGACAATGCCCACTGTTAGGAGTTTCACAAGAACACCAGGCTAAACAGCCAGAACATACAGGCAGAGGACCAAGCTCAGACCCATGCAGGAGGCTCCCTGGTTGCCATTTCAGTCCGTGTGAGCCCCTATGAGCCCTGCTTAGTTGATTTTGTGGGTTTTCTTGCAGTGTCCTTGACCCCTCTGGTGCCTGCCTTCTCTTCCTCCCCCTTTTCCATAGGTGGGGTTCCCCAAGCTCCGCCTACTGTTTGGCTGTGGGTCTTTGCATCTGCTCCCAGCAGTCCTTAGATGAAGTCTCTCTGATGACAGTTGGGCTAGATTCCAGTCTATGGATGTAGCAGGATAGCATCAGGAATCATTTTGTTGACTTTTTTTTTTTCTGATCATATTTGGTTTTACCCTAGATCTTTGGGCAAAAGGGGAGCCAATGCCACCTTCTCTCACAAACTCTACACAAGAAGACCTGTTTAAATCACCTTTTCTTTGTCCTCTACAAAAGGGCCTGGCATTTTTAAACCTTCCTTTCTATTCATGGTCACTGTGGAAATGGGCGTGGCATGATGGCCCGGGGGTGTCAGTGTCAGTCTTGCTCTTCAGTTAAGGCTTCATATTCATGATGCTCTTCTCAGCACAGAAATTAACAAGCATGGTTTTTCTAAACCTGAGAGTCAATGTCGTTTTGTCTTAATTAGTAGAGAGAGAGAGAAATCCCTTCCCATCTCCCTCCATGTTTGGTAGCAAGAGCACATTTCCCTGTCTCCCTCTGAGAAGGCAGCAGTGGGAACTTGCCTCTGACCTGGTGCCTTAGTGAAGCTCAAACTGGCAGTTTTATAAAAATCTCCAACAGCTTTGAGTAACAATGTCTGTTATTTATCATTTCGCATCTCCGAGTTCATCTATAGAACCCTTCGCGTGACAGAACGCTGGAGAGCAGCTCCATTGGCAATCACACACCTCTGAGGGACAGAACTGTGACAATTATTCCTTCTAACAGCCTCTCTTATCAAGAAGGAAACACAATAATCTCCAGTCTGGGACTAGGGTGGGAGTCCATCAAAACATCCTGAAGGGAGATGCACATCTCTCTTGTTTAAATAAAGCTGGTAAATTTTATATAATATTTATACCTAAAATAAGTATCTGGACTCTTCCTTTCCAAAAATGAAATGGTAGCATTTATTTTTCAAAGAACAGCCATAAAATGCACACGGTTTTATTGTTTCTCATGTAGTTCTGGTCCCGCCCCATATCGCCACCTTGAGTCTAACTTGCTGCTTCTAAGAATGAAGCCACCCCAATGTGATGTAAAAAGGCATTCTGGGAGTTGGGGAGTCGGCTAAGTTGTCTGAAGAAAGGGAAATTGTAAGCTGCCTGGTGCCTTCACTTTTTCATTTTGTTCTAAGACAACTGTTTCTCTAAACTGAGAAAGATTCTTGTCAACCACTCTTTTCCTGCCTCAGGCATCTCAAGTACCAAATCTAGGTGCAAAGTCTTTTTCCAGTTTTAAGCTAGTTTATATCAAAATGATAATATCCTCAACAGTGTCATTTCCACCAAAATCCCACTTGAAAGATACTCCTTCCAAGGAACCAGAATGTACAAGTTTTATTGCCTTGAAATACAGTTATACGCACATATGTTCCAACCCTCACTATAATGCGCCATTATAATTATTCAGTAAGTAAGTATCGAGTAGCAAAATCTAGGTGGAAATTTTAGCCTGAATTTTCCCAAAGCATGGATTCTTTATCTAAGAGTGGCTTCCATTTTGGTTATTTCTTTTTTTTTTTTTTTTTTTTTTT
>JAQHUG010000011.1:1548373-1564387 GCA_028555095.1 Dicrostonyx torquatus
GAGGCCATGATGGGGGATGTGTGCAGTTAGCTTGATCTGGCCACGCTACACTCCCTTTCATAATCGGCCTTAATGGCTTTGTCTCCTTTTGTTTTGTTTTATACTCTTTAAGTTGAGTTTAAGTGTATCCAGTTAGTTACCATTGTCAACATATTTTGATTGCTTTTATTGATTTTTAAGGTTTATTTTTATGTTATGTATGAGCCTTTCGCCCACATATATGTAAGCGTGCTGTATGTATTTCTGATGCGGTGAAGGTCAGAAGAGGGCACTGGGTCCCCTGAAACTGGTGTTACAGAAGGTTGTAAGTGGCCACGTGGGTGCTGGGAACCAAGCCCGAGTCCTCTGCAAGACCAGCGAGTGCTGAGCCATCTCTGTAGCCCTCTAAATCGCTTTTCAACTGTAGGTTTCCTCTGTCTCTTTTTGGACAATTTCACACAGGTCTACTTAATCCTTGTCCCGTGACCTTCTCGCATTCATTCTCTCTCCTACATAACCCTTCTTCAGAGTAAGTGAAATGGATTTGCTGCAAGCTGCCGGGGTCCCAAAAGCAGCCAGTCCTATGCAGGGGTGGCACACGAGACCATGCATCAGGTCTCCAGGTCTCCATGGGATGGTGGTAGGCAAGAGAGACATCGGATAGGCACACCATGCAGAGTAAAGTTGAACATTTATTAGGTGGGTTATGGAGGGGAAGGAAAAAGGGGAGAAGGGGGAGGGAGAGAGAGAAAGAGAGAGGGGGAGAGAAGCTGCCTCTCTGAGAGGGGACAGAGAGAGAGCAAAGATGGCACATCCAGCTTTTAAAGGCTGCCTAGCACATGCACACAGGGCGAAGACGTGGCTGCGTCACACGCTGATAACAGGCAACCCATGACTTGCACATGCGCACAAAGGGTTTGCGTGAGTGCGTCACATGCTGATGATGGGAAGTGCAGCCTTGTGGTGGCTGAATAATTACATTAAACCCTTCCCTTGATATATTTACTTACTTACTGTGTTTACGGTTGTATGCATGAGTTGGGAGTCATTTGCATGGGAAATTTATCAGTGGCTTTACCTGCCTCACCCAACACCCATTAACTCCTATAACACCTCAGTGTGAGATGGAGCCTCCTGGGGTTTGCACCAGCACGAGTGTTTTCTATAGAGTGGTTTCTCCATGCCAGTGAATCTAATCCATAGGCATCCCCTAGATGTCATATATATTATAATGAATCCATGTTTTGAATGCAAAAGAGAGTGGAAAAAATGCTAAGCTTTTAAGACTACTGTAAAGTGATTCACTAACCTTGGGCAAGACAGATGTCATCACTAGACAACCCAGGTCATTGTCTTCTGGCCTCCACCCATGCACTGTGGTATGTGCCCACCTGCTGTCACACATCATGTGCCTACATTTATACGCATGGTATATATACATACATACACACAAAGAGACTCAAGAGTCATTGGTGTGTTGATGATAACTGACATAATGAGAATGGATTGGAGCAGCCAGGCAAGAAAGTAGAAACTGAAAAGATGGCTTGCTTAGGATTCAAGGGATGCCTGAATGTAATGGGTCGCCTGAAGAAGGGATAGTTTGAAAGGTGTCATGACAACCACAAAGGAAGTACCACGGATGCCAACAGGATGGAGATCTTGAAGAGATAGTGGTAAGTAGCAGAAATCCCCAGGAAGGAGTAAACTCAGAGAGGGCTGTGTGTTTGCTGATTAAAAGACACAGAGATGTCCTATTAGTGAGATTTATGCCACAGGGTAGATGAGTGAATGAGCATCAAAGCGGAGAAAATAATTGACTCTTATTAGAGGAGCTCAAGGATTGTGTGGTCAGAGACCAGAAGGTAGACAAAGCTACCAGGAAGGATGAGAGAGTATAAGGATGCCCTTTTTCCCCATCGCCTGCAACTAGATAAATGTGGGCTATTTTTTTATTTGCTGGCATGAGTCTATCAAAGGTTCTAGGAACTGACAGATCACTGTAAGAAGAAAATAACTGGGCATCCCAGGAGGTAGAGGGGAAGTCACTAAACCCAGCTTCCCTGTCTGGAGGGGTTACATCAGCCAGGTCTTTGTTGATCCATTTCCTTAGCTGTGGAATGGGAAAATAATTCCCTTTTAATTGGATCCTGAAGTGATGTGGGCTTTTCAGATTGCTCAGGACTCTACAATGTTCCCAGACAACGACTTAGCTCAGGCATTTCCCAGCTACTTTGTCCGGCTCCTGAGAAAAGCTAAGCTCCTCTTCTCAGAAAACTTGCAACCCGAGTGCTCCAGATGTAAATGGTTTTGTGTGGGATTGAATTGGGCTTTGGGCCCTCAATTCTCTCCTGTCTGAACTAGGCCAAAGCCCAGGAGGAAGCTGCCATAATGGCCCAGGGAATTCCACCCTCCGCACCATGGTCTCACCCATCCGTTCGCTTGTCCAGCCAGAGGACTTTCTAAAGCTACGTTTCTGCCTGCCTAGGCCACGGCCTCCAGTGTTATTGGATATGTGCAGGTTCATTTGCATTCTGTTTCTTTCCCCTTAAATTTCAGCCTCTACCGACTCGGTATCCCCCAGGAGCTGTCGTTAGCAGCCATATATTGTCTTTTGGAAATAAGCCCCAACTGTCTGCTGGAAATTTCCACCCGCGTATGCAGCCGTCTCGGCCATGCATCACGCCGACCATCAGATCCATCAAGCGCTGGCTGCTGCCCAGGGGCTCCTGTCTCCATCAGTTGATGTCATTCTCCCTGCTACCCTGGCTCAGGTCCTCAGCATAACCCCTGTGCCCTCTCTCTCTCTCTCTCTCTCCTTGGTCTTCTGTCTCTGTTACCCAAGTCTGAAACTTTTCCACTGAAATGTCTGGCTCAATGGTGTCTTTCTAGCTTCCAATTTTTACATTCTTCCCGGGTGTCTGACACCTAGATCTGTGAACCTCCTTCCTCTCTTCAGCCCCGATACCCTCCCGAGGTCAGTAGTGTGTTCCTCCTCCTTCTAGATAAGAAAATCATGGTCAGCTATGTAGAGTGCGTATCCATAGGCCCCAAATTCACAGTTTGCAACCCTACGCTGTGGCTATAAATGGAGCTGAGCCTGTGAAGCAGTGACAACATTTAAATGAGGTTATCAGGGCAGGGTCCTTAGCCAATAGAGCTGGTATAAGCATAAAAAGGAAAAGGGAAAGCCATGTGTGGTGGCACATGCCTGTTATCTCAGCACTTGGGAGACTGAGGCAGAAGGCTTACAAGCTCAAGGTCAGCCTGGATTACACATATAAAATAAAATAAAAGTTTGCAAGAGAAGCAAGCAGACCCCAGGATTCATCCTCTTCCTACCAGGTAGTAGGGAAGGAAGATGAAGTGTGAGCCAGCCTGAGGCCCTTGCCAGGAGACAAGTCAGCAGCCATCTTGATCTCAGCCCCTCAATTTGAGGATGAGATTAAGCTACCTAGATTATGGCATTTTGTGATGACGACCCAAGCATCTGAAGACAAAGAATATCACACCAACAACATCAGGATCGTACCAACACATCAGTAAGAGGTGGAGCTAGGATTTGAACTGTGGACTTCTCTGCTGGCATGTCCTAAGCCACTGCTCGGTAATCAGTGCCTGAGACAGGACCCCAGTTCCAGTCTTCTTGGTTCCCTCCAGCTAACCTGGGCATGTCGTGTTTGTTTTCCTCCTGCCCATTCATAAACCCTTTGACCAAAGCTTTTGATGGACCTTCACCATCTACAAGATCAGCTTCCATTTCCAGAGGTGTCCAAGGCTTTTTATGGTCACCCGCCAGCCTTCCGTCTAGCTCCTCCTCAGCTCATGAACTATCCCAAACGCAGGCTATTCTGCTCATCAAGGTTTGTCTGTGAGTTCCAGTGGGGAGACGTGGAATGCAGGGGGACTTTCTCTGCATAGCAAATTCTCAATCAGTAGCTGTTGAATGCTGGCTGAAGGGATGGATGCATCTTTACACCTGGCTAAGCGGCACTATCAACGCATCCTCCTATCTGTGGGGTCCACATATCAGGATCAAGTTCAGATCCACCTCAACAGCAGGAGGCTTTCCAAGCAACTCACCCTCTGTGATCTCATCCCCTTCTAGGCCTCTCCTGTCGGACTTCCCATCCATCTAACTGACTTGACACAAACCACTTATCTGCAGGTATCAACATAGCGGCTCATGTTCAAGAAGAGCTAATGTCACACCACATCTATGACAGGGACAGCTAGCTACCTCTCTACAGCTCCTACCCCACCTCCTTTTTCAGGGTTAGCAATTGAACTCCAGGCTTAAGTAATCACTTAGTCCTTGAATTATATCCTCAACTTTCTTTCTTCTTATAAAAAACATGGCCCTTTAGGTAGAAATACTAATGCTAAACTAAAATCAGGAAACTCTTGTCCCAGACTCCCTTGCAGCTAACTATGGCCACAGAGCTAAATTTTGATTGATGCAAAAGAAATTATATTTCCAATGTCAGGCAAGTGTCCTTATGGCCATGTCTTTTCTCTCTATGCCCTCAGTAAAAGGAATCTAGCAACTGCCCTGGGCTATGAAGATTTGCTTATGACTGGGCAGGGAGCTACTAAGAATCCAATTATCTACTTAGTATCATGGCATGGCCATCCCTGCCTTGTGCTGTCTCTGACTTCATGACAGAGGAACAAACCACTGTCTTGTCCGAACCATGGTTCTGTAGGTTTCTTGAACACAGCCAAGCTGACATATACTGCAAATTCTGTCATCAGAGGATATGCGAGCCAAATGTGTTGATATAAATGTGTTAATGCATTGATATTCATGTGTGTGTGTGTCTAGGTTTATGAGTCTGTACAACATTCTTCCTAGCATACAATAGGTTCTAATATTTGACTTACTAAATCTATAAGAATTTGTTAGTGTGCACAATATTACCTGGCATAGAGAGTAGAGAAGATGTAGCTTGAAAAATATGATCCCTTGAGGCTGGCAAGAAACTTGGCACTAGAAAAATTCCCAGGAATCCACAAGGATGGTCCCAGCTAAGACCCTAAGAAATAGTGGAGAGGGTACCCTAACTGTCTTTACCCTGTAGTCAGATTGATGACTTTCTTAAATGCTACCATTCAGCAACTGATGCAAACAAAGGCAGAGACCTGCAGTGGAACACTGGGCTGAGCTTCCAAAGTCCAGCTGAAGAGTGGGAGAAGTGAGAATATGAGCAAAGAGGTCAAGACCGTGATGCAAATACCCACTGAAACAGTTTACCTGAGTTGATGGGAGATCACCAACTCCAGCTGGACAGGGAAGGAACCAGCATAAGACCAAACTGAACCCTCTGAATGTGGGTGACAGTTGTATGGCTGGGGCAGACTATGGGATTGATCCCTATTGCTTATACTGACTTTTTGGGAACCCATTCCCTTTGGATGGACACCTTGCTCAGCCTAGATATAGTAGGGAGGGCTTTGGACCTTCCCGGAAGCAATGTGCCTTACCCTCTCTGAGGAGTGGATGGGGGATGGGACTGAAGGTGGAGGCAATGGGAGGAGGGAAGGGAGTGAGAACTGGGATTGGTATGTAAAATGCAAAAAGATAGTTTGTTTTCTTTTTAAGAAATAAAATAAGTGACAAAAATACAATCCCTCGCCCTAGATGACATCACAGTATATCATATGTCACACATTTGTTCATGTTCCTTATGCTCAATTATATATTACCCTGTTTGACTTAGCTTGCAGCCCACCACTCCCTACCACCTGCCACAATTAAATTACTTTTTCCTTAAAAAAAAAAACAAAACCAAAAAAAAACTATAATTCAAAAACATTGGTGGTAAAGTTCAACACAACAAGGCAAAGCCAAAAATATATATATGGCACCAAAAAGACACAGTGGCACTTCTTTTTAATAACTGCTTAAGAGAGATTAATACTCACTCAGCCATAGACTTACCAGTTCAACTTACTCCTGCCCTATGTGTTTAGTAACTGTATTTGAGATGACAAGAATTCTTCCAGTCAACTGAAAGAAAAAAAAAAAAAAACAATCAAAGCTCGTGCTCTCTGTTGGAATATCGTGCTGGGGGCCATGGAGAAGTGTCACGCATGCCACTAAGCTTCACAGGAGAGACCAGCTCCGGGTTACTTAACAATCGTGCCCTTGACACTTGGAAGCTCGTGTTTGCTACTAACTGCTTAATTAGGCACCCCAAAGTTCATAAAAAAAATCACAGGTTTTGCTTCAACTTAAGAGATTTATGTAATGCCTCTTGCTCTGAAATTTGATCTCATCTCATCCACCCTACAGGCAATCATAGCCCTGCTGACTGCTGGGGGTAACAGACCCCATGTAAAAGAGAGCCATCTGAATGTGCAATGACCTAGCCTTTATTTTACTTTATTTTTTTAATTTGTGTATCCACAGAAACAAGTGTGGAACAGATAAATCAAGGACAGGAAAAAGCTAATCGTTCAGTAAATCATTCAAAAGAGCATGTGTGTGTGGAGATCAGCATATGGTCTGGGTGGGGATGACCTTCAGGCAAATTGCTCCTCAAAGGCCTTCACATATTCCTCTCAAGATGTTTGTTGAGAGAGATGCTCAGCCCTGGGTCTTTATCATTCCAAACTCCATGGAGATCAGCCAGCCTCTTCCCAAGCCATACACATCTCTCAGCTAAAGCCAACAGTATATTTGATGAATTCTGGCAGTTTGCAAACACACATACATAAAACACGCTAAACAATTATGTCAAGGAGTAGAAAACGAGAAAACGTTATTTTCCTTCCGCTGAGCAGTCCACAGTATTCAGAGAAATAACTGGATGGTTTCAACTGTGAGGTAGCAGAGGGTGCTCTATCAAGGCAGACTGGGGCTAAGTTCAGGAGGTTGGCCCTGATTTGGCAACAACTGCCCTTGTTAAAGGGCTTTCCTTAAGGCAGTTCTTTGGTCAAACCACGCAATCAGCATATTAAAGGTTCTTTGAAAGCCCTGCAACACAACTACCTATGCAAATGTAAACCGGATTGTTTTACTCCCTAAGTCACTGCTTTTGTGATCGTGTGTGTGTGTGTGTGTGTGTGTGTGTGTGTGTGTGTGTGTGTATGTGTGTGACCACACTTGGCCTGAATGCTATTTGTTACGAAGGTGCTGTGTATCATTATTCTCCATAGATGGAAGCTTCTTAAAACCCAAGAAGTCCTAAAGGAGGTTTATTAAGACTCAGGAACTAAACAACTCAGGAATCTCAGGATGTCCCTGAAACTGGCTAGGTTCAAAGGTCTCCTCTTCACCACCACCCCCCCAAGTTGGTTATGTCAGCAGTAAGGACTTCTGAGGTGGCAAAGATCAACCATGCCACTTGAAAACAGCCACAACAAAGATATTCTCCACCCTATTGAGCTGCCTGTTAAACAGTGAACTCCAGGGATTCAGCTTTTATCCCCATTGGGGGTGTGGTTTGGTGACACAACTCTATCTGAATCATTCCTGCGCTTGTGGAGACCTGCAGGATCCTGGGATTGACCTGGCTAGGGTGACAGGGAATGAAGAGACAATAGACACATGCACAGAAAAAAATGGGTGCAGGTGAACTTTGAGCTATGACTGAGGTGTACCCGCCTCAACTTAGCTGTCCAGAAACTTAGTTTGTACACTACATACAGCTGGATGAAGAGGGGTGGGTGAGCTGATCTCACAGCAGATCTCTGACGAGGAGCAGTCTCAGGCTGCCGTCATCAGGAAGGAGGAAGCTTTGGTTGATACTTTACACACACATTGTCATTTTCTTAGACCAATGGGAAGGCTTTGCCATGCCCCTAAGTCTGACCCAGGAAAGGCCTTGTGATACCCATTGGTCTGAGGCACTAGCATCCTTGACATGGCTGTGCTCTTGTCAACAATACTCGTTCACCCGGGACTTCATCCACTCTTCACATAAACCCTCACCCACACTCCTTCCTATAAGGAACGCTCAAAAAACCCATGGGTTCGCCTAGCTGGGGTTTGGTAGTTATCTTAGTCACTGTTCTATTGCTGTGAAGAGACACCATGACTAGGGCAACTCTGATAAGGCATTTAACTGGAGGCTTGCTTACAGTTTCGTAGTACTGGACCACTGGCTGAGAATTACATCTTAACCTCTAGGCAGAGACAGAGAGACAGAGGGACTGGGCCTGGAATGGGTTTCGAAACCTCAAAACCCATCCCCCAGTGACACAGTTCCTGAAGGCCTCTAATCCTTAGATACTGCCACTCCCTGGAAACTAAGCATTCTACTAAATGATCCTATGGGGGCATTCTTACTCAAACCACCACATTCAACTCTGTGACCCCCACAGGCTTGTAGGCATATCATAATGCAAATACATTTAGTGCAGCTTCAAAAGTCCTCATAGTCTAGCACCGTCTCAACACTGCTTAAAAGCTCACAGTTCAAAGTCTCTTCTGAGACTCATGGCATTCTCTTAACTGCCACCCCTTGTAAAATCAAAACTCAAAATGGAGATTACGCATTTCCGACACACAGTGGCATCGAATATACATCACCATTCCAAAAGGGAGGAAAGGAAGCGTAGTGAGGAAATCCCGGATGGAAACAAGTTCAAAACCAAGCAGAATAAACCCAAATTTTTCAGCTCCATGTCAAATGTCAAAGGGCTTTTCAGACCGTTGACTCCTTTCAGCTTTGTTGAGCGCAACACACTTCTCTCTCTTGGGCTGGTCCCGCACCTAGGGTGCAGCTTTCCTTAGCAGGTGTCCCCTATCTCAGGCATCTCCAACATCTTGGAGCCACTAACACAACCACAGTTTCACCTTCACAGCTTCGCGCCATGGCCTCTGTAGACCTCCATGCAGACATCCCGGCCCACGTCTGGCCTCGGGAGTTTTCATTAGCCATGGAGGGGAGACTCAGCAACTCTTCGTGTATCCTTGACTCAAAAGCCAGAACCATGTGGCCGAAGCCGCCAGGTTCTGCTGCTTGATGGGGCTGGAACTTGGACCCCTTTTTAAATTACATCTGCATTAGCTTTCCGTTGCTGGTGGCTTCCGTTGTTGCTTAAGCTTTTTACAAGTTAGAAGCTTAGCTGGACGGAATCCTGCCCTGACGTCACCACTCCCTTTATTCCATGTAGCAGCAGGCTTTCCTTTAAACATTTTATCTCTTTGAACACTGGACTCAGTTCCATGGCCCTTCCTGATACTGCTTTTCCCCTCAAACTGTACATTTTGTTTTCTCTCTGCCACAGTCAATTCTAGGTCGTCTTGAAATCTCCTCTGCCACCATGAATCCAAACACTCTGAAATCTCACCTAAGGTAGATTTTTTTGGACAAGGGCAGAAAGCAAACACATTCTTCACCAAAATATCACAGGGAAGATCTCTAGCCTGTGTTAGTACACAGAGTCCCTTCTGAGACATCCTAAGCCAGGCTGACGATAACCTACACGACTCTTAGTACTGCTGTCTTCCATAGGCCTACGAGTATAGCTCATTAAAGCCCCACTGAAAGGGCTCAACATCTCTCCTGATCCAGAGTACACATTTTGCCAACAAGCAGGATGGTCAGGCCTGTCACAGCAATATTTACTCCCTGATACCAATGTCTGTAGTAGTCAGACATTCTACAGGAACAGAACTTGTGTGTGTGTGTGTGTGTGTGTATGTGTATGTATGTGTGTGTGTATGTGTGTGTGTATATGTATGTGTGTGTATGTGTGTGTGTATGTGTGTGTATGTGTATGTATGTATGTGTGTGTGTGTGTGTGTGTGTGTGTGTGTGTGTGTGTGAAGAGCATTTATTAGAAAGGCTTACAGACTATAGTCCAACCATGGCTCTCTAAAAATCCAGTAGTTGTTCAGTCCCTGAGGCTGGATGCCTCAGCTGGTCTTCAGGATATGCCAGCTTCTTGAAGAAGTGGGCTCCGATGCCAGTGAAGAAATGGACTTGCCAGGGAGAGCAAGCAAGCAAGCGAAGAAAGCAAACTTCCCTTTTCCATGTCCTTTACACGGGCAGCGAACAGAAGGTGTGGCCCAGATTAAAGTAGATCTCCCCGCTTTCAGAGATATGCATCAATGGTGTATCTTCTCACCTCCAAAGATCTAGGTCAAAGATTAGTCTTCCCACTTCAGATGATACAAGGCAGGTGAACCTGGATGCTTGGATTTTAGCTCATTTCAGATGTAGTCAAGGTGACAACCAAGAGTCGCCCTCACAGTGGTATATTCTTCCTTGGGTCTGTCACTGCTTCTCTCTCTGGAGTGAATAGATGATCCTGCTACCCCCCCCCCGGAATAGCATCACACAGCTAATGGTCATTTACTGCAGTGTTGCTGCAAGTAATGAAATCACAGGAAACAAGATATGGGGGAAGTGGGACCTTTGATCTGTAGAAGCTGCTGCTGAAGTCGAAACTCTAGCGTGCACACTGCAAACTAGAATGTGTACAGCAAGTGGATGCTCAACAATGATCGGGGCTAAGTTGAAGAGCCAAGAGTTCCGAGTCTGTGACATCTGACACCGAAACATAAAGGATGAACTGGAGATCCTTTGGGAAGAGATGGAGCTTGGGAATACAAGGCACAGAAATCTCAAGATTTCCCAGGGGCGTGATGAATGGGCTAAATGGGTAGGGTATAGAACTGGATGGAGAGAGGGGAGCCCGGGATAGATGATGGAAAGACAACCAGCAGTTTCAAAGTAGAGGTCACCTTCTCGGGGTGCTGGGCTGCATGACTAAGGAAAGTACCATAGCTAGGTAGAGACTGAGGGTTGAGAAGACTCTCGAGGGTGAGATGATTAAAGCCCTATGTGGGATGATTTGCAACGCTGCCCTTACCTTCAGTCGGAACTACAGCCACCGGTGACTCCTCGGCCTCCTCTTGGATCGCGGCAATATATAATTTAAGATCTTAAACAAATCCGTGATATGAAGGTTCAGAAAGCTGCACATTTTATCAGAAATGTTCACAGGCAGCCAAGAGACTAGAAAATTATGGTTTTGGAGAAACGGCGACGGATGATAAATCTCAGCTGCCTTTCATAAATTCCATGCGATGGCAACCCAAGCGAGTAGACCTGAAATATCACCTCTGCACACCTCCTCTCGCTTGGGGTGGCACCCAGGACGGTCCTGAAAACAGATGAGACCAATTTCAACACTGCAACTTTTATTGGTCGCCAGGCGTGACCTTTCTCCCCCACAAAGCCACACGCTATTAAAAGTCTACACGGAGCTTACTTCACAGGAGGACATGGGGCCTGGAAGCGAATGAGCAAAATGGTAATGCCGTAAAGCTAAGGGCCAAATATGAGAAGCAAAACCATTTGATTTTCTAAAACCCTCTAACGGTTCACGGCAGAAAACTGTTCTCGCTGCGACAGCCGCGCCTATGGCTCGTGTTGCCAGCAATCTGTAATCGTGCCTGACAGTAGAGACAGAGGGCTGGACTGAAGCTTAAGAGAATTTTAAAGCAATTACTAAAACAACATACACAGTCAGTATTCACAGTCTCAGGAAGGCTCTCCTACCACTTCCCTGGAAAAGGAAGCCGTTCAGCTCAGAAACTCCATAGGTTTACACAGCAATAGGGCATAGGGCGTATTCAAAGTCTTGCTTAATTAGAGTGGGTGCTACAGACATAGGTTTGAGATGCTTTGCGAAGTAACTAAAGATCCTTTCATTTATTTTTCTTCTGGTCCTTTTTGCTAAAAACATTCCTGAAATCAGTAAGCCCATATCCCTACTTTATTCAATGGATTGTCTACGTTGTTGATTCCTAAGCCCTGACACACTACACTGCACTAGGTGTGTGTGTGTGTGTGTGTGTGTGTGTGTGTGTGTGTGTGTGTGATATGTAGACAGCTTCTACAAGCAAACTCCTGGCCTGCCACTGCCCCAATCTGTCACCCATGTTTTCATTCTGTGTGGGTCCCCGTCGGTTTCAGATAGTTTTGAGTTGTCTAGCTCTTAGGCCTCACAAATCTGCATGATACCTGAATGTTTCTTAATACTAAAATCACATGAAGAGCTACAGCAAGAGCGCTGTGACAGGGTCAGGACTGCTCCTCTGGCTTCCTGGGTAGAGCTGAACTGCATTTCCCAGCCTTCCTTGCAACTAGATGGGGGGGGGGGCCATGACTGGTCTTGGCCTTATCTACTTTCAACTCTGCTTTCCTTTGAATCTTTGCTTTCAGTGGTGAACAGTGAGTTCTAGAACACCAGAGCCTTTGGGATTGAGAATATCCAAAGGGGTATGTAGGTCAGAGAGGGAACTCCCACTGCCCCCTACTGGGCTGTAGTGGATGAGAGAAACCTGTTTTGATTGTGTTGAGGTACCAAGATGCAGAGAACCCTTGCAAGCCATGGACTTACAGTGACTAGCATGTATTATAATATTTTAAATGAATTTTGCGGTTAAGTATTAAGAAATAATAAAGGGATATACTCACATTTTAGCGTATAATTAAAATGCATAAGAGCATAGGCCATAGTTAACCTTTAAAATAATTTCTGATATGACCTTGTTTGGTTCTGTTTTGTTTTCTGTGGTTTTTCTCCTACTAAAAGAAAAACACGGGGTGGGGAGGGGAAATCTGGCTGACTGAGAGTTCCAGGTAATGAGTTTTCAATTTATTACCTTTTTATATAACAGTTGGAGGAATAAAAGTGAAATACAGTTGCTAATAAACCTGAATTTTCAAAGTCCAAATGGATATAAACATTAAAGAAGCATGAAAATGTGAGACTTAATAGAATCACACACACCCCCAAAGACTATGCGAAAGGTCACACTGTTTACCGACTCTCGAACAAATCTGTGGGAAGCAGTTCTACCTCTGAGCTGGTTGTTGTCATGACTTCAGGAGAAGATTTTGGCAGTGTAACAGGAGGACAAGGTCACACAGAGCTGGATCTAAAACCTAAGGAAACTCCAAACCTCCCAACCCCTATCTGCACAGGGGTGACGATCGGCTAGAACCCATTGGAATTCTAGGTTTCGATGGCTCTTAGTCGGTACACAGCAAGTTGTAAGTACTTACTGCCTTGTTAGATTAATACAGAAGTGAGCTGTGCTGCGTCTTCTTTAGAAAAACAGCCACTTCTTACACATATAAGAAGCAGCCAGTTCGACATACATAAGGAAGATCTGTAGGACTTAGAAGCCGTATCTAGCTGATTTTTATCCCAAAAGGATGACATGGGAGCCGGAGTGATGGCCCAGTCAGTGTTTGCCACTAAAGTGTGAGGACCTGATTTCAGATCCTAAACTGGGTGTGGCAGGATTCACCTCTAATCCCAGTGCTGGGAAGGCAGAGACAGGAGAATGCCTAGAGCTTCCTACGCATACGCTCTAGCAGAATCAATGAGCTCCAAGTTCAGAGAAAGGCCCTGTCTCAAAAAGGAAGTGGACAGCCAGTGAGGGTGACATTTGACATCAGTCTCCGGCTTGTCATATGTATGACAGACAGTCATACATATGAGCACACACCCACAGAGGAATATCCATATATGTGTACATATGTGTATCACACGCACACACACGCATGCACGCAACACACTGGAGTTGGCTAAGTCTGGGATTTTGTACAAGTCAGCATCGCACTTGTAAAGCAACTTGTGCGCTAATGTCTATGCATCTTAATCCTTCTCCTGCCAACCGTGAAGAGCCTCGATCTTGGGCGAAGACCACTGGTGTTGAGCGCCAACTGTGTTCTCAGGAAGAAGGACTGGGCTACCTGTCATGGCCCTCACATCTCAGCCAGCTCAAGCTGCTGGCGCCTTCATAGCATCCATTCCTGTCTCGAAAATGCATCATGGGGCAGAGGGAGCAGGCGTAACCTCCCCGGAAGAGCGTTTGCCCCCGCCCACACTGCCTACCCCATGCCTGGCCTGCCCGAGCCAGCAATAAGCAAGAGGACCCTGCCACCTCTTTTCTTTTGATAGGAACCGAGGAGAAAGTACTGTCTTCTCCAGTTTTCTAGGTTTCGGCTTGAAAATTGAATGCAGGAGCTTGTCAGCTCTGACAGCCGAGCTTTAAAATTCAGTTCAAAGACAATCTACTTGTACTTTATAAAATCCGTCCTCTGACTTCAGAGCAGTGGGATTTTTTTTTTTCAAAATCTTCACTGTAGAGAAAGAAAACTTTAGCTTTCCTTCTTTCCAATTAAACTTGATTCTGTATAAAGACCATCCCGAGTTTTCTTCTCTTCTTCCACCAACGCTCATCCCCTAAACCTACCTCTTTTGGCAAACAGGACTGGGTCCCTCATTTCAGAAAGCCAGGCTGAGGCTTTTGAGTAATGAGACCCCGTTTCATCAGCAAAGACTGTGGGCGAAAATAGATACATCCAGGATTAATCAACCAACACTGTTCAAGTGACAGGATCTGTGACACGCCATGCCTCAAAAATAATAAGCAAAACCTGTGAAAGAAATCACTCCAGTCTCTGAAGAAGTCACGCCCAGCAACAGAGCCCTCTACTTTCAGGTGTATTGAGAGGTAAAGTCATCGGGGCTCAAAGGGATAGGTCAGAACCCTAAACATGGCAGGAGACCAAAGGTAAAAAGCGTGACTCGATGACAGACGCCAAAGGCCTGCCGGTGCCTGGGAAATTACATGGGGAAATTCATTTCTGACATTTCATTCATGCAAGAATAACAGGGCCCCGAAGTTAAACAATGACATTCAGAAAGGAAACACCTCCACGGATGACACCTCTTGCAGAGTTCAGCCTCCAGGGCATATGCTGGCTCGAACTGGAATTTCATCCAGCTCAGGTGTGTGTGGGAGGAGGCGAACTGTGGGGGAGGACACTGAGCCGGAGCCGGCAAGGGAGAGCGCTGAGAGCTGAGCGGAGGGAGGAGGGAAAAGGGTGACAGTTAGTTCATTTCTGTTTCATCCCAGAGGACCTGAGCCTTCACTTCAGAGATGGTTGGTTTTTTTTTTTTTTAAGTGACATTTGAAAGGTACTGCCATCTCCCATTCATTTGGGTTCTGTTTGGCCTTTAAATGTAATATTCCTACTGAGAGGTCAGGCTGCTGTGTGGGGTGGGGTTGCATGAAAAGGAACCAAGCCAGACAGTTCCGAGGGTCAAGAAGCTCCATCTAAAGCTGGAAGCGCTGAAATTAACCCCTTACCACCCTGACCCAGAGACAAGAGCACAGGGTGCCTGTCTAACGGCTCCGTTCTTTGCTTAAGAAAGTCCCAAAAGGAAGCAAGGCTGTTTTTCGTTTGCTCATTTGTTTAAAGAAATTCCACGTGTGTGCGTATGTACGTGCGCGCGTTCCACACGCACGCATTTCTGCACGAATAGGCAGACGTTATTGTTTTCCCTTCCAGGTTGGTGGATATGGAGGCCAGAAGAGGGCATCAGATCCTCTGGAACTGGAGTGGTCCGTGGTTACGAGCCACCATGTGGGAGCTGGAATTTGAACCCTGGTCCTCTGGAAAAGTTGTCAGTGCTCTTAACTGCTCCGTCATTGGTCCAGCCCCCTAGAAATCTGTTTTGATAATTGGGAATTGAAGAAAAATCGGGACCTGTGCATTCTCAAAGGCAACCCCTAAGCGTTACCTGCTAATTTCTGTTATTTTTGCCTTCATTTCATGATAACCTTTTATTATTAACCTCTGTTTGGACCAATTTTAAATTTGTTTCAAATGCTTTCAAGGTGTATTTTAATTATCACTAATATACTCTATAGGAAATCATTTCCTAAGGGTGAGGGATATTGCCCAGAACACTTGCCTGGCATGACCAAGGCCCTAACACTAAAAATAGTAAAAGAGGAAGGAAGAAAGGAAGGAAAAGTGGAGGGAGGAGGGAGGGCAGCAATAAATGAAGGCATTCAGTTCCTAAATTATATAAAGCGATCAGAAATAGTTTTACATACACATTCCTCCAAAAACTTCCCTGCTCTTTTGTTGGTCCTTAGACAACACAGCTGCCTGCAATTCCAGGAGATCCTGAATGGCCCAGCACGCCCCTCAAGAAGCACATAGTGACGGTTTCAGAGGTGATTCAAATCGGTATCTTAGTCGCTAC
>JAQHUG010000011.1:1573368-1636448 GCA_028555095.1 Dicrostonyx torquatus
CCCCCCGGCCCCAGGTACTCTAAGGGAGGAAGAGTTTGCCAGCTTCCCACAGCTTCTAGTTCCAGCCTAGGGAGGTGGCAGGAAGTATGAAATCTGACACCAAGGTCGCCAGCCCTTTGCCCCTTTCTCTCAAAGTGCCTCCCTCTCTGGGCTCCCTAAGGAAGCCCAGGGGCAAGACATTTCAAGGATAACGCCCTTGAAATCCTGAACCTTACAGGGGACATCCAGTTCCCACTGAGGGGCCATGCACGCTCAGCTTCCCCAGATATGAAATCAAACATTTAAGGAACATGAGTGGTCAGGACAAGGGCACAACAAGCTTTGTCCTGCTGCTCCTTCCTCCCTCCGAGTGGTGCCCCTGCCTTCATCACGGGCCCACTTATGAGTCCTCCCCTCCCCGGCTGCTGCACACGCATGCCCACACCAACAAAGGGCACTGGCAGAAAGCCTCACTGCCCACGATCACATGCTGCCTGGATCTTGAACCCAACAACCTCAGCATCCCCAGTCCCCCAAGGCAGGTTAGAACCAAGGACACATCACTGTGATCTCATGGGTGACAGGATCTAGGATGCAGCCATAGGATACTAGTAGGCTCCTCATTTATGGAAGCTGTGATAACAATAATATCAAAGCCAGAGCTACCAGTCATGATCAGATACTCATCAGCTCATTCATTCATTCACTCACTCATTCATTCATTTGTTCAACACATAAGCCTGCATTTTCCAAGCACTGTGGAGGCACCGGATGAACTCTGCCTATCAAAGCTGCCCTTTTACTGCCCACTTAGGACATCTGTTCCCTGACACCAAAAAGGATGAACCTACTCCACTTGTTCATAGACTTCCCCGCCCGCCTTCCGGCGCATACAATGCCTCTGGGAAACAATGCTGCTTAAAACGAAGAGCTAGCCTCTGCGTCTTGCAGACGGGAGCTTCCTGAGGCCCAGAGCCAGGCCAACACCTTGTCTGTATCTGTGGCTCAAAAAGAGTTGGCTGAACAAAGGATGTGGTAGAAGCGTCTCAGAGGAGGTTGAGATGAAAGAAGAGGAAAGCCCTTTGCCCAGTGAGGTGAGTGGCCCTGGGAGCCATTACCGGCCTGTGGTAACCTTCGCAGGGTCTCCTAGTAACTGTGAGGTACCCCTCCTTCATGAAAGGACATTGTATGTTTGAGGAACCAACCACTTACAAGAGAATGAATGCGGAGGGAGCTTCTCTTAGCCAAACGGTGTGACTCTGCTCAGGGTCCCCCCCCACCCTGCCATGACTAACCTCCTTGGTAGCTCCTTCCATGGGCATCCTGGAAGTTTGTCACCTTTGCCCCATTTGGGGTGTATTTAGGTGTAACATGAGGGTCCTGCTTGTTGGGGTTACTGTCCCGCCCAGTACCCCACAGCCGGCAAGCCCCAAAGAAATCACACAGAGAGTCTATATTAAGTTATACACTGGTTGGCCCATTAGCTCAGTCTTTCTACCAGCTCCCATAACTTATATTAACCCATTATTCCCATCCATGCCAGGCACATAGCCGGTACCTTTTCTCAGCTGGGACAGGGACACATGCTGCTTCCTTGATGGTCTGTGCAGGAATGCCAGGGAAGCTTCCTGCTTCCCAGACTTTCTCCTCGCCCTGCCTCTACTTCCTGCCTGGTTGACCCACCTATACTTCCTACCTGGCCAATCAGCATTTATTTAAAACGTGATTGACAGAATACAGACGAGTCTCCTGCACTATTTAGGGGCTCCAGTATCTTCACGGACACTCTGGAACCTTTCTATTCAGAGTTCTCTATCGAAGAGATGATCAGAAGTGGTCATTTTTCACTATTTATTGCAAATGGCAGCTCCTGGACACATGGAAATCTTAAATTACTACGTAAATGCTTGCAGGGTTCAACTCCTTAAAGAAAGGATGAAGTCATGAAGTCTATATCCTTTTCCTACCCATTCCAACCAAGACCGGTTGGGTTTTTTTTTTTTTAAACGCACTATAGAAAGGTACATTGGTCTTCCTTTGTTACAAAACAAATTATCACCAATTTAGTAGTTTAATCTCCTCGTGTTTATCATCTTACAGTGTGCATGGTAGGGCGCAGGATCCTGGACCCCTCTTGAGATGCTCTAGAGATATCCTTCTCTGGAGGCTCTGCTAGGGAGAGATGCTCTTCCAGTTCCCTGTGGCTATGAGCAGAGTTTGCTTCCTCTTGGTTACCTGACTAATGCCTGCCGCTTTGCTCTCTGTTGAGGGAGGCTCGCTCTCTGCTCCACTCCCTGGTTTACCTTACTTGACTATAAGGTCCTTCCTATTGGTCCTCTCATACTTTCAGACCCTTCTAAAACGCTTCTGATTGGACCATTACCAGGTCAATCAGCTCAAGTCACTAATGAGGAAGAAAAATAGCCGTGGGAGGGAGAACTCATCAATTTCACCTGCAAAGGGATTGCTGCAAGAGTTGTCGAATGAAATACTATATGCTGGGTGATTCCAATCCAAATATCTCTCCCTGTTCCGGAGGCTGAAAGGTCTAAGATTAAGGTGACAAGTAACACAGTTCCTGGTGACAGCCCCTTCTAGGCTGGCAGAGGGACACCCCCATTTGGCATCCTCTCAAGGCAGCAAGAAAGACCACCCCGCTGGTGTCTATTCCTGGTAGAGCTCAGTAGATGCCACTTGTGACCGCTTCATCCTTATAAAAACTATTCCTCTACTGGAAGCTCCACCCTTAACATGGTCACATGGAAGAGCAGAGCTTGATCATACCAGCTGGGGGAATGAATACATCCAGCCCATAGCAACGAAACTCTTTCAGATCACCTTAGAATTGTCTAGAATTTACCGATAAAGAAAATGAAGAGAGCATTTAAAGCTCTCAGAGTATACCCACCTCAGACATCAGGTTTCTCTCTTTCAAACTCATGTCTAAAGGTCACGTGTATCCAGGATTGAGATGACCTCTCTCTCCATGAGCTCCTTAGACTTTACCTCTCCAGCCTCCCCCACCCCACTCCCACCCCTAGTCCTTTCACCTCTGTGCAAATGAAAATTTAGAGAATTAAAGCCATTTACCGACTGCCTGAGGTACAGAAGGCCACTGTCACCACCCCATGGTGCCTCTGATGTGGCAGTAAGACAGCAATTAAAACGGAGGGGTCAGGAGGACATACCTGTGGCCAGAACCCAGCTCTGCCCCCTGCCCGTGGCATGCTCATCAGGATCTGGTTTCTGAATGTCCATTTTCCCTCCTCTGTGAAATGAAAAGAACACGATTTCCCTCGGGCTCCTTCTAACACTGGGAGTTAAAATGTACTAGCATAGTTGGGCTAAGGAGATGGTTCAGTGGGTAAAGTGCTTGCCACCCAAGCCCGGAGAGCTACGTTTGATCCCCAGCACCTATGTCAAAAGTCTGGGCGCAGTGGTGCACATCTGCAATCCCAGGGCCAAGGAGGTAGAGACAGGAGAATTTCTAGGACTTTGTATTGGCAAACTGTGAGTTCAATGAGAGACTGGATATCCAAAAGTAACGTGGAGCATAATGGAGGGAGATGGTGGATGATAATTTCTAGCCTTCATGTGATTGTGTGTGCGTTCACACATGCGCACACACACATGAGCACACATACACATGCATGTACACACATGAGCTCACACACACACGTACACATATGTGTGCGTGTACACACATGCACATACACATGCGCACACACACATGAACACACACATGTGTGCACACATGCACACACCATAATTAATGCGCTATCCAAATGGTAAGAGAAGAGTCAGAAAACCTACAAGCAGCTTAGATAAGGTGTTTCTCATGGCAACTACTCGGCACCCAGCACAATGTGGACAATCATGGGGTTTGCAGATGCCCTTGAAGCATGCCAGATGGCATCCATCAAATTAGCAAGACAATGGCATCATTCACAGAGAGGACTGTGTGTTCAACAGTCCCATTCATAAACCTTTAACCAGAGCCTGGGAGCTTGTGGTCCAGAAGGTGGTCCAGCCAGGGCGTTGGAATTACCTAGTCTCAGCGATTCTGGTCTGGTGCTCATGGTGTTCAGTCTAAGGTGTCTGAAAAGAGAGACCTGTATGTACTGATAAGAAGCTGACCGGATATGCACAGCCAGCAGGCAGGGCAGCTCCATTCACGTCTGCTAGCTAAAGGGGGGAAAAAAATCAAGTCAGGCCATCGTAGAGGGCCTGGCGGGACAGAGATGAGCAAGATTTGTTGTTGCCACCTCCGACAGCTGAATGGCTCAAGACCGAAAGCAACACAGACACGCTGTCTCACACCTCCGAGGGCAGAGGTTTATAGCGGTTTCCTTGCGACAGCATCGGAGTATCAATAGGGCTGTGCTACTTCGTGAACTCGATGGAGGATCTGTATCCTTGCCTTTTCAAGGATGTAGAGACCGCCCGTGTCACTTGGCTCATGGACCCGCATCGCTTGACATCTATATCCATTATCACAGGTCCTTCTCCGACTTTGTCTTTCCCACGGCCCTCTTTAAAAATGACCTTTGTGATTGCACCGGGCCCCATCTGGACATTTGAGGGCACTTTGCTCTGCTCAGAATCTCTCACCTAATCGTACCTGCCAAGGCCCTTTTGCTGGATGATAGTTACTAGGGTGAGGAAACAGAGTATGAACATTTCAGGGATCCAGGGCAGCTGAGTTAGACAACCATGAGCACCCCATCCCCCACTGATGGGTAGAGCACACCCTACCTACCCTAGCAACAAGTTGGGGGTTCAAACCATTGGTATTGAAGCAGCTTTGCTGACATAGGCATAAGGAAAGGATGCTGCTTACGTTGTAACCATGAGAGAATTACTGATCATTCAAAGGAGCTTTTAAATGTCAGTTTAAATTAAATGGTTGGGTACCATTTACTAACACTTGAGAACAGAACCTCGATTTCAATGGTGTTGGCACATTTATACCCACTGTTGGCAAACAGCTGTGATGATTGCTAACACCTATGTTCCCCACCCCACTCTCTAACTAGTCTCTAAATTAGCTTGATTCCTCATACTTTTTGTTGGACAGTTCAATGACAAGTACTTATGGTAACCAAAGTGTCTCAAAACCAGAAGAAAAGAAAGCACAATTAACACGAGAGGAGGAGGAGTGAGGAGGAAGAGGAGGACGAAGAAGAGGAGGAGGAGGAGGGAATAGTCCCCGCTGGCATCAGTGAGTCTCTGTACAAGTGAAATTGAATGCTAACTGGTCAGGTTTTTAGTAAGGACTCGTTTTCAGTAAGGACCCTCCAGTCATCTGGCCAGTAGGACATGAGAAGCCCCAGCCTCTGCAGAAAGCAATGGTTCAAAGTTCACAGAACCTTCTTGGCACCAGTCCTCCCGAGTCTCTCCGATTTGGATCATCTCCTTTGTTTTCCATCCCCTTCTGAGCACATTAGTTACTATGGAAACATTGGTGTGAATGTCAGAAGGCCCGGCTTGGAAATGCTTCATAAAGTCAATTTATAGAATGGTCTGACATTTATATTATGTTTAGGAAATTGAAAGAATTTGTGAGTTTCATGACTATGGACGGGGGTGAGTGATAAAAAGAATAATATATCTGGTTTTTAAAGCTGTGTTTTCTCTGCTTTGGGAAAACAGGTTTTGTGTCATAGGGGAAGAACAGAAACAGAAACAGGAATCTCGTCTGGGATTTAAAATTGCATTCATTTTCCCTCAGTTCAGGAAGAAATTCCACTTGTAAGTTTATGAAACTCACTAGAATCTCTTGTGTCAGAATAAATGCTTTTTGAAAAACTTATGGCTGGCATAATTTTTCTTTCTTTGGCCAGACATTAAGACAAATGGTATCACCCTTAATAATATTCACAGCATTCACAGGGCATTAGAACCCAAATGCCAATGGCCATGTTACAAAAAATTCTGATTTACCGAGATGAATCTGAGTTAGTGTCAGAACATCTATCCAGAATGAAGATAGTCAGTAACGATCCCAGCTCCACTCAATGTGTGCCGGGACCCTGTCCAAGTACTTGGTGTGTATGAATTCATGGTAGCAGAAGTTATCCTGTCACATCCATTTGACACACAAGAGTGGCACAGAGAGCGAAGTAACTCATCCACCCTAAGAGGAAGAAGCAGGATTTAAACTAATGCAGTCCACACCCAGAGCCTACACTGTGAACAATGGTACACAGCTGCTTTCTGGGCAAGAGCAAAATAGCATCAGCACGAAGTCCACAGAGAGAGCTTTGCATTGTCCGTGCTGGCCTCTCTTCTAGTCACAGACTTTTAGTATTGTCTCTCTGAAGACCTTGCCAGAAGTTTTGCCACACTGCATCTAAGAATGCTCTGGGCCCCCTGGAACTTCCGTGAGATTATGAGAACAGTTTGCCGTGTTTTTCAACCTGTGGGCCCTGACCCCTTTGGGTGACTATCAGATATTTACCTGATGATTGATGACAGTAGCAACGTTACAGAAATGAAGTAGCAACAAAATAATTGTATGGTACTATAGAATAAGGCTTTTGTATACTGTAAAGATTTGTCACTCATATTGGTTTACTAAAATGTTGATTGGCTGGTAGCCAGGCAGGAAGTATAAACAGGGCAACCAGACTAGGAATTCTGGGAAGAGGAAAGACAGAGAGGCAGTCACAAGCCGGACACAGAGGAAGCAAGATGAGAATGTCTTACTGAGAAAAGATATCCAAGCCACATGGCTAAACATAGACAAGAGTTAGGGGTTAATTTAAGTTGTAAGAGCTAGTTAATAATAAGCCTGAGCTAACAGGATAAACAGTTTATAATTAATATAAGCCTCTGTGTTTTTCTTTGGGACTGAATGGCTATGGGACTGGATGGGACAGAAACTTCCATCTTCAGTATGATTGGAGGTCACCACAACATGAGAGCTGTATTAAAGGGTTGCAACATTAAGAAGGCTGAGAACCACGGGTTTAAAGTCATATGTGCTTATTCAGCTTCACACGCTCTTCTGCACTTTTCATCTGTAAGACAGCACAAATATGCTAGACAATTATCAGGAAAGTTAGAGGGCAGGAAAGGATCTTAATTCTACTGTGCCCCACTAGAATGGAATTACAGGGTCAGTCTGCAAAGTAGAATTCATCCTTTGTCAGTCAGTGTAGCCCATTTCTTCTGGCACCAGCTCCTAGCTACATCTTTATTTTGTTCTGTTGGACACTCACATCTGCTCAGTTCATCTATGTGACCCATTAGACCCCAGGGTCAATCAGATACACCCCAGAACCAAGGCCAATCAGTGTGTCTGTATCCAATGACCGTTGGTTTAAAAATGGCCATGTGACTCCACCAGAATCAATAAAACACAAGATCTTCTGCTGGGAAGGTTCAATCACGAAGAGAATGGATGATTTAAAAGTGGAACAAGGTTCTACAGCCATCCCCACCACCACAAGAAGGTGCCTGGAACACACAGAGGCTACTAGTCAAAGATGGAAACCTTAGAGACAAAAAAGCACATGGAAGATTAGGAGAAAGCCAGCAAATGCCATCACAAGTGTGAACACGCGTGGCTAAACCCTGGTGCCCAGTTTGTAAATTCTTCAGTCAAAATAAAGTCACTCTCCCCTCCCTCCTCTGCCCTCCATCCTGTCTTACAACAAAGTTAAAAGATCAAGGGAACAGGACATGAAGCCATTTGTGTAGTTTTAAACCAGACGCTACATGTGGTTCACCTTGTTACTAAATGAAGACACCCTTCTCTGAGGCAGAAAACCCTCAGAACTGTAACTCATTTGGTAACAAAACAGATATGGCTAGTATGAACATGTGATGTAGGAGTCCCCTTTGTATGCTGTGAATACCATTGGTTAATAAAGAAACTGTCTTAGGCCTGTGCAGGGCAGAATAGGGTAGGCTGGGAGAAAGAAGGTAGAGGCAGTGAGAAGCCATGGAGCCGCCACCAGAGACAGACATGTCAAAACTTTGCCGGTAAGCCACAGCCATGTGGTGATGCACAGATTAATGGAGATGGGTTAGTTTAGGATATAAGAGTTAGTCAGAAATACACTTAAGCTATTGGCTAAACAGTATTGCAAATAATATAGTTTCTGTGTGGTTATTTTGGGGCTGAGCAGCTGGGAACAAACAAGTGGGCTTTTACAACATACATGAAGTTGACTTATCCCATGTAAGTCCCATGTTATTTTTTGTTTCGTAACTATCAATATGTGTGATTATAGAGTGCTATACAGATTCTTTCATGAAACGATATGCTTTATAATATATAACATCTCTTGTTAAATTCCAAAGACACATCTAAACATTTTAGATAAAACTTTAGACTCCTATCCACAGTATAAGTTGAATAAATTGAGTTGGTGAATAAAATCATAATCTCTCAACGGAATGGCGCCCAAGCTGCCTAATGACGCTGATGTAATGCATGAGAAGAAAGCCATCTGTCATCCCAAAGTCACATCGAGTGTAACATTATGTTCCTGTCTCAGACAACAGACATACATTGAGTCTAGTATCCGTTTGATAAACATGCAGAAGGAAGATCTGCAAGTCGGGGACAAAAGACAAAGGCATGAAGGGCACCAAAGAGAACATCAAGGAAGCGCTTCAGGAACAGAGAAGGTGGAAGAAACGAGCCCACTTCCCGACTCTACATCCAGGCAGCTCATATTTCCTGACGAGAGGTGTAAAGGACTGATAGTGAATGCAAGGGATTATGACACTGGTTACGTCTTGAAAACCACTTTTTATGTCCACCGAGAATGTATTCTAAGCCCTCCTTTCTGGTTAGTTCTCATATTTTACATACACACACACAGATGCACACACACACACACACACACACACACACACACACACAAACCAAGAAAACTCTTATGTCACTCAATATCCGAAAAACTACAGGCAAGCAAATTAAATATTGCCCCAAAGTAGCGAATCTTAGGGTCATGACATCTTTTCTTCGTTCTGTCTCTCGCTGAAACAGTAGTTAGTCCATGATACATACATTTGTATGTACTTTACTGATGAGCGCACCAACTGTCCATTTCTCACATTTCTGCCATCAGATAGCCTGACCCACTGTCTGCCGGATGAAGGAGAAAAGCTAAAGGAGTTTGGCTGACCAACTAGACAAGCCCATCAGTACAGAAAGGTTCTCTCAAGTTCCCAGCAGTTACAGCGGAAAATATTTTTAATTCCATTAATTCTCCTTGAGATGCCTTTGAGACCTATAGCTATGTGATTTTTTTTAATAACAAAAACAACCCACCCACCTGAGCATGGTAGTGTGCACACCCACCCACCTGGGCATGGTAGTGTGCACACTCACTCACCTGAGCATGGTAGTGTGCACACCCACCCACCTGGGCATGGTAGTGTGCACACCCACCCACCTGAGCATGGTAGTGTGCACACCCACCCACCTGGGCATGGTAGTGTGCACACCCACCCACCTGGGTGTGGTAAGTGTGCCCACACTTGCTCATGCACTCAGAAGGCAGAGGCAGTTGGGTCTTTATGAGTTTAAAGTCACCTTGTTCTACATAGTGAGTTTCCGGCTCGTAAGGGTTTCATAATGAGACCTTATTTCAAAATAATAACAGTGTCTAAAGGTGCGAATAGAGCTCTATGCAAATTAGTCAAAACGCTGGCAGACAGAGCCAGCAGTAATTTCATGACTCTAGAAACTTGAAAGTTGTGTGTATATGAATGTAATATATATGATAAACATCTCTTTCATATATATGAAAAACACATATCAACTAGCCTACCACAGCTAAGAAATAGTAAAGCCTAAAAAAGAGAAAAAAAATTATCCAGATCAAAATGGTTCACATTCTAGAGTGAGAAATGGTGTCTCCCCATTGATGTATCGCCAGTCTCCAAAGCCCTGGCTGTAGGACCCAGCCTACTGCTCAGCTTCTCTGTCTCCACATCGCTCGCATCCAGCCCATCTCCCCACAAGAATCGCCAGCTCCCTTCCCTGTTTCCCTTTCGACATGGATTTCTGCCTGTTCCATCCCTAGACAAAGGTCATTCGATGCTCCGGGGAAACTTGCCACAGATCGCTTGTCAGAGATGTACAGAAAATCTCATGATTTCTCTGAACACAGGTTTCTCTGAACTCGAGACCCTAAATGCAGGCCAGTCAAGTGCAACCCAAACAAGCACCCAAAGAAGCACCAAGGTCACATGGCCATTGTTCTGAAGGCATCCACTCCTCTAGCGATGGAAGTAAATTGCTTCTCCCGTCCTTACCCACCCATCCTGTCAATCAAAATCTCTATGCAATGAATCCATCTTATTCTCTCAAGCTCCTGGTCCATTCCTACTTACAAGGCTGTGGTTTACATCCTGTGCTGCTAAGATGGCTCCCTAGGCAGAGTTACCTGATTTGGCTCGTTCCTGCGCTCTTCTGACAGGAACCTCTTTTAAAGAAGATAAATCAAATCATCCATCTCTCCCTGCATCGGCAATCCCGCCCCTAAACCCATCCTCTTGTTACCGTGCTGGGGTAATGGAGACACGCAACGCTTCGCAGATCCCTCAGGTCTTGCCTCAATTGACAACGTATCCAGTTGACCCCAGCCCAGCCCACAGATGAGTATGCGGCCCTCGCCAACGCCCTGAGCAGGCGGTCCATCGAAGCCACCCTGGCCTCCTGAGCTAGAGACGCTCAAAAGGAATAAATGTGAGTTGGTTGAAATGGCTGCTTCCAGCCGGGCAGTGGCGGCACACGCCTTTAATCCCAGCATTCGGGAGGCAGAGGCAGGCGGATCTTTGTGAGTTCGAGACTAGCCTGGTCTACAAGAGCTAGTTCCAGGACAGGCTCCAAAGCTACAGAGAAACCGTGTCTCGAAAAAAAAAAAAAAAAGAAATGGCTGTTTCCAGTGATGAATATGCAAAAATAGGGAACGGCTAGACTACAAGCCAAGAGATGGCTTCTTATTCCTACGGTTGCTGTGTTCCTTTGTTCGGTGCTGTGTGCGTGTTCTGTTGTGACTGTGTGCACATGATTGCACGTGAGTGTGTGTGTGCATGTGTGCATACATGTGCTTGTGTGTATGTGTGTAGACCAAAGGATATTGCCCCGTTATTCCAAGTACGTTCACCACTGTACTTACCGAGACAGTATCTCTCACTGAACCAAGAGCCCGCCAGTTCAGCCACTCTCGCTAGCTAGCTTGCCCAGGGGAGCCGCCAAAGTTCTGAAATTACAACTGGGCCGCGACCCCTGCTCAGCTTTTCTATATGGGTCCGAGGAATCTGAGCGCCAGTCTTCACACTCGTGTGGAGAGAGCACTTTATCCAGCGGGTCACCTCCCCGGCCCTATGGGGTTTGGGGTTTGGTTTTGTTTGTTGCTCCCGCCTTGACTTTTCATGGTTTTGCTCACATAGTTTAAATATCAAGCAGTCTAGGTGTTTAAGTTGCAGCATACACCAGCAAGAACAAAAATGCAAATATGGTCCTGGCCAACTCTCCACTAGTGTAAGGTGAGGTTAACATGCTTCCCAGTTGACTACTCTGCTTCAGAACAGGATAGGTGACTACCCACCCGCCCGGCCTCCGTTCAGATTCTTATTCTTAGCAGGTTTTTTTGTTTGTCTGTTTTGTTGTGGTTTTGTGTTTTTGGTTTTTGTTTTGGCTTTTAATGAACCATTTTTCTCAGATGAAGGCCATAAACAGTTGTAGAAATAGGGCCAGCTTGGGGAATCAAAACACATCCACAGGGGCTGGACAGATGGCTCAGTGGTTAAGAGCACTGACTGCTCTTCCAGAGGACCCAGGTTCAATTCCCAGCACCCACATGGCAGCTCAAAACTGTCTGAAGATCCAGTTGCAGGGGATCTGATACCTTCACATCAATGTACATAAAAATAAAGTTAAATAAACCATGAAAATTATTTTTTAAAAAAAAAACCACATCCACAGAGAAAGAAGTGGGAGAGAGCCTGTTTCCTTCACAGAGCACAGTCACGTGTGAAATAGCTGACAGTCTGTCTTCGCGATAGCGTGCTCCTTGCCTCAGCTGTTTGAGGCGGTACGTTCTTAGAAATTATTATATGGAGTTGAGAACCCTGTACCAGCTAAGTCGTTGCTGTAACTGATGTGGGCTGAGATGAGAGATCCAGAGCCACTACAATCCAGCATAAAAAAAACTATTATATTTCATGTTAGGCTGTTTACCTTGATTATAAACCAAATTACATGTAGCGTGATGAAGACATCTGCTGAAACTGTAACTCTATAGCTTGGAAAGCAAGATACTCCTTCGGCCCTTGCCTACTTCCTGTCAACCACATCTCTATTCATACCCTGAATCTGTCTTAGGCTCTCAAGTCCCTTTTCCGTTCCCGCTCCTGTGGCTGTGGTCTATACTGCATCTAACTAAACCTCATGAGTATATAAAGAAAGTTCTACTAGGAAGCTGATATGTATCCTGAAAGAAAAAATAAATAAAGGCTCGCAAGAATGATGAGAGGCTGATACTGTGTTTGAAAAACACAATACAAAGGTAAAGAGATAGTTCCGTATTTAAAGGCAATTGCTGCCCTTACCGAGGACCTGGGGTTAGTTCCCAGCACCCACATGGGAGTTCACAACTACAGGTCCAAGGGACCTGACACCTACTTCTGACCTCCAGGAGCACCAGACATGCACATGCCATACATACATACATACATACACACACACATACATACACACATACACACATACATACACATACATACACACATACATACATACACATACATACATACATGCAAGCACAACTCTCATACACACAAAATAAAAATAAATACAATTTAGAAAGTACAATGGAACCTGAAACAAAATGCTAAAGGAAATGATTAAAACAGTATATGAAGAGCTATATATAATATCTGATTATAGTGGAACCTGCCTCCAAAATAAAAGGGTGAGCCAGTATGCAAAAATAAATTGAAACACGTACAGGTTAGTAGAGGAGACCTTGTTGAATGTTGGAAACTCCACGACTCCACATATCTTTAATACTGAAAACCAAGGCATGGTGGATAATCTAGATTATCAACTTGATACATCTCTGAAGGACCCCATTTGAAGAATTGCCTCTATCAGACTGGTCGGTCGCTATGTTTCTGACACATTCTCTTGACTGCCAAGTGATATAGAGGTCCAAGTCCACTGTGGGCTATGGCATCTCTGAGCAGGTGGGCCTAGATGGTATAAGAAAGGTAGCTGAGGAAGCCATGGAGAGCAAGCCGGGAAACTCATCTGATCTAACACCTTTGTCTATCCGGTTAAACCTTTGGGGATGTATTAAATTACTGTAGTTTGTACCATCCCCTAAGCTAAGAATGTCATCAGAGAGCCTTGAAAACCTGTAGCAGAGACGTCTCAACTTGGCGGTCATTCACCTCCCAAGTGGGTCCAACTCCATGTTTTAAAAATGTCTTGACTTGTGAAGGTCTTTTTTTCTGCAATTACAAATCTTCATGAAACTGTTGATGTCAGAATATGGTATTTATGGTGGTCTAAAGCTGGTCACTCCATGGTCACTCAAATTTGACTACAGCACAACTGTCTCTTATTCCCTTTTAAATGAAGGTTGTGGTGCCGTGGGACAATGGTTTTACCTTGTAAATATTTAGTACTTGTACTTGTTTAATAAAATGCTGATTGGCCAGTAGCCAGGCAGGAAGTATAGGTGGGGCGACCAGGCAGAAAGTAGAGGCGGGGGGGGGGGGGCTGGAGAGATGGCTCAGAGGTTGAGAGCACTGACTGCTCTTCCGGAGGTCCTGAGTTCAATTCCCAGCAACCACATGGTGGCTCACAACCATCTGTAATGCGATCTGGTCCCCTCTTCTGGCATGCAGGCATACATGGAGGCTGAACACTGTGTACATAATAAATAAATAAATCTTTAAAAAAAAAGAAAGAAAGAAAGAAAGTAGAGGCGGGGCAGTGAGAACAGGAGAATTCTGGGAAAAGGATTCTGCCATCCGCAATCGTGATCCAGACACAGAGCAAGCAAGATGTGACTGCCTCGCTGAAAAAGGTATCAAGCCACATGGCTAACATGGATAAGAATAGTGTGCTAATATAAGTTATAAGAGTTAATAAGAAGCCTGAGCTTATGGGCCAATCAGTTCATAACTAAAGTAACCTCTGTGTGATTTCTGTGGGACTTAACGACTGTGAGGACCGGATAGGACAGAAAACTCAGTCAACACTGTGGTATTGTGCCAGTGTATCTGCACTTTGTACTCAATGAGCTTATGTTCTTCTAGTGCTTAGCACAAAGGAATGGCTTACTGTTCATCAAATTAATTAATTCATAATTAAAACTGAAGACAAAAGATCAGAAGTGAGCCTTCCAGATGGAGCGTCCCTACTGAAGTATAGGCTGGGACAGAATCATCTGTGAACACAACAAAGCCAGGGGGCAATGTCCTCAAATTGCTACCACTAATCCTATGAGAAATCCCAACAAAGCGACTCTCCAGATATGGGCTAGCCTATTGGACTCACCGAATCATCCTCTTCCCCCGTCATGGGAAGCAAGGTTCTCTTTCCTTAAAAAGGCCAGGACTGGGGCTGGAGAGAAGGCTCAGCAGTTAAGAGCACTGACTGTTCTTCCAGAGGTCCTGAGTTCAATCCCCAGCAACCACATGACAACTCGCTACCATCTGTAATGTGATCTGGAGCCCTCGGCTGGCATGCAGACAAACATGTAGACAGAACGCTGTGTACATAGTAAATAAATAAATCTTAAACAAAACAAAAAGACCAGGACTGATGGAAAAAAGGAATGCCAGCCACATCTACCTGGCAGCTTCACAGAAGAACTTACCGTCATCTAAGCCAGAAAATGGGCACAGCTCTTCTGGTTCTGTAGTGTGCGGGCAAACACACTTCAGCTAACAGAAGTGGAAACCCCATCTTGCCTTGTCCCACGAATCTCACCCGCCTCTCCGGAGCAACCCCTGTGTGTGGCCCTTGTTCTTGTCCTTCACACCTGTGACACTCAGACAAACGTCACTGCTTTGTCAACATCAATGACTAGGTGATTGAAAGAGCGCTCAATACCGGTAGTAATACTTAGATATCCAGAAATTCTTTGGTTTCATTTGGCAGATAAAAATTTAGTGTGATCGTCATCTTTTGAAAATGAGAAGCAAATGTTTTCTCACCTCGCTGCTCTCCAAAGGAGAGTGTAGGTGTCTTTTGACATAAGACGCACTTCAAACAAATTTTGAAAATTTCAATTTGTCTGAATACAGAATGAGGCATAATTGATTTTTGACATTTTAATTTTAAGTGAACTAGTTATCAGGCTTCATTTGAATAGGACCTGCAGTATCTGTATCAAGGATATGTCAACTACAAGCATATTGTCATTTTGGAGTGTGTGTGAGTGTCTATCTTACTATTATGAAGAGCTGAGAGTTGACACATGAAGAATGAAGGGTTATGATTAGTCGGATTTCAGGTTTATTGTAAAGATCACATATACCACACAGGCATTAATATATAATGATCTCTTATGTATACATTAGGATGTATACATTAACATTCTTCAATGACTGCTATATAAAGAGATGCTCTTGAACCTCACGGGGAGGTTCGCATCACACAGGACATTGTCTAGCCCAAGATAATTTAAAGGCTGCCTCTTCCCAATAAGGATCCACCCTGGGGACAATCATCATGATTTTATAAGAATTACCGTATTGTGAGGAAAGAAACCTCTGGAAGCCCAGAAGAGAATATAGCTGCCTTTGGGTCAAGGAAAGATATCAAAATGGTGAAATGTAAGCAGAGTCCTAGGATTTCAGTGTTTGGCAGGCAGAGGCAGGGAGCCATAGAAAGGAATGAAAGCCACCCACCCACCCACCCAACCTCTCTCCGGATCCTGAGATTGGAACACTGGGTGCCAGGTGTGTGTGACAGGAAAGACGTCTGTAAGAAGGACAAGGACGTCTTACCAAGGGCAATAGCCCCTTCTTTTGGACAATCAGAATTGCGTTTGGGTGCAGACAACTGTAAGAGTTGCTGATGAAATGAATGGTCAAGTAGGAAAATAGAAAGTCTAGTCAAGAAGGCCACTTAAAACCTAGAGAAGATGTGAGGATGGGGTAGAGGTGGGGTAAGAAACGTGTCCAGTACAGCATGATCCAAAGCCAAAAGGACCTCCGTGGCATACAGTAGTACACGCTTCCAGTCATGCTACACGCTAAACTGGGTTTGGTTCTGCAGCCTGGCTAAGGTCTTCCTTCCCCATAGCTTTCTATCGCTAAAATAAATGCCATGGCCGAAAGCAGGAAAGGGTTGGTTTGGCTGACTGACCATATTACAGCCCATCATTGAGGGACGCCAAAACAGGAAAACAACTCAAGCAGGGCACGCACCTGGATGCAAGGATGAAGCAGAGAACACGGCCAGAGCTCTGCTTACGGGCTTGTTCTCCAGGGCTCAGTCAGCTTCCTCTGTTAGACAATTCTGGACCACCTACCCGAGGGAGGCACCACCTACAGCGGGCTTGGCTCTCTTATATCGATCATTAACCAAGAAAATGCCCCCCACAGACTTGCCTGCAGGCCAATCCGACTCTGCCCGTAGGCATTCCCCACTTGAGATTTCCAGGTAAGTCTAGCTTGCGTCAGGTTGACAAAAGCAGCCACCATCTCCGTCCCATGTTTATTTTTCATGTTTATCTCAGGGATGTGTGTGGCATGCATATGTGTGTACAGATGTGTGCTAGATGTGGTTGTACATGGGTTTTGTGCACATTTCAAAAGTTCAGAAACAATTAAAACTTACAATCTTTTTCTTCCTTTTGGATTCTTGACTTGAGGATCTCAAGGATCTCACCATGTAGTTCAGGATGGCCTCAAACTCCTGATTCTCTTATTTTGGTCTTCTAAAAGCTGAAAATTCAGGTATATACCATGGTACCTTACAAATACGCTTTTTTTTTTAAGGGGGGAAGTTGAGACAGGGTTTCTCTGTAGCTTTGGAACCTATACTGAAACTAGCTCTTGTAGACCAGGCTGGCCTCGAACTCACAGAGATTCCCCCTGCCTCTGCCTCCCAAGTGCTGGGATTAAAGGCGTGCGCCACCACCGCCCAGCACCTTACAAGTACTCTTAAAGCTTTGTCTTTGAACTGGAATATCACTTTTTGCTCCCCAGCAATCAGCACTAACAAGGGCAGTAAAAGAAGATCCTCCAGCTCTTGGCACTGTCTTCAAATGCCAAAGGGCAGACCTGCCGTAGGGGTGGGAGACAAAACTGTCAGGTGCCACCTAATCTACATAACCAGTGCCCCGTGGTAGCAGAGGTTGTGCGTGCGCTCTCTTTAGAGAGGTAACAGGAGTTCCAGCTGGGCCTCTTTAAAGCATTTCTGACTCAGTGGTGGGCTGTGTCACAGGAAAGCAAGAAACTGAATCTCCAGGTAGCCCCGGGACAGGCTCTGCTCCCCCAGATCATCGAGCCTTCGGTCTATGGCCTGTGATGAGAAGCGGAAACACACCTGCTTCTGAGATGCCGCCTAGACCTCTTTCCCATTAGCTTTTAAAGCTATGCTAATCTCTGTAGCAGGAGGTTGCTAAGATGCACCTTCCATGCGCTGGTCATCCGTGAAGATTTGAAAGGTTTCCTGTCTGTTTCGTCACTGCACACTCCACCTTTAGGTCTCACGTATGATGCATCCAAGTCCTACTCTGCAGCAGTTCAGGTAATCAAGCTTTTGTTCGGTCCTCGGTCTGATGAACTAGGCCGTCCTTCCAATTTCGGCTTCGTCCAAGGGCCAGGGCTTGTTCAGAATTCAAGTCTCTGGTCACCACGCATCAGTGGCGGCGCCTGGTACCATTTTTAACACAGTTGTTCCCATTTCTTTTTGAGACCAGTTTTCCAGGCTCTTTGTCCTGTGGGTCATCACCAGAATTGCCCATAATGCTCTGCTTACAGAATCCTAGGCTTTTTTTTTTTTCTAGGCTGCTCTTTCAAATTCTTCCAACCTATGCCTGTAACTCATTCCCAAAGCCATCTCACATTTTTAGATATAGTAAGGATCCCATTCTGGTACCAATTTTGTCCTAGTCCATTTTCTATTGCTAGAAACACAATACCCTGCTTCCTAAATTATAAGATGAGGTTTATTTAGCTTACCATTCCAGGGGTTGAAGGGCCCACATTCTAGTCCCAAGACAGCATGAAGCAGCACGTGGCAAGAGATGGGAAACATGTCCACATGCCTTCTGATCTCCCTCACTCTTCTCATAGGGCCCCAGTATTGACTCCAGGGTGCTCCCCCTTGATGCCTCTATGTAACCCTAATACCCCCCAAAGACTCCATTTCTAAGCAACATAGTTAGATTAAAACTTTATCTCTTAATCCATCCGCCATGGGGAGTGAACTCCAACCTGAGTTTCAGAGCCAAAGGAAACTGAAACCGCAGTTTCTTCTCTTGGAGGGGTTAATAGCATTCTAGGTCTGTGAAGTAGCTCAGTTGGTAATGTGGATGGCCATGCAAGGATGGGGACCTGAGTCCAATCCCCAGAAATATATATATATATATGCCAGTTACATTAGTGCACGCTTCTTCCAACACTGGGGAAACAGGGATAAGTGGGCCCCTGAGAATTGCAGGCCAATCAGCTCAGAGTAACCGTTGAACTCCCGGGTTCCCATGAGAGACCCTGTCTCAAAAACTACGGTGACTAGCGTCTGAGGATTTACACGGAGGTTGATCTCTGGCACTCACACACATGCACACACTCACACACAGGCACACCCATGGGCAAACAGACACAATCATACAAATAATCAATAAGAATAATTGCTGTAGTTTTCAGGAGCATGTGTAGTGAGTAGAATACACAGAGAAAGCAGAGATGTGAAATAAAAGAAATATTTGTTTTCAGAAGGTGAGAACAGACATGAGAGTCTTCGGTGGGTTGTGGCAGGCTTGTGCTTTGTTGGACGTTAAAGTGGAATAAAGCATTGTTTTATTATATAAAGTGGCTTGTTTAGGAGCAGTGGACTGATCCAGAACCAAGGAGAGGTTTCCAGAATGGAGAATCATAAAGACCCACTGTTCGCCATGTTACTTTTCCTCTGGGAATGTTCTAACTGCGGTCATGAACATGAAATAAGAGAAACCAGAGTTTTTAGCTCTCCTCAGGGATAGAGACAAACTCATACACCCTGGGACAGATGTGGGATATTGAAGCTAACAGCCAGGAAGAAAGTTGCTGAAATTTGGTTTTCTACAGCTGTTGCTCCTTAATCAGGATCAGCGTGTGGCGTTCCCAGGCAGATGTCCCGGGACTAGGCAGAGCTCTGAGCTGACCTTCTTGGAGGTCTGTGTGGAAACATTGGGAACAGGAGCAGAACCCTCAGAAAAGCCATAGCCCCCGACCCACAGCATTTCCTGTTACATTTAAGGTGATCCGGTGCCCACTGTCCCTGTGGCAGAGCCCGAGGCAAAGTCAGCCCCCTGCCCTCGGAGAAAGATGTGCCCAGGAACATCTAATTCTGTCGCGCGTATTTTAACTGTTGCAAGTAGTTGCATAACCTTCATACCCAGACACTGAAAGATGATGCTAAAGAAAGGAAAATTAATAACTAACCTTTTTTTTTTTAATAAACTTAGATGAAGTAATCCTAAATACTAGCAAAGTAAATCCAAGATAATGAGGTTTCTTCAGCGTGTGAGGACGATTTAACATTTAAAAATCAATACGAGTCTCTATATTCATAGGTTTAAGGGGGGGAGGAACCAATCTCAGTGGATTCGGCAAAAGCAATTAGCACAACTCAGTACCCACTCCTGATTGAATGAAAGCAAAACTTCTTCGCAAACTAGACAGAAAACTGAAGACACCGCACCTTTCCTCTACCAATTATTGAGAGAAATTATCCAATTCTTCCACAAAATTCTAAGCATTGACCTTTTCTTTTGCCATCTATAGCATCTGCTTTATATGTTTCAAATCTCTCGTATGAGGAACATGAAACATTAGACTTGTCTTTTTCTTTGAACAGGACATCACCGGATGGCTTCCTTACTTCTGGAAGGGCTTTTGTCCACCCTAACCTGCTAGTTCTGATCATTCGTTTTAATCACCAACTGGACACAACTTAGAAACACCCAGGGGAGGGTTTCAGTGGTTCTTGATCAGGTTGGCCCGTGGGAATGTCTGTGGAGATCGTCTTGATGGTCCTCACCCATGTGGGAAGACCCAGCTTGAAAGTGGGCAACAAACACCATTTCCTGGTTTAGACTCTAGGAAACTTAAGAGGAGAGAAAGAGGAGAGAGACAGAGAGAGAGAGAGAGAGAGAGAGAGAGAGAGAGAGAGAGAGAGAGAGAGAGAGGAGAGAGACAGAGAGAGAGACAGAGAGAAAGAGAGAGAGAGGAGAGAAAGAGAGAGAGAGGAGAGAGAAAGAGAGAGAGAGAGAGAGAGGAGAAAGAGAGAGAGACAGAGAGAGACAGAGAGAGAGAGAGGAGAGAGACAGAGAGAGTTGGGTACTAAGCTTGCATGCATGCATCTCTGGGCTCCTGACTGCAATGTGTCGTAGCTGCTTCAAGTCTCTGTCTTGGCTTCCTTGAAGCGATGGCCTGCACCCTGGAACTGTGAGCCAAATGAACCCTCTCTCACTTCAGTTGCTACCGTCGGGGTATTGTATCACGGCAACAGGGATGAGACTAGGCCGCTGTTAGTATCAGGGTTATGTTAGCTTTTCAATCCTCTTCCGTTCTTCCCTGTTCCATTCTTTCTGTCACCCGATTATTTCAAAAATGCAAACCTCGTGATCAGCACTTGCCTTGTGTTTTGCCTGTTGATTAACTGGCCTATGGGTTCTTTGTATATTAAGTGCTGTTACTAATACATTTTCATTGAGCTACGCTATCTTACTATTGTTTCCCATCCGGACCACCTGCTCTTTGTGTTGTGTGTAGGTATTTATTAAAATTAACACCCAGGGGGCTGGAGAGATGGCTCAGTGGTTAAGAGCGCTGGTTGCTCTTCCAGAGGTCCTGAGTTCAATTCCCAACAACCACATGGTGGCTCACAACCATCTGTAATGATATCTGGCGCCCTCTTCTGGTGTGCAGGCATGCATGGAAGCAGAATGTTGTCTACATAATAAATAAATAAATCTTAAAAAAAAATTAACACCCAGAAACAGAAGTGACTTAGTCGACGGTTTGTAGCTTTAGAATAGGTTTTTACAAATGGCACACCTGTATGCCAACACCTGTATGCCAACACCTGTATGCCAACACCTGCATGTGAAGCCCTGACTTCAGGAATTACCTTAGCGTTCTTTGGGCCTTGGACCCCAGAATTCAGATGAGATCTTCATTTGTCACAGATAAAATATTCCAAAAGAATCCCCAAAGCACACACACACTTCAGTGGTATAGAGTGTCTATCTGAGATATAGCATGAATAATAAAAACCCAGAGACAGATATTGGGGTTCAACCGAAAATCAGAAAAGCAAAAGGAGACAAGCCACTAGAGAACTCTTGCCTCTTTGAAGTCTTCAGACTGAGAGAGAACGGGAGCCGGCGGGGTCTGAAACAGGGGATTGTCTGGAAAAAACACGTGTGTTGGGACGCATCCTGAAGGGCTCCAACAGAAAAATCCCCAAATCAGGTTGAACCCCAATATCTGCCCCTGGGTTTTTATTATTTGTGCTGCACTGAGACCCTTGAGTCTCAGCCTCCCTGAGGCCAGCAGCCTAGAGGACTTTGTTGTGTCTCATGCTAAATTGGAGCGTGGGTTTTTAAGCTGTGCTCTCCAGCCATTGGGTTTATAAACCTTTGAATCCAGCCAGACTGGCCATTACTGAAACCTGGCTGCCAGCCTTCAAGCATGCTGTCCGTCAAGTCAGGAGTGCTGCTGTTCCGTAAGAGGAAGAAGATGCAGAAAGGACAGATGTAGGCTCGACAGATGTGACACCACGTCTGCTCTGGGGGCTCAATGGTTTGTCACAATAGGACCCTTTGGTTAACGTCACAGCATCTGAGCAGCACAGCACCATTTGGTCAAAGTTAATTTGGGTTGCCCTTTCAGAAGCTTACAAGGGTTTCCCTACATCTTATAAAGTCGAAGACTTGGTACTCTTAGGGCAATTAACTTAATAGCCCATTCTAGAGTCAGAGCCAATTATGTATGTGTGTGTGTGTGTGTATACACACACATTCAGGTGAATAATACATATATGTACACACACATACATAATACATCACTTTTGTAAAATCTGGGTAATTTATTATTTGACTTTTGTCTCTACACTTGAGTCTATTGTTTGTGTGTGTGTGTATGTGCGTGTGTGTGCTGATTCCCTTCAGACTCTCATTTGCGTTGAGTACCATGGCACCCCCTCATTTTCAGCTGTGCACCCTCAAATCTAACTGGAGTCTCCTGTACACACGTGCACATCACTTGTTTGTTAAGTCAGCCTATGGCATTTAATCGGCATGTTTAGCACATTCCTAACTAAAGTAACTGTCTATAGGTTAGGACGTACTGCTGTCTTCTGCTAGTTCCTTCCTTCATTCCATGTAGCGCCTGTGCTTCTCCCTTTGCCCTAGGCTGCTCCCACTGGGTTTTGCGGAGTTTTTCTGCAGTTACACTTACAAGGGCAATTATTTGAAGTACCTTAATTAATTGTAATAATACATTTTAATACATGACTTCATTTATAAAAATTAGACACCTTATACCTATCCATTTTTATACTGCTAATAACACAAATTCCCATGTGTGTGTCCCTCTGTGCGGAGGTCCGGGGACACACTCGTTGAGCCTCACCTCTACTTCATTTGAGAAAGGGCTGCTTTTCTACTGTATACATCAGGGTGGTTGACCCACAAACAGGGTATTCTCCTGTCTCTGTGCCACACGGCCAGCCTTTCCATGGTGTCTAGAGATTGGAAGTAAGAGCCCGGTGCTTGAGTGGTAAGCACTCTTACCCGCCGAGTCATTCCGCAGCTGACAAATTTCCCTTTCGATATTACAAATTCAATTCCACGGATGAATTGTAGGAGTGTGTGTACGGGGTGGGGGGTGGGTCAACCCTTCACACACGGCAGGTAAAGACTCCGACCTATTTCCCCAACCCAGTGTCATAGATTTGTAACTTTCTGATTTAATTTTACTGTGGTAGGAACATTTAGTTTGAGAGCTACCCTATTAACAAGCTGCAAGTGTATAATATATCACTGTTGACAACAGATGCAACACGCCGGTCTCCAGAGCTTATTCATCTTGCTTAACTGGGACAATATAATTACTTCTTATGCTCTTAGAGATCCAATGCCAGATTCAAAAATGATTTACCTTTCAACAGTACAGGCTTCTTCTATGCGTGTCTATGTATTGACCTATACTGGGAAATCTATCATTTATGAATAGTTTTGTCTTGCTGTTTACCATATTATTACTTGAACTTAGGAAGAGTAACTGTGTCACCCGGATATGGGAACACCGGGAATCAGTCGACCACAGAGTCACCGCTAAAGTCAAAACATTAGATGTACATATTGTATATTATAATCCTCTCAAAGGAAAAAAAGGAGTTAGGATGTCCCATGGTCACACAGCACAGTGTGGAGGGGGCAACTCCGGGGAGTGTCATCGTATTTCCACTCCTGGGTTTAATGAGGTTGTTCCACTTTCTTTTGGGGTGTAAGTGTTGTAAATGGAGGAGAGGCGTAGGTTGTGTTCCTGGCACCCAGCTCCCAGCCCCCAGCCGCCGGTTGCTTGTTTATGCCCGAAATAACCACATGAGAACTGTATTCATTTAAACTCTGCCTGGCCCATTATCTCCAGCCTTTTCTTGGCTAGCTCTCACATCTAAAACTAACCCATTATAAAAGTCTGTAAGTCATCACATGGTGACTTACCGGAAAAGTCTAACCTGCATCCATCTAGGCGGGAGCCTCACAGCGACTGATCCACGTCCTTTCTAAAACCAGTTAGTAGATTTCTCAGAAGCTATCTGACCTGTGTACTGTTAATTCTTTGTCAATGTGCAGGAAGGAGGGTTCGTAGCTTTCTACCCATTTATCTTGCTGAAATCATTTGACACTTGTTTTCTGAAATCCTCCAAGACAGTGGTTCTCAACTTTCCTAACGCTGTGACCCGTGATCAGTTCTTCAGGTTGTGGTGACCTCCAACCACAAAGTTACTTCGTTGCTACTTCTTACCTGGGATTTTCTTGCTGATGTGACTCATAATGTAACTATCTGATATGCAGGGCGTATGATAATGGCCCCCAAGGGAGTCACGACCCACAGGTTGAGACCTGCTCTAAGACTTACCAGCACAAACTTTATCTTAAAAAACAAACCACCAACAACAACCAAAACAAAAACGAAACTTCTTCGGGCCTAAGGAATAGCTCATGGATCCAGAGCTTGTCTAGCAAGCAGAGGCCTTGAGTTCAATCTTCAACACCAACAAGGCTCTTGAGCCTCTTGGGAGATACAAGCGTGAATCTTTTTTTGTTTTGTTTTGTTTTGTTTTTCGAGACAGGGTTTCTCTGTGGCTTTGGAGCCTGTCCTGGAACTAGCTCTTGTAGACCAGGCTGGTCTCGAACTCACAAAGATCCGCCTGCCTCTGCCTCCTGAGTGCTGGGATTAAAGGCGTGCGCCATCACTGCCCGGCTACAAGCATGCATCCTTGTGACTGTGTGTCTGCTGTAAATGTTGACTGGAGACTTATCCCTCACAGTCACTGAAGGGTTAACACGGACAGGAGAAGATGAAGAAGATTTTAGGCTGCTGGTTTGGAGCATAAGCCAGTAATTGGGTGTATGACATGCAATAATTTCTAATTTTTAAAGGTAATAAAGGAGACATGTTAAGAGATCAATAAAATAAAAGAAGCTAAGGCGCTGCTGGTAGCAGCTGAAAATGAAGACACAAAGTAGATGATGACACCAGACATTTCTAGCATTTTGGCTACCAGATTATTCTGGCAACCTTAAAAAAGAGGAAACAGAACAGGGTGATGGGAAAACTCAGCTGAGACACAGACAGGTCCTAACCAAGGGGGCAGTTTGTGGGAATAAGGGGCCTTCATCCCACATACAGGTGCCGTGAGCTACTTTTCTTAGCCTGGAGCACATAATCTTGGCACCTTGTTATTGAGGAGGAAGGGCTGGGAAGATGGCTTAATGGGTAAGGTGCTCGTCACCCAAGCATGAGGACTTGAGTTCGGATTACCACCCCCTTATGCCAGCCACGGTGGCATGTGTCAGCAAGCCCAGTGCTGAAGGGCAGAGACAGGTGAATCCCTGGAGTGTGGAAACAGCTGGTCTAGCCAAAACGGTGCTCCAGGCTCAGTGAGAAAGTTCATCTCAAAACGAAATAAAATGATGGGAAAGCAATTGAGGAAGATCCCAGCATCAACCTCTGGCCTTCACATGTGCACACATGCATTGGCATGAGTAAGTATACACACACACACACACACACACACACACACACACACACAAAGCACGTATGTATAACACACATATGTGTATATATAAATTAACATGGGACATTTCCAACATAAATATTAAATTATCTATAATGACTACGCAGTAGCACCATGATTTTGGAGGAGGGGCCACTTGTTCATCCCAGGCACACAGCTAGTTTAGCCCCAAAATGACCACACAGAAACTGTATTCATTAAATCACTGCTTGGCCCATTGGCTCTAGCTTCTTATTGGCTAACTCTTACATCTTAATTTAACTCAGTTTTATTAATCTGTGTATCACTATGAGGTCATGGCCTCCCAGCAAAGTTCCAGCACGTCTATCTCTCTGCCTTCCTTCTCCCAGCATGCCATTTAGTTTTACCCGCATACCTAAGTTCTGCCCTATCAACAGGCCAAGGCAGTTTCTTTATTCATTAACCAATAAAAGCAACACACAGACAGAAGGACCTCCCACACCACCATTAGGACAAGATAAGGGAGAATTAGTCTGGCTATTTTAACCTTGTATTTGCTCCTCTCTAAACTCCCAAGGCATGGGTTTCAATTTTTTTTATTGTAAACAATAAAATTTTTATTTAAGGGATTTGATTCCATTGCTCGCCATCCTGAGTCACAGTTTCCAGATTTCTCCTGTCTGATTGTCTCTTTAGTCCTTTTGTTCTCTTTTTGAATTAAAGATATAACAGTCATGACAAATTCAAAGTTCTTCACCGTAACAATTCTGGTGCCTTCTTCAAACCAATTTACTTTAGGAACCATTTTAAGGCAGACCCCTCACTTGTTGACACCCCGTGTGTTTGAAGTGTTCTGCTCACTCATTCCTAATAACATCATACTACTCATTATGAAGGCATGCCAGGGCCTGAAGTTTAAAAGAAAAAAGCTGATATTATTGTTTCAAGCTTTTTAGATGTTTTGTAGTTCCTTTCACAGACCTAACACGAGCAGCCTATGAGTCAAGCAACTACAAGTTACTCTATGAGGCGTTTCCAACGATGTGTGGCTACTGGGGAAGCCCCATCAGGATAGACCTCAAACATGGGTTTCAATTTTACAACAGCCTTTAATATACAAGTAAATATTTTTGTAAAAAAATAAGACAATAGAAACAATATAACTTACCAACACATTTGCATACAGAAACTATGGCTTATCTTTACATCAAAATTTGCTTCAAATATAGAAACATATTATGACTTGTGATTTCATGGTCAAAAATTATGTCTGTAAAATGCATCAAGTAGTACTTCTGATACAAAATCAATTGTGAATATATCTGGCAAATTAATTTTATAAGGTGGAATAAATATAAAGTGATAGAATAGTAGGACTAATTTTGAATTATTGTAGCTATAAACATGGAGACATCCTTTAGAGGACATGGGGAAGTAACCAACAGTGATGTTTATGCTTTACCTAATTCCCCAAAGCACTCTGCATCTCATACACCAAGGAAACCACTAAGACAGGCGTGGACTATGACTGTTTATGTACACCAGGCTTCCCTGATTCAAACACCAGTCCTGCTGCATCCTATGTAATAAATTCACAGTGGCTTGGGCATCAGAAAATCTAAAGTACATTGGGTAATTTTAAATGACAGTGAAGCACCCGTTACCATTTCAGAAAGGACCTAGCCTTTGAAACAAGGACCACAGAAATATCCCTCCACCAAAAGGCTTTGTAATTTCTGAAATGGATCCTATAAGTTGTGAGGACAGATGTTGTACTTTCAGACTCAAAGCCTTAAGTCTAGACAATTTTAGGTAGTTTCCCCAGCATATTTCTGCTAGAAAATGGAAAAAGTAGTACTATATGAGTTACCCATTTCAATAGTTGGTCAAAATATCATAATTACTCTTGATGCTGCCATTTTCTCATAGTGTGAAATCATGGTTCAAGCTCAGGTTGAGCATATAATGATATATTTCCATTTAAATATTTTTGAATGGCAAGAGTGGTAAAAAAAAAAATCACAGTTTACTGAATAACCAAACTAGTAAGTATTATTTCTATGAAATACATAGCCTCTTATCATCTTTTAACAAACATCATTATGTTTGTTAAATGCCAGGTATTCAATGAGCTAGAGGACCTGCTCTTGCATTCCCAGGATCCACATTAAAAAGCTAAGCATGGCTATGCATATCTGTAACATCAGCACTGGGAGGCAGGGACAGAAGGATTCCAGGGGCTCACTGGCCAGCCAGTCCCGCCAATCAGAGAGCTCCAAGATCAATGAGAGTCTGTCTGAACAAAAATATGCTCTCCATATGCACATATACATTACACACACACACACACAACACACACACACACACACACAAACACACACTGGGAACAGACAGAAGATAATCTTGAATAAAAGTATTATTCTGATTCCTGCCTATATTCCCCTGGCACAGTCTGCAAATCACAGTTAAGATTTTACTTTTTTTTTTTAAAAGTTTTTCAAGAGAGACAGCATTTCTCTGTGTAGCCCTGACTGTCCTGGAACTTACTTTGTAGACCAGGTTGGTCTTGAACTCACTAATATCCACCTGCGTCTGCCTCCCAAGTGCTGGGACTAAAGGCATGCACCACCACCACCCCAGCAAGACTTCACCTTTTTAGCAAATGCTGCATCCTACTCAGGAATGTTGTACTCTCCGATTTTGGGAGGCTGAAGTAAGAGGGTCCCATGTTTAAGGCAAGCCTGGCTCAAAAATAAACAGACTAGAATGAACAAACAAAAGGACTTGTAAAACTATATTTGACAGTTTCATTTTTCCCAGTAATGATTTGTCATTTATCAAAGAAACTGTGTGTCTAAGTGCCAACCATCTGAATCTCCTAGGAAAATACATCAACCTCATACAGAAATTCCTGATTTTCTATACTCAAAACACTCAGCTCATCAACAAATAATCATTTATAGATACATATGAGGTAGAGAAAAACATTAAGGTAGTTAATGTTAAATGGCCGGGAGGTGGTGGCGCACGCCTTTAATCCCAGCACTCGGGAGGCAGAGGCAGGCGGATCTCTGTGAGTTTGAGACCAGCCTGGTCTACAAGAGAACAGGCTCCAAAGCCACAGGGAAACCCTATCTTGAAAAACCAAAAAAAAAAAAAAAAAGGTAGTTAATGTTGATGAACTCGAAACTGTCAAATAGCCAAGTTCAGTTGTTAAAAACTTAAAGAAACTACCACCAAAATGCTACTCAAATTTTCAGAAACCAGAAAAATAAATTTCATCCTGGGTAAACGTTATTTTGCTGTCTTTATATACTATATGGAAATTCTCAATCAACTTGTTTACCCTAACACTGCAAATTCCTACAGTCCCTAATAACTATTATCTGCAGACACAGTCTGTATATGATGCTTACCAGGATCAGTAAGGATGGCTCTCCTCACAGATGCTGCGAGGGTTAGTTCTGTGAAGTTCTGCCAACTTAACAGAGTCTGGAATCACCTGAATAAGAGTCTTAATGAGGTTGACCTGTGGGCATGTCTATGAATGATGTTCTTAATTAGGTCAATGGAGGTGCAAAGACCCATCCTGGATCTGGCCTACACCATCTCTTGGGTTGGGGCCAAACTGAATAAGAAGGAGAGAGTGAGTCGAGCACTAGCAGGTATGCATATATGCATTCTCTTTCTGTTCTTGATGGTGGATAGGACTAGCTGCTCCCAGTTCTGGCCAGCTGCCTTGCTTCCCTGCAGTGACAGACTGTGACCTGGAAGTGAGGTCAAGGAGGCCCTACCTCCCTTGAGCTGCTTTGGTTAGAGGAGTAAAAGCAACAGGAAAGCAAACTAAGATCTGGGTGCTAAGCTGACATCAAATTCTTTCACTTTATATTTATTTCATATTTTCAGACAGACTTTCATTGATCTTGGAGATCTCTGATTGGTGGGACTGGCTGGCCAGTGAGCCCCTGGAATCCTTCTGTCCCTGCCTCCCAGTGCTGATGTTACAGATATGCACAGCCATGCTTAGCTTTTTAATGTGGATCCTGGGAATGCAAGAGCAGGTCCTCGTGCTCATTGAATACCTGGCATTTAACAAACATAATGATGTTTGTTAAAAGATAAGAGGCGGGGCTGGGGAGATGGCTCAGTGGTTAAGAGCATTGCCTACTCTTCCAAAGGACCTGAGTTCAATTCTCAGCAAGGTGTAAGGGGTGGGATTTATAAGTAACTTCAAAATACTTGCACCATACATTAGAATTGATCCCTTTTGTTGGTGGCACGTGGGAGGGTAAAGACAAGATCAACCTTGGCTTCATTTGGAATTTGAGGCAAACCTGGGCTATGTAGACCCTGCCTTGAAAATAACAAGCTGAAGCAGTTGACATTAAAATAAGTTCTTCATTACAGAAGCACATAATTTGGAAAATATTGGCATGAATTCTCCTAACATCAAAACCCAAATAATGCAGTCATCAGTGACAGCAAGTCTTCCTGTGACCTTTCGGTAACCTTTTCTTACCCAGTGTTCAGACAAACATTGATTGCAGCCAAGTGAGTTTGCATTTTCTAGAACTGCATGTCGGCATATAACATTGGTTTCTATTGATGTATTTGTATTTAGTCCACATTACTGAACACTAGGGTTCTTCCCTTCACATAGTTGTGTAGGGGGCAACTGCTCGTTCGTTTCCCGGTTGCCCAGACTTGAAATAAATCATACAGAAATTGTATTAATTAAAACACTGCTTGGCCAATTAGCTCATGCATATTTCTAGCTAATTCTTACATCTTGAATTAACCTATTTCTATTACTCTATCAACATGAGGCTCCTAGTTTACCATAAGGTTCTCCGGCATCTGTCTCCTTCAGCAGCTACATGGCATCTCTGACTCCGCCTTCTTTTCTCCTCTATCTTTGCTTGGAATTCCCACCTTGTTCTAATCTGCCCTGTCATAGGCCCAAGCAGCTTCTTTATTCATTAGTATTAAAAGCAACACATATACAGAAGGACTTCCCACACCATAGCTGGGTAGAGCTCCATTACATACACGATGATCTGTTTATTCCTTTATTTGCTGACAAGTATTTGAACGGCTTCCACAGTTTGGGTATTACAATGGAACTGTTGGGATCATTCCTGTGCAAGTGTTCTTTAAGTGTCTGGAGCAGAATGGCAAAGGGAAGTAACCTGTGGATGTGACAAACTGTTGTTTACAAAAATGATTGCATCACTCTTTGAGTGGCAAAATCACAGTTGTTCCACTTCCTTACTAACCCAAGATCAAGCCGGATTCTAGGTCTCAGTACTTAAATGAACATGCAATTGCATCTCCTGGCTTGGTTTGCCTTTCTCTGAAGTGAAGATTACACAGCTCTTCCCATCATGACTCTCAAAGTGCCTGTCTAGATCATTTGCCCACTTTGAAACGTGCGTGGAATGCAAGACAGACATGGCATTTTCCCATTATGCCTAGTGTTTCAAATCTCTTTTGGAGTATTTTTCGAAGAGTGTATCAATTGTTGCTCAAGTTCAAGTTAACAATTCTTTCAAAAGTTTTATTTGTTGACGTATCCAAAATTAGATAAGCTCAAGACTTCTGCCTTGTGTTATCTTCTAGAAATATCTTTTAATTTAAAAAATTACAAGGTTCAATCTATTTTAGTTAACTTTTATATAGTACAAAGTATGTCTCACAATTTTTTGTTCCAAATAGATATCCACTTATCCAACAAAAACAAATAAAGTATAACCTTCTCTATTGATTTCTACTCTTATGTCAAAAATCAGTTGAGGATTATGTATGAGAAGGCAAGACAATGTAGAGGTTCTTTCATCTTGTATACTTGCTGAGGCCATTTTAGATTTAACTAAAATTTGATTCACTTGATAGAAAGACCCATAGAAAATTACCCAACCCTGTTCTAGGAATCTGGGGTCAAGATGCTCCAGCTAACTTACCTTAGCTTCTGTTAAGCTGCTTGCTGTGTAAAACCTTTCCTTGCAGCTGACAAGGGAGACATCGGGATATGGTTTTTGCCTTTAAAAACCCCTTAAACACCTACTGCTACACTTGGGTCCCAAATACCAAGTGTAGTCCCAGCCAACTGCAACAAAGACTTATAATTGGCTATCAACTGTTATCTCTAGTGGACTCTCCCTGGCATAAGCATGAGTGTGTGACTGATATGAGAATCTACTTATGGACTTTACTGTACCATATGGTGTGACTGTATTTATACTTATGGCTGGTTGTCCTTTAACAAGAAATTATGAAATGTAAACACTACTGTGCTATTTTTCCAAGGTTGTTTGGTTACCCAAATATTTTGTCCTTCAAAAATTTGAGGGTAGTTTCACAGATACCATCTAACAAGACAGGTAACATTCTTATTGTCACTCTGTTGAATACATGTCAATGTCAGAACTGACATGGCACCGTACGGAGACTTTCAACCCCTAATGTGCATGCCACACTACTACAATTTACCTTTTCACTGGAGAACACAGTGTATAAGTCTTTTGTCAAATCTATCCCTCACTAGCTCACATTTTTATGCTATTAAGTGGCATGTAATTTTCTCATTAATTGCTGCTTACATAATGAAAATTTTTTGAATATTCACTTACATCTGAGTTTTAAATCAGGAGTGAATACTGACTTTGTGAAACGCTTCTGCACCTACCAAAAGAATGTTTGCTTAGTGATAGACTGTTAGATTTCCTCATTACTCCAAGTTTGCATTCTTGGAGAATCTCCTTTGGCTACAATCTTTTTTTCAACAGACTGCTAGATTTGAACTACTGAAATGTGATGTGGAACTGCCTGCCTTTATGTCAGGATGCTGTCTTCTCTGAGCGGCAGAGTGATGCTGGCCTTTGTGAGCTGGGCATCAAACCACGGTCATCCAATGCTGCAAGCACTTGTTCAGAACTGGGCGTTTTCTTTATTTTTTGTTTTGTTTTGTTTTTGGTTTTTCGAGACAGGGTTTCTCTGTGGCTTTGGAGCCGGTCCTGGAACTAGCTCTTGTAGACCAGGCTGGTCTCGAACTCACAGAGATCCGCCTGCCTCTGCCTCCCAAGTGCTGGGATTAAAGACGTGCACCACCACCGCCTGGCTCAAAAACTTATTTTAGGAAAGACTCCTATATTAGATGACCTTAGTGTCCACCTGCAAGTAGAAAAATATGTGAGTCCCAAAGTGAGAAAAAGAATAGAAAAAAGAATGGCAACGGAAACAAAATCAATGGGGGGGGGTGTAGTGAAGTAAAGAGCTAGTTCTCATCAATAAAACTGATAAGCCCCCAGCCACACTACTGAAAAACATAGGCATAAATGATCAATGTCAGGAATGAAAGAAATTGCCTACAAGTATTTCTGACAAAAATGCCAACGATGAAAACTGATGAATTCTGTCATCTATTTAAAGAAAACGCCCAGCCAGGCGGTGGTGGTGCACGTCTTTAATCCCAGCACTCGGGAGGCAGAGGCAGGCGGATCTCTGTGAGTTCGAGACCAGCCTGGTCTACAAGAGCTAGTTCCAGGACAGGCTCCAAAGCCACAGAGAACCCGTCTTGAAAAAAACCAAAAAGAAAAAAAAAAGTTTTTGATGCTATGCATTCCTCTACAACTACTACAGTGTGGCTCCCACAATTCTTAAGGATTTAGCTTTAATTATTTAAGAGGAAGATGGATACAGAGTCACAGGGGAGAGAGAATGATTGCAGAGGCCAAAGGAGGTTATCAAAGTCTCTGGATGTGGAGTTACAAAAAGTGAACCACCCACAGTGTGAGCAGGGGACCAAGTTTGGGTCCCCTGGAAAAGCAGTATGTTCTCTTAACCACTGAGCCTTCCCTCCTGAATCTCATTTGCATTCAACTCAATACACTTTATTTTTCATATTTAAAGTTTACATATTCATGTTTAAACTAGATTTATGTTCAGTACAGTGAGGCTGTCCAAGAGATTCAATCTGATAATAAAAGTAACTCTGGCAACGTACAGCCAATGTAATTCTAGATATGTGTTTAAATCTACCATCTTGCTGTTTCTTTTCTTTGTCCCATAACGTGTTTACCCTTTCAACTACCTTCTTTTGGATTTGTGTGCGTGCGTGCATTAGTGTTCATTAGTCAGGCATGCACGTGCCACAGTCTTCGTGTGGAGGTCAGAAGACAATCATTAGTGTTAAGTCTTCGCCTTCCACAGTGTTTGAGGCAGGGTCTTTTGTTTGCCGCCGTGTGTGTCAGCCCATCCAGCTGGCCCACGGCCTTCCAGAGGTTGTCTCTGCCTCACACCTCACAGAGACGCCACAGCATGACAGTCATGTCCTGATGATTTGTTGTGGGTCCTAGGTATTCAAACTCTGGTGCTCATCCATGTGTGACTACCCATTTAGTCATTCCGAGACCGTCTGGGGTTTTGTTGCTCTTTTATGGTTGTATCTTACCATTTTCCATGACAGTCGACATTCTTCTTCAGGGCAGTCTACTTCCAGGTCTTTCATCCTGCTTCAGTCAGTGTGAACAACTCAGGGCAGGGTATTTCACTACACTCTCCCAACCTTGACTACAGCCCATATGTCAGCTTTACCTCGGTTAAGAACACAGTAACATTTTACATTTACCTTTGAAAAATGGGAAATGTAGTATTTTACATTTTTGGTCTGTTTCATTGAGTAGTTACAACTTTTAGGTTATCTTTTTCCTCCTTGAACATTTCCTGCTGCTCCCTCTCCTCGTGGAACTCTTTCAGCCTTTCTAGGTCGGAAGAAAAAAGTTTTATTTCATTTTCATCTTTGAAAAACATTTTCACTGGGTATGAATCTGAACTGCAGGTCCCCCTCAGAACTTGGAAGACATCCTGCCATGGCATCCTTTTCCTTCTATGCCCTCTTTCTTCAGCTTCTATTTTAATTTTCCTTGCAGGCTTTAAGCCATTTGCTGTCATCTGTGGCCCCGAGTATTCCGAGAGCCTCTCAGGGATGACAGTGTTGCAGGGCCTATTGCTAATCTACAGTAACTATTTTACACATTGTGCCTTTTGTTTTCAAATTTCCAATGGGAAGATAAGGTAATCCCTGTTATTCCATTTCAACCAGAGACAGAAAGTTCAAGTTCAAATTTTCTTTGCTTTGAAAACAAAAAAATTTATTTACTGTACTCAATGTTTAAATCCATGACAAGTGTTTCATCTATACACATAAAATTACTAAATTGTTTTATCAGACTCTTTTAATATACAATATATACACCTATAGAAAAAGGAAGTAGGAAAATATTAATAGATAAAAATATAGCATATAGACAAAGTACTTCTGCATTCTAACCTTGCTTGAGTGACAGGTAAGGAAACTTGTTACAAGTCACAATGCTGCTCTATCAGCTAGAAAAAGACCACAGCATCTCTGAGTCACCTGGGAAAAGCCATATTCCTGTTCTGCTTTTGGAAATAATTATTCATAGGTTTGTATTTATTACGTATATTCTTAAGCCTTCCATCACTTTAGAAACCCATAAAGTTAGCAAACTAAGCTACATCTTAGTAAATATTTTGATCCCAGAAAGCAAAACTGGGCAACAGACCTATATACAAAGTACATAGTTGAAATCTTTGGGCAAGAGGCAACAAGAACGTTAATGGATGGGTAGCTCTCCTAGTCCAGGCCTATCAAACCATGGATCGCAGCAGGTGGATGAGCATGCCCAGCTGCTGCCGATGTGTAAATTCTTTCCATGATGAACCTATATAAACAACGCTATGGTATGGCTAATAATAGAGAAATACTATCTGTGGCATACTATAATTAAAAGTTAATGGTATAAAACACAGAAAAATAATCTATGCTTTTTACTTGTAAGAAAAATGGCAACAATACTGTAATATTTATTACCTTACAATAAATTTTCATTGATTATAAGTTGAGCCACGGTGATTAAAACCTTATAGCATGATTTTGCATACCATCAATCCATTAGACAATCAGCAGATGTAAAGCCCTTGAATTTTCCAAAACCTTATTAGTTTTTCATGTGTAAAGGTCGGAAACCTGAATAGGGAGCCCTCAGAAGCAGAACTGTCAAAGGTACCATGTATCTGTACAACTCAAAGTTTCGAAATACAAGCATCATACATGTGAACAATAAATAAGTCAGACCTGATGTCATCAGTTAACAAGATAAAGACTATTCAGCAGCATGAAAAAAATCCAATTGCCGCTCTAAAATTATTTCTTCATAAAATAGAAGGTATACCAATATTTTGAACGTTGGCTACCTAAAAAGAAAATTTGGAATATAATTTGTCCATCAAAAATATGTTTTAAAGAGTCAATTGTAAAACATAAACCCAGTCTTATATGCACATTTTCTTCTCTTAGGAAAAGGGCACTTAGTGTATAGCTAAGGCATTCAGAACATAAAGATCTTGTTCACTTCCCTATTAGGAAGAAGGTATTCTGTGCAGTTTTAATATAAAAATATAAATATGTCTGATAGAGATGGGATAGTGCCTGGTGCAAAACCCATTGTCAAGGCCATGAAAACAATACTGACTCTGTTTCATTCTTAGTTGCCAGAAACTTCCCAAATCATAAACATTAAGGTATTCCGAGTCTTCAGAAGTGGGTTCGTAGTCTTTTGTTTTCTTCTCGCAGCCTTTCGATTTCAGCCACCAGTCCTTCATTCACTGAGTATCTTTCCAGCAAACAGTGTATTTCATTCTGGAAAAGGGGAATGGTTTTAAAATACTGGCTCTGCACACTACTCAGCAAGCTGTGTTTTACACACACTCAGCTGCCACTTCCTTTATGCTCAATTAACTAGCTAAATGGTATTTCTTGGACTTAACCACAAAGATTACCAGAGAAATTAAATATCTGCAAGATTTACAGTCACATGCTTAGCCATCAAAAAACAAATCTGTGAGAAAGAAGCCTTAACAAGTTCAAAAGTCGGTGAGCAGCTAAGATCTACTTCACTTGGTTAAAATGTCTGAAGCTTACTTATCCTGGCAATTAGCTGTAAGAACTAAATAAAAATGTATTGGTTTTTACATGGAGTTCCCCTCAGATATACAAACTGTGCAGTCTTTAATACACTATGTGCTATACTTACCAGCTGTATATGAAACTGTTTAATCATCTCCACTTGCAAATTCACAATGTCCTTATGGCATGCTTCCCTAGGAAGAACATAAATTTGTTAGAACTGCAACAGTGTAACAACTCTAAACCATTCACAAAGTATCTTCCTTGTTTACATGATGAGGTATTAACCACAGGTATGCTGGCGTGCAGTGACATTTACTGTAAGATTGGCAAGACAGTGACTAACTTGAAAATTAAGGAACTTACTCATCTTCACGGTGATAACTGGCGTTTTTGTCAATAAAGAAACAGAGACAGAGCAGGTCTAATTCATCTAAAGTCACACAAAGGGCTGAGCCATCCTCCTCTATCTCTCAGTGTGCTACGCCCCTTCTTAAAGAATGGGTCACTGTGGAGAGTCAGACTAGCCAAGCACCTGCCTGACCAATGGAAACCTGGAAATGTTGTAATGAGGGGGAGCGGAGAGCGGAGCAGGCTGTGTCCCGCCACCCAGCTCCCGGCCGTGGGCCTGCTTTTGGTCCCATCTAGCTTATACATGAAATAATTACACAGAAACTGTATTCATTGAAATACTGCCTGACCCATTATCTCCAGTCCCTTATTGGCTAACTCTCACATATTGATTCAGCCCATTTCTAATAATCTGTGTGTCACCACGAGTCGTGGCTTACCGGGAAAGATTCAGCGTGTCTGACCTGGCAGGCTTCATGGCGGGCGGCTCTCTGTTTCCTTCCCAGCATACTGTTCTCTTTTCCCCACCTATCTAAGTCCTGCCCTATCAATAGGCCAAGGCAGTTTCTTTATTAACCAATGAAAATAACACAAATGCAGAAGGACCTCCTACACCATGGAAAGATCACTTAGGGTGCCACCTCTCAACACTAATATCAAGAACAAGTCAGGTTACCTAAAAACTCTGTTAAAATTATCCAGAGTAGCAAATACAAAGAAATTTAAACTAGAATCAAAGAAAAGGCAAGTTCTTCCTGGGAAATAAAGAGGCCCACGGTTCTAGACTGAGCATGTGCTGGAGGAGCTCCCAACAAGAAGGCGAAGAGAACTAGCGAAGATTCCTTAGATTTTATTGGCCAGAGTTTAGAATCCCAAGAACTCCACTGTCCAGTCCGCACTGACCAACTTCCTCCCCTGGTGCTTACATTAAAAATAAAGGAGAAGCAAAGACACAGGTTTGAAAGAGTCCCTAAGGCATGAGAGCTAAAGGAAATGGCTGGGTCCCTCGCACTGCCCCTCTGTGCCCACGATGACAGAGGTAGCTATATATAACCCACTGGAAGCAGAAACAGAACAACTAACTTACAGAGCCCCAGCCACCGGGCCCTAAGGCACAGAAAGCCGGGGACAGATGCAGTGAAACAAAGAAAGCACAGCAAGGCAAAGAGAGAACACAGTCTCCCTGGGACTCAGGTCCTCATCAGGTTGAAAGGAAGGCCAGAGCCCATCATTCTAATCAGCAGACGGTGTGAACTGGCACTCAGATGCTTGAATAAGCAGGCCATAAGCACTACCAGAGTGATCTTATGCTTAAAAACTTCCTATTAACTGTGTAAGTCCTTCATTAAGCCTGCCTTCCGCTCTCCTTTCTGGCCAGTTCCTTCTCTCCACAGACATTCTTAGAATTGATAACCATGTCTCTGCTCATGCTGTTCCCACACATTCCAATGTAAAACAAAAATCTCTTCAGCAATACCTCTCTAAATTTGCCCAAGAAAATTGCTCCCTTTCCGTGTTTCCAATATCATTTTATTTGCGCTAGACTCAGCTGTTATCTAGACAGTTTTGCTATTACGCCATAAATATTTATGCAGTGCTCAAAAACCTAACTATGCACTGAAAAATAAGAGGACTCAGAGAGAAAGCACTAGGTGGACCACATATAACCTGTGCAACTGTCTAAGTAAAGCACTCACAAAAACCAAGTCTGAATAAAAGTACCAGGACAATTAACAAGCAAGATGAAAGTCTGGTACATAAATACTGAACACGATGAAAGGGGAAGGAGAACAGATGGAGGATCTGAAGTTAGGAGAAAAGGCGAACATGCCCAGAGATGGGGAACAATCACAAACCAAAGCTTTCAGATTGCACAGTGACAACGTGCTGAGCAGCAGCAGACTACTGCTTCTGCATTTGCTGCGTTCATGCATCTCCTTCAGTCCGGTGGCCGTCCAGGACCAAATTCCCCCGCCGCGCCCACTTGGCCAATCCTGACTCACATTAAACACACACTCCTCCTGTCAGGACGCAATGTGCTCATTCCAGAGAAACTACAGCTACTGTGGGAAGATTCTCACTTTTGCATTCTTAATATCTGACACTGGGCACACCATAATTATCAAGGGCAATTTTTCAGAAAGAAAATTTCTAATATTTAAAGATACATTTTAAAAATATTTTAAAATTAAAACTAAGTGTACACCAATAAAAACTATACATCTCTGATTTCCTTCTCATTATAATCCAAGTAATTGCAGGTCAAAAAGGAAAACGTCTCACACACACACACACACACACACACACACACACACACACACACACACACAAAAATCCCTGTAACTGAAAATAACTTCCAAACTCTGAAATAACAATGAAAAGCAGGCAGCAACATTCTAGAACATGTAACTTAAAAAAAAATTGTTTGATCCCGCAAATTTCAAAGAATATATAGATAACCCCAATATCTTAATATTCTCTGAGTGAAAAAAAATCAATTTTAATTTATGATGACCTAAAATCCTGGTGCCATACCTGGAGGCAATAGGAGGAACAGTCATCAAAACAATTTCATAATGAAAACTCAAATGATGGAAAGAACAGAGTTAAGTTACAGAAAGATTTTCTATTTACTTGTAACATTCTGATGTGAAAATAAATGAAATGTACACCTTGACAATGCTGCAGCATGGGCAGCCCATATATGGCGGCTCTGTTGAACTTGTCCATACTGGGTTTCATGGTCTAAGTTGATGAGGATGACTGAGCAGGTCTCTTCCTCTAGAGGCACCAGACCTCATTACAGATGGTTATGAGCCACCATGTGTTTGCTGGGACCTTTGGAAGAGCAGCCAGTGCTCTTAAGTGCTAAACCATCTCTCCAGCCCCAACATTTTGATGTACTATGTCAGAAAAACATTAGAATTACATGTAAAAGGTATCTGTTAGGCCTGGGAGATGGCTCTGTGGCTACAGACACGTCCTGTCAAGCCTGAAGACTTGGAGTTTAATCTCCAGAACCCACAGAGCAGAAAGAGAACTGACTGTACACGCTGACTTCTGACGTCCACATGGGCACAGTGACTCATAGGTGATCTAGAAATACCGTGTATGAGAACCAATATAAAACTCTGTCCACATCCAAGGTGCAAGGGCATCCTGCACGCTCACTGCACTCTTCATCACGCCATCTTCTTGCTGCTCCAGACAAACGTCCCTTTTCATGGTGTCGTACACAAAGATAAAACTTCATGTTTTCTATGATTTTTCTGTCATCAGAACTTAGACGCACACAGCAACCGCCAGTGGGAATTCTGGTTCTGGTCTCACACAAGTAAAGACACAGTGACTAGGGAAGAACTCGCTGCTACCTGCAGTCATCCAAGGTCTCCTGTATCATGTTCTGGATGAAGCGGATCTGAACAGAGGTCAGCGGTGCGCTGGGCCGACTGCTCCCAAGGGTATCGACTATTTTCTCCGAGAGTGAGCTGGCTACTCCAGCAGTGACCGAGGACGCTACCTTTGGAACTAAAAAAATGGAGAAAATAGTAATAGTGAAGGTGGACTAAGCTATCAAACATTCCTAAATAAGATTTGGTAAAGGAAGACATGGGAAACTGCAAAGAACAATGTTCTTGTGACATTAGAGAAACACTGTCTGCAATACAAAGTCATTACTTCTATACAAGCTGCGGACGGTCTAATGTGGTAACACATGATGGGGATTAGTCTCCAAGAACCCCTGAACCGTTCCTCTTATGAAAGATTCATATGACAAGCTGCACAACAACCAGACGAGCAAGGCCTGCTGGGAATAAACACAAGGAACACGCGGTAAAGCTGCGCCAGAGTCTGACAAATGCAATGGGCGCACTAGCCTCCGGGGAAGAGATTCTCTCAGGCAGCTCTTACAGATAAACTAACAGGCTCTTAGGACTCTACGGCATAAATTCTAAGGATAAAACTTCAATACAAATGTTTTACAGATTTCAGGTCCCCTCCTACTCCATTCTATGCACACTGAATTAAATCAAACCTTTATATGTTAAACTGAGAATGGAGCTCATTATCAAATGACGCAATCACTATTGCTGGATTTAACCACTCACACCTTCTAATAAAAAAGGAGAACTCCTGCTGGTGACCAGTCCATAAACTCACATTCCTTTAACTTGGTCTGGTCTGTGGTCTTCCTTTATCCCTTACAAGGGAAACAGTCCTGGATTTCCAACTGCATGTCTTCAAACACAGGACGTGCCATGTGCTTACCTGGAGCTGCGGATCCACTGACTGAGGGCTCATGTATCAATGGGGCTTCAGTTTCTTTTTCTGGCCTTTCATACTTTTCAAGATGTCTTATTTGGTTAGATGATGGAGAGGTATTTAGAAATCCAGGTTCAGCAGCAGAGGAGATGAACTTTGCAAACTTTGTATTGAAAATAAAACAGTCACTCTAATATGTCATTTCTGACTTGACCCTATTACCCACAAAACTCTTAGATAGTTCTCACTTTTCCCCCCAGTAGGGAGGTGAGGAACAGAGAAAGATTGAGAAGGAGCTAATACTAGCAGCAAAGGAAGTTAATAATTAATAAAATTATTAATAATGAATAAAGATGTGAATATTTACAGAAGCTAATTTACTAAACACTTGTTGATTACACTCAAATGTGAACACTGGGAAGAGGAAGGGAGGGAGGAAGGGCAGAAGGCCATCTCTATATGTTCCCACATCAACGAGACAGAAAGGTCTGAAAACAAAGACATTTTTGTACTTCTGACATGATTATCTTTTAAGTTCTAGTTTTAAATGTAAATTAGAAAACAAACAGACATTTGCACAAGACAGTCTTGACCTTCCTATGACCTTTGACCCCCAAGATGCTAACATAAAGGTTCTTGGACACCTCAGATATGCATTAACACTAAGGACAGCTTGACTTTAGGCTACAGAGTAAAACTTGCTTTAGGCTGCAGAGGAAACATATTTTAAAAGAATTTTTCCCCTTTTCTACATATCTCTTTTTTCTTATCTCTACCTAAGACATTCAGGTTTCCACTTTAAAATCTTTAAATACCGGCACTACTCAGAGCAGACACAGTGAGCTGTAGCTAGGGTGCTATGGCTACAGATACACTGCCTACTGCTTCAGCTTCACCTCTTACAAGTGAGAACTGGCCAGAACTTTCTTCTCCTCAGTGAGAATAAAGAGCATACACAGATATAGGGTTACAATATATATTATTTTATCTTGATTTTCTCTTTCAAACCTGAAGCTGATTTTTTCCCTTGCCTTCATGAGAATAAAAATCATTTCTCCTCGATAACAAAAACCAGGTATGAGGTATTTTCTTGCAGATGTGTTCTGACAGACTTCAGAGCTGTTCTTCAGTCATTAAACACTGGCATCAGGATTTAAAACTTTCCCTGCCTAGGCAGTAGATGACCCCTCTGAGTGACAAACACTGAATCCGGGTACTGTGTGTCAGTGGATACCTGCTTCAGCGAGTCCTTCGCCTCAGCTGCCAGATCAGGGCTTTCCCCCTCTTCTTTCCCTGGAGACTCCATGAAGACAGCAAGAGGACTGGAGTGCGACACCAGAGTGCTGGAAGCGACTGGATTTTTTCTCGGGGGAAGCACTGAGTTCAGCTGCAGGAGAAAGTCAAGGCCTGGGAAAGGAAAGAAGTGCCGTACGCACGTGAGGTTTCCCAACCTTAAACACGTGATATTAGCACTTACAATGACGGCAAATAATTTGGCAAAAGATAGGGGATCTGGATTCAGAGGACTGGCTTATTTCTTAGCTATTTCCCGGAACTGATGGAGATTTGGGAGGACATCTTTTCAAGCTTCAAACTCTATTTGCTGTGTGGAAGCGTGGTGAGCCTTTAAAGTTCACGTGTCCAGGCACACTGCTGTGCTCCGGAGGCTCAGCAGAAAGACTAACGTGCACAAGGCCAGCCTGCACTACATGGCAAGAGTGTTTTCAAAAGCTCAATCAATGTTGGGACACGTTTTGTTCTGAGTGATTTTATTTGTACGTGTCTGTGGCAGTCTGTAAGGTGACCCCTGACAATTCATGCCTTTGACCTCCATGCACTGTGCATTTCTCTCAGTTTGCACATGGGTTAGACGAAGGAAAGAAATATGGCAGAAGTGCTGTGGTGCCACTTCCATGCCCAGGGTACAGTGTGGCTTCTCTCTCACTGTCTACTCTGAGGAAAGCTGCTGCCCTGTTGCCAGCTTAACTGAGTGGATACCCAAGGGGGAGGAACTCATCTCTCCGATCAAAAGCCACACAAATGAGCTAAGAATCTGAATGCAGCTCTGGCTGATTCCTCAACTGAACCATTAAGAAAGGAGAGACCTAATCGTTTGGCCAAGTGATGCCTAACTCCCAGAAACAGTGGGGTGCTAAGTGTTTGCTCTTTAGAGCTGAGACAGTGGGGTATTGTTACACAGCAGCACGGACAGTATTACTTCTCATTTCACAAAAATATTTCCTAAGATTTCTTACCATCTCCTTTGCCTACAGATTCATCACCTCCTTTGGTGACTACACCATCTGTAATAAAATAAGAAAACCAAATTATTTTTTTATTTGCAACATTTTTAATAATAAACTAAAAATTTTTTAAATATGTGAAAAAAGAAGCTGTAGCAACCTGGGCTTCCTATTGGTATGATTGGAGTCAAACATCATCAGGAGACCAGTATAGGTCTCCCTGATTCTACCCGCTTCCTGCAGAACAGCATTCTACGGACATGTAAGGAGACAGCAGTACACAAACAAGTCTCAAAACAGGCACTAGTGCTCAACAACCCAGTTTCACTTGATCTATTTGGTGCCTTTCTGATATGGGGCAGGCTTCTAAGACTGTTAAACTACAATTTTTACACATTTAAACTAGGGATAACGCCTTGATTATCTCGCAAAATTGGGAATTAATTGAAATAAAAATATCTTACAAGTATTATAATGTAATAAAAACACATGGCTTTATTGATATTAACTTCAATCACAGACTATTGCAATATTGTTAATTATTCATTTACCAATATATAACAAAAACTGTGAACCCGACGCTAACACGTTAACAGAAGAATGGGCAAAAGTCACTGGTAGATTCACCTAAAACACAAATGACCAATAGCAAATGACTACCTGATTAGAAATCTTGTTATGTGCATCATGGATATTAACCTAGTAACTACATATCACATACTAACACACTCCTCCCTCCCTCCCTCCCTCTCTCTCTCACCCACTCACCCACCCACCCACCCATCCACACACAGCAGACTTTTAAAGTTCTTGGATTCCTCTTAATATAAAAGTTGTTTAACAGATGAAGAAACTGAGGAACAAAGATTAAGCCTTTTCCTTAGAGAACTGCACCTTTGAGACTGACCAATTCCTAGCCAACAAAAGCATTATATTTGACCATGTTTCCTTACTACAAAGGCGAAGCCCCAATAAATGGAGACACAGACCTGAAATTGGACATCTGAAAAACAATGCAGCAACTACAAGAGAAGCTACACCCAGACACTTACAAAGGAGCCCTCTCCTTCAGTCTTAAATACTAGACTTGCTCTTTCCTTCCCCCCACTCTGTGTGTGTGTGTGTGTGTGTGTGTGTGTGTGTGTGTGTGTGTGTGTGTTTAAATCCTCTGTTATGGACACTTATATTTTCTTCTGATTTTTCAATATTATAAATAAAACAGTAAACACACAAATCTTACGGATGTCTCTGAATACTTTGTGTGTAAACTGGTAGAAGCAGAATTAACAGCCATACAGTATGAGTAATTTCACTGTCAAACTGCCCTCTGGACACATGCCAGGATCACTGACGATCCCGCTATTAGCACTGATCAACCGCATTAAGGAATGTGAGCCTTGGCAGAACGGAAAGAGCACCAAGGTGGCAGAGGTTTCTTTTTAATGGTGACATCTAGAGGGTGGTGACAGAGATGATGTAATATGCACATGAAACTATCATATATAAGTGCAAAAGAAGAGGCAATCTATTACCTTGCCATAAAAACATTGAATAAATATCAAATAAATACTAATAATCTTTATTTTGACGTACCAAGCATCCACGATCTTGAGGAGGCTTATTTGAAGCAGATACAAGTCAAAGATTACTTATACTGGCAGAAACACCTTGAAGAAATTCTCTTGGCGCCTAAGCTGAGTGACGGTGCACTTGCCTAACATACAGACAGGGAGGCAAGTGGACCAATCTTTGTGGAAACTAAAATGCTATCTTAGGAGCCATGTCCAAGGCCAGCATTTGTTTTAGCAGGCTAACTTCTCACATATAGGGTACAGAAAAGATCCCACTCAGGAACTGAGAAAATGAACAAAAAGCACGGTATTGACTTAGACCCACATCTAACAGCAGCAAGAGATTGCACCCACTGACCTGAACACTTACCGTCTCTGACTGGTGAGAACATGTCACCTAAACTACTTTTCCTAGTATCATCAAAGCTGGAGAAATCTTGACTTTTTCCACCATCTGTCTCCTTAGATAAAATATCTGTGTTTATGCTTCGAGAAGACAAGCCTTGGGAGAATTGGATACAAAAATCAGTGCTTTGATATACATCTAAACAACTGTTACCACCGGAACTAGATCGCAAAAACGAACATCACCCATACTGTGGCAATTTTATAACTGAGCATCAAGAAAAGCAGCAGAATATGTCAGTGAAGGACTTTTCAAAACAAACAGCTCATTTGTTCCTAGGAATCACTATAGCAGACAGTTTCTAAAATCATCAATATGCTTTTGCTGCCCTCTTAAAGTATACGAAATACAATATATGACTGTTATACTTATGACTGTCTATAAATGAGGAAGACAGATCTACCAGGCATAAAGCATGACATCAAGTACAGCAGCAGCAGCTAACATTTGTTCTCCAACTTGAAGACCTCTCATCTCCATCTAAAGTCTTCTTTCACTAAGAGTGGATTTAACTTGACTCTCAGCATTCTCAGGCTACAGGACTCAGTAACCCACTTTGTTACTAGCAATAAGAGAGTACCAGACGCGTAAAGACTAGTGCAGTAGGCAACAGTAAAGGGTCGCTAGTTAGTGCAGGCTTTCCAGCTAAGGCTTTGCTTGTGGGAGACCATCTTGCTTAGCCTGGGGTGTGAGTGAGGAGGTGAACCCGCACCGGCAGCACACTGCCGCATGTTTCAAAAGGAGCTTGACTTGGCACCTGGGTCTCAAATGGAAACTGAACACGAAGAACGGACTACTGGGTTTCCAAAGTCGACCAAGCCTGGCTAAAGAAATGAGCTTTAACCAAAGCCAACCGCTAGAAAGCCAAAGCGCCTGTGAATCACAGCACTGACAGGCGCTTCCAGCAGGTGCTTTCAGCCTGGCACAGTGACACACACCTGTAAACCAGCTCCAGGCGGCTGAGGAGTCCAGGGTTAGCCTGGGCTACACAGTGAGAGGAATGAAAGGGACGACTGTGGGCAGGGAGGAGCTTGCCTCCTTTTCTCTACGTTTTTAACATATTTGAATCAGTGTTCTAGCCTTTGAAACAGAACAGAGGGTTAGTATCATAGAAAAACAGTACAAAAGCCTTAATTTTCACTTCTTAAAAACTGTTATTTCCTACTTAAACTGAAAACCAGCAACAAGTCCATAATTTTTTTCAATAACTAAGTTGATAACTCTAGTAGAAATAAGAATTTTTGTAGATTAATTGCTGATACACTTCAAAGTAAGTCATCACCATGGTCATGACTGTGACCACAGTATCACCAACACTGTGGTTTACTGAGTGTCTCATGGACCAGGGATACACGTTCTGGGATTGCCATAATAATCCTTAAAGGGTAAACATCACTGTAGTGTATAAACAATGAGACAGTAGAGGCCAGCATGGCTCAGTCAGAACAGTGTTTGCAGTAGAAGCTGCAGAGGATCTCCAGACCCCACAAGAAAAGAAGAGCAGGGTGCCTGCCGTCCTGGCAGTGGGGAGGCAGAGGCATGGATCTCTGTAGCAACCCAGAGAGAAATCCTGACTCTGAAACTGAAGTGGACAGTACCGAAGGACTGCGGCACCGAAGTCATTCTCAGGTTTCCATGCACAGAGATACGCGAACCTGGGCTTCTGCATGTACGACGGGGTCAGGAAGCACAACTACGCCAAAGGGCAGGGCTTGGGCAGCCTGCCGTGATGAGTAAAACTTCTCTGCAAGCTGACAGGTATTTCAAAATCATCAGAAATCTGTTTGTGGGGACAAAACAAATACTTGGCCTAAAATTTTGAGGCTCTGTTAAGAGCTGTCGTTAATCAGTAGCCCAGCAGAGCAGCCTTCATTTGCTGACGAGTGCAGTCATCCTTACAGAAGAACTGCTTATTAAAAACTGATACTCGAGTCCACGGTTTATAAACTACCATTTTAATCTTTTAAAGTTATGAGTAAGAACGGGAGAATCATTTATGAAAACTATGGCAAATTTCCGTAATACAATTAACTTAGCATTTTAGGAGACATTCAGTTATATTTAAAAAATAATTTCTTCTAAATAGACAGCCACAGTGTTTGTCTCCAAGTTCTTAAATATGGACCTAGTTGTTTGTATGTTGTGACCACTCTGTGAGAGCGACAGAGACCCTCACGGGAAACCGAGAATGGAAATAGTTCCTCCACACTTCAAAGTCAGCACTTTGGTTTGGCTGCTATTTACAAGTGTAAATTCATACTAAGAAGCAAGGACTTGTCCTGCATAGTGAAAGACCCAGGGGGTAAGGTGTTTTCTGAGACTTCAGACTCCTGGTGCAGTGAAGCCACTCCTCCGTCGCACCTTCCCCGGCTGGAAGTAGTCAGTGGGCAGGGCTGTCAGGAGAGACCAGCTACACACTATAAACTCTCAGTTAACAAATGAATAGTTTAATGTGTGCCAGGCACTATGCAACATTTCAAAATACCCTATACCTGACTTACTTTACTTAATGAAACATTAAGAGCCATAAGTTCAAACCAAACGGACAGCACTGCGTTCCCACTCTCTGCTCATGACGTAACAAAAGAATCAGCCAGTCTGAGGGAGTCTTAAAGAAGAATGATTTCTGAGTCAGCATTTTGTATCTAAAATAATCACTCTTTCTCACAACTGGCATTCAATTAAAGAGAGGAAGTGCTCCAAGAGCTCTTTAACAAGGCAAAGTTAGTAAGCTTTATTTCTTCAATGGTATCTACAAGTGAGTTTTGCCTAAAGTCTCAAATGAGTCCCAGGTTCTCAAAAAAAGTGCTAATAATGTAATATTCGGGCAAAGACAGCCTTCAAAACACTCCGACATAAGCAAAATTACCTGCTTTCTCCTGAGCAGCAACGGCTCCTTTGGCCACGGCTGTGGTCACAGGCTGAGGGAGAACTGTGGCGATGGAAGGGGCAGCGGCTTCCCTGGCGGTTCCGGAACTCTGAGCAGCCCCACTACTGCTCACAGCAACACTCCGCTTGTTCACTGATGTCCCCTTATTTGAGCCTTTATTTAAACTTGTCTGAATGGAAGAGAATATTTAAAAGCTCGGGTTACTAATGTGCCATACTATACATTAATATTTTATAAATGCCCTCCGAAATTAAAAACTTAAATTTTTTTACAAAGCTTTTCTGAATTCTGCTCTAAACAAAAATGCATTTTAGACTACTTTTGATGAGGGTTTACATAAGGATTAAATATTAAGTTTAAAATCAAGTATCAGATAGCTTTATACTAAAACTATGTACAGCGTCACCATATAAAGTAACTATGAAGTAATGCAATGCTGTATTTAGTGGACAAAAAACCTTTCATTTTCTGAGCTAGGGATTTTTAGTACAACTGAAAATGTTAAAAAGAGAACATTTCACCTTCGTCAGAGTTGTGGAATACTGAAATGCTATACATTGTACAGATGTCTTGTGGGCACTGATGGTTTTCACGGGTGATTTCAGCATCCTTAAGTCGTACTGATATATTTTCCCACGGGAAGATCCAATAGCCAAAGTGGCTCCATCAGGCATAAAATCTACTGCGGTCAGAGGAGTGTCAGCCATAAACGTTTTTACCAGCCTGTGGAAAGGAGGGGCATATGCAGATACATTAGTACATCCAGGAGTATAAGCTCACACGACACAGCTGTTTACCAAAAACACTTAGTTTCGAGGACATCTTAGACATGTATTCCACCCTGCTTTTGTCCTCACATCACAAGGGCACAGCCTATATTTTCCAGGTCGACCACCTACTTCCTGGAGTCAGACTTTACGGCAAGGGCGTGGCAAGTCCCCAGTGTCACTCCACAAACAGCCACCAGCTTCAGGGAGTAGGCACCACATATCCAGTTTCCATTTAGTGGCCTTTTCTGTCTCTGAGGGACTGTGACCTTTCACTGAGCAGATGCTACTGTACTGAGTTGTGCATCTCTTGACCAAAAGCTAAAAGCAAACACAGTTCATGTGGCTAATGAAGACTGACTTGCTCTTTGCTGGTCTATCTGGTACTAGACAAAGAAGAGAAACAAAGGCTTACTGAGTTTAGAGGTTGCCAGATAGTGAAACAAGTCACTCACGAGAGCACTGGTGCAGCCGAGCATTGTAGTGCTAGAGTGCTGGTACAGTGAAGCATTGCAGCACTGGAGCATCGGTGCACTGGCACTGCAGCGCTGGTGCACTGGCTCACTGGATCACTGCAATGTTGTTGCACTGGTATACTGGAGTACTGCAGTGCTGGTGCACTGCTACACTGGAACACAGAAATGCTGTTGCACTGGTACACTGGAGCACCGCAGTGCTGGTGTGCTGGTGCACTGGCACACTGGATCACTGCAATGTTGTTGCACTGGTGCACTAGAGCACCGCAGTGCTGGTGCACTGAAACATGGCAATGCTGGTGCACTGGTATACTGGAGCACCGCAGTGCTTGGGAACTAGTGCACTGCAGTGCTGGAGCACTGGTATACTGGAACACTGCAGTGCTGGACCACTGGAGCATTGCAGTACTTGTGCACTGGTATACTGGAATGCTGCAGTGCTGGTACACTGGAGCATTACAGTGCAGGAGTATTGGAGCATTGGAACATTGCAGTGCTGGGCACTGGTACACTGGAGCATTGTAGCACTAGAGCACTAGGATTTCAATGGGCTATCAGGGCCCACATTCCTTAGAAATACCTGGTAACGTCTGGAGACTATCAAAACTCAGCAAATGTCACTGTGCTTAGTGGGGAGACACAAAAAACAGTATTGAAATATAGTGCTCGGGATGGCACCCATAACAGAGAAACACCAGGCCAAAATAAATTAGGTTAGGAACTCTAATACAAAAAATAAATTTTAAAACAAAACTGCTTTAAAAAATGTTTAGTTATACTTTACAAAAGAATCTTAAGGCTGATGAAACAAAGATATACAATGAAGAACCTCCCTCCCTTCCTTCCTTCCTCCACCTCTCTCTCTCTCCATTCACGGTCTAAAGGCATTCTAATGTCCATGCCATATCCATTATTCTTTCCTACATGAGAAAACAAAAGAAAAATTTCATATCCCTTGATAGAGATCAAATGCCTGTGTAAGTCACAAACATGTCTGCTAATGAAGTAAGTGTCATTAAATTAAAGCATGGACTTAGGGCTGGGGATGTAGTTCAGTGGACAGACGGCTTGCCTAGCGTACAGAAAACCCTAGGTTGATGCTAAATACTACATAAACTGGGTGTGGTGACATACACCTGTGTCTCAAGCATTCAGCAAGAGGATCTCAAGTTCAAGGCCATCTTTAGCTAACTGTCTAGTTTGAGGCCTGCCTTGGCTAGGTGAGACCAGATAACGTCCACACTTACTTCTTACTTGAGGTGTCATAGAGGATGATTCTTTTATCCAGACCTATGGTTACAAACAGCAATTCATTGACAGGAGAGAAGCAGATGCCTGAAGCTGGAGCCTTGTGTGTACTGTCAAAGCTATGGTATGAGCTCTGACTGTTGACATCCCAGAGGGTCACTACTCCATTATCCGAAACACTGCCGAGGAGAGACTTCTTAAACAGGGAGTACTTCACGTGCCGGACCGGCTGTGATACAAAGACACACTGGTGTGACTGCCACAGTCATAAACATCCATACACATGACTGAAGTCCATCACTTCTGTCTACACCGGGTTAGGACTTCTCTGATTTAAAAAGACAGACATGGTTTGCCCACAAATCCCACCATATTACTTAACATGCTATAAGATGGCCCTGCAACATTTCCATGTTCTATTAGTTGAATATCTGTCATGATTTTATGATCTTGGAGAACACAGCTTTTTCAATCTCCTCCATTTCAACTGTTACTACAATGCATCCACGTTGACTCTGTTGATTAACCAGGCTTAGAACAGTCAGCATAAACACAAGGTACAGCCACAGTCAAATCCCAAAAGAACACTGGGAGAGAATGAAAATATTTTACCCTCGTTTCCTTTATTCCCCTTAGACTCTGAGATGCACTGATCTGTGTGGGGCCTGTGGAACTGACAACCCAGCACAGAAGCCCAGCAAGGCGGAAGTACAAAGGAGGGATGGGGCAGGCTGAACCTCCCACAGGAAGGCACAGCCTGAGGGCAGTACTGGCCTTTCTCTAAACACTAATCCCCACCAGGAACTTCCTTTCTAGTTTATCTGGCCTAGAAGGTTCAGGCTGAGTAAACAGGTCTTGGTTAAAATTGATTGAATCATATTTACTTCTCCTAAAGTACTGCTTTAGATTTCTATTGGTATCACACAATTAATTTTGCTTTAAAAACCTCATAATCTACTTAATTCTAAAATTTCTTTTGTCTCCAATAACAAAAGTTAAGAAATAAAAACAAAGTCTGAATAAAGAAACATTTGTTACCAAACACTGATGGTAAGATAAATTACCATCATTTAATTCATTAAATGTGGCTCCTTGTTCTCATATAGCTAAAGAGTGCAAAAAGAAAATGATGAGTCATTTAGTTTCCATTTTTGTTGACAAAAAACACAACCAGGTGAAGACACAATCTTTCTTTTGGTCTATATCTAAGGGGGGGGGAGAACTATGTAGGGTTTTTGTTTGTTTGTTGTTTTGATTGCCACTTTTAGTCACTATATTTTTGGTTTGGGGTAAGGCTTCCTTCTGTAGTCCAGGTCAGCCTGAAAACGTTCAGGAATGTTCCTTTCCACAGATCATGCTGTAGCTAGCTTGATGAGCTTGCCTTAGGCTAGATCCTGGTCGGGCATAAGATCCTGAAGGTGATCTTGCACTCCAGTAGTTCTAGGCAGAAATCACAGTTCAAGCTCACCTTAGCTAGTGAGCTGGAGGCCACACTAAACTACAGGAGACCCTGTCTCAAAAATAATTTTTGTTTTTAATTAAAAAAAAAGACTAAGAGAGAATGCCAAATGTCTTTACCATAGCCACAGAAAATCTGCAGCTTTCTAAATTATTCAAAAGAAATACTGTACAAGTCTTAATGATTAAACAGCATAAAATGTAAATTTTATAAATTCAGCGAACAAACAGGATTGCTTATTTTTTCTCCTGTGTAAACAATTCTCTTGCATAGATAAAACTGTCACAGGCAGTTTTGGATGCAGTTTGGATTTAAGGGTAGGAGGTGTGCTAATGCAATTAAGTTAAGGCCACCACCCTCTGGCCCTAAGCAATCATTCTTAGACTGGCTCTAAGAGGCAATTATAAACTAGGATACTGGGAAGCTCTGAGCCACAAACACTCCACCCCTAAGACAGCAGTTTGTTGTCTGACTCCCTTAGGGAGACAAGCTATTGTCATCAGTCCTGTAAGTCTCAGGCCACTTCTTTCCCCTCAGGGCCCCTTAGTTTTCCCTTTGCTCTGCCTCATTCCTGCATGGCCTCACTTCCTGGAATGTTTGTGATTTCATTTGGCAAACAATCAAAGTATAAGTAAACACACAAACAAAAACTCCTGAAAAGTTTTCTGTAGCACTTTTAAGAAATCATAAGGATATATGGTCAACGTTTGAATGAAAAGCACAAAAAGAATGTTTTAAAACTGACCATAGGGTCATAGAACTAGTAGTCTGTCAAAGGACATAGAAATCATCCTAATGTCAGTAATGGCAGCTAAATTGTCTAAAAATACTACTAGCCAGAATCTGCAGCAACTACACAGCTTGCTACTTTATGTAATAAAATTTCACAGATACTGATGTGACCTGATTAAGTTATAACCTAAATTCCATAAACTACTTCAAGTTTGGGTAACCTATTAGAAACATAGTAAGGGGAAAAGTTTAAAGATAACCATAAATATCTCATGTAGATCCTTGGTATACATATTTGAATTCTCTTAACCTCTGTGTTGTCATTTACAAAGTAACCACTACTGTAGATGACTCTTCTGTACAGATCTAGGTACATAAATCACTGTCATTACTGTGTCAAAGCCTGTGACTTTCTTGATCATCTTTAACACATATTTTTTTCTTTTATTGAAATAAGACTTTTTTCCACACAACATATTCTGGGTTTTATTTTATTTTTTATTTATTTATTTATTTTTTTGATTTGAGACAGGGTTTCTCTGTGGCTTTGGAGCCTATCCTGGAACTAGCTCTTGTAGACCAGGCTGGCCTCGAACTCACAGAGATCTGCCTGCCTCTGCCTCCCGAGTGCTGGAATTAAAGGCGTGCACCACCACCACCCGGCTTTTTTTTTTTCTTTTTTAAAGATTTATTTATTATATGTACAATGTTTTGCCTGCATGGTTGTCTTCACACCAGAAGAGGGTGACCCCATGTAGCTGCTGGGAATTGAACTCAGGACCTCTAGAAAAGCAGCCAGTGCTCTTAACCACTGAGCCATCTCTCCAGCCCCCCACACAATATGTTTTGATTGTGTTTCCCTTTCTCTCTACTCCTCACAGTTCCTCTCAACCTCCCCTCCCACGTGGATCCAGCCTTGTTCTGTGTCTCCTTAGAAAACAAACAGGCATTTGAAGGCTAATAGTAAGACAAAAACAAACCTATCAGAACAGTACAATACAAACATAAAAAGGCACAAGAAACTGACATAGAAAAACACATGGTGCACATTTAGGAGTCCCACACGACCCACAAAACTGGAAGCCATAACACATATGTAAAACCTGTAGGGTAAAAAATAAGTAAATAAAAGAATAAAAATAAAAATTAAATAAAAGCTTGGCATGACGTTATCAGACAGGAACCTCAAAAGATGCCACTGAGTTCGTTTCTGTTGGCCATCGAGTGCTGGGCACGCAACCGACCCTTAAGAGTAATTTGTTTCCCCAGTGAGACTCCTTGGAGAAAACTAATTTTTTATTCACAAGTGGTTATCAGTTGGAGATTGCTTCTGGGCTAGGGATGAGGGCCTGTGTCCACTTCTCCTCTCAGCTCTAGGACCCCACCTGGGACCACAGTCAACAACAACTAATGCTCCTATAAACATAAGGATCACTAGTCTAGAAATAAAGCTCTGTAGTCAAACATTTTTTTTTAGCATGAAGTCATGTAAAACATAAAGTGAATTATAATTAAAAGTTTTCTGTAGAGCCAGAAATAGAACCCAGGACTTCTTAGGGTTTTTACAATTGAGCTATATTCCAGCCTTAAATTTATTCTTTACAAAATAATTATCATTTTAAAAGATGATTAATAATCACTTACAGTTACCAGATCTCTGTACTCAAGCAGGCTTATTAAGACTTATAAAATCTACACATAAAACAAACTATTCACTTAAGGAAAACCAGTGGGTTTAAACATTTGTATTTTAAATACATCTGTGGTGTATTTTAAAATCTTGCCTGCTTTACCCAAACTCCCTTTTTAATCTAAGGCATCAATTATACAGATCCAACTTTTAACTGCTTGGGGAAAGGCAACATGGGTTAAACCCTCATCGAGCCCAAGCTGCTGCACTTCCCGGTGCTGACATGTAATTACAGCTTCAGAAGCCAGCAGCAGCAGCTCTGCAGAAGTAGTGTATTTCTTTTCCCATGGAGAAAACCACTGCTCCACATAGAACTAATAGCTTCAGTTCATCTCAGACATTCCAAAGTAAGACTCAAGACATATCCAGGCAATCTCCCTTCTGACGAATTTCAGTCTGATGCAGATTCTGAGAGATGCCAAGGACTTGTCCTATCTGGTGATTATTACAACCTCAAACCCTTGATTGTTTACAGAAACAAAAATAACATTTTCAATTTAATCATGGATACATCTTGTGTCTTGTCTACTACTTTTTCATAACAATCCAGACCCTAGGTACAATAAAAACAACCAACACAAAACTGAGCTGAACAACAGTGTAACTGAATTTTAAAATGTCAACATCTCACACACTTGAGATCTTATGAACGATTAAATTTTTAAATGAGTATTTAATATATTTGAAATCTCAAATGAATTTTAAGAAATCTTATAATAGAAATTTTAATGAATGCTCAAGTGGCAATTCTATGCTTCTGGTAAAGATAGATAAACTACAATTAAACAGTAGGGAAAGAAGTAATGTAAAAACGCCTTCAAACACTTCCAGTATGTTAAGTCAAACTTGAGTGTGCAGAATCCCTACACAGACTGGTCTAAGATATCTAACTGATCTTATATATAAAGAAGCCAACTCTACTTTTCTGCCTATGTATTTTTCTCTTAATGGTATAGCTTATGAAAGAATATGAGATAATCCAGTATACAAAAAAATAACCCTTTGTACTTGGCAGAGAGAAAAATGCAGTCTAATTTTTTCTTTACCTTTTTATTGACACACACACACCCTATGGAGTCTAGTTCGTGTTTCCTATATATACAAATATTTAATGCTGCCCAATTAAGTATTGAGAAACCTACAAAGGATCTCCTTTCTGAAGAAAACAGTAAGCTTCATCAGAAAAATAGTCTTAACTACAAAATATGGTTCCAGAGGACAAATTACAACTTGTAAAGTAGCAGGGGGTTGAGAGGAGCACACAAACTAAAGATGTTCAAACCAGGTCAAGGAAGTAAATCAAGAGTGATTGTAGGGCTGGAGAGATGGCTCAGCAGTTAAGAGCGCTGGCTGTTCTTCCTGAGGACCGGGGTTCATTTCCCAGCAACCACATGCAGCTCACAACTGTAACTCAAGATCTTACACCCTCACACAAACATACATGCAGGCAAAACACCAATACACATGAAATAAAAATAAATTATTATTTTTTTAAAAAAAATTGATTTTAATGTGAGTTCGAGGCCAGCCTGGTCTACAAGAGCTAGTTCCAGGAAAGGCAACAAAGCTACCGAGAAACCCTGTCTAAAAAAAAAAAAAAAAAAAAAAAAGAAAAGAAAAGAAAAGAAAAAAAAGCTCTCAACAGCAGCGAACACTCATTGATCTTAGCCTAGTGTTGCCAAGTAAATGCAAAGCCCACTAAGGAAGTACAGAGGTGCAGGCTGCCCTAGGAGGAGGCAGCATGCCCAGCAACATCTCAGGTTCTGACTGCTCTGGACTGGCACTACACATGAGCTGTATGCATTTTTGGTTTCCTAAACAAGAAGATAAACTTCATTTGGTTTTCTGATCAAACTAATCAATCAAAAAACTAAAATCAAAAGCCAATTACTGCACACCTGAAGACATCTAGTGTTTACCCATTTATCCGTGACTAGTCATGACCAGAGAGGAGGGGAGAGAAGGAATTCTACAGGGGGTGGGGTGGAAGGACCCCAGAGCTTTGAAGAGGAAAAGGGAAACAATGAAGTGGAAGGTCTTAACTAGGGAGAAAGGATAATACAGAGGAAGAAAGAGGCAGGGATTAAATAACACTAAGATGTTTGACAAGGTCATAGCAAATCATATTTTATGCTTACCCAAATTTACATAAATATGTATATGCGTACACACACACACACTCACGCCAAATAAAGTTATGCCACTTTAAGTGGTAAAAAAAAGCCAGACTTTTTAAAAATTCATACAAGTTTTTTCATACTTTTTATTCATACAAGTTTATGAAGTTATGCCCCTAATACAAAACACAAGAGCCATAGCCCAATATTTCTCAACCTGTGAGTAGCAACCCCTTTGGGAATGAACAACCCTTTCACTGGGGTCACCTGAGACCATTGGAAAACACTGTTCCCATCATGATTCATTACAGTAGCAAAATTACAGTTATGAAGTAGCAATGAAAATAATTTTATGGTTGGAGGCCACCACCACATGAGGAACTATATTAAAGGGTCACAGCATTCAGAAGGTTATGAACAACTGGTCTAGACTATCCAAACAAAACCTCAGTACTAAGCATGAGAAACTTCTTTTGATCATTGATTAGGAAAGCCCCAAAGACCCCCAAAACAATATAGGCTAGCACCATTGCCCTTGACTGCCTTCTACAACTTGAAGGTAAGGCCCTATTGCTGAAGACACTGCATATTTTTGTCACAGGACTTGAGGAATCAAGCTGGTACCGACAGGAGCTGGAAGGCTCCTCCCTGAGGACTTATTCTCAGAGTACTGGAACATGGGGGGAAGAGTAACCAACAGTCCCACCCAGTAAGCCTGTGAACCATAATACTCATGGGCCTGGCAGAACACCACAACTTCTATCTTGGGGGTAAAAAAAAAAAACAGAAGTCATCTAATTGGGCTGAAGGCCCAGTCAACAGGAGGGAACTCGTGCCTAATACTGAAAACTCGGCTAAGAACCCATGGCTGGAGAGGTCAGAGATACTGGAGGAGACTTTAGTACTGCCATGCTCTTAAATTAATACATCTTGCAACTATACTCAGAGGTTTCAGACACTCCATCTTAAATAGTCATTCACAACTTTCTACCAAGCTAGAAAGTGAGCCAAGAGGAAATCAGGCTCCAATAGCAGCTGACCCTCCAGTCAGTCCACCCTGTGAACCGGAAGTCCCAGAACCACACCTTTCCAACTGTAAACTGAGAAAAACATACTAACTAGTAGCAAAGGCTGTATGAGGAGAATGCAGTGCCACTCAGTGACCACTGCGTGTGAAACAGCAAACAGTAGCAAGTCCTCTCTGTTGGCAATAAGACTCTAGCAAAATACAGGAAGCAGACGTGTGAACACACAGGGCCATATCTAATTTGTATGTAAAAAGCCAGGCTTTTTAAAAATTCATACAAGTTTTTTCATACTTTTTATTCATACAAGTTTATGAATATGCTGAGCCCCAATACAAAACACAAGAGAAGAAACACATTACTCTAGTTCCTTACAAAGATGTAAGTCTGACCAAGGAGTGAATGTTTACAGTAGCTCCACAGCCTGAAGGCTTCGGCTTTAGAAGACCAAAGCACAAATAAAGAGAAAACAGAGATAAAACAGTTGTTTTTTATAACAATATTAATATTTAAAGAACCTATCTGAAAGCTAAAAGCATTAATTCTCACCCATAAAACCCGGAGAGCATTGTCATCTCCAAAGGACGCCTTGTTCAACAATTCTAATTCCCGCAATGAATGTCAGAAACACCCAGTTGTTTAAACGCTGTCAAGAACAAGCCACACGCTGCTCATGGGCAGTACCCGGTCTCCGGCCAACACTGCACTCACTACTCACCTCCGAGCCTGCTCTTACTCCTTCCCGACTGCCTCCTTATTTCTGTCACCTCCTGCACACGAAATATCCTTTCTCACAGAGTTCTAGATCAGCCTCTTAAAAGCTCAGTAATTTCTAAATATGTTCAGACAGCCACATGTTTATTGAGTGTCTTTACCCAGGTGAGGCGCAAAGCTGGGCATGGCTGCAGACAAAGACGTAAGCTGTGGTCCCCATTATAATGTACACATGTGGAGACCTAATTCTAACAAACCAGAAAGCAGCAACTGGAGACGCTCTGTCACACTGTCACAGCAAAATCCAATTCTTTCTATGGTCCCTCCTGTATTCCTGATTTTCTCAACTCTTCTAAACCATTCCCCCAACTCACAGCCTGTGTATACAGCTCCCTTATTCCTCACGCACACGGATCTCAAAAGGTGCTATTTGCCTGTCCAATTAAGTATCCTTTAAATTTTCAAGTAGCACATATTATTAAAATAACAATTAAAGAAAACCTCCTTCCAGCACCAAAGATCTCTTGTCTTTTACCTAATGCTAGCTGTGACCAAAACGGTGAGAACAGAAAGCCCAGTATGGAGAGCTCACACTGCTACCTCTCATTCCCAGTATGGAGAGCTCACACTGCTACCTCTCAATCCCAGTATGGAGAGCTCACACTGCTACCTCTCAATCCCAGTATGGAGAGCTCACACTGCTACCTCTCATTCCCAGTATGGAGAGCTCACACTGCTACCTCTCATTCCTCTAAACACAACATATCCACCCTAAAAGATCTACCTTACTAGAATCATCTCTAGATGAAATTTTCAAGGAATGTCAGCCAAAGAGTGGATTTAATTAAGACATTTCTCATGCCTTTAAGAAAAAAAATTAAAGTATTTTTTGACCAAGGAAAATATCTAATTGACTAAATTTTCTTTTTAAAAGTTTCCCTAAAGATTTCTGTACTTATCTGAAATGTATGGGTAAGCTTTGATTCTTCTAACTACTACATGTTTTTAAAAACACTTTTCCCCTCCAAATTTACTTGACTCTACCTAAATAAAATAATGCCCTATACATGACAACATGCATGTGTGTACCTGTCTTTACAGCCAACAGTTTGAACTGCACAACACTTCTGTAACAGAAATGCCATGAAAAGATTAAAATCCTAGTCTTAAGACTGTATTATTAGCAAATAGTTACATTTTGTTATAAAGTTATAGTATTGAAAGATCAAATATTTAACTATATAATTAAATTCATAAGCATTCTAGCATATATTAGTTTACTTTATCTTTGTCAAACACTGTCATTAAAAATTAGCTGGACATCTTCAAACAAGATAAATAAATTTTTAAATGTTAAAACTTTAAACTTATTTTATGTAAAGTAATTCAAAATATAATTAATCAACTTAAATTCAGAAAAAAAATACCATACCTGATTACTTCCATGGCCAAAAGGTGTACTGGATGTATTTGTGGTTACACTGTGTAAAATAATCTCACCACTGAGAGATCCGGAAGCAATGTAGCAATCATTCCAATTGTATGCCACACAAGTGACTTCACCTTTATGGTCCTGAAGGAAACGAATACAGGAACAGCAGCCATTAGCCCCACATTCTGATGAACAGAAAAGAGCACAGCTGTCAATCAATACCCGTGTTAACATTTTCCTTCAACACAACACCACTGAGCTGATTGGGAAACCACACAATTCACATGGAGTCTCCTCAACAGACAGTGCTCAGGGCTGTATCACATGTCCACGGACTCTGAAACAATAAACATTCTAGAAGGGTAACTTACTTAATGTTCACCTTAGAGAACTGACTTCCACTGATAGGTAACATTAATTTGAAGTTAAATGTTTGCTCGAATATTAACTGTTTAACTAAAGGTGCTGAAATTAGCACCAAAATGATAGAACAAATGCTAACTAAACAGTGGCATCAAAGGATCAAAGGAAGAAAAACAGGTATCACTGTCAAATGAACTGAGAGGTAAGTCCAACCTTAAAGGATGAGAGTGGGGAGTGGCAGTACACACTTGTAATCCCAGTGCTAAGAAGGATCATCAGCTCGAGACTAGCCTGTACTACGTAGAGCTCTAGGCTAGCCTGAGCTATATAGCAAGGTCTTATTTCAAATGACAAACAAGCAAATAAACAAAAGAAGAGGTGAGTTATGGGGAAAGAAAGGAAACCAGACAAGACCAAGTGGGAGAAAAGCAAAGAAACATCTGAGCCATCATCAGACAGCAGCTGCTCCCACTGGCTGAGCACCTCCTCAGCTGGGACTAACAGGCCATCTAGTCAATCTGTGAAAATCCGAAAATCAATGTCATTTGCCTCACTTACAGATGAGGCTCACAACACAACGAAAAATTAGGAGAGCAGTGCCATCTTACATATGTGCTGAGACAACTAGTACCCTACTCCAAGTCAAACTCCAAAGCCCAAGGCCCTCCCAACACTGCCGGCTGCCTACCAAATACCAACAGCATCTACTCTGAGGGAGCGAAAAGTTCAAGACTTTGAAGAAACTGAATTCAGAAAGAGTGTTCCCAAACATCAAATCAGAGATGTTTAGCAGGAACATGTAACACTGACCTGAAGAATGGGGTTTTTGTTTTTCTTTTTAGCAATACAGTGTTCTGTTATTTACTGACATAAATAATACTCAACTTGATACAAAATAACTAATGGATTATCAAGACTAGTGCACCTAGTACACCACACTCAATTACAACTTTATCAAAAGATCCTTCAAACACTCCCTCTCTTCTATCAAAGAACAAGTACCTGTGGGATATTTTTTTACGTTGTATGCAAAGAAACAAGCAACATCCCTGTGCATTGTTTTCACAGGGAACCAAGAGTGTGTCATCTAATAGGAGTTCTGTCACTTTGTAAAGGAGCAGGTGTCCCCCTAATTCCAGTTCATCAGGAAACATCTGCTATGCACCAACCGAATGCCAGAGAACTGACAGACTGACGCAGACTCCCTACTCAGAATGTGTCCGTCTAAGCAGTGTGAACTCCGACAGTACACAATGGAAATACTAAAAAAAGAGCAGAGCAGGGTCTGCACTTGCAGGGATCACTCACAGAGAGCCAGTTCATTAACATCTGACTCAGTTTCTCCATCTGCACATGAGAATGTTTGCTGCTCTGCAGTTACTAAAATAGCAGCAGCAGCATTGCAAGCACAATGGCTAGCATGTTAAGAAACTCGACAAATGCTGACTACTTCATTAGCAGCAGCCTGTCCTTTCCCACAGTCAAGAGTCTTCAAAGTTTAGCTCTACATAATAACCTTCAGAATTAACTCAATGATGCGAAGATGTACAGGACAATGTCTGGAGACAGGATGGCAGGAGAGCAGGTAAACCATTATGTCGCATGGTAGCAGGTAAAGGAAGTTCTGTGTGGGAAAGAGAGTACGGATATACAACTATTCACATGTTTCACATTAAATCTTTTTAAAGGACAAACTCAAAAAATAACTTTGTAGTTACCCTTGTAAATATTAAAAAAGGAGAAAGTAGAGTTAAGAAAGTCTTAACCACAGACCTTCCTGAGAAGAAAGTTTATTTCTGAACCTAGAAAGAACTATCTAAGGGAACATGGATTTTATATAGTGAATTATTTTAAGAATTACTTCATTACCAAGTCCAACTCTGGTTACTGAACTCCAGAACCACACACACTTTCCCAAGACCCTTAAAAATCAATAAATAAACCGCTGATGACAAAACTACACCTCAGAAAAAGAAAAACCCAAGGAAGTACTTCATTCGAAATAGGAGAAATACTTGAATATGTGAAATAATAATAATAGGAAAAGGCAACATGTGTCAGTAATTTATATGAGGGAAACTTTCAGCTAGATAGAACCTGCATTCCCCAGTAAGTCTCATTTCAATTATAAGGGCAATGTTTGGTAACCATTCTAAACAGAGTGTGAGCCATTCATTCTATAAATATTTAAAATATATTTGCTTACCTTAAGAGACCGATGAACTCGTTTTGATTTTAAATCCCAAATATTAACAGTGTTATTTAGGCCTCCACTTGCCAAATACATTGATGTGGAATTTAAATCGACACATGTCTGTTTTTGCTAGATAAACAAACAGACAAAATTAGTGTAACAGGTCCCAGAGATGATACAGTCTCACCCAACACAGTAAGGACAATGAATATGCTGAATTACAAGCAGAGTTGCTGATACTCACAACTAAAAATTTCGCCTCTCATCATCCTTCATAGAAAACCAACAGCTCATCCTATGACATCAAGAAAATCAAAGACTGTTGTGTTCGCTACAGGGGCGGTGTGAGAGGAAACTCTCCCATCCAGCATGTGCTCAGTATCTTCCCTTGCTAAGACCTTTTCTAGGATCTCTATACAACATCCTAAAATTAATCTCTGCTCAAAAAATGCTAAACATAAGACCTTTAAATAATTTCTAAGCTGGGCTGTGGTGGTGCACGCCTTTCATCCTAGGACTCAGGAGGCAGAGGCAGGCAGATCTCTGAGTTCGGGGTCAGCCTGGTCTGCAGAATGAGTTTCAGTGAGGGCTACAGAGAAACCCTGCCTTGAAAATCCAAGCAGACAAAATAAATAAATAAATTCTAAGCCGGGCGGTGGTGGTGCACGCCTTTAATCCCAGCACTCGGGAGGCAGAGGCAGG